>OY728135.1:1525399122-1526649122 GCA_963277665.1 Viscum album | reverse complement strand
GTCTAACTTTTCTTTGAAATTGACAACAGTTTAAGATAAAACAACAACTGACATACGGAAAACTGACCAAACGCATTCGGATTCTGTTGAAACAATATTACAATGATCCATGGGTCATATGTGATGTGTATGAGTCAACCCCGCCTCAATACGAGGTCTGGTGTGTCCGGTACCACTCAAAGTGTCTTTCTTTTGTTTAAAATGGGTGCGCTTTTAAGTAAAAAAACCACATTTGGAAAACTGACCAAATGCACTCGGATACTATTGATACTTTAGGAAATGTATCCATGGGTCATTTGTGACGTGTACGAGTCAACCCCTCCTCAATCCAAGGCGTGGTGTGGCTGGCACCACTCAAAGTGTCTAACTTTTCTTTGAAATGGACAACAATTTAAGTTAAAATAACAACTAACATACAGAAAACTGACCAAACGCATTCGGATTCTGTTGAAACTTTCGGACAACGATCCATGGGTCATATGTGACATGTACGAGTCAACCCCGCCTCAATTCGAGGCGTATTGTGGCCGGTACCACTCAAAGTTTCTAACATTTCTTTGAAATGGACAACAGTTTAAGTTAAAACAACAACTGACATACGAAAAACCAACCAAACGCATTCAGATTCTGTTGAAACAGTAGGACAATGATCCATGGGTCATATGTGACCTGTACGAGTCAAACCTGCCTCAATTCGAGGGCCGGTGTGGCCGGTACCTCTCAAAGTGTCTTTCTTTTGTTTAAAATGGATGCGCTTTTAAGTAAAAAAAACGACATACAGAAAATTGACCAAACACTTTCGGATTCTGTTGAAACATTAGGAGAATGATTTCTGGGTCATTTTTGACGTGTACGAGTCAACCCCACCTCAATATGAGGTGCGGTGTTGCCGACACCACTCAAAGTGTCTATCTTTTATTTTAAATGGATAGGATTTTAAGTGAAAACAACAACTGGCATACGGAAAACCAACCAAAAGCATTCGGATTCTGTTGAAACATTAGGACAACGATCCATGGGTCATATGTGATGTGTACGAGTCAACTCCGCCTCAATCCGAGGGCCGGTGTGGCCAATAACACTCAATGTTTGTCACTTTTCTTTGAAATGGACAACAGTTTATGTTAAAATAACTGACATACGGAAAATGGGCCAAAGGTATTCAGATACTATTGATACTTTAGGACATATATCCATGGGTCCTATGTGATGTGTACGAGTCAACCCTGCCTCATTGCAAGGGCAGGTGTGGCCAGGACCACTCAAAGTGTCTTTCTTTTGTTTAAAATGGATGCGCTTTTAAGTAAAAAAACCACATATGGAAAACTGACCAAACGCAGTTGGATACTATTAATACTTTAGGACATGTATCCATTGGTCATTTCTGACATGTAAGAGTCAACCCCGCCTCAATCCGAGGCGCGGTGTGGCCGACACCACTCAGAGTGTCTAGCTTTTATTTGAAATGAACATGATTTTAAGTGAAAACAACAACTGGCATACGGAAAACTGACCCAACGCATTCGGATTCTATTGAAACATTAGGACAATGATCCATGGGTCATATGTGATGTGTACGCGTCAACCTTGAATCAATATGAGGGCCGGTGTGGCTGAGATGACTCAAAGTGTCTTTCTTTTGCTTAAAATGGACGCGCTTTTAAGTAAAAAAAATGACATACGAAAAACCAACCTAACGCCTTCGGATTCTATTGAAACTTTAAAACAATGATCCATGGGTCATTTGTGACGTGTACGAGTCAACCCCACCTCAATCTGAGGCGCGGTGTGGCCGACACCACTCAAAGTGTGTCACTTTTCTTTGAAATGGACAACCGTTTAAGTTAAAACAACAAATGACATACAGAAAATAGACCAAAGGCATTCGGATACTGTTGATACTTTAGGACATGTATCCATGGGTCATTTGTGACTTGTACGAGTCAACTCCGCCTCAATCCGAGGTGCGGTGTGGATGACCACTCAAAGTCTCTCTTTTATTTCAAAAGGAAATCATTTTAAGTGAATACAACTAAAATTTACACTCATCAACGATAGTCGCAAACTCTTTTTCATGAGTTGGGTAGTTTCACTCATGGGGTCATAAGTGACGAGACTCCCAAGAAAATATCTTATCACCATATATTATAAACAATACAAGTTCAATGCAAAATTCATCACAAATCATTACATACCCAAACCTAGTATAAAAAAATGTGATTTGAGTCAATTTGAATGTCTTATTCAACTCTAATAGATATTTATCAAACTATTCTGCCTATTAGAATTTGATGGGTGAGGTGAATTACCACTGGATGATTGTTGTCATATGTGTTTTTTGGGATATTTTAAGTGTTTTTTATACTGTTTGAAGTCTGTATGTGGCTTCTGTGATATTTTTTATGCAGGTGTATAGTGGAGGGTATACTGGAGGGGTGTTGTGCACAGTTTTTTTATGCAGGTGTATGGTAGGGATGGTAGGGCTTCTGGAGGGCTTCTGGGGGCTGCTGTGCAGTAGCTCTGGGAAAAGCTTTACCAACAGTTCTGAACCGTTGGTAAATCCTTTTCCTGAAATCTGGAAAAACTTATACCAACGGTTCAGAACCGTTGGTAAAGATTTTTCCAGAATTCTGGAAAAATGTATACCAACGGTTCTAAACCGTTGGTAAAGAGTTTCCTAGAATTCTTAAACACCTATACCAATGGTATAAATGAAACCGTTGGTATAGGGCTTTCCTCACGGCTAACTGTCCAACAGTTTGAAAAAATGTTGGTATACCCTATACCAATAGTTTTCCATCCTATACCAACGGTTTATAACCATTGGTATAGACTACTTTTCCAGTAGTGTTAACAGAACTCCCATATTCATTGAATGGAAGTTTTCTCTAAAATAGTTAGTGTGAGTAATAAATAATTCAATGAAGTCCATGCACAAGATACATAAGAGATATCATCAGAAACAATTCCACAAATCCCTATGGAAGAATTTATTTAAGAGACAGAAGTAATATGGAGGCACACAAGAGAGGTTAGATAACTAGAACATTATAGTTTTGTAGTCACTAAGTATTTTGACTGATTATTAGTTAATAATTATTATACCCTAACCTATAAGTAATTAGTATACCATATATATGTTTCCAATTTTCATGAATTAATGAATTCTGTAATGGATTCTATGTACCAAAAATAAATATTGATTTTGGTAGATACTCTAGTATATATAAAGTTGATTGGTTGAAAATGGGTATTCAAAAATAAATTAGACATGGAATGATTATTCAATTCCCATATAGTGTTACTGGTTAAAAATGGTATAAATTGAATCATGTAATATACTATGATGAATCCTTTTCACCATTTTCATTTTTGAAATCTATTAGAATTATAATTTTCATTTCATCTTTAATGACTATGAGATTTCAAAAATGGATTTTAAAATATTGTTCCTTATTAGGAACCTTCATAAAGATGTTTTTATGAAATAAACTATAGGGTTTTTGAATCTGAAGAACACCCACAAGATATGAAAAATTAAAAAAAAAATCCATTTATGGACTAAATAATGCATCTAGGTCATGAAAAATTTAGTTTGATGATTCCATAATAGAATTTGGTTTCATAATGAATGAATGTGTGTCATGTGTCTATATGAGGTTCATAAAGAAGTATGGTTGTTTTATAAAAACTATAAGTTGATTGCATATTACTTACTAGAAACGTGATTCCATTCATATAGTCTATTAAGATCTAGTAGAAAAAATACAACTACATAAAGAACATAGATGAGGCAACATATATTATTGTGATAAAGATCCATCAAGATATATACAAGAGGATACTAATCCTATGTCAATGTATATATATTTACAACTTACTGAATATGGTCATTAAATAATAGTCTAAGTGGTGTTTTTTTCTTGCATTACACTGAATTAATCTTTCCTTGAAAATGGGTCCTCAAAAACATGAGGAATGAAATTGAATTTCAAGGATTCCATACATGTCATAGACTGGGTTGATCATGTATGATATGTTATGTTTGATACTAGATGTCACCTATGCATTATTTTTTGTAAGAAGATTTCAAGATGACCTAGGGGACTGCCATCATACGGTAGTCAAGAAAATCCCTAAGTACTTGAGGCCTACTAAGTATATGTTCTTATTTTATTGAGGAGATAAGAAATTAATCATCATAGGATTTTCAGATGCTTATTTCCAAATTTATCAATCTGGAATGAAGTATCTAATAGGATATATCTTCACTTTTAATAGAGGTGATGTGGGATGGAAGGTATCAAAGAATATTGTGGTCTCTGGTTTTATAGTATATTTCAAGTGTATTTTAGCCTCTGAGGAATCTAAATAATCGCTATGGATACACAACATCATTCAATATCTTGATGTGGTTCCTATAAATGGAGATCATATCACACTCTATTATGATAATACTATAGTGGTGGCTCTCACAAAAGATTCTAGTTCAAATCATCAAACGAATAACATATTTCAAGAGTATCATATATCGAGCTATGTTTTGAGATATTTGATGTTGTATTGAGCTATATTTTCATGTAAGATAACATGTAAGACCACTTTACTAAATTCTTGACTCAGTATAAACATGATTATCATATTACATCGATCATATTGAAAGTCATAAGTATATGGTTCTAGTCCAAGTGGGATTTTGTAGTTGGTGTCCTATAAAAAACTATTTATACATTGATTTCATGTAAAATCAACAGAATGGATCCTCCCTCACCTTCTGTGGTGAAGTGCTCTCAGAGGGTTTGTAGAGTCTTCTTGAAGCACTATCATATCCTTTATTCGAGGGAGTAATATTTTGAGTATACTTCTTCTTCTCAATTTAGTCTCATGACTATAGTGCAATTAATCCCTCTTTATACATTGGTTTTCTAGTGGGTGTTGTGATTCATCCTCCCAGATCATTTCATCTCAAGATATAGTTCAGATCTGGGCTCTCCCGTCTGGATCGATGTTCCTTGTAGCTTTAGTGGTCTTCAGGTGGCGTTTCCCTATCAGGATGTGGTTGTTTTACATCATCATTTTGTGATGTTCTTAGATCTAGCGGTGGTTTGGCTTTCCTTGTTTGAGAATATATGTTTTTGGTGGTAGAGGGTTCTGACATTGAATGGGTTGTGCGAGTTTTCATGGCCCCAATATAGGAGTCAGGTGGCTTGGGGTTGGCGATATGGGTCATCATTGTTTTTCTGTTCAGTGGAGGTCAGATCCAATGTTTGTATGCTGGTTCGGGTTGGAATTTCTCTAGTGGGTTGACGTATACCAGTTTTAGTTGTTAACAATGGAAATGTTTAAGTTATCATTGGCGGTTGATGGTTCATGATGCCAAGTAGTGTGATTTTTCTTGAATTGCATTATGCTGAACTATTTTTACATGTTTTTCAGCATATCATTGGTATTATTGGTCCTGTTTGTTCTAGTGGAGTATATTTCTTCGTGGGCACTAGTATTCCCTGTAGCATTTGATTACGACAAAAAAATTTTCAAGTTCCTCTAGGTGGGTGGCCTCAAAAGAGGGATGAATTTGATGACACCCATCATCCAGCCATGAATAATCATTTTAATGGATGGATGGGTGCCTCTTCATGACATTTTCTCAGTTTTTTTGTCTTATTTTTCTTTTCTTCATGTTGAAATTACTGAGAGTTTCCTTCATGCTTTTTCAGGTGGGTGTCTCGAAAGAGATAATGGTTTGTTGGTTCCATTTATCTGACTCTCCTCTTCATTTCTATGTTGGATAGAGATGTTCTTTTCCATGTTTTACTTTCATCATAGTGAAACATCTTGGCAAAGTGGGTGACACATTTTTTTCACTTTTCTCACTATTGTGATGTCTAGTGCCTACTTGGGAATTTTCTTCTTATGGAATTGATTTTTACCTTTTTAAAAGAATTTTACCTTCTTATTATGGGTTTCCAATTTCCTAGTACTAAATGAGTTTCTATCCATTTTATGTTGAATAATGGGTTATTGACCCCCAACCATTAAAACACATGTATATTTAATGTATTTTATGTTAATAAAACATAGTATTATATTTTTTTCATTTTCCGACATGAAATTAATGCTCTAATTTACATGTGTATATGTCACATTGATATGGTCATGTAGTTCCCAACTATGATGAGAACCTTGAAGTTCAACAATGATATTTTTAAATATAGTTCTGTGGTTGGATAACACACTATGATGAGGCAAATAATATACAAATTATTAGGTGTAAAAACTCATAAGTATATGAGAATTATTCTCATGAAATTGCCACTTGGTAATTTCCTAAAAGAGATATAATATAAACAGGCCCAACCGTTGTAATTATTTATGGTTTGGTGTCATTTGATATTCTTATATGTGTGAGTGTGCAATTATCCTTATATATTAAGATTGTTATTAATGCTTGTTATTACTCACATAAATAAATGTATTTCATAAAACATGATGATAATAGTTCATGGATAAGTTGGATATGTTGGGTGTGTCATTAGTGATATTTTATTAATGGATAAGTAAAGGAAGGATATGTCCCATTAATTTTTTTAAGCTGATATCTCAACCCCTTGATTAGAATATAGCTATTGCCCTAAATTTCATGTCCATGGTGTGAGAAAATGTTTATTTCAGAAATAAAAATAAAGACTTATAGAATATATAATTCGATGAAACAAATGTAAAACCATCTTGATGAGGTAGAGTGACAAAGGGATTATATTACACAATGATTATTCATATGTGGTTTTCATTATTTTAAAATTAAGATAATTATTTTGGGGTCCGTGACCTGTTTTTATATTGTAATATTAAATGTTAGGAAAGCTCACCTAATGACAATGAGAAAAAATCCTAGAGGGTCACACACTAATTGTTTCCATTAATCTTGATTAAATATTAATTTATTTAATAGAATGAATATTATTCTCAAGATCAAAGAACAATTTTATTCACATTTTATCAATTGAAAATATTTATAGATGAATTATATATGTAGTATTTATTTGAATATTCAAAAATTCTAGAGGACTTCGATCTAACCAAGACCATGTCTTGTGAGAAATATTAATTAATAATCCAGTCAAATAATTTTTGTTATTGTGTATGTTTTCTTGAACTCAAAAATTATAAAAATATTACTATTATTATAACTATTATTATTAGAAATGAGGTTTTTTAATGGTCATTATATTGTTTAAGGACCAACATACAATTAAATAATATTTTAAACAAAAGCCAATATCTATATATAAACAGTTACTTATATTGGGTAAAAAGTGAGAAAATATAGAGAATAATTGTTCATAATTAAATTATCTCTTAACTCATCCTCTCTCTCTCTAGTATGAGAAATTAAAGAGAGATTCCTTCAAAACCAATGGATGAGTGATCAACACAAACTAAACAAGACAATCGATTCACTGTGCTAGAACATGAAAATAGATTAGTGTTTCTCAAAGATAAAATGATAACATGTTGATCACTTCTAGAGGAATTCTACCCTTATATCCTCACATTCAAGCAATTTAAATCCAAAAGGGTCTTTTATAAGATCAAAATCATCAATTCAGAAAGGATCTTAAGCTGTGGTATTAATTTTCTTCAAATCTAAATAAATTATTGTTAAATTTAACATGAAAGGATCTTATATTGGGGTTCTATGATATCTTCTTTAAAATAAATTTTAAATATATCACTCACCATAGATACTTCTAATACACCCAAAAACATCATTTTGAACACATATAAATGAATTCAGACATAAGGTAAGATATTTTCAATATCAGTTTTATATTTTTTATGACATATACTATATTTAACTCTTATTACTTTTATGTGGTGAATATACAACTCATTAATGTATTTTATTATAATAATCATGGATATCATGGTATATAAATATCCATCTTAGGTACTTTCTTTCATGTGGAATATTATTCAAAAATTACCAATGTGGAAAGGGTTTTATGTCATAATCTCATTGTTTATTTAGATTGTTTATGATTAAAATTATAATGATGAAACATTATGATCTACCAACCAAAAAACACATTAATATTATTCTCCTTTATTTATTTTTAGATATTACATGGTTTCCCTTAATTTTACTCACAGTAAGAACTCAAGTGACTAAAATCGTGTTTTTAAGAAAAAATAACAATATTTCTATCTTCGGGTGAAAAATTATTTTCCTTCCATATCCATGTTTTCTAAAATTTTTGTTAATATTATACTATGATGGTTTAAATCCATTTTTACCCATGTTAAAATTTTGAAAAAATGTTTTGAAATGAATTTTCCTATCATTTTCAAAACAAGATACCTTTGACTTTTTCTTAAAAAAGTGTGAAAGGAATGTTTTATTTTTTACTTATTCCTAATGAATGGAATTTCTTATCATCATGACTAATCATTGATTTAAATATTTTTTATAGTCTCCCAGTTTTATTTTCATGAGAAGGATATTGACAATATTTTGATAATTTTTATATTTAAAAATTTATTATCAAAGTAGAAATGGTTATTTTCCCCACGATTGTTTTAATGAACTTTTAATTGTTTTTATATTCATCAATGAAAACAACCCTTGATTATAATTATGATATATAAGGTATATGATCCAAGGATTACATCATAATACTTTCTCTGTATTATGTATGATTATGATGAAATGGTGTTTACAAAACACATTCCTTTTCAACAAGTTATGCTATGATGAATTGAAGAAATATTTTTGAAACCTATTATTTTTTTCAAAGGATTTGAAATGGTGAATTTATTATGAAACCCATTCATTTTACATGGTTTAGGTAATAGGGAATTATTAATGAAACCCATTTTATTTTCAGGGGTTGTGATATAATGAATATTTTATGATCTTGTGGAATAGATTTGGATGATTTTCATTATGTGATGGGTTTTCTCGGAATTTTATATACCTCTAATGAATTAGGAAAAGTTGGATATCCTATGAAATAAACATGACTATAATGGGGAGTCAACCTTGTTCAGTAAGGGACATTATCCACTATGATAGCATTGTGAGTGAACCTTTACTAAAATTATTATTTAGTGAGTAAACCCATTCCATTAGGATAGTCTTGGAAATAAAAAATTACTACTAATGAAATTATTTTATTTAATTATGTATATCCCACAATTCTATGTCTTATGGAAATGTTATGATCTCATGGTTTATGTCAATTGATTCCATTATGATTCAAGCCTTATGAACTAGAAATCTAAATTCATGATTAAAAATTATCATCTGTGATATGAAGGGTATGGTTTTCAAATGTTATTATAATGGCCTCATACCGTTTTGATCATGATATGTTTAATTGATCATTGATATATCCCTTTTCTACCCTTACTATGAATTTGATATATCATTCCTTAAATTTCCATTCCCTAGGTTATAAAGACATGTATTATATATAATATGACTAAGAAGGGTTCTATTTACGAAGAACATAATAGGGATATGATTTAGTTCACTTTTGAAACGATTTTTTATGTGTCCAATTTTCAAAAGATACTAGTCCTATATAATTATGGTGTGAATATTAATTTTATCTATAAATTATTCATCTAAAAACATGTGATATATATATATATATGAAAAATATGGGACATTATAGAATTATAATTTTATTTACTTAGAACACTAGATGATCAAAATGTGGGGTTAATAGTCTATATGATTGAAGATATTAAATTCCAATGGTGGGATTTAGTTTTTAATGATAATGTAGACCAATTCCGAATATGCGAATTATTTGAGGAAATTTTTAAAAAATAATTCTACCCTCACACCTTCAAGATAGATAGAATTTAATAATTATTCATTCTAAATAAAGATAAATTATTTACAATAGAATATGTTGCAATGTATTTAAACTTATTATATTGTTATCCAAAATTATATGTTAGTTCATTCTTAAAGGAACATTTCATTCTGTCTGGACTATAAATAGAGATTACATGAAAAATAGTTTTGACCATTATTGATGATTATAAAGAGATCATTAAGAGGGAAACCGTTGTGAAAATGGGTTTCTTTAGAAATGCAGATAGAGGAAGTATGTTTTTCTCCCAACAAATGTGTGGGAACACTAATTATATGAATAAGAAAAAGATGGATACAAATTTCTAAGGTGGCTGAGAAAATAAAAATCAAACCATTGAATTATTTAATTTTATTATTTGAAACAAATGAAATCCCATCTATTTCAAGTGTAGTGTGTTCGACCACATAAAATGACATTTTAGGGAACAACCCAAGGTGTCTCACAACTGTAATAAGATGGGACATCTGGAATATTATTATTATAGTGAAAAAAGTAATATACACATAATAAATCTAATGTATCATGGAAATATTATGATTTAACAAAAAAATCTCACTAGAGAAATTATCATTCTTAATATAGATAGAATCAGGGTGATTCTAGGACATCCCAGAATCTTCACACAATGAAAAAATATCATGTAACCAGGGATCAAGGTGGAGTTAGTAATCGATTATATGGTTTTAAGAAGACAATAATAGAATATCAATCAGGAATTTTGATTGTATAAGGTGCCATTATTCTTAACGACACTTTTATGCATGTTTTATATGATATTGGTGCATCTTAATCTTTTATTTATTCATGTGTCATTGGTAAATTGTTATTTCTTATTGAGATGATGTTTTACATGATTATTATCCAAACACCTCTCAGGAGACAAGAGTGTAGGGGATTAAAATATGCAACATGTTTTATAAAAATTGATGGGGTGTATAGTTTGATTGGTACTATTTCACTCCTATAATATATATTTTCACCAACATAGTTATATTAATTGAAAATATGATTAGAATATTTATTTGATAATGGATTTATAATAATGTGTATATCAATTTGGGCTGATCCAATTCTTTTTTTTCATGAAGATAAATGGTACATTATGACACTAAATTGACTATCATTTGATGAATTAGGTTGAAATAAAAAATATATATCCTATACCATGGATTTAAACCTTTTTTATAAGAATAAGGGGTCTCAATTACTCTTAAAAATCGATCTATTATTTAGGTATCACCGAATCCAAGTTAGGAAATATGATATACAACAAATTATAAATATGGGTTCATGCCCGTTTTCATTTAAATATACACCAAGGGTTTTCATGGAATTTATGAATCACATATTTTAGTTGTACCAAGACTCTTTTTTTAGTATTATTTGATGTCATTTAGGTGTATTCTCAAACTCAGAAAGAACTTGTAGAACATTTAGAGATAGTGTTCATCTTCTTGTGAGAGCATCAATTATATGAAAAATTCTTTAAATATAATTCCAGGATATGAGATTTTTTCTCCCTTATCAATTTTATTTCTAGAAAAGGCATATCATTAGATCATAAAATGATAAAAGTAATTTTCTCATGGAAACTAATAAAAATTTTCTTTGAGAATAACAACTTTCTAGGATTAAAAGTTTAATATTTTCCCAATATTTGTACTTCTGGTGACTCTCACATCTAACAGAAGTCTCAATAGAAACAATAATCCATTTAATCAGAGTGATAATTGTAAAAAATAATTTTTAGATCATAATTTAAGGCTCACATCTACAATAATTCTTGTTTTTCTAGAATCGAAGAATGATTTTGTAGTCTTTTTTATGAATCTAGATTTAGACTTGACTTAGTTCTCATGAAAGGAGACTATGTGGTCACTTATGGATCATTAATGTTTTGAATTATTGAGAATAATTATCTAACCCATTATTTATAATTAGATACAAAATTCCTTATGGAATCATTATATATTTGAGGAGAAGTTCATTTTTTCACATTCCATAAAAGCTCAAAAACTGTTTTTCAAATTGATACGAACTTGAGACAAATAATATGAATATTATATATATATATATATATATTCAATTTTTACTTGTTTTATATTCATATCAAATTTGATTCCATGGAAAATGATTTTGATCGAAATTTGTATAATCAATTAGGTAGAAAAGTTTATGATTATTAGGAATTCGTGTATAGGATTGAATATATGTAATAATATTGCAATGATCAAGTTAATGTTTCAATTTTTTATTCAGTGAATTATATTCAGGACTTGATTGAAAAAGATAACAAATCTGAAATAGTGGATCCAGATTTCATTCCCATTAGATCAAAACATAATGGTGGGGAGACCATTAATAGATGAAAAAGGACAAGAACATTGCATTTATTTTTTACGATCAAATGGTTATTCTAATGTATTTAGAATAGATACTAATTTCTTCTTACCACCACTCAAAATGGGTTATTCATCCTAGAATTTAGAATATGTATATGGTGTTGAGAACCCATTTCTGGTGTGATGAAAGGAGGTGGAAGGTGGTAGAGTATGCCTCAAGATGTCTCACTTGTATGTAGAACATGTGAGAACACCAATGAAAATTTGGTATATTGAAATATTTTCTTATACCAATTTGGAAATGGGATCTAGAATATCTAGTATGTTTCAAAATTCTACATAGTACAGTTTAGAAACATGATATCATGTGAGTTATAGTGGATCTGGTCACAAAGTTGTCCCACTTCATCCCTATTTTAGAATACTAAACTATCAAACGCTTAGAAAAAATAAATATTTGGTACGTTTTAATGTTTCATGGAATACCAGTATTAATAATGTTAGACTAATATCCTTATTTTACTACCCATATTGGGTGATCTACATATGATGAGTTTGGTACTAAGTAAACCATGAGCATAACTTATCATCCTCAAATGAATAAACTACCATAATGGATAATCCAAATGTTATAATACCTTCTCAAATAATGTTTTATGAATTTTCAATGATCATGGGAGTATGATTAACCATTAGTTTATTTCTCATAAAATAATAGTTATCAGATATCAGAATATATTTCTTCTTTTGAATAATTATATGGTCATCCTTATTGATCATTACTTTTTTTGGGTAGATAGCATAAAATATTTATTTTTGGTGTGATATTTTTGGAATCATGGTAATATTTAGGAAGTGATTTAGGAACATGAAGTCTTTATTCTATAGAAATGGCTCAAAATTTATAAATCACAAGGAATCTCCAGCTTTCTTAGGTTTTATCAGATCATGGTTTGATAACATTTAGGGAAAACCATGTAACTTCTCTATGATACTATTTATGATATTATTGGAGTCATTGGGTAGGCACATAATTATTATAGGGTTCATCCAAATTTTGGGAGTTCCTAAGAAAAACCACACAAGTGGATGTGCAGTGGAAATTTATACTTAGTGGATGAATTTTTATCCCATGTGCAAGTCATTTAAGTGGCGTGATTTTTAGATAGTATCCTGCACACAGTTGATGGACGATTTCCAAAATAATGCACTGTGAATTTATAGTTCTAAAAATTATAGTCTAACTGGGTTTTCATTTCCAAAACCCTCTTTTTTATTTTCCTATTCCTATAAATATAACTATACTTCTTCCCTAATAATTCATGGTGGTTTCGGTTTATTAATAACATATTTTATATGATTTAGTGTGCATTAGGTCTCCGGAATCAGTGGAAGGTCTATATTTATCTATTTCTATTTTAATATTGTCTTCTTTTATCACATGAGAAATTTTACATGTTCTTATATGGACATAACTATGATATATTGTATATTTGGATGATACCATGATTAGATCCACTGAATGGAGGATGTTTAAATTGGTAAATAGTGATTTCCTAATGTTGTACGTTATTTTTATCAATTATTGAGAGGTGGATGGTTTATCCTTATTCTCTACATATTCTAAAACATGATACCTTAGATTAATTTGAATGTTTTGTTAGATTTTAATATGAAAAATTGTATCATTTATAAAAGTAATTCATTTTTTTTTGTCTTGGGAACATTTGAATTTTAATGACTTTTGGATACCCCTTAATTTATAATTTAAAATTATTTTTTTAAAATTGTGTATTTTATTTGATTCAAAAAATATATTCTATAAAATGATTTTTAGAGGTAAATTTTTTATGTTATTTTAATTGGAATGTTATCATTTCATGAATTATTGGTGTGAGTTCATATACATTGGACATGACCTTGAATTGTGGGTGTGGTTCCAGACTAAGGGAACCGAGGGATTAGTCAACCTATAATAACTTAGGGGTCCGGTGATTAACTACTCATGAGTATGGTACTATCACTTATAATTAATTTTTTTGTGATTAACAGATGGGACTTGGGTATTACAAGTGGAATGGAATGATAAATTACGTATTTATAGCATTTTTATACTTTCAAGCCAAGGTTATCTAAATTGATAAACTAATTAATATTCCTCTCCTTGTTTAAAATTATATTTTTAAACTAGGGAATAACATGTTCTTGACATAGATTCATGTGTGAGATTATTTTCATAGATTTATTACTATGTATATTTACTCACCCAAATATATGAACTTTGGTGTGTATGCAGAGATCATTCCTCTTGATATATGTAACAAAAAGGTATCGTACTTATCTAGCTGAGCATAATAATACTTATACCACATGATATAGTTAGATCTTTGAGTTTTTTTCAGATTCCTTATATTGATGCTGCATTGGTGTTTCATAGTATGAAAATATATTGGTTTCCTGAGCCACTTTATTATCCATTATCATTTATACTATTATATAATTGTTTTATTAATTTTTAAATGGATTGTATTATTTATATTCATGAATCATGTAGTTTTTTTGGTTTCATGTATTTTATCTTTTCTTGTTATGTTGTTCTTCAGGGAGAATCACCCCCAATGTCTTAGTGGGACCTTGAAATTTATTACCAGAGATAAGTGTCTTGAGGATTCATATAATGTCCAGACCCCAGAAGCAAAGAGCCGGTGAATTATTTTAATACATTGGAACGATTATAAGGAATCATTTCCCAAAGGACCCATTTATTTAGAAGTATAGGAAAATATATTACATGCATTCACATTACATTACAATTTAAAAAATAATATACAACATAAATATTTCTTTGAGAATGACATTATTACATTTATCATAACCCTGCATATGAATCATAATACACTTCTTGGAAACCTGGGAAAATAAAACATAAGGAATGGGAGAGCTCAGATGCTCAGTAAGGGTGAATAATTTAGTGGAAGCTATAAATTTTTAAGGCAAGATGTGTAATAGAAACAAAAACCTTTTTAAAAATAATCCTGAACATAATATGGAAAAAATAAATCAAACATCACCATAAAAACATGCACATGGATATTCTACTAGTTGTATAATCACATATAATAACTAATTTCATAATGAGGGAATTCCTAATGCCAGAAATCATTATAACATAGCCAAGGACTTGTTCCAAGAATACAAAACAAATTTTTCAAGGCCTTGTACCAAGACACTAGTTTCTCTCATGAGACCTACCAATGCATCGAGGAGCTATAGCAGGCTCCACTCGTCACTTATTAATTCCACTGCATTCCTCATATGAAAAAGTTGAAACATAACATAAACATTCGTATTGAAACTAGCATACGAAATGTTAATACATTAAACATAAACCCTGAATGGTATAAAAATAGAAAATCCATAGCCAAACATATCATAACTAATTAAATTAAATATATAAGATTTAATTATAATAACTTAACCTCCGTCAAGAATAATATCCATTAATGGATGATCACATAGTTGAAAATGATTAGTAAAATATTTTTAGAGAAATATCCATTTTTTATGAAATAATTTAAAAGTATCACATTTATAAAGGATATAATTTTGAAGATATTATAGTATCAAAGTCTCCCATACCACTTTGATACTTTTTAAAGTAATTATCATTTCAAAACATTCATTTATATATAAATAAATTCTTAAAATTATTTTGAAAACATGGACATTAATTGAAAGGATTTTGAAAGAAAAATCAATAAAACATTTAAAATGATGAAATAGTTAAATATATCCACCCATAAAACCTTAAAATATTACTTCTGAAAACATTATTATAAAATATGGGTATAAATTATTAATATATCACAGTAAATAATTACACATAAACAATCTCGAATAATAATGAGATTGAGGAAACAACGTTTACCTTGCACTTTCCTTTGGTCAAGGGTACATTTAACCTCCTATATAATGACCACAGTATGTTATTAAATTTTACCATAACCATATTCATATTTATTATATCATACATATTTCATTTATGACTTTATACTACCCATTTAATAGTGATTTCCATGTTATATTAACATTTGGGTAATAATCACTTTCTTTATCGTACGTGTTTTAACTTGCTATTCGTGATCGTATCATTAAGATAATAATTTACATACTTATTAAATATAAAAAATGATTTATAAATCATATATATTTAGAATATAAATATTTATAATAGATATATATAGAAAATGGAAAACACAGTTTATGGAGGCGATATGTCGTACGAATGCATAAATATTGTTTCTGTTTTCATATCTTATTGAATGGAAGTAAGTGAATAAGATATATGTAAGTATATATATATATATAAATATATATATTAAGTATAATTATTATGTCCTATATTACATACTTATTAATAATATATAATTTTACAATCATCGTTGAATGGTGAATGTGGAAATGAATCTCCACGCGTCGTGTATACGGTAACTCATACGTATGCACGAGTGACAATATAATTATATTGATAGTAAAATCGTATGTAATTGGATATTATATCATATATATAGAGTCATTATAATGTTATATTTATTAAATAAATCAGTTATAATAATTATTAAACCCATCCAAATAATTAAGTGTTTGAATAACAAACAACACCATGACGTGGAGATGGTAAGTCATACGTACGCATGTATGGAAACATTGTCATTTGTAGGATGGATAGTATGAAAAATAAGGTTATAAAATATTTATTATAACATCAAATAATGTAGGAGGTACCAGAGTAATTATTTTGGTGTGGAAACAACAAATAAAGAGGAAGTGGAAGATGAAAAGAACTTGAAAGAGGGTGGTGAAATTATAACCTCTTCTTCGGGTGTTTCCTTTTTAGTTGATCAAAAGGGATCCTTTGGATTGAATTCTGATCAATGTAAGGACTCTAACTGGATTTTAGGGATGTTGGGAGGATATTTGGTCAGGTCTTGGCCAAGAAATATGGCAAAGGAGGAGTGAGTTTGTGAGAAGGGGAAGTGTCCTTTTATTAGAGGGGTGAGGGTCACTTTAGGAAAATATTAAAATAATAATTTATTATGCAATCATATTCAGTTTAAAATGACTCAGAATGAATTTATTTAGAGGCTTAGGTGGTTATGGGTCTAAATAATCTCAACCAATAGGTTTTTAGAAGATTTTAGGTTACCATTGTAACATTATCTTTTTAATTTATCTCTTAGTTAAATAGTTTAACTTTTACCGTGTCTTCTTGTATTATTACACTATGTGGTTAATAAAATTACCCTAAATTTAAAAGAGAACATAAAGTGGTTTATTAATTAAATTTATATTTTTATTCAATCCCTTTGGTGGAACCTCAGATATTTAGTAATATTATATCAATCCATAATATTGTATTTTTTAAAAAAACTAATTTATGTCAATTTTGACCCTATTTAGTATTTGATTTTTGTGAAATTTATCACAACTTGATTACTTCGACCCAAATACATTTAATCAACCCTAACATTTAATATTCCCCTAGAAAATTTTTGGGGGTCATAAAAACATTGAAATTATATTTATTTTAACATTTATAATACCATTTATTTGATTAATTCATTAATAAGGTAATTACTGCATCATCATTCTGTCATAAATAAATTTAATTTATTATGTATAAAAATTATAAATAAAATGAAATGATGTAGAAAATATTTTTCTATTTCTAATATATATTTATAGTCGAATTTATGTTATTTTTAACCCTATATTAAAAATGTTTTAGTTATAAAACATTGATTTTAACACTTTTATCTTTTCTTTAAATAAAATAATAATAAATATTCTAATCTAATCCAAGTGGGCCAAAAGGATCTTATTTTATTACTAAGGTCTGTTTTTGACGAATTAAATTTATACAATAGAATATGGACATGTGTTAGGATAATTATAAATTCATTTTGACCTTTAATTATCCTATTTACTTTTAACTATGGTAAATAAAAGTCAAAAGTTACTATTCACAAAAAAATTATTTTCATCATATTGAATCAAATTTTACTTACTGATATAAACTGTGTCTCTCATATTTTTGATATTAAACTCATAGAAGCAGTAAAATTATGTTTTATAGAAATTTTCAAATGCTCCTAGAAGTTGGGTAGAAGACGACAAAAAGTTAAAAAAAATTATATATTTAATTATATTATAAAATGACTCCAATTAATTACATTGAACTTATATGAGTATTATATATCTAGATTTTTACATAAAATAAATTTAAATAAAATAAAAAAAAATTTAAATAAAAAGTTAGTTTCAAACAATAATGTTGTGTTTCTCACTATTAATCAACAATTGAATGTTTTCAGAAAAATACCAAAAATTCACCCTAAGCTAATTTTGATATTATGAAGTAACAAATAAAGTCTATTTTACCAAATTAAAAACATAGAATTTTAATTTTTTAATATAAAATTAACTATTGTTGTCAATACCAAAAAGCAGGTTTTTAAAAAGTTAAAACTATGAAAAGATTGACATGTGTTTATGTCAAATTTATATGTAAAATTACTTATAATGAACTAATTTGTATTAAATGATAAAAATATAATTTAATTATACTTCCAAATCATTCAAATTTATAATTTAACACTATAAATTATATTTATTTAAAATTTTGTTTTCAATTAAAATTTAGTATTTTCCACTATTAACCAAAATATGAAAGTTATCATAAAAACACCCAATATTTATGGAAAATAATTTTTTATGTCTCGATTATAAATAATAAGTTTATTTTGTCAAATTTAATATATAAAAGTGTAAAATATTTTATTTAAAAGGGTTCACCATTAAAAGGCGATAAAATTGCATTTTCTGAAAAATACTTCCTTTATCGGAAAAAATGAATTTGTTCTTATATTATGTCTAAGAAACACATAATACAGATGTCAGAATTTATATGGAATATATAGAATTCAAAATGAATATAATACTATTCCTAACCACTTTTGAACAACTAGTTTGGTAAATCATGGTGCGCTTGAACTCAGTTTTCGTGTAGCGCAAGTTATTGAATTACTTTGAAAAAAATAACATACTTTGAAATATTGAGGAGTCACACTCTCCCCTCCTTCAAAAAATTGAGTCCTTGAAATTTGAAATTTTTCTTCAAAAATAAAAGTTTAAAAATAGAAAAAATACTATTGTGGAATACCCACATTAGAAATTGGGTTTATAAAATTTAGTCTTAATAAGAGGGAAAGGGAAATGAAACAGTCACCACCAAATTATGATGTCGATTAGGAGAAAATTGGAGGAAATTAGAGTCACATAATAAGAGGGAAAATTTAAATATTTATAGGTAGTTATTGAGGTCATCTATCACAAATAAGTGTAAAATTGAGGGCCTCAAAGCCATCAATCTATGATGATTTAAAATATTGTCGGTTCAAGAAAACATAAGGTATTAGGATAACAAAAATTTGGTTTAAAGATCCCCTCCCTAATGTTTAAGAATTAATTTTTTAATAGAATAAGAAAAAAATATACTTGAAAAGTAGAATTTCATGCTTCAACTAATTCATACCACAAAATCATCTTTCACTCCAATAGATAATAGAATTCAAAAATATTTTATCTATCCTAATCGTATACAGTTCCAAAAATAATTAATTTATAATTCATTTGTCCAACCATTTAAAGAAACTACATTACAAAAATTAGGACATCGCGTAAGCCAGTGGTTGGTGATTACCCTTGTCTACCTTTGGCTGTGGGTTCAAGTCTCACGACCTTGTCAGACGCGACAGGTTGTCACCCAACCTCAGGGTTGTCCTTTTTATAAAAATCCAAAAATAATCTAAAGAAACAGTTTAACCCTAACAATAGTATCCAATGTCAGACATAATTAATTAAAACCTTAAGACATATCCAAAATACATCCGTCCAAACTCACAGTCCAAAATTTATAAGGAAGGTAAACACAATGAAGATTTTTTTTAACGTAACAACTGTGAATAAATTCAGCATGTATTCTTTTAAAACACAATAACACCCTATATTACCATAAAACCTTATTGATTACATTCTTGCTACCTTATTCCTTATTGAATACTGGATATAATCCTTATATCCAAAAATATTATAAACTCCAACAATGATAGAATATACAAATCATTAATCAGTTTTATGGTAGTCAAGAATATCCAATATAATGTATCCAAATCAGTCATATATTATTTCAAAATCCCTACCTCAGTATCAAAACCATATTATGGTTTATCATTCTCCCAACCACATATTTTTCAAAAACATTAACCTATTATTGACTCACTTTTCTTGGTTCCACACAATCTCATGTCCTTAATAAAACAATACTATTGTACAATACCTATATACCCTATAATTCTTATAACATGTACATCATTAATACAATACTCAAATGACAAAATACTTTCATAACAACATAAAAACTCTAACCATTCCTCTCCATCTTCATTATTATAATAACTTGATTATTATCCAATATTAGCATTTGGGGTATACTTTGATGATTTGGACATTGATTCACATAGTGTCCTAACTCCTTGCAGATGAAGCATTCTATTTTTGAAACCTTTTTCTTACCCATGAATTCACGAACTTGGTGTCCTTTTTCTCCACAATTATAACAAACTCTCATTCCCATGAAGCATTTACTAAGGTGATTCTTTCCACAGTTATCACATATGGGAAAATCCATCTTTCCCCTATTCCCTTTATCCATATTTCTATCTTCCATCCTTTTCTTCTCTTGTTCACCTTCAAAGCCACAGGACTTAGAGAATTCGTTAATTATCTTATTAACACAAGATATTATTTCTTCATATGATTAGAATACATGAGACACTATTTACCTTTTAAATGTTGGATTTATACCATGAATGATATTATCCGTCTTAATCTCTCGATCACATATTGTTTTGGAATTCTCATTCCTTCTACTAGGTTACATTTCTAAACAATGGCATACACTATGTTAGTTTATGAATCACAATGCATAATTCCCAACATGTAAAATACCTAATGTAAATTGAAAAGATTATGCATATAATCTATAAGCATAAAATGTTTTCTTTGAGGAAGTATTTACTCCAAAATCCTTCATATTGGCTTGTAATGAAAATGTGAATTATCCCAAGCATATCCCCTGGGAGTGTCGTAACCAAGACTGCAATAAGGCCTATTTTTGTGAACCAAGATTCCCCGGGTGAATCCCGAAACTCCTTGTTGGAGTTTTCACTCCTAGTTACATATGTTCTAGAGCCGCCTCTACCTGATCATATCCATACAGTGATGTATTTCTCGGAAAATACACAAAATATCTACATTAACAAAATTCTAGGAAGTTCTTCTATAATAATCCTCAATGTCTATCTTAGGTAAATGTTCTATAATCATAGTTTATATAGATCTATTTCCATGGTTATTTCTAAAATTTTTCTGATACCAACTGTAATTCCCTAACCCCAATATCCTAGATCTGGTGCATAATTTTAATACATTGGCACGATTACAAGGAATCATGTTTTGAAGGACCGATTGGTTTACATTCTTGGAAAATATATTACATACATTAACATTACATTACAATTTTAAACATAAAATACAACATAGATATTTCTTTGATAACACCATTATTCTATTTACCTTAACCCTAAATATAAACCATAATACACTTCTAGGAATCTAGGGAAAATAAATCATAAAAAAGGGGTGAGCTCAGATGCTAAGTAAGGGTAAATAATTTAGCTGAAGTTATAAACTTTTAAGGAAAGATTTGTAAATGAACAACAGCCTTTTTAAATATAATCTTGAACATAATATGGAAAAAATAAATCAAGCATCACCATGTAAACATAAAAATGGATATTATACTAGTCGAATAATTACATGTAATAACTAATTTAATAATGAGGGAATGCCAAATGTCAGACATCATTACCACATAGTCAATGCCTTATTCCAAAAATAAACATAAAATTTTTGTCAAGGACATATGCCAAGACACTAGTTTTTCTCATGTGACCTACCGATGAATCAAGGATCTATTGCGGGTTCCACCCATCACTTACAAATTCCAATGCATTCCTCATAGGAAAAAGTTGAAACATAACATAAACAATCATATAAAAACTATCATACAAAATGTCAATACATTATCCATAAACCATTAATGGTATAAAAATAGAATAATAAAATTCGAACATATCTTAACTCATTCAATACAATATAGAAAATTTTATTATAATAAATCACCCTCAATCAAGAATAATATCCATAAAAGGATGCTGACATAATTGAAAAAGATCAGTAAAACTTTTTTGGGTGAAATATCCCTTTTTGTGAAATCATTTAAAAGTATCAAATTTATAAAGGATAAAATTTTAAAGAGATTATAGAATCAAAGTGTTCCAAACCACTTTTAAACTTTTGAAATGAATTATCATTTCAAAACATTCATTTCAATATAAATAAATCCTTAAAATCATTTTGAAAACATGGACATTAATTAAAAGGATTTAGAATGATAAATCTTTAAAACATTTAAAATGATAAAATAGTCAAACAGACCCTCCCATAAAACCTTAAAATATTCATTTTTAATACATTTTTATGAAATATGGGTATCAATGATAAATATTTCCCAGTAAATACTTACACATAAACAATCTCAAATAATAATGAGATTGAGGAAATAACCCTTACCTTTCACTTTCCTTTGGTCGAGGGTACGTTTAACCTCTTGTATAATGACCACAGTATGTTATTAAATTATACCAGAACCATATTCATCTTTATTATATCATACATGATTCATTTATGAATTTATACTTCCCATTCAAAAAATGATTTCCATGTTAAATTAACATTTCAGGTAACAATCTCTTTCGTTATCGTACATGTTTTAGCTTTTTATTCTTGATCATATCATTGAGATCATGATTTAAATACTTCCAGAATATAACACATGATTTATAAATAATATATATTTGGAATATAAATATGTATAATTGATAGATATAGGAAATTGAAAACACCGTTTATGGAGACGGTAGGTCGTACGTACGCATAAATGTTTTTTCCCTTTTCATATCGTATTGAATGGAAGTAAGTAAATAAGATATATATATAAGTATATATATATATAGTAGAATTATTATGTCATATATTACATAATTATTAATAATATATATTTTTATAATCATTGTTTGATGGTGAATGTGGAAATTAATCTTATCGCGTCGTGGAGACTGTAATCCATACGTACACACGAGCGACAATATCATTGTATTGATAGTGAGATTGAATGTAATTGGATGGTATATCATATATAAAGATTAATTAACATGTTATATTTGTTATTTAAATCAGTTATACTCATTATTATACCCATCAAAATAATCAAGTGGTTGAATAAAAAATTACACCATGACGTGGAGATGATAAGCCGTACGTATGCACATATAGTGCCTTTGTCATTTATAGGATGGATAGAAAAACAAATATGGTTGTAACATATTTATAATAAACTCAAAGAATTTAGGACGTACAAGAGTTATTATTTTGGTATGGAAACAACAAAGAAATAGGAAGTAGAAGGAGAAAAGAACATGAAAGTGAGTGGTGAAATCATTACCTCTTCTTCGTGTGTTTCCTATTAGGTTGATCAAAAGGGATTCTTTGGTTGTATTTATGATCAAATTAAGGACTCTTGGTTTATATGGGGGAAGTTTGGAGGATATTGGTGTAGGTTTTGTCTGAGCCAAATGTATTTGGAGGTGTGATTTGGAGAAAATGGGAAGTTCCCTTTTATAAGATGGGTGAGGGCCACTTTAGGAAAAGATTAAAATATTAATTTTGTATAAATGGTATAGGTTTATAATGTCCCCAAATGAATTTATTTTGAGCCTCAGGTGGTTATGGGTAAAAATAATCTCAACCAATAGGTTTTAGAAAATTTTGGTTACCATTTTAACATTGTGTTTTAGATTTATCTCTTAATTAAATTGTTAATCTTTTCCTATGTCTTCTTCTATTCTTAAACTATATGGTTAATAAAAATCTATAAACTTCCAAGAGAACATATAGTGGTTAATTAATGAAATATATAATATTATTAATGCTCTTTATCCTAACCTTATATTTTTAGGAATATTATATCAATAAAAAATATAGTACTTGTTTTAAAAAATAATTTTTGTCAATTTTGACACTATTTAGTATTTGGTTTTTTTAAAGTCATCACAACATGATTACTTCGAACCAAATACATTTAGTCAACCCTAACATGGAATATTCACCTAGAAAATTCGTGGATGTCATAATAACTTTTAAAGTTCATTTATTTTAATATTTGTAATACAATTTATCTGATTCTTTCATTAATAAGGTAATTACTGCGTCATCATTATGTCATAAATAAATTTAACTATTTAATGTCTAAAAATTGTAAATAAACTACCTTGATGTATGAAATATTATTATATTTCAATTGAATATTTATATTCAAATTTATCTTATATATAACCCTATAATAAAATTTTTTTAGTTATAAAACATTTAATTTATCACTTTTAACTCTTCTATAAATAAAATAATAATAAATATCGTAATCTAATCCAAGGGGACCAAAAGGATCATATTTTATTACTAAGGTTGTTTTGGTCTAATTACACTTTTCAAAACGAATTAGGACATTTTTTAGGGTAATTATAATATCATTTTTACCTTTAATTACCCTATTTACTTTTAACCGTGGTAAATAAATTTCAAAAGTTTCAATTCAATAAAAATATTTTCATATTATTGAATACAATTTTGCATACTGATGTCAACCATTTTTCTCGTATTTTTGAAATTCAACTCATAAAAGTGGTAAAAATATGTTTTATGAAAATTTTCAAATGCTCCTAGATAGTGGGTTAAAGACGGTAAAAAGTTCTATAAAATTTTATACATCTAATTTTATTATAAAATGACTCCAATTACTTAAGTTAGCCTTATATAGGTATTATATAAATATTTTGACATAAAATAAATTAAATTAAAATAAATAATTATTTAAATAAAAAGTCAGTTTTAATCAATAACCTAGTGTTTTGACTATTCATCTCAAAGTGAATGTTTTCAGAAAATACCAAAAATTCACTCTAAGAAAATTTGGTATTATGAATTCAAATTTTAATTATATTTTACCAAATTCAAAACATAGAAGTTGAATTTCTGAATTTAAAATTAATTCCCATTGTCAAAACCAGAAATGGCGTTTTTAAAATGTCAAAACTATCAAAAGGATGGCATGTGTTTTTGTCAAATTTAAATGTGAAATTACATATAATGACATAAATTGTATTAAATGATAAAAATATAATCAAATTATACTTCCAAACAATTAAAATGTATAATTTAACACTATAAATTATTTTGATTAAAAAGTTGTTTTCAATTAAAATTATGTATTTTTCTATATTCACCCAAATATGAAAGTTATCAGAAAACACCAAAAATTTATCAAAACTAAATTTTTATCTCCCGATTATAAAGAAGATCTTTATTTTGTCGAATTTAATATATAAAAGTGTAAAATATAGGATTTAAAAAGGGTTCTCTATTAAGAGGCTGTAAAATTTCCTTTTCTGAAAAATACTTCCTTTATCTGAAAAAATGAATTTGTTCTTATACTATGTCTAAGAAAAACATAATATGGATGTTAACATTTATATGGAATATATAAAATTCAAAATGTAGATAAAGATATTCATAAATTCTTTTGAATAACTATCTTGGTATGTCGTGGTGCGCTCGAACTCAGTGTTGTGTGTAGTGCATGTTATTGAATTACTTGGATGAAATAACATACTATGAAATCTTGGGGTGTTACAATTCAACTTAAGGTTGTGTCATCTCTAACGTAGCCTGAGGCAACCCATGTTTTGTGTACATAAATATTACATCATTCTAGATTAATATTTGATATATAACATTTCATTCTATATTATAACCATAAAAGTATTTTTTTTCCTCAATGAATAGATACAGAAATATCTTATTTAGTTACATTTTTCACTATCAATTATAATTTTATTCTCACTTTATACCTTTATTTACATACCCTACTTAAAAAAATATTTATAACATAGGGAGTGAAAATATAAGAAATGGTAAAATAAGATTCACTATAAGGTTAAATAAGAGAGATATCAATCGATGATCATATTAAAAATTAATATATTTATAAGGGTTCATGATTATGAAAATAAATTATAAATATAATACCCCATTTATAATGGATCATAATCATGACTCATGAAAAAATTCATTATCATTTTAAATAAACAAGTCAAAAGAGTGATAAATCATCATTAATTAACCATGAATTTCATGTTTAAATCATAAGTATAAAAAAATTTAATAAAAGTGTGGAACCATCATAATAAAAGAAACCATTTGAAATGACATGGTTAACCACTAGGACTGTCAAATCATAGTGGATTGGGTAACAACACCTATTTTCTATATCATAATTAATCAGTAATCATTACTTGTTTCCCATATGAGATCATGCATCCCTACCTATTTCCCATATCGGATTGAGCACATCAACTCATTTCCCATAGTTATCTTATGAGATATAATGCTTTACCCAATGTATTGGAGGGATATATATTTCTAGTACCATCTATAATATAATTAGAAATACACATATTTGTGACACAAGATCATCAAACATTCAATATATTATCATAACAATTGAATGGAAACATGTTTCATAAAAATTTAATTATTTTTTCCATATCATATCACATATAAAAAAATTGGTTTCATAAAAATCACATCATCATAATCATAAACCATCAAGAGAATAAATAAGGATGGAATGGTTTTATCATATCCCTACTAAATCATAAGTAATATCTAACAATGTTATCAAAAATGAAAAATATCATTAAAATATCATAGAAATATTTCATAACGAAAATATCCATTTCATTTAGAAATAAACAATTTAAAATAAAAATATTTAAAAAATATTCTGAAAATCATTTTATTATAAAATAACCATGGAAACATATAAAGTAACATTTAATGTACTGATAGGTTATGATGAGGGAAAATTTTGGCCATTCTATAAATATTAAAACAAATATTTTGTTCACACCATTAGTAAAAAGTACTTATTTCTAATAATTATAATCAGATTATCTTTAAAAAAATTAAAAAAGGAAAAAAATTAATTTTAAAAAATCATGTTGAAATATCTAAAAGAATTATTAATAACATTATAGAAAACAATTATATATAAGAAAATGGTTTTCTGATCAAAAGTGGATAAATAAAGTCATTTTTTCTTAAAAACATTTATTAAACCATTTAGAGTACCAAAGAGAGGGAAATAGTTAAAAATATCAAAATTATAGAAATAAAAAGAGGATAAAAATAATTAATTGTTTTTATCATATACTAATAAAATAATTTTCTCAATGGAAATTCCAGCATAAATAATCCTGATTAAATTGGTATTGAAACATAAATCCCATGCCCCATGCCTCATATTTCTTTATATGTGTCTAATCCTCTAGTATAATAAATATAAATTTATTATAAATTTATTCCATAACCTTATTCATATATAAAAAATAGTTTATGATTTATGTATGACATATTATCAACCATTTATTAATAATTATATATTAAAATCATTGTTCCAGTTGATTAACTGCTTTGTTTATCATGCGTGTTTCAGTTCAGTAGTCCCGATCCATATACATTGATCATGGTTCCATAATATCAGAAATGGTATTCAATTAATGAGTATAATATTGAAAAAGTATATAAATTTATATAACAATTTCATATGAAGTAGTGATGAAAAATTAATCACATCACTTTATGGAGACATTAGTTTGAATGTACACATGAGTGATGTTTCCATTTTTCGATTGATGAACGAAATAAATATAAATAATAATTAACCTTTAAAGATCCATAATAAAATAATATATATCATATATAATCCTTATTTTCATTATTATTTCAATTAATTTAATTTGGTGACTAAAAATTAAACAAATCACTTTGTGGAGGTGGTAGGTCACATGTGCACTCATGCTAAGTTTTCCTTTCAAATATGATAGGAAAGTGGCGGATAATGGTTGTTACATAATCAAAATTACAATTAGTTATATTTATGATACTAATTTTATTATTTTATAATGTATATGATATATTTTTAATATTTATAAGTAGAAATAAAATTTGAATTACACGATTAAGAGTTATACCTCTTCATGGCGAAACCGCTTTTATATTACACATTAAGAGTTAAATGGATAGACTTTCAGAAATATAACAAGATCTAGAATGTGTGTAATGAATATATGAATTTATTATAGTGAGTATCAGTTGAGATATAAGTATCAAAACGTTTTATGAAGAGTGGAGAAGAGTTCCCCTTTTACAATTGAGCAGAGGGGCACTCTTACAATTAGTTAAAATATTAAATTAAAATAAATTATTTTTTATAATAAAGTGGATCCAAATTGTTATATTTAGAAGATAGGTAAGTCTAAATCCTCTAATTAAATAATATTTTGACTAGTTTAGGTGAAGTTTTTACGCTTTTCTCTTATTTTCCATCCACATTAACCCTATTAAAAATTACCACAATATCAAATTTGTACACTCTTTAAGGGTAAAAATGTTACCATAAAAAAATAAAAGTGCCCGATAAATAGACCACAGGTGGAAGTTTCAACCAAATCCAATTAAATTGGGTGAATATGGGGTTTTATGAATTTAAAATCATTTAATAAAATATGGTTTGTTATAAAATAACATTAATGTCATTTATAAAACCATTCAGTTAATTTAATAGATCATGTGTCGGCGTTGCGTAAGCATTTTTTGTATTTCATGAATCACTAAAAATTACAAACAAATTAATATGAAGAAAATAATTTATCATTCAAAAACAAATTTATAATTGAACATAATCTATTGTTATTATTATGTGAAAATACTAGAGATATTAAATTCAAGAGAGTAACATTTTTCATTTATCCTTTTCATAAAATAATATAAAGGTTACGACTAGAAAAATTGACTATGGCTGAAAAATATTGTCATGGTTTATTTAAGCCATGGAAATAAATTATCATCTTCCAAAGTTTGATTAAAACTATATAAACCCATACGATTTTAACTTCTCTCAATAGACCCCCCATTGTATCCCTCCAAAACTAGATCAATCCCTCCAGCCTATCCCCTCTCAATTGATCCTTCCTCTACATCCCCTTGATCTATATCTCATTCCATGGACTGAATATTTGGTTCCCATATTCACATCCCCATCTCCCACATCAACACCTTCTATCCTTGTCCCTACCTCTACCTTCCATCATCCACCATCAACTCTACATCTAACTACCCATCTACCTCTTCCTCTTAACCTTTAAATTTTTCCCAACTTCCATTTTCCCTTAATTCATTCATTAAGATTTTGACTTCCATTAGAAGTACATAATAGGTTAATTGATTCGATCCATACCATTAATCTTTATCATATTCCCTCTATCCACACATGATCAATTTATTCTCTATGTTTATACTTCCATATCTACAAAACCAAATTTATATAGTTTTTTAAATGTAAAATATATTTTGAAGATTCCAAAACCCTATATTTTAAATTCCATTTCATTATTGAATAGACCTCCTACAATTCAATATCTAAATTTATTTATCCCATGAAGTGTTTTTCATAACGTGGTCATGTTATTTTTTCCCTACATCAAATTAGATGCACCAATAGTTCATGATTTCTCCATTTAGAGTTTCTGGGACATTCATTCCTAAATTCCCTTCATTAGACTTCATCAATATTCCTCATATATTTCAATTCTCATTGAATTGGATGATTGTGTAAGAATAATATCTCCTTCATTATTTTCCTTCCCTAAATCATTAATATTTAACATGACCTATGTATCACCATTCCCCTAATGTCATATCAATGTAGTCTCTTTTATAAGGTTTGGTATAATATGTTTATTTAATATTTTATCATATTTCTAATTATCAATAAATTTAATGGTGATTTTTATAATTACCTGTTAATCAGTGTAAATAATATACTAAAATTTTCTCAATCATTATGAAATTAATTAAATAAATGGGCATTGGATTGGTCAATTTATTTTAAGTTGGAATATAGTGGATACACCATTAACTAAAAAAGTAGTCTCCTCTAAAATTATTCCACTGTTTTTATTTTTTAATATAATTTCATTGGTGTATTTGATTCAATAAATAATGAAAATATTTCAAATTTTCCAGTATCATTTTTTCATTAGTTTCTTTATTCCTTCTAAATTTTTTTGAAACATTTAAATTTGGGAAATTATATACTGAGAAATGCTCTGGAAATCATTTTCAAAATATATTACTGGTATATTAGTAGTATGAAATTTTCATTACACATTAAATAAATAGTAATAAAATTTTATATATGAAAAATTTATAATTTTTCCTTCTTTTAGAATCATTCACATTTTTTCAGTTGTTCAGTTTATAATGTAATAAACTAATATGTATGAATAATTCTCATAGTATAAATTTTGATTTCTTTTATGAATATAACATTTACATAATTTCATTTTCCCATATTCATTTAATACTTCAATCCAATTATATTATTTATAATATGTTCAAAAATACTTTCACACTCTATACAATTTATACAAATATTTGGGTGATTGTTATTTCCAACTCTTTGTCCAAATTTAGACCACGTTTCCAAGGAATATTATTTTATTCTATTGACATGTATCTAATTTAATTTTTAATATTCTTATGATAAAAATAATTTTTTTCAATTTAATCATAAGTTATTTTTACGAGTCATAACTCAAAACTTCTATATTTAATACAAAATGTGATATTACTTTCTAATGTTATTTCTATAATTTATTTCATGTCATTGATTTGATATATTATTATTTATAAAAGTGAATATATTTATTTTATAATATTATTTAATATTTTATAGAATTGATCTTATATTTTTTATTCCCTTCTTGACATAATTAGGCATATGTTATATCACATTTTCTTCTAATTTTCTGATAGGATTTTTTTTCCAACACAAATTTTTGGATATGTAACTCTTACAATATATCATCGCCATTATTTTATCCTAAAGTAAATAAATAATTTCTCAACTATTGTATTAATATTTAATACCAATTACATATTTCATCAGAAATAGTAAAAATAGAAGTTAACATAAAAAATATGCTAAAAATTATTAAATAAGTATGTAACTCTTCCATGAATATATATTGAATTTAGACACTATCATTAATCTTCCAATACATTAATAAAAATTTCATTATTCTTCATAAAACTGTTATTTCAAGGATATTTTTATATTATTCTACCGCATTAAATTATAATTCCAAATATTATAATGTGATCCTCTTCACCAAATGTGGTTCCATATACACTTTTCAAATATATTAATTATTTCCAACTACAACTAACCACTCTCATCATGCATGACTCCAAGTATATTTTCCATCTCAAAACAATTCATGTCTATATTTAACCACATCACATCAAGTATACCATTATGTATCTTATCTTTTTTAACATTCATTCTACAATTGTATTTTTCTCATAAGCCATCACCACTAAATTCAATAAAATAAAATTACCAATGCATTGGCTGTAAGACACATCATTATATTATTATCAATAAATAGAAAATACATATCAAGAATATGGTATTGAATTTTAAAACAAGAAATGTAAGAAAAAAGAAATTAAAATATTGATTAATATTCTGAAATCCTTCATAGGTACTCTATTTATGTATCATGTATGTACCTCCATTATTTTTTACAAACCTATCCATATTTCATTTGGAATATTACTTTGATTTTTTTGAGGATTATCTCCATGTTTCGTCCAACATTTCTATAAAATACATAACATATTTATAGAGAAACACAAATCATTATGAAATACAATCCATTGAATAATAAATATTAGTAACAATTATATCAAAAAAAATAAATGGATTAATAGTGATAATGAAGTTACTATAATTGAATCTATTGAGTGATGACCTAGGGATAAGGATATTCTTCACATTGGGAAAATGTTAAATGTTAGATAATCCTTTTTACCTATTGGTGAAAAAACTATTATTGTTTTTTTTTGAAAAAAAAGTAATAAATTTTAAAAAACTATTATTATATTTTTCTTACCTATTTAAATTATATGCGATGAAATACATTGAATAGTCGAGTGTCTGATTTATATTTAGTATGCTTATTTTATTATTAAATCAACCTTAATTTTATATTTAATGTTCAATTAATTAGTTTAGAGTTTTAGTATATTTACTCTTAGTTTTATCTGTAGATTTATTGGTAGCTAAAAATATTAAGAATCAATCAATTGGAAATAGAATTATTATAGTTTAGTGTTAGTCATATACTAAAAAAATAATATAAATGGGGTATATTATGGTTTAGGTATATAAAATGTGTGAAATATATTGAGAAAAATCATTATATCTAATGAAGAAATTATTTTATTGGGATTCTATGCATTGAATTAAACATTAATATTCAATAACATAATCAAGGGAAAATCTATTTTCTTATTAAATTTTTGATTTTTTTTAGAGATTATTTGTATTTAAATCAATGAAATATTAATTTTAATGATTATTAATGATTGAATTTGATAATACAATTATAATTTATATGTATAATAAATCTCAATTGTCCCTTTAGTAATCATGGAAATAATTGCAATGATATTTCTTATTTTATTTCTTTTAAATTTATTTATTATTTTTTTTTCTTTTATATAATTTTTAAAGGAATATTATATTTCTATTAAATTATAGAATATTCTTTATATCATCTCTTCAAGGTGTTGCAATAATGTACTACTATGATTCATGTGTAATTGATTCTTCTTACTCTATTTTGGTAAGTGACATACCCATCTCAAATATAAATAAGCTTGTATAGGTACTTCAAACACACAATGAAAACACACACATATATCCCTTTATTATTATATTATTCTATAAAATATTAATGAACTAGTAAAATATATATATATAAATTCAAATATAAGAAAATATATACAAGTTTTCAATGTGTGTAGGGTCACTTTGTGGGTTATAGCTAAAGAAGGATTCTATATAGATGTAAATGAATTTTTAAACAAACAAGGAATAAATATAGAAGAACATGAATTAATTTCCAAGTATTGATAATTAATCTTGTGAATGATGTTTTCTCATGAAGATAAGATGTCATTAATTATAACATATTCTTAAAAATGGACTAGGGCTTGTAATTTATACCCTCTCCGTAAGAGACTGCTTCTCATGGACAAGCTAAAGATTCATATACCAATTGAAAAAATCCTCAAGTATAGTAAAATTTATTATAATGTGTCATAACCCAAAATTTTTAAATGATATTGTTTTATGAGAAAATGTGTTTTATATTGTAACATTCAGAAAAAAACCACATCTCTTTAATAATGTAGTGAGTATAAATGGAAATGTGACAAACGAGATATGGTCATTTTTTGATTGTGGATCAAATATGACCATTGGTCAATATTATTGTAAGAAAATATACTCATGGTAATAATTTTTTTATGTTTTAATATATATATTGAAATGATAAAGAATAGTTAATGGAGAAATAAAAAATAATGGCCTCAAACTATAGAGTTGTTCCAAATAAAGCTCATTTGTCAGATCTTTGGAGGGAGGAAGCATCACTGGGGTTCTCTCTTTACCAAACACATGCTGAGATTCGGAAAGTGAAGATATAAGGAAATATCATATGGGATAAGTGCAAGTTAGGGGAAATTACCACTTGGACAGTGTTTTCTGAGCTGCGCCATCAATATATCACCATAACACATTATATACTTTGGCCGTATATAGGTGTCATATGAGGTTATATGTCACAGACCTAGTTACATAAAGTATAATTCCATTGTATAAATAAAATTATTTTTCCGTCAATTCCATTTTAATAATAGGTTTTTAATGAAATTTAGATGGAAGTTGATGGATTGATTTTCACAGAGAAATTGTAATTTCTTGAAACAAATATAAATATTTATAATGTTGCGACCCAAACCCAAATAGCCCAAAGATGGTGTCTTTTACTAAATACAACGGAATGATTACAATGAATCAAGATCCAAAGGACCAATCAACTTAGTCGTTTTGGTAAACCAGATACATAAATGTGTTTTTTATTACAAATGAGTACACTAATTACAATTTTTTTTCCTTTTTTCTAAATAATTAATTAGAAAACTTCTAGGATAAATCTAATCCAACTATTAAAATACATTAATATCTATCATAGTAATATTCTTGTATTCCTTGGGAATGAAATATAATAATGGTGAGATTAAATGAACATTATGGGAAAAATATAACATAAGTAATAATGAATCGATGAGAATTTTCAATTTGGATAGGTAAATTATTGAATGCACTAGCCTTGTAATTTATAAACTTAATGGAATTATATAAGTAATATGAAAAGATAATAACTAGAATGACATTCTATTCGAATAAATATATAAGGAAACATTAATATTGAATTTTAGGAAACTAAATCACATTCCATTTATTCAATGAAATGAAAATTAAATGTATCCATAGATATTCTGGTGCTTTATCTCATGGATGAATAATAAATAAATCCTAAAGATGAAACACATCCATAGATATGCGATGAAAAATCTCATGGATGAATAATATAAGAATATAAATGATGGAAATGATTAATTATTGGATGTTGTGTTTCTTAGGTACACAGTACCTTTACCATCAATACCATTCCCATGATTTTTTACAAAATGTAGGGTAAAAACCCATATATGGAAGCTATCCAAATGACTCGTCCCATGAGACTACCAATGCATCGAGGGGAAATCTATAACCATGAAAAGTTAGGGTCACACTATTCCATAACATTCCTCATCTATCAAATAATTGATTTAACAATATGCCTTAAAAAATATTTTTATAGAGTAAGAGATATGGATTTATAAATATTAACCTAGATAGTAAAATAACTATCAAAGTAGACACCATATGTAAAATGCACATAGTTAAGGCAATAGTAATATCCATGATAAATGAAATGGATAATTTTGAGGAAATTCAATGTTCAATGATCATAAGAGATTGAATTTTAAAAGGGGACTAATAAATTAATCATGGAAGTGAATTTTAATACTATCCTTGTCCAAATAAATCATAAACCATCAAGAGAAAGATTAAGGACAGTATCAATACAACAAATCCAATGTAGAGTAAAAATAGATGGGGTTTTCATTGATGAAATAAAAAATAGATTTTAAAAATATTCTTGAGGAAAATATCACTTTCTATGGAAAAAACATTAGAAATATTTGTTATTTAAAAATAATAATTTTTAAATGGAAACATCAAATAAATAACAGAAGATGAAATTGTACATGTTGTATGAGGTAAAAATAGAATTCTTTTTATTTGAAAAAAGATACAAAATAACTCATTAGGAAAGCGACAAGAATATTCCATTAAAACACTGGTAAAAGGAAAAAGGGTAAAAATGTCTTTACCAAATCATTTTATAATTTTTTTTAAAACCATTTAATAAAACATTGTCTTTATAATGAAATAGGTTCTCTGACTAAAGAGAGATATAATGTCAAGTTTTCTGAAAAACATTTTCTAAAATGCTAGATTACCAAAGAGTGAAAAAATTGTAATAATACTTGAAAATGGTCAGGAATACCAAAAAAAATAATGAAATATATATATTAAAAAATGGTTATATAATTTTCTCTACTGGATATACTATTTAAAGATCATTTAAAGTTATTGTTAAGGAGAATAATCATAAAACATCACAAAGTGTTCCATACCACATTGAAATATTTTAAAACAAAATCCTTCCGAAGGAATAACATTATATGAATGTTTACAATATCATGAGAGTAATGAGATCCATTATATATTATGTAAAAGGCAGTACATACATAATTTCAATGAAATGAGGTGGATAACAACAATTAAGCCTCAATAGAATATAAATTGAGAAGAAAATCCCTTACCAATGTGGTAACAAAAGAATTGAATAACCCAAAGTTAATAATCATTAAATAAAAAATTTAAATTACATGAATATAATAGTGTTTATGATATTATATTTCAATGTGATAGTAAGTACCCCATATATAAAAAATTAGGTGTATAACAATTAATTATGCCTCAAAGAATGAAAAAGAGAAAAGAATTCCTTACTATGAGTTTCCTTTCAGATGAATGTCCTTTAAATTACTATATAATAAACCTAGTTTAATTTTATAATTGATTCATAACCTTTTCCATGTTTATAATTACATTTATTTAATTTATTACCAAGTTTTTTATTACTAATCAAATAATTAATTTTACATCGGTTGTTTTTACCAAATTCAGTTCATGCGTCAAAATAGCTATTATTTGTTCACTATGGTCATAGGGTTCATTATATAACATCTCAAAAATAATAAAAATGACATAATTATCATATTTTTACATCAATTATACATTTAAAATCAATCATAAAATATGATTATGAAAATGATAATATGTTACAATCATATAGAGGGTAGGTCATATGTACATATGGGTAACATTCCTATTTTTAAGTGATCATTATGGAAAGAAGGAAAATTACTCAAATATTTCATGAATGATAATTATATAATAAATATAATATTATTTAAGCATATTAATTAAATATATAATTTTGTGATGTAAAAGGATTCACATAATGTCTAGGAGGCGGTAGTCCGCACGTCTATGAACGATGTCATCTATATTAAAATGCTTGAAGGGTAATAATGAAAATAATATATGTATATGTATATGTATATTTATATTTATAGAAACTAAATTATTTCAATAATATCATATTTTTTTATGCCTCAAATTTTTAATTATAACCATCATTTATACATTCCATTTATCGGGTGAACGAATCACATCTATTTGAGGAGGTGGCATTCCACACATCCTCAAACAATGTTAACATATTAACGTAAAATAGAAATTACTATATGTATTTATTATAAAAGATTAAATAAGTACAAAGACACAATAAATATCATATATAACAAATATAAACAATGTTTACATCATAATTTCCACCACGACATGCTATAATGGATGAATGAATAATCATTATTTCACGGGACAATAGTTCACCGTCCATAGAAACATTATGTATGTTACCCATTAGATGGTGGTGTGTGTAAGTGTTGGTTGAAATTTCAGAATAAAAAAATCCAAATATATTTATTATAATGTTTTTTATACAATAGAAGAATAATAAGATTTTAGGGGGTGGATAATTGAAATGAAACTAGTGAGATTGAGAAAAGATGTTACCTTTTAGTTGAGTAACATCATTTGGATTTTACCAAAAGAATTTTTGGAAGGGTCTTTAATAAAATGGATTATTCTAGTTCAAGGATTGGAATGATGTGAGAAAATTTGGGCAGGAAGTTTCTGAACATAATAGGTTTGAGAGGTGTGAGGAATGGGTAGAGGTGGTGTCTTTTTATAGGGAAGGAAAATGACTCACTCGGTATTTTTGAAAATAAGTTAGGTGTGAAGAAGTTAATTCCAAATAAAAGTCATAAAAACCACCAAAAATAAATAATGTAATGTTCAGGGAATATATATGGATATAAAAGGAGTGTTGGACATGTGTATTGGTCATTTGGGCCCTTAAACATTGGGTTTAAGTCTATTTTAAGCATAATTTCACCTGAATAACTGTAATTAATTTTAATCAATTTCCCTAATATTATATTCCAAAATTAATTAGATATTATTAGACAAAAAATATAATATTTACAAAACAAATTGTGTATTATTTTTAAAATTAAAATCACAAAAGAGGAAAAATTAAGATTAATGCTAATATCGTAGACATATAGATTAACTTTTTTTAGTAAAAAATTATTCAAAATATTGTTATGGTTTTATATTAAATTTAAAATGATAAAATGATTCAAATGAACTAAATTTATTTAATAGATATTTAATTGATCTACAGTAACTTTAAAACAAATTTATAATATAATATAATATTAGTTATTATTTAAATGAAATGGTTGTATTAAACTAAAATGCATTATTTTTCACTAATCACTAAAAGATGATGTTTCTTGCCAAAATACCAAAAAATAATCCTAAGATAATATTGAAATTATTAATTAAAAATGAAGTTTATTTTATTAAATTCAACTAATAAAATTTCCAAAATTATGATTAAAAATAGGTTCACCATTAAAAGGAAGTAAAAATTCCTTAATAGGTTTTTATGGGAAATATTGGGCTTTCACATATCTTATACATATAAAATCAATTGGATGAATATAAATAATAATTTATTTAATATTTAAAATATTTATTACATTAATATCACTACCTACCTGTAATTAATTTAATTTATTAGGGTAAAATAGATTTGTGAGCATAAAAATAGTTCTCTATAAAAATGTCCTTTTAATATTAAATTGGTTATTATATTCATTTCTAATTTATTTGAAACCAAGGATTTAGTTGTGTAAACGATATATTTTCCAAATTTAGTTAATACTATTCATAACAGATTGTTTATATATTATTATATTAAAGAATAGTTTTTTTATTACATATTGTTTCTTAATAAGATTAAATATTGCATATAGAGATAGCCATTGAAGAAGGTCGATTTTTAATGTAACAAAAGCCATAGAGGAAGGTATTTGTTGCATATGTTGTACACTAACTCAGTGTCACATGTATTACAAGCTAACTTGGTGTTTCATGAATTCAAATATATACAATATATTTTAAATAGTAAATATATTATAAAGTATACATATATTATATTACCATACGAGCTTGATGATGTGTGTCATACACTCTATCGAATACAAGGTTCTTACATTAGTTTTTTAGGGCCTCAAATTCTTCCCCACCTTATTTAATTAGCATCCTCACAATTTAAAATCTATCATGGTGAAATATTGTTTGATACATCCAATGTTTTAAATCCCACATCATGGGAAGGGTTCATAAGTAATCTTCCATAAGAAATAGAATTGAAAGCAAAACAATGTCACATGAAATTCCCTGTAACTTGGTCTGTATGTAGAATAATGTTACACCCCAAGTTTAAAATTATGTTTTATATTTTATCAATGATTCCAATATGAAATAAAATAAATAAATTTCTAAACGTAAATATATAAGTAGTAATCACTTTATTTATACAATGACCATATTACATCCTTGATACACAAAAACTAACCCATTAACCCCACTTCTATCAATAGTAAAACAATTGGAAGACAATCGAGAAACACAATGATGCCGATCAGGTAATTCTCATCGTATGGATCTAATAGAAGCACAAAAGTCATAGAAAGAAAAACAGCAACGAAATTAAGAATAAGAGGAACATATGAAACTATTTTTGAAATCAGTGTAATGAGTGTCACGATATTATTTTTTGAGTGTTTGAACAACCCTTAGGAATTGATATTTATAGTGTTTTTATCCGACCGTTTTAAAAACTATCCATTTTAAATTTTAAATTAAAATTGAGAAATTGATTATGTTAACCGTTGATATAAAATAAATAAGTATATATATAAACAATAGTGATTTTAATATTATTATTCAATAATAAATGTTTAAAAATATTTAATAAAATATTATAAGAGTCAAAAAATGTTTTAAATATTAAAAATAGATAAATTCTTGAAATTTATAAAAATATTACTATTACATATCTTATTAAGATATTAATATAAGGATTGTTTGTATATATAATGAAATGAATTTATTTATTTTATAAATAAATAAATATATAAATCAATAATGATTTAATACTAACAAAAATATAATATGAAAATGTATCATTATCCTAATTCTTATTTAAACATATATAAAGGTATTGTTATTAATATATGCATATATATAGGGATTAATTTAAAAATAAAACACATTATATATGATAAAACAATAAAAACAATAGTTAAAAAGTGAATGAATTAATTGGGTTAGGGTTTCGTGTCAAGCGGTGGAGGAGGCCGAGGTCGGGTGTGTTTTTTGCAGAGAGGAGAAGTCGAGCACAACACCATCGGGTTCATTAGATCTTCATCCAGGAGACATCGCAGTTATGTAAGGGAGTCCTCTTTGCAGAAAGGATGACTGGTGCTGTGGAGTCGAAATTGAACAGGAGTCTGGTTCTGGCATCGGGTTCAGGTGAGGGTTTTGAATTAGTGTTTGAAGCATGATTAAAGTCCGTTTACACAGGATCTGTTCTGCATTGAGGTATCCAAAAGGGTAATGGAGAAAATGATTTCCGATCTACCTTCTGTTGTCCGGTTTTGCAGGTAGTTTTTTTTATCCGAATCATTATCCGTTGAACTGATTTTGAAAAAAATCAAATAGATGTAGTGTTTTTATTTCCGTTGTTATCGTATTCTACAATTTATCCCCTTAAAACGCCGATTGAGATCAGTATTCCTTGTTTTAGGGTAATCATGTGCCTGTTTCTATCATTTTCAATATATTAAATACATGTTCATTGTCTTTGTTTATGATTTTCTTATCTTATTATGTGGTTGTGTATTGATACTTTGCGAAGAAACTATGATTTTACTAAATTATACAATATACAATGAATCTATCTCCATTCAGATGAATAAATAATTATTTTACATGGATCAACATTTTATAACTTGTTGATGCAATATTTATATATTATATGTCATGTTCAAGCTGTTCTATTTGGTTAAACATAGATTTAAATTGAAAAATTTTTATTAATGAAATGTAATATAATGTCTCTATTTAAGGCATCCTTTGGAGATATCATTTAAATTCATTTAGAAGTATTAGATACAGAGATTTAGAGATAGGAATAAGAATTTTATAAGGGACACCTACACAAGAAATTTGTAAGGAACACTCTATTTCATGCTATCTATTTTTTTATTTCCACTATAGAAATATTTTTCCCTTAATTTCAACATGTATTTGAATTATCTTAATAAATTAAATTGTTTTAATGTAAAAATTTTGTAAAGGATTTTAATTTTTATTGTGTCGATTTATTTGTTTCTTTCAATTACTTATTTTCTAAATGACCTTTAATTTCACAGTTGATCTTGATGGAGTTTTACTCCATCAGCCATCTTGTTCTTCCCATTTTTATTTATTTTGTGCAAAGGAATAAATAAATATTATTATTTAAAAACATATGAGTCTTCATTTATTTAGGAAAATTTTGGTAGTATATTTTGTTTAATCATTTGAAATCATGTGATTTTTTTAATTTCTTTTGGGTATATATTTATTTTCAATTTTATTTACTAAGAGCCATTTTATATAAATGATATTTTTTAAAGAAATATTTTAATATTTTAAATCCTAAAATTTATATGATATTTAATTTACATATTATAAAATAATAAACAAAATATGATATAATAATTTAATTTTATTATTTATTCCAAAATATATAGCAAATAATTCTTCATGGAATTATATCAATTTAATTTACTAATCTCCAAGCATGTAATACTCACACCATGGTTATGACCATATATCAATGATTGTTCATGAAACTTCATACATGCATATGCATATATCGGTATATGAACACATTCATGAACATTGATTAAACTCACAAAAATGGATTTTTAAAGGAATGGAATGAAATGTTTATAGACACGTTATAATTTTATGTTGTCTTGTACATGTTTATGTTTATAATTTTAATCTTGAAAAAAATGTTGAGTTTAAAATATATTATTTATATTCTTCTGTGTATGATAATGATTATTTATTTACTAAATTATGATTTGGAATCATATGAATGGTTTGATTTATTAAATAATTAAAATAAGTAATCGATATTTTAATTGATCTATAACTAATCAATGATGTTACTTTTTTTTAAAAACACTACTTGATAATTTGTGTCTGCATCAAATAATTTTCTATGTGGAAGTTTATTTAACTTCCATGTGTTTATGCAAAGTCTTGTATCATGAGATCTGGTCATACAAAGTCCAATATATATTTTTTAAAATATTAATATTAATTTTTTGGAAACATGATTATGAATATATTTTTGAAACTAAAACACCAGTGAAAATTATATATATATCAATATTAGGCAAGCTAATACAAAAATGTTTTATAAAAACTAGTACTCGAACGTTGTAAATACAATAGGGATTTTGAGAGTGAATCCATCCCTTTAGGGGCTAGGCCTAAGATAGCCTTCAAAGTTATGAGAGACCTTAGTTGTTTTGTTTTAAGAGCTTGCTTAATATTTTCAGTCGAATGACTGGATTAATTTAAAAGTGTTTTCAATGTTTAATTATTTTTAAAAAATTATTTTAAAAATGTATTTCTAATTGAATATTCCAAATGTATTATGAAAGTGATAATTTTACAAAAGGGATTTGTAAAGGGTTTTCAAAACACCATACTGGGTACCATTTGTGCTCATCCTATGATTTCAAAATATCTTTCACAGGTTGCGTTGAAATATAGAGTTGATCTTCTAGGAAGTAGCATACACAGAAGCAGAGTTGAATTTTCTTTTTGATTTAATTTATTCTGTAACTCTGATGTTTTTTTATGAATGCATATTTTCTCTAGAACCTATACCGCTAAAAGATCCTCATTTGTTTAAAGTGCGGTGTAATTGTAAAGTTTCTTTTAAAAAATTACACAGAATTTTCAAGCATAGTGTCTAGAAGAGCGGGCTTGGGGCACTATAATTGGTATCAGAGGCACATTCTTGAAAACTCTAGAAATTTAGAACCCTTAAATAAGTTTAGTTTCCTTTCACAATCAACATTATTCTTTGTAATTTTCAGATAGAATGAAGGATAACTCAAACAAGTCTCTTAGGAAATCCGGATGAATTACATGCTACTATCATGGAAAAATCATGCAATGAAGAATTTGAACCTTACGAAGCCATGCGGATTTCCTGTAAATGATATTACAATATAGTGGGCATGCATGATATACTTTATTTTCATCGTGGTTCACGTTTTGTCTTTGAAGACATCAAACAGATCCAACGTCACTTCTATAGACGCCAAGTGGCATATTATGAAGGACATTCTAAGTTCGTTACCATGTTTGAGTAGCTAGAATCAATCTCATCATTCTATAAATAAGTTGAAGAAGGGAATCTTCACGCAACTTATATGTGTCATCTTTTATGTTTTTGATTCACAAGAAGAATTTACGATGACTTTGAAAATTTTGAAGATGGTGCTATGCGAATTTCTTATAGAAATCAAATTCAAGAAAAAAATCTCAGATATTATTTTGATTATCATTCCTTGAGGACTGTATTTCAGTGCCTACATCTATATAACTCTTATTGCACAAGTTGCATTTGGGAAAATAATGTGGAGGATTTCAAAGCCACATTGAACTTTATTCTCATAGGAAGATATTTCAATCATGGAAGACAACTGTACAGACCTTGGGGAAATCATTTGAGACTCAGAATAGATGGGAATTAGGAGAGACAAGTGAAAATGAATTGTGAGGGCACAATTCTATTAAGTGGGGGAGAATGTAACACCCCAGGTTTAGAATTATGTTTTATGTTTTGACAATGAATCCAAGGTGCAATAAAATATATAAATTTCCAAACAAAAATATATAATTAGTAAGAACATTATTTATAAAAAGACCATAATACATCCTTGAAACACAAAAACTAACCCATTAACCCCACTACTATCGATAATAAAACAATTGGAAGACCACTGATAAACACAACGATGCTGATCAGGTAGTTCTCATCTTTTGGATCTGATAGAAGCTCAAAATTTATTGTAATATTATTAGCAATGAAACTAATAATAAGAGAATCATCTAAAACCATTTTCAAAAGCAGTGGCATGAGCATCGCGATATTATTTTCTGAGTATTTGAACGACCCTTAGGAATTGATATTTATAGTGTTTTTATCTGAGCATTATAAAAACTATTTGTTATAAGTTTTTAAATTAAAATTGAGATATGGCTTATACTAAACATTGATATAAAATAAATTAATATATGGAAACAATATTTATTTAAAAAATATTATGCAATAAACAAAGTTCAAAAATATTTAATAAATTATTCTAAGAGTAAAAAAATGTTTTAAAAATTAAAAATAGATAAATTCTATAAATTTATGAAAATATTACTATTACATATCTTATGAAGATATTAATATGAGTATTAGATATATATATATATAATGAAATGAATTTAACTATTTTATAAATAAAGAAATATATAAATCAATAATGATTTAATACTCACAAAAATATAATATGAAAATGTATCATTATCATCATTATTATTTAAACATATATAAAGGTATTGTTATTAATATATGTATATATATAGAGAGATTAATTTGAAAATAAAACAGATTATATAAGATAAAACAATAAAAAACGGATAAAAAATAAATGAATTAATCAGGTTAGGGTTTTGTGTCAAGCGGTGGAGGAGGCCAAGGTCTGGTGTCTTCGTTAAAGAGAGAATAATTTGAGTGCATCATCGCCGGGTTCGGTCAATCTTCATCCAAGAGACATTACACTAATGTTATGGAGTCCTTTGTCTAGAAACAATGATTGGTGCTGTGGAGTCAAAGCCAAATAATAGTCCAGTTCTGGAATTGTGTTTATGCGAGGGTTTCGAATTAGTGTTTGAAGCGCAATTATGGTACGCTTACACATGATCTGTTCTGTATTGAGGTATCCGAACGAGTTATGGAGAAAATGAATTTTTATCTACCTTCTATTGTCCATTTTTGCAGGTAGGTATTTGTTTATCTGAATCCTTATCCATTGAACTGATTTCGGTATATTAAATTCACTGTTATCTGAATTTTTCTGGAAAAAAATCAAATAGATGTAGTGTTTTGATTTCTGTTGTTGTCATTTTCTACAATCTATCCCCTAATGACATCGATTTTGATTTTTATTCATTGTTTTAGGGTAATCACGTACCTGTTTTCATCATTTTCAATATATTAAATAAATGTTCATTGTCATCGATTAAGATTTTCTGATCTTATTATGTGTTTGTGTGTTGATGCTTCGCGAAGAAGCTATGATTTTACAAAATTATTCAATATAAAGTTCACTTATCCTCATTCGGAAGAATAAATAGTCATTTTACATGGATCATTGTTTTCTGACTTGTTGCTGTAATATTTATATTTTATATGTCATGTGAAAGCTGAGCAATTTGATTTAACATAGATTTATATAGAAAACAATTTTATTAATGAAAAGTAAAATAATGTCTCTATTCAAGGCATCCATTGGAGTTCTCTTAGAATTTCATTTAGAAGCCATAGAGAGAGATATTTGGAGATAGGAAGAAGAAGTTGAAAAGGGTCTCCTACACATGAAATTTGTAAGGAACTCTCTATTACATGCTATCTATTTTTTTATTAGCATTATTGAAATTATTTAACCTTAATTTCAACATGTATTTGAATTATCATAATAAATTCATGTGTTTTATTGTCAAAATTTTGTAAGGGATTTTAATTTTAATTGTATCAATTTATTTGTTTCTTTCAAATACTTATATTCTAAATGGACTTTAATTTCATAGTTGATCTTGATGGAATTTTACTCCATCTTCCATCATGTTCTTCCAATTTTTTTTATTTTGTGAAATTGAATAAAATATTACTATTATTTAAACACTTATGAGTCTTCATTTTTTTGAAAGAAAATTTTTCAGTATAGTTTATTTAATCATTTGAAAAAATATGCTTTTTTTATTATATTTGTTTTGGGGATGTATTTATGTTCAATTTTATTTAATAAGAGGCATTTTATATAAAGGATATTTTATTAAAAAAAATATTTTATGATTTTCGATACTAAAATTTATAAGAGTTTTAATTTACATATTATAAAAGATGAAACAAAATATGTTATTATAATTTACTTGTATTATGTATTCCAAAATATATAGCAAATATTGTTTCATGGAATTATATCAATTAAATTTACTGATCTCCTCGCATGTAATACTTGCATCATGGTTACAGCCATATATCGATGATTGTTCCTAAAACATTGTACATGTATATGCATATATCGGTATATTCACACACTCATGAACATTTATTAAACATTACAAAAATTGATTTTTAAAGGAATGAGATGAAATGTTTATAGAGACGTTATAATTTTATGTTGTCTAATACATGTTTATTTTAATAATTTTACTCTTGAATGAAATATTGAGTTTAAAATATATCATTTATATTCTTCTGTGTATGATAGTTATTATTTATTTACTAAATTATGATTTGGAATCATATGAATTGTATGATATATTAAATCATGCAAATAAGACTTCAATATTTTTATTGATCTATAACTAATCAATGATATTACCTTTTTTTTAAAACACTTCCTGATAATTTGTGTGTGCATCACATAATTTTCTATGTGGAAGTTGATTTAACTTCCATTTTTTTATGAAATGTATTGTATCCTGAGATCTGATCATTCAAAGTCCAATATATAATTTTTTTCTAATGATTAGTATTCATTTGTTCCAAACATTATTATGAATATATTTTTGAAACTAAAACACCAGTGAAAATTATATGTATACATAAGGAAAGCTAATACAAACTGGTACTTGAACTTTGTAAATACGATAGAGAATTTGATAGTGAACCCATCCCTTAAATGGGTAGGCCCAATATAGACTTCAAAGTTTCGAGAGACCTTAGTTATTTTGTTTTAAGACCTTTCTTAATATTTTCAATCGAATCACAAGATTAATTTAACTGTGTTTTCAATGTTTAATTATTTTTAAAGTATTATTTTACAAATTTATTTCTAAATGAATATTCCAAATGTATTATCTAAGTGAGAAATTAAAAAAAGGGATTTGTTAAAGGTTTTCAAAACACCTTACTGGGCACTTTTTGTGCTCACCTTACATTTTCAAAATATTTTTCACAGGTTTCCTTGAAATCCAGAGATTATCATCTTTGAAATAGCATGCGTGGAAGTGGAGTTGATTTTTCTTTTTGATTTAATTTATTCTATAACTCTGATTTTTTAGTCATGTTTCTTTTCTCCAGAACATATACTGGTAAAAAATCCTTGTTTGTTTATTGTGTTGTGTAATTGTTATGTTTATTTTAAAAATATTACCCCACATTTTCAAGAATCAAGTCCGGAAGAGCGGGCTCGGGGCATTATAGAGAATATCATTGGAATGTAGAGATACACAATTGGAATAAAAACATAAATATTTATAGGGATTGAATAAGATCATCAATTACAAATAAGTTAATGATCACTGGATAGTTGAGGACCTAAAATCTATTAATCATTAATGATTTAGAACGCAATTAGTTCAAAAGAAATTTCAGTATTAGGAAAAAATATATTCCTAATCCATTTTAATAATTTTCATTAATTATTTAACTTATAAAAAATATATCAAAATATTTCTACTTTATAGGTTTCAATCTAATATTATCAATCATAACTTTTTGGGGCTCTAATAAAATTTTTATTCATCCCTTTACTCCCAAAAATTAATTACCAACAATGCATTTTTTAATCCTGAAGCACTAAAAGAAAGTTTTAGAGGGTGGTATGTATTATTTTAGAGTGAAAGGTCTTACTATTTTTCTTCAACTATCCCCCAGAATAAATATGGTTAATATATTAATTGTAATACTAAAAATTGTTAAAACTGGTTATCATTAATATTTATTCGTTAAATTGTTTAACTAAAAACAAAGAAAAATTAACCAGGACATTGCATATGTCTGTTTTTGTTGTGAAAACCTAACCTTACATTGGTCATGTGTTCAAGACCCATAGAATTTCGGGATTTTATTGGTTTTCACCTGGATTACAAGTTTTCTATTTTTTTAAAACCATATTAATATAACATCCTAATATAAATATGATGGAAATATTTTAAATTAGGTTAATATATAAATATCAATTTAACTATGGATTTCAATACAACCTAAATACATAAATACCTAATCAATTTTAATTCCACATAGGTCTTTCCTTGGTCTAGGGTTTATCAATAATATCATTAGTTAGATTTATAAATAATGGAACCTTATCTTCAATCTAAAACTCCTCAGAAAAAACCTAATTTAATTATTATGTATCAAAATATAAAATAATGGTTTATAAAGAAAACATTGATAATCCTATGAATATCCCCTAGGAGTATCAAACTAGGTGCACAGTAGGGCCCGTTTTTATGTACCGGGTTACCCCAAGTCAGGCCCAGAACACCATGTTGGAGTTGTTACTCCATGGTACATTTGTTCCTGAACCACATCAACTTTTAATATCTTAATAAGGTTGTACTACTTGGAAGACCAACATAATCTCTCCTTTAATAAAATTTTATGGTTTTCAACTATACTTATCCTCAAATTCTACCTTAAGTTTATGTTCTCTAACCGAATTTTTCGTAAATGTAGTTCATAAGGTTTCTACTAAACTTCTTGTAATACCAAAAATAGAGACCAAATCCCATTGATGATATCTGGTGTCTGCTACCAAATAAACTGGAAATATTACGAGGAATAAATTCTCAAACTACCAATCATTTTAGTAGTCTTGGTAATCCATATACATAAATGTGTATTTTATTACAAATGAATACAGTAATTACAAAAAATTTCTTTCCGCCATTATAAATAAATAATTAAACTACTTCATGGATAACACTAAACAATATACTAAAATACATGCATATATTTCATAGTAATCCTCTTGGATTCATGGGGAAAGAAAAAAAATAAGGGTGAGATCAATGCTCTGTAAGGGAAAAATATAGTAGAAACAATAATGAATCAATAAGAATAGTAAATATGGGAAATTGAATAATTGAACACACATGCCATGTAATCAATAAGATGTATGGAATTACATAATAAATATGGAAAGGTAATAATTGTAATCACATGCCATTCAAATTAATAGATAAGGAAATAACAATAGGGAAAGTTAGGAAACTGTAAAGCATGCCATTCATTCAATAAACTAAGAATATAATGTATCCATAGATATGTCGATGCATTTTCTCATGGATGAATAATAACTAGATCTCAAAAATGAAATACATCCATACATATTTCAAACCAAAATCTCATGGATGAATAATATGGAAATATAATTGAATAAAATGATTAATTATTGGATTACATGTTTCCTTGGTACATGGTATATATATTTTCAATACCATCCACAAGACGGTTCACAAAATGTAGGGAAAACCCCATCTATGGCAGCTAGACAAATGAATCATCCCATGATACTACAGATGCATTGAGGGGTTATTTATAGTTGGTCCCCACCTATATCGTACCAGTCCAAAACATTCCTCACCTCTCAAAAAATTGATTTAATAATGCGCCTTATCAAATATCTATAAATAATAAGAGATACTTATTTATAATATTAACCCAGATATTCAAATAACTATCATTTTATATAGTTTATGTAAAATGGTATATGATTTAGGCAATAATAATATCCTTGGTAAAATAAATTGATAATTTTGTGGAAATTCAATGTTCAATGATCATAAGAGATTAAATATTTCAAGGGGATTAATAAATAAATAAAGTGAATGTGAATACTTTCCATCTCTAAATAAATCATAAACTATATAGATAATGATTAAATATATAATCAATACAACAAATCCAATGTGAAGTTAAAATAGAGGAATTTCATTTTTGATGAAATAAAAGAATAGATTTTAAAATTATTCTTGAGGAAAATATCCTTTTCTTTTGAAAAATTGTTTGAAAATATGTTTCTTTAAAAAGAATCCTTTTGTAAATATTTTTCTTTTTAAAATAAGACCTTTGTAAAGGATTCTTCAATGAAATAACAGTGGATGAATCCATACGTGTATTACGAGGAAAATAGATCATTACTTTGTTTTGGAATAGGATAGAAAATTCCTTGTTAGGAAATTGACATGAAGACTCCTTTGAAACATTGGAAAAAGAAAAAAAGGATAGAACTTTCTTTACCAAGACAATTTATAAACATTTTTGGAAACCATTTAATAAAAATGGTATTTAGAATTAAACAAGTTCTTGACTAAAGAGAGATATAACATCATTTTTTTGAAGAAAAAAATTCAAAAACACTTGAGTATCAAAGAGTGAAAAAATGGAACTAATAACAAAAATGGTTAGGAATAACCATATAAGAATGAAATTTATGTATGTAAAAATGGATATTTTATTTCCTCGAATGTAAATACCATTGAAAGATCTTTTAAAGTTATTATTGTGGAAAATAATCCCTAAATATCCCAAAGTGTCCCATATCATGTTAAAGTATTTTAAAAAATAATCCTCATGAAGGAATAACATTATATGAATTTTTACAACATCATGTGACTAATGAGATTCATGATATATCATGTAAAGGGAAGTACATGCACCATGTAATGGAAACTAGGTGCATAACAGCAATTAAGCCTCAATGGAATGTAAATTGAGAGGAAAATACCTTACCAATGTGGTAACAAAAGAATTGAACAACCCAAAGGTAATAATAATTAAATAAAAAATATAAATTTCTTGAAGATAATAGGGATCATGATATTATATGTCAATGAAGAAGAAAGTAAATCATATATAATAAATTTTGTGTACAATAATTAACTATGCCTCATAGATTGAAAATGAGACAAGAATCCCTTACCTTTCATTTCCTTTAAGGTAAACGTCTTTTAAATTATTGAATAAAAAACTTATGTTAATTTAATACTTTATTCATAACCATTTTCTATTTTATAATTTATCTTATTTCACTTATCATCATGTTGTGTATGACTACTCGATCAATTATGTTTTCATCAGGTGTTTTTTGACCAAATTCGGGTTATGTGTCTAAAAAACTATAATTGCTCAACAATGGTCATAAGATTCATTATATAACACATCCAAAATAATAACCATGAAATAATTATCATATTTTTACACCAATTATACTTTCAAAATAAATCATTAAATATGGTTTAAAAATTATAATATTTTACAATCACGGAGACGGTAGGTTGTACGTTCGCATGAGTAACATTCCCATTTTTAAGTGATCATTGTGAAAAGAAGCTAAGTAACTAAAATATTTCAATAATTATAATTATTTAATAAAGATAATATTATTTAATAATGTATAATTATATATATATGTAATGTAAAATCGATCACATTATGCTGAAGAGGCGGTAGTCCACACATCCACAAATGACATTATATCTTTTAAAGTGTGAGAAGGGTAATAAAGAAAATGATATATATATATATATATAAAGGTAATTATTTCATGAATATCATATATATATATATATATATGTTTTTAATGTATCATATTTTTAATTATAACCATAATTTATACATTCCATGTATCTTATGAACGAATCACATCGCTTTGAGGGGGTGGTAGTCCACACTTCCTCAAACGATGTTATCGTTTTAATATTAAATGAAAATTAATATAATTATGTATTTTGAAAGATTTATAGAAGTATAAAGACACAATAAATTTTATATATATAATTTTTAAACAATATGTATTTCATAATGGCCACCATGATATGCTGTAGTGGAGGAATGATCAATCATTGTTTCGTGATGTAGTAGTTCTCTATCCACAGAAACATTATGTTTGTTACCCATTATATGGTGGTGCCTGTAAGTGTAAGTTAAAATCTAAGCATAACAACATCATATTATATTTTAGATATACGTTTTTATATAAAATAACATAATAAAGAGATTCTTTTGGGTGGATAATTGAAATGAAACTAGAGAGATTGAGAAAAGACGCTACCTTTTAATCGGGTAACTTCTTTTGGGTTGAACCAAAATGATTTTTTGGATGCGTTTCTTCAAAAAGAGATGATTTTAGGTCAAGGATATGAATTATGGGAGACTATTTGAGTAGCTATTGTATGAACATAGTAGTTTTGAGATGTGTTAGGAATGGGTTGTGGTGGTGGCCTTTTATGGGGAAGGAAAATGACTGACTTGGTATTTTTGAAAAGAAGTTAGGTGAGAACATGTTATTACAAAATATATATCATACCAAACCACCAAAAAACAATAATATAAGGTTAATGTACGATATAGGGCTTTAAAAATACTGTTGGATAAGTGTCTAGGTCATTTGGGCCCTTAAACTTAGGGTTTTATTCCATTTTAAGACTTATTAAACCTTAATATCTGTAATTAATTTTAATCACTTTCACTAATAATTTTTTTTCAAAAATTAATTTGATATTATTATACCAAAAATATTATATTTATTTCAATGTATTATTTCAGATTTTCAAAATTAAAATCACAGAAGCTGCAAAATTAGAATTAATGATAATCTTGCAGACAAACAAACTAATTAGTTTTAGTAGAAATATGTTTAAAATATTATTATATTTTTATTTTCAATTTGAATACGTAAATTGATTATAATGAACAAAATATTATTAATATATATATAATTGTAAATATGTGACTTTAAATAAAATTTATACAATAATTTAATATTAATAAATATATAAACGAAATGGCGGGTTTTAACTAAAATGCAGTATTTTTCACTATTCGCTAAAAAATGATGCCTCTTAGAAAAATCCCAAAATATTCATCCTCAGATAATATCAAAATTATTAATTCAAAAATTATTTCTATTTTACCAAATTTAATTCATAAATTTTCCAAAATTAAGATATAAAATAGGTTCTCCATTAAAAGGGGGTAAAACGCCTTAAAATGTTTTTATGGGAAATATTGGGTTTTCTCTTATCTTATACTTATCAGTTCTATTGGATGAATATAAAATATAATTTATTGAATTTGTAATATATTTATTACATTAAAATCACTCTTTAATAATAATTAATTTAATCTATTATGTTAAAACATATTTTTGAGCATAATAAAAGTTCTCTACAAAAATATCCTTTTAATATTCAATTGGTTCTTATATTCCTTTATAATTTAATTGTAACCAATTATTTAGTTGTATAAAAAATATATTTTCATAATTTACTTAATCATATTTATAATGTATATTTTATATCTTATTATACTAAATAATATTTTTTTAATTATATAATGTTTCTCAGTAAGACTCAATATTGCGTATAGAGTGATCAATCGAAGAAGGTCACTTTTGTGTGTAACGAAAGATACAGAGGAAGGTCTTTATTGTGTATGATGTATGATAACCCAATTTCATTTTAATTTTAATATATCTTGGTGTGTCATGTATTTAAATATATATAATATACTTTAGACAGTAAATATATTATAATGTATACAAATACTATATTACATTATGTGCTTATTGTCACGTGTCATATAGGCTACCAAATACAAGTTTGTTACTTTAGTTTTTTAGGGATTCACATATAACAAACTAATATGTGATTAATAATACATATTTTAGAGATATAATATGATAAATACACTCTTATTTAAATATAAATGATAAAATAAGTTTTTCCATGTTTCATAAATTTTATAATTCCTTTTTAACTACAATTATTTTTAAGATATAATTTTTTATATTTAAAAGTTATAATTATCATACATAGAGAATTATTTTTATAAATAAATATATTTTTTAAAATCAATGCATCCAAATTAGGTTAGATTGAATTTATGAGAATTTTCTAAAAAACATTATTTCTCTAGGAATAGTAAAATTACAGTTTGAGATTTCTGTATGTTTATTGACTTCATAATTATTTCATCGCTATTTAATAAAGATGTAAAAATTAATTAACCATAATCTATGACCTAAATTTTTTTATTTTATTAATATCATCTATCTTAATAGATTTTAATTAATTTCAAATCCCATAGTTCACTTTCCAAAGTCTAAAATGGAAACTTTAACATTAAAACCATTATTTTTGTGCAAACCTTACTTATCCCTGAATAAATGATTAGTATATAATTATGTACGCCTCTTGTGAATAAAAATAAAATACAATTTGACCCATGTTTCCAAAACAATGGGAAAATACCATGGGTAACCCCATGGTTTTTCATTTTCCTCAACCAAGGTTTGCGATGACTCTATTTGGAAATTAATAAACAAATCCTCAACTTTTACTAGAAATAACCACCCATTTATCCATTAGAATTAACACCTAATCCATCCTTCACAAATATATAGTATTTTTAACTATAAAATATTCCTCCCAAGGTTTTCTAATGTCCCCAAGGTCCCAAACATCATATTTTTTGAACAAATCATAAAGGTAAGGGAAGTCTCCACTTCTCTTTTCAATTCAAGTTCGCCCTTTATGTGTCATGTCTTCCAATTTACAAAAACAGTTTATTTTTACAATTTATTTAATAACATTACTATAATAATGGTATTTTATGGATGTGATACCCTCATTATCTCTAATTTTATAATTTTATAAAACCATGTTCTATACTTGTTATGTTGCCAGATTTACATCTCTAAAATTCTATTTTATCCTCCAAAAATGTTATTTTATATTCAGTTTTGTGAATACCAAAAAATATTTATTCTCTAGTGTTATTAACCTAAATGAAAAAATATTTATTTTATTCAGGGATTAACCTAAATGAAACTCACATTACCTTTATCATGGGTTAAAAATTACATAATGATCATCTATTTATAAACCATTAAAACTGATATTATTTTTTATTTCAATCCCTCTTATTTTATTTTCAAAATGGTATTTAAGAAATGATTTATTATGATATATGTGTCTCAAATTAATTAATCAACATGAAGTGTGTTCCCCGAAATTTCTCAAATTAATTTGCTGAGGAATTTAATCTCTTGTGATGACATGTTTTACAATACCTTGGTGACCGAGTTTGGTAATTTTTATGAAACCTCAGTGAAAAACCACTGTGAGATGATTATGAAGGATTCATTTAATTTTTTTCTCATTTACATGATAGGATTAATTTAATTTCAATAAATATAACCATCATTTTCTCTTTCGCATTCACTAATGATATTCCTCTTGTTCTAATTGATATTTCTCAAGATCACTTGTAAACTTTCTTCCTTGCATTCCCTGACAGGGCCTTATGGTCACACTTTCCTTTGATGTATGTCCCCTAGTTAATGGATTTAGTAAATTTACATAGTATCAGACTTTTAAGAATCATTTAAGTTGGATTATAATAATGTTTTAAGTTTTCACATATTATGTTCCTTTTTTCTAAGAGGCAAATCATTAAAACATCGTATGTTCGTACAATGTAATGAAAAGTTATGTAATAAATAGGTGGGATTCTATAGTTGGTATCAAAGGATGATATAGTTATTTGTGAAAATTGTGATTTTAAAACATTTGAAAGAACCCTATAGAAAAGTTGAAATATAAAAAAACATCATGGTATTTTTGTGAATTATTATGTGTGTGGTTTCCAAGAAAAGAAATACCTATATGGATATGAACAGTTGGATCTAGCTCTAGTATAGATATATATAGGGTTAAAATTTGAAAACACCTCATTGATATAGGCTCTAATGGGAACCAGTACATTAAAATGAGCCATGTTTTACTCCTAGTTTTACAATCCCAGTGGTCCCTTAGAGAATGAAATGAAGATATCAATAGAGCCAATCTTATGGAGGAACTTTTATCATGCAAGAGAGGGAAATAAAGTGAAACATCCCACATGAAATAAATGAGGGAAGAATTATTCCATTATCTGAATTCTTGGGAGAAGGAAATTTTACAAGAGTGTAAGAGGTGGAAATATTGCTCAAAACTGTTATAGAGAGGTGAAACATCAAATTCTCAACACTAATAACAGAGGGAATATGGGGTATTCCCATCCTGAAGTCCAATGCTTCAAGTTTGAATATCTTGGAAAATTTTCCATTAATTGTCTAAATTAGAAGATAATGGAGGGGAATCACCATCAACCTTAGCATAGGCCAAAAGAACATGGATTGGATTTTTTTTATAACGACGGAGAATATAGAAGATCTAAATGATGTGGTGTCAGGTACTCTCATTTTTATCTCAAATATAGAAAGTACCATGATTGATTATTGTTATACACATTCTACTGTTTCCTCCATGTTTAAATGAATATAAAATCAATCCCTAAACCACTAAATGTTAATTTATTGGTCAATACTCATGGAGGGATTATCCAATATTCAACAGTGTATATAAACTCTAGTATTCACTTTAGTGAGAAAAATATCATCGATAATCTATTACTCATTCCCAAGATAGAATTAAAAACTATACTAGGAATGGAGTGGATCTCAAATTATAATACTAAGATCAACTTCAAAAGAAGGTAAATCTCAAGATTCTTGAATAGACAATTAATAACTATTTTAAGTAGAGAGATATCTCAACTAGAGCATTGTCAAGATGAACCTCACATATCCTTCTTTATGGAAAGGATTTGGAAAGATGAAGAAGGAAACGAAATTATAATAATTGAAAATTTTTCCATCATTCATAAATACCTTGACATATTTCCAGAAGACTTGTCCGGACCACCCTTAGAAAGATAGGTAGAGTTCTCCATTGAACCCATTTCTAGATACAAGAAAATATCAATGTCCTCATCTAGAATGGAAAATATAGAGCTTGATGAATTATATAAGCAACTTCAAGGTATTTTGGAGAACTGGTTTTCTAACCAAGTTTTTCTCCTTAGGGATCACATATTTTGTTTTTGAAGAATATGGATGGATCAATGCACCTATGAATTTATTATAAAAAACATAATAGGATTGCGGTTAAGAACAACTACCCTCTTCCAAGGATTTATTATTTATTTGATCAGCTTCATGGGGCTTAATTATTCTACAAGATTTATATCTGATATCGTTGTCATCAACTAGGTTTGAAGGAATAAGATATTCCAAAGGCTTCCTTTCAATCAAGATATTGGAATTTTTAGTTTGTTGTTATGCCCTTAAGCTTTACAAATTGAAATGATATATTTATGGATTTTATGAATAGAGTATTTAAGTACTCCCTTGATAAACTATTGGTAAATTTTATTGAGGATATTATGATATATTCAAAAAGAAACAAGGAGCTTGAATGTCATTGAAGGATTATATTGAAAACTCTATGGATGGATATGCTATTTGGAAAGTTCATCCAATGTGAATTTTGTGTAAAAAAAATTTCTTTCTTAGGGAACATTTTAAAAAATGATGGAATCTAAATTGAATATTTCAAGAAGAAATAGTGGAGTATTGGACTCATCCTAAAAAATTAGATGAGATTTTTAATTTCTGTGGATTATTAGGATATTATATGAATTTTTTGAAATATTTTAACAACTTTATAATACACTAACCAATAAACCTAAAAAGGGGCCAAGTTCATCTTAAAAAAGGAGTGTGAAGAATGCCTCCAAGAGATGAAGAGGATATTAATAATTGCCTCTCTATTAACATCTACCCTCTATCAGAGAAGGATTTATTATATTTGGAAATTCATATCATAATGGGATTGGGTTCATCCTCATGTAAAATTACAAGGTGATTTCTTATGCATCTCGGTAATTGAGGCCTCATGGGGAGAATTTTCTCATATATGATCTATATCTAGTTTAATTTTTTTTCTTTGAAGATATGGAGAAACAATATTTATATGGATACATATGATATATACATAGAAAAAAAGGTTTAAGTATATTTTAACATAAATGGAATTGAACGTGAGTCAAAGGAGATGGTTGAATCTTCTTAAAGACTGTGGTTATTAAATTCATTATCTTCTTGGAAGAGTAAAACAGTTACATATGTATTAAGTATGAAAGACCCTGTTGTGATGGAAATGATGATGATTGAAGTAGATCAATTGATCATGGAAATATTAATGTTGGACATGGGAATCATGATGGAATTCATCATCAACCAAATCCAAAATGATTTCTGAATTATAATTACTAGAGAATATCATGAATGATCAAATTGAAAATACATTGTTACAAAATAAGATAGAAGATGTGAAGAATGGGATGTTTTATAAGTTCAATATTGTTCAAGATAGTGTACTGAAATTTCAGACAACACTATGGGTTCCGTCTATTCTAGAAATAAAGAATTATTTTATGGATGAATCCCATATCTCTACATTCTCTATACACCCTCAAAGAAGTAAAATGTATAGGGACCTTTATGATCATTATTATTGGGATAATATGAAAAGATAGATTGCAAATTGTATTATTAGTTGCTAGGTGTGTCAAAAATTGAATGTAGTGAGACAACTTCCCAATGGGGTATTACAACACTAACCATACCAACATAGAATTGGAACAATATCACCATGGAATTCGTCACTGGTCTCTAGAAATCATCCAAATGAAATAATGTAAAATGGGTTATAGTGGATCGTCCCACCATGACTTCCCATTTCATCACTATTTGGGAAGATTAGTTTCTCGATCAACATCCCATGATTTATTTTAAGGAAGTGATAAGGTTTAATGGGGTACCACTTTCTATAATTTCTGATTATGATCCAAGGTTCACATAAAACATTTGGAGAGGGATTCAACATGATTTTAATACTGAATTGAATTTCATTACTACCTATCACCCTAAAAAAGAAGGACAATTTAAAGGACTATTCATACACTGGAGGACATGCTGAGAAAATGCTCAATTGAATTGTAGAGTCCTCATAAAACAACAAATTTAAAATGTGCATTCAAATGAAACATATGAAGATATATAAGAGAAGTGATTCAAAACTCCTAATTTTTGGGATGAATATGGTGAGAGAAATATTATTAGGCCTGATCTTGTGTAAGATATGGATAAAATGGTTCTTCTTATCTAACAACACACAATAGATGATCAGATTCAAAAGAAGATCTATGATAACAACCATTTAAGTGACTTAGAGTTTGGTGTTGGGGATAAACTGTTCCTTTGAATATCACCATGGAGGAGAATCTTGCAGTTTGGTAAGAATGGGGATCTTAACCCAAGGTACATTGGCTCCTATGAAATCCATGATCACATAGCACTAGTGGCACATTGTCTTGAACACACAAAAAACATAGCTCATGTTTCTGAGGTATTCAATCTATCTATTGTTGGGAAGTACATACTTGACCCTTCACAAGTATTGAATCCAAAGGTGGTCCAATTAGAATATATCCTTTTTGATGTAAAGCAGCAAGTGTGTCACACCTTCCCTACTACTCTAATATATTTATGTTTTTTGGGAATATTTTAATATTGGTCTTGACACTTATATCATTGGATTATTTTATATATTTGTTTTATGATTATTATGATTATATTATTCTTATTATGGTCAATATTAGTTTTAAATTATATTTATTTATTTGTTTTTTTATGTGTTTTTTAATATTGGAAAATGTAACTAGGGGATCCCCTTTTTTTCCTCCCCCATTGCACATGCAACACCCCTGTATATTCTTCATCCTCGCGCAATTTCCTCACAAGTATGCCCGACCACTAGCCCTGTCGGCCACAACCCCTTCGCGACCTCCTTTCCCTACCACTCCAAAATCGCTTCCCCAGCACTAGAATCCCTTAAAGAGGCGACCCCAACCTCCCTAATAGACCACTCCCCTTTCGTGCGACCACACTCATCAAGAACACCCCCACGCCGACCCATGCTACCCTACGATGAACCCCTCACGGTCTCTACCGCCGTCATGTCTCCCTGCCAAAGGATGCGACCCACTAGAACCCTGAGGCCGCACTGGCCTGTGCACCCCCTCAACTTCCGTCGACCACACTATCCATCACACCCACCATTGACACCACTATAGACCTTCCATGTGCCCTAAAATACCTCACTAGCCTTCCTGAGCATGGGAACTAGCCCCATCGGCCTCTTCCGTCATTGCCCTACCGTCTAGAACCTATTTTTTTCTCATTGGCTCCCTGGATCCTTTGTTTTCAGAACCATACACATGCCTCCCCGTCAATTTTAAATGTGGAAACTTGCCGAGTTAAATTGGATTATGTTTCGAAACCCGCTACTGAAGGTGACCAGTTTGTGTTTGTTTTGATCTGCCTGCTGCTATGTCGAGGTGAAATCGAAACTGGTTTTTTGTTTTTGTTATTTCAAATTAGTGTTTCTACATTTTTAGTTTCTTTTCATTTGTCTTAGTGTGTTGGTAAGGTAAATCTGTGATACTACAGTCATCGAATCACGAGTACATATGCGCAAGTGAAAGGTGATTCGTGTCGTCATGTTCGAGCTGCGAGTTGCGGTAGGTTTCCCTATGATTTTTCATTTAAATTAAAGAATTATTTATTTCATGGGTTATTACCCTTATTAAATGCTAAAATGTTTTATATGGTTGTTTTTAGTATAAAATGATGAAGATAAAAAAAATTTAATTCTTATTTTTGTTCAATTTCATGAAACAGTATTATTAAATGTTCATACCAAGTGTTTATCAAATGTTTATCAATTTTCCCAATTGGCCTTTGTAAGTAAATTTTGGGTTTTATAGAATGTGTTGGGTTGAAAATTTGTTTGGGTTTATCAAACAGATTTATTAAATGGTATTACAAATGGTTTTGAGATTGGAGGTGATTTTTATTTGATTCGTTGGCAATGAGTTTGTGTGCACTAGTTATTTTGAGATGGTTTAGTGTTAAAGGGTTTCTTAAGGCCAGTTTGGTAATTTTAGAAGATTATTTTCTTTAAAAAACTATCCTTGTAAGGAATATCTTTACTTTTTAGATGATGATGTAATGGGTGGTCCTCAGATGGGTCTTCCCTCATGTGTTGTTGGTTAATGGAAACAGGAAGAAAAGTCCCATGGGGGGATTCAGGAGGGACTATTTTGTTTGTTTCTTGTGCGTGATGCATGTATGTGTGATGGATTTCTTGTTTTACATTGTTGGATCATCCATTATTATTCTTGACATGGGGACCTATCATAGAGAATTGTTTTTTGGTGAATGATTACTACACTAGTTCAGATTATGTACTGGATAGTGGCCCATATCAGGGGGATATTTTGTAATTGTTTCTATGGGATTGGGCCTCTCAATCAGGCCAGGTAGGGTGATGATCGAGCATTTGGGCATTATGATGTCATCAGGTCGGGAATTCATTCAAGATAAGTCACATTTATAGTACATTCTAGATAATTCATGATCTCCTAGGTTTCACCCATGTCTACTGAAACAATGTTTTTGATGCATTGTTTGCTAGATACTCTTGAGTATTATTTCCCACTGCCCTTGTGATGGTTGAGATTTCTTCTGGAATAGTGTGGATAAGTGGCTAAAATGCTAAAGTGTTTTTAAATTGTTATGGAAAAAGGTTTTGGAAATGGTTTATACTCACTCTCCCTTATAACTAAAATGTCATCTCTCTTTTAAAATGCATATGGTTCCTCCCTGGGAAAGAATATGGTTTTGAATTGTTAAATGGGAAATGGAATATAATTTTCATTAAATGGAAAATGTGTAAAAAACATACATTTATATATTTTAGTTCAAATCTGAGATTGATGATTATTTTTCTTAAAGTAATTGCATTGGGAATATATTCTTGGGAATTTCTACCGTGTTTTAATACTCTTGAATATATCTTGTTTCTTTTTATTATCCTTGGTGCATGATTTATTTTGGTTTTGATCACCTTGGGTAAAATTTGGTTTTGGTATTGGAGAGTGACCCACATGGTTATGAGGAGTCTTGTTCATGGTCAGGTTAGTCATGTTGTTGATCATTATTTCATTTTACTTGTTTTTTATTTATTTTGTGTTGTTCTATTTATTTTGATATTTAGTTTATTTTCAATGGATAAATCTTTTCCATTTGTACTTTATTGATTCCATTATGCTTATTTCCATTTCGGGAGGCTCAGAAACGTATCTCGAGAATTGTCTCCGATTTGTTCAGGTGTTAGATTGGATGATATCCGGGGTTGGTTCATGAAAAAATGGTGTCAGATGAAGTTGTTACATAAATGAACCCACTTTTAGTGTTACATTTGTTAATTGGGTTGTCAATCTAGATGAAGAAGCACTGTTAGAAATTGCTTTATAGTTACAAGGGAGTGATTGGCCAACACCTTTTGTTCTGAACCATGAGTTTCCTTGGGTATTCTAGGTTTATTTGGTCTATTTTGTTCTTTTGTGGTGTTTTATGATTGGGAAATAAAATGGGAGTCATACTAGTTGTCTCAATGAGCTTGTAGGTTCGAGAAATCCATGTGGAGTCGGGTAGGTGGTCTAAGATGAATCATATTTTTGGTGGTGTCATTGGTATGTGACCACCAAACATATGGCTAAGTCACTCATTGACACTAATTTTACCGTTTTATTTTCTGGATTCCTCTTGATCATCTAGGAATTTTACGGAAAACAAAGTTTTGAGTGTTTTATTCTGGAAATATAGAAAAATTGTTTTTTGGTGAATTGCTTGGTTTTAATGGATGAAAACTGATTTTTTAGTTTCATTTTAAATGATGATTCAGAAAAGTGGAATTTTTGTCTAAAATGAATTCACAACATTGTTTTAAATGAAATCATGGGAAAATATAAATTTAGTAAAACGACATTTTTGGTAAAATGAAAAGTGGTTTATCTAAATTTATTTTAGTGGGAGATGATTTTTTTAAATTGAATAGTCCTAAAAAGTGTATTTTCAGAAAAATCATAAAAAAGTATTTTGAATGTGGAATTAGAGTTTGAGGGGAGTTTGAGATTTTACTGAGATCCTTATTTTATGATTGGAAAATACTTGGTTTGGCCTTTGGTATTCACATGAGCGGTCAAATGGATGGATATGGGTTAAGATGCGTATGGTTGGTGGCACGAGAAGATGGATGACTGGGATTGGCATAGAAAGATGCATGTTTGAGGGTCTATATAATACCAACAGTGAGTGTGTGTTTTTGTTTAAATTTTTTAGGATTTTGGAAATATGGTTTTTAAGGAAATGAATGCAGTGTTTTTATGATCTTAGTTGGTATAGTTGTTTTCATGTATTTTAGGATTGTTGTTTTAGTATTGATTAAGTTGAGCTTCGGATGATGAGTCGGTTTTGATCGGGTTCTTGGACCCCTATTGCATAGAGTATTCCCCCATTATGATTTCGATGGATGTTTTAGTTTTATCTATGGATATCCCACTAGTATTAGTCTCTCCCATTGATCAATTGAAAGGCCCTCTTATTGAGTTTTAAAAGTAGAACCCCTCCCTCTTGTGGTCACAATTATTCTTGGGAAGTATAGGGATGAATGTGTAGAATTTAAAGGATTTGTGGTATTTTCAAGTTGCCTAAATTTCTAAAGGTTGTGTTCATCACTTTTATTCTTGAATATTTGACTTGGAAGTGGTAGAAATTGTTCATTCTAATCAGGCCTCAAGGATTTCTCACCTAGGAATTCTTCAAGTTTCATTCGTCTAGCAGTGTTTCCTAGATTTTGTGAAGGTGATAAAGGAAATGGGGACGTGATCCCTTCAATAAAGAGACAATTCAATGTTAGAGTTAGTTTTACATTTTGTGAACCCATTTCTCTACATTCTAGGGTGGAGTGAGGATGATGCTCTTAAGGTTAAACATTTTGGAAGTGTTCTTTGTCATAAAATATAGACGGACGTGTCAAAGTTCGGTCAGACCTCCAATTCCGATGTTGTGAAGATGTCTGTTCGAATTAAAGCAATGCTAGAAGAAATGTGTTTTGTATCTTACATGTTTGGTGTAATGAAGAATTAATTGGGAATTTTCAACACCAAATTGCGAGGTGATATTTCGTTCAAATATCAGGGATCTATCCATTGGTCCCAGAGAGAAGGTGGTGCGTAGTTTGGACCCAATGGTGTGGGGATTATCATTTCCTAGATAGTTTCCCTTTTGGTTTGAAGGGTTCCTTGATGGCTATGAGGAAGTGTACTAGTCCAGTTCCTTGGGATGTTTCATGTGATGTTGACGAAAACTAATTGTGATCTATCATGTGGGTTGATAATTCATTAGGGAAATCTTCCATTGTGACATGAGGTTGCAATTTTATAATTTTAGGGAGACACACATTGGTTCTCGTTTAACTGACTCTTGAATTATATTTCTATTAGTTGGGTTTTAAAAGTATGGAGTCCCCTTTGGTCTCCCTTAAAAAAAATTTGAGCCTCTGATTTGATTTTAATCATTCTATTTTTCTATATACTATCACTGAACTCACCTATTTAGTGGGTATGGTAGTTTATGTTCGGTGGCTAGTCCGCCTCCATCGACCTTCGAGTAGTAATCAGTTTTTGGTGACTTGTTTTGTTCAACTGAACATGGTTTTGTTCTTGTGGAGTCTAGTGTTTCGTTGAGGGTTGAATTTTGTGGTGCTCATTGGGGAATAAATTGGATCATGGAGATCATTTGGGTAGTATATGGAGTTCTTCTCATGTGGTGGTCGTGGTGTTATTTAGTTGAAGGAATTATCCTGCATGACATTGATAATTCTTGACTTTTGATTGATAAACTATAAGATATTATGGTTTTCTAGGGGTGGGAAGTGTAATGGTGTGGAGAATTGTCACACCTCCCCACTAATCTATTTTAGTTATGTTATTTTTGGGTTTATTCTTATTTCAGTCTTAAGATTTTTATTTTGGGAAGAATTTATGTATTGGTTTTATTATTATTATGATTATATTATTATTATTATGTTTAAATTAGGTTTTTCTGTTATTTATTTATTTATATATTTATTTTTTTATGTTAAAAAACCGAACAAGGGGGATCTCCTTTTTTGTGTTTCCTCCCCCATCACGCGAGCCCCCCCCCCCCCCACAATTTGTATCTTATTCCTCCTCGTACAACCACCACACCAGTCTGCGAGACTACAAGCACCTCCGACCACCCTCCCTTCACGACATCCCATCCCTTCTATGGTAACTCAACTTCTGTAGCACCAGCCACCCTTTGAGTAGTGACCCCAACCTCCCCAGCAGGGCACCCCCATTCATGTGACCCCACTAATTGAGAGAACCCTCGCACTGACCCTTGATCATGTGTGAAAAACCCCTATCTGACTCAATTGCGGCCATGCCACCCTCCCACGAGACGCAACCCACTAGATCCTCGAGCTCACACCGGTCCGAGCACCCCCACACCCACAATCGACTGTGCCGGCCCTCGAACCCGCCGTCAACTTCATTGTCCCTCTCTCCTGACATCAACCATGATAGCCCTCACACTTGCTATCGGCAGCATTGGTGACCTTCCTTGTGCCCTACAACACCTCGTCTGCCTTCTGGAGCACAGGAACCATCCCTATCATCCTTTTCTGCCATCGCCCAATAGGATTGAACACACCACTTTCTTTTCAATCCCCCGCCTCCTTTTTTCACATGACCATCCATGTGCATCCTCTAAATTGGGAGTGTGACAGATTTCCAGGTCAAATTGTCTTAGGTTTTGACACCCACCCGCAAAGGTGACTAGTTTTTATTTGTTTTAATCTTCCTACTACTGTGTTGAGATGAAATTTACATTGATTATTTGTTTGTGTTAGTTTAAATAATCATGTATATGTTTTTAGATTCTTTTCATTTGTTGTAGGGTGGTGGTGATGTAAATATACTATGTAGTAGTCATCATCTTGTTGGTACTTATGTGAAAGTGCAAGTAGAGTCGTCTTATAATTTTCATGCTACGAGTTGAGGTTGGTTTCCCTATGCATTGCCCTTTAAATTAATGAATGATTGATTTATCTATTTTTTCACCCTTATTAAATGCTTTCTAGTGATATATGGTTGTTTCTAGTATAAATTTCCAATGTGAAATAAGGGTAATTCTTTTTTGTGTTTGATTTCATGAAATTGTTTAAATAAATCTATATACTGTGACTTTATCATATGAATATCAATTTTTTTGGTTTGCCTTTGTAAGTAAATTGAGGTTTTAAGGAATTACTTAGGTTGAAAATGTTTTTGGGTTTCTCAAATGGATTTCTTAAATGGGGTTCCAAATGTTTCTTGAGATTATAAGTGATGTTTATTTGACTCCTTTGAAATGAGTTGGCATGCGATGGTTCTTTGGAAATGGTTCACTATAAAATGGTATCTTGAGGCTAGTTTAGTATTTTAAAAAATACTTTTCATTGAAAAAATCTCCTTGGGGTGTACTAATTTCCTTGTTAGATGATGATGTAAAAGGTGGTCCTCGGATGGGACTTTCCTCATGTGTTGTTGATTGATGGAAAGATAGAGAAAATCCCTTAGAGTTATTTAAGGGTGAATTTTTTGTGTGTTTCTTATTTTTGATAAATTTATATGTGATGGATTTCTTGTTTGATATTGTTGGCTCAATCACGTATTATTCATCACATGGAAACAAACAAAACGAGTGAATTTTTAGTGAATGATTGGTGGAATAGTTATGATTAACAATTGTATAGTGGCCCATAACATGGGGATTTTTTTGTTATTATTATTATGGGATTGGGCCCGTCTATCCAGCTAGTCAGGGTGATGATCAAGAAGTAGGTATTATGACGTCATTGAGTAGGGCATGACTTTGGAATGAGTAAAAGGCATAGTACAATCTGAATTATTCATGAGCTCCAAGGTTTGACCCATGTCTATTGGCAAAAATGTTTGATGCATTTTTCTCCAGATAATCGTGTGTGTTATTTCCCATTAACCTTGTTATGGTTGAGCTTGTTTCTAAAATATTGTGTATTATAGGAAAAATAATAACGTTTTTTCAAATTGTTATGGAAAAAATGTTTTTGAAATGTTTTATTCTCACTCTATCCATTATAACTAAAATATCATCTGTCTTTTAAAATTCATGTGGTTACTCTTTTAGAAATAATATGGTTTTTACTGGTAAAAAGGGAAATGGATCATGATTTTCATTAAAAGTAAAGTGTGTGAAAAATTAACTTTTACATATTCATGTTGAAATCTGAAATTGATGATTCTTTTTCTTAATGGAATTTCATTGATAATAGATTGTTGTGAACTCTAATTATGTTTTAATACTCATGATTGTATCATGATTCTTTTTTTATCCTTGGTGAAGGTTTCAAATTGGTTCATATTTCCTTGGGTGATGTTTGATTTTAGTATCAGAGAGTGACCCACTAGGTTACATGGAGTCTTGGTCATGGTCTGGTTAGTCATGTTGCTGACCATTGTTTCTTTTTCTTGTGGTTTATTTATTTTTTGTTGTTCTATTTATTATACTATTTAGTTTATTTTCATTGGGTGAAATCATTCCCATTTTAACTCTATTTGTTGCCCCGAAGCTTGTTTCTAGCCTAGGAAGATTGGGAATGCCTCTCATGTCTTGTGTCAGATCGGTTCAGGTGTCAGATCATATGACATCCCAGGTTGGTCCATGAAATAGTGGAGATCATAAATCATAGAGATAAGGTTTTATTCAACAAGACTAACCACCACTTAATTTTTTTTGGAGGAACCATATATATGAAGAAGTGAAATGGGAACCAGACGAGGCAATCAGATAAAATCACACACACCTTTTCTCAACTGAGAGAACAAGTTGAAATTTTAGGGACTAAATTTGTCAAGGGGGATTAATGTAATGACCCAAAAATTTTAAATGATATTTTTTTTGATGAAAAAATGTGTGTTATATTTTACCACACAAAAAACATACCTCTCTAATAATGAAGTGAGTATAAAGGTAAATGTGACCATCGATATTTGACTATTTCTTGACCATTGGTGAATATAACAGTTGGAAACAATATGCTTGGTAATAATTTTTTATGTTGTAATTTATAAGTAGAAATGATAAATAATAATTATTACATAAAGGAGGAATGATGGCCTAAACTAGTAGAGTCATTTTATATGAAGAAAATTTTTTAGATTTTGGGAGGGAGGTAGAATAATTAGGCTTTAATCTTGACAAATCCTAATATGGGCTTCAATAATTGAAGCCAGAATTAAATTACATATAGTGGAAGTTCAAGTTAGTGTAAATTACCACTTGGGGCAATGTTAGTCGATCTTCCTCATGAATCAATCACCATCACAAATCTTAACCCTATACAGTATATGGGTACTATAAGGGGATATATATTGAGGTGGTAGTTACATAAAGTGTAATTCTATTGTACAAATAAAATTATAATTTGATTAATTTGTTTTTAAGAATTGTTATTCTTAATAAAATAAAGAAAGAAATTGATAAATAGATTTTTTGGACAGAAATTTTATTTTCCAAAAAAGATAAAAATATTTAAAATAAACTAATATATAATGACTAAAACTTATTTTAATTAATTATTATGAGAAAAACACTATTATTTAAATATAAAAGATAAAAATAATTTTTTTAAGTGTCATAAATTTTACTATGTAGTTTCAATATGTTATTATTTTTAATAAATAAGGATTTTAAAATTAAAAATACTGAATTAACAAATTTATATAATTTTTATGATAAAATAAATATGAATTTTTTAAATAATCATTCCAAAACTAGGTTAGGGAGCATATATGATAATTTTCTTAAATAATTGTTTTTCATGAATAGTATAAATATAGTTTGAGTTTTTCGTTTTGTTTAATGACTTCGTAATTATTTCATAATGATGTAATAACTAATCAAGCATAATAAAAGACCTAAAATATGATTGTTTTATTAATATCAATTAATTTAATATATTTTAATCAATTTCCAAACCTATAATTCACTTTCCAAAGTCTACAATGTAATCATTAACATTAAAACCATTATTTTTATGGAAACGTTACTTTTCTATTCTAAAATAATAAATAGAAAATTATGAATAAACATTGTGAATTAAAATAAAATAAAATATTATCCAAGTTTCCAAAACCATGGGAATATACCATGGTCAGGCCCATGGTTTTCCATAACCTGGGTTTCTAAGGCCTATATTTGGAAATTTAAAAACGAATCCACCACTTTTTCTATAAATGATTTCCTCTTTATCCATTTAATTTCACTCAAAGTAAATCCTTAATGAATAAATGGTATTTTTATCTCCCATGTATTCCTCCAAATGTGTTCTCACTCACACAAGGTCCAAATCATTATGTTTTAGCAATAAATATTCAAGGTAAGGGAAATCTTAACTTCTCTTTTCTATTCAAGTTCACTCTTTATGTGGCATGTATTCCAATTTTCAAATTAAGTTCTTTTGTACAATTTATTTTATCTATTTAATGTAATAAGATTATTTTTTGAATGGTATAACCTTATTCCCTCTCATATTACCATTTTATAAACCCGTGTTTTATACCCGTTATATAGCCACATTTACTTTTAAATTTTTTTTTTCTCATCAAGAAATTCACTTTTATTTTATTTTATTTTTGAATAACAAAACCTATTCATTTTCTAGTTTCATTCACCAAAATTGAAGAACAATTTATTTTATTCAGGTATTAATATACATAAAACATGCATTCCCCTTTTCATGGGTTAAACAGAAATAATGATCTTGAATTAAGCACATTTTATAGCACAGTAAAGTTTTATATAAAACCCACATATTTTATTTACCTTGTGTTATTTTTGAAATGTTTTATTGTGATATATGTGGGTATTAGTAATTAATACTTATAAAGGTTGAACCCAAATATCACTCCAATGCTTTGGGTAAATAATATAATCTCTATAGAGGACATGTTTTATGATACCTTGGTGAATAACATTGGTAATTTTTATGACACCTGGTGACAAAGCATGGTGATATGATTATAAATTTATCATTTAAATTTTATAGTCACATTTTCATGTCATGATTAATTACCTATATATTATTATAATCCTTATTTTCCATTTATCATTCCATAATTATATTCTTCAGGTTCTTATTTATATTCTTCAAGATCACTTGTAAACTATTTTCTATGATTTCCCTTACTATGCCTTATACTCTCCCTTTCCCTTGATCTTTGTCCCCAGGTTATGGGATATAGTAATTTTATTAAGGATGAAACATTGAATAAACATTTTATGTTGTTTAGAATAATTATTTATGTTTTCATTTATTATGTACCTTTTCTATATGAAAATAAACTTTTAAAGATCCTCTGTTTTTACAATGTAATGAAAAGTTATGTAATAAAAAGTTAGGTTGCCATATTTTTGTTCTTAAGGATGTTTGGGTTCTCAACATTCATTATTTGATCTTCATATTCTCTCACATAATTCCTAATTTATTTTTTATTATATCCCATATATATATTGAAACAATAATTAGTGTAAAAATTCAAATTATTTTGAATGCATGTAAACTAGAGTCTTCTACATTACATGGAAACAATTATTCTTATTTATCCATCATGGTAGTGGGTTCATGTTACTATGATATTGAAGTTATATATCAATTTTAAGTCACTACTAAAATTGGATGTATGCATAATTCTAAAACTATAGGTGTTTCCCAGAACTCTTCAAGTTTATGTGGCCACTGGTATATCTCTACTTTAGTCAAATACCCTAAAATTCTCTCACTATTATGATCTCCAATTGCCTACCCTCCGATAAATTTTTTGTTCTCCAATTACAGTGTTTTGATTATGACACTATTCTTACATGTGTGTTTGAAATCATCATCAATTTAAGTTCTATTTACAATAGGGGATATACATTATCAATGTTTAGAGGTAATTTGATTTGGTCTACATAAATGTATAAGAATTTTATTAAAATATTATTAATACAAGATACATTTATAATATCGTTACAAATAATATGAAAAAATTATGAAATGATTTGGGAATTATAATTTACCTATAAATGATTCTTTTAATCCCAATGATCAATGTTTACATTAATTTATGGTTCAGTCAACATCAATGTTTATTAATAATTTGAATCTGCCTATATCAATGTTTTTTCCTATACGTCATATCTTATTAATAATAACATCTATTTTATAATTTTATTACTAATAATCTCTAATAAAATTGATGTAATTTTTTAATTATAATTTACTTGTAACTAATTCTTATAATTTTAAGGAGTGACGTTTACATCAATGTCTGGTTTAGTCTATAATAATATTTATAGGTAATTTGGTACTGTCTACATTAATGTTTAATTTTTTTCACATAATACCATTAATATATAATAATTAGTACATGAATTGGGAATTATTATAATCTTATTATAATCAGTTAATTACCCTCTAGAATCCCAATCTATTCTATATTCTATATTATATGTTTTATTTATTTTAATTACTACAAATAAATTATTTTTCATCTTTTAATCTCTTATTTATCTTCTTTTATTTATATTTTATTCATAATTTTGTTTTATTATGTCTTCTAGAGGAGTGAAATTTTTCCATGAAATTATTTCCCAAAAACTTCTTTCTCTCCATGAGGCGTTTATCCTACTTAATTATATATAATTTCACTGATATCATTTGTGCGGAATTAATGGTATTAAGGTAGTGTTTTTATTTTTCATCTTTAATTGTGAATTTTTATTGGTTTATTTATAAAAATAATACATTTATAGAAGCATGAATTTTTAACCTATGTATTTGGAATTCATTCCCAGGGTGTATTTTTCTTCAACATTCCTATGTAGCATATATATTACTTTTGATTTTTATTATATGTATTCGGAGTTCAATTTCAAGATTGAGTGGTGTTATTTTTTTAACACTTTTATAATTTATAAAAAGATGAGATTGTACTTCTTTATCAGTTTTTATTTGTACAAACCGCATTATTGTACTCTTATATATTTAATAATTTCTTATATATCTATTTATCGATGATCATAAATTTCAGTTCATCACCTATGACATCTTCCCACAATATCATTTTGAAATAATTATTAATTAGGACTTCATATTCTACTATTTTATCATATATAATGAATCTTTTTACTAGAGATAAGTATACATTTAGAGGTATCTATTGAATGTATTTTGGAATCCTTATTGAAATTTAACTATATATAATTCTCCGTCTTTCTATTTTTTATAGAGTTTAGTTTATGTAATATAGTTCATATTGTTTATTAGATTCGGTGACTAGTATATATAGTAATTTCAGTATCACTGATTCACAATGTAACCAGTTACCCTACTATAGTTTCTAAATTCTTATTAATATATATGAGTTATTACACTTAAATTTTGTAGTTTTATTAGCTTTTCATTTAAAATGTTAATATAAATAGATCAAATTCCATCATATTTTTTGTTTCGTAATGGGTCATTGTCCATTTATATTCTAAAAACAATGTCTCATATTTCTAGGGTATTAATGATTTTAATCTCATCCTTGTTAGTAAATACCATTTTCATATCATTTTTACTTCATCTGCTGTTGTAGCATTGTGAGGAGAATATGTGATATTTATATATAACTAAGAATATTTCATATATCATAATTTTATATAAATTTCATTCCCTTTATAAAAAATCATTCAAACATGAAAATATTGATACATTTTCATTAAAAGAATAACGTTTCTTCAATTATAACTCTATGGTATGGAAATAAATAGAATATTATTTACGGTTTCATTAACCTAACTATTATCAAAATTTAATTGTGTAATTATAATTTTAGATAAATCCTTTGAATGTACTTTTATAAAATATCCTTATGCATTAAATTTTTTTCTAATTTTTTAAACAATAGAAAATGAAAAATAATAATTTTTATTTGGTATATATTTTAAGCTAGAAAAAATATGTTTCTGTAAAAAAGAATTTTATTCAATTTAATACACTTGAAATAATATCATGTCTTAATTTAATGAAAATTCAATATGATTTTTTTTTCTTATATTTTTATACAGTATTTCAGAAATGTATACAATTTATAAGGAACAATATTTTCCATTCATGTATAATTCACTTTATTAAAAATACCATATTATTAATTTTTGTATTTGTATTTAATTACTTTTATATAACCATAAATCTATTTCATAACTCTCCAAATAAATTCATATTCATCATCATCATTTTTCTAATTAAAATATCCAATATAGAAATTCCTTTTACAATATAGACCCATGGTAGTTTCTTATTTAATAAATTGAACAATATATTACTTAACTATGAAGCTCAATTCAGAATATTTTTTCATATAAATTCATACACATCATTAGATTATATTTTTTCATATAAATTCATACACATAATTATTGTATTTTTTTCAATTGTTATAGATAATATATAAGAATGGCTCATTCAAAGAAATTAAAATTTTTAATGTACGTGGAGAATATCACATATTATAGATTACTGTCAATATAGATTATAGTAAATAAAAATAATAAAAATAATACATTAAAATCATTCTGAAAATATTTATCTTTTTTGACAATTCATTCATAAGATTTTTGTGGTGTATACTATATTTCATTCAATAAATTTATGTAGTGAATAATATATTACATCTTATAGTAAGAATAATTTTTGTGTTTCATATTGTATTGATAGTTTTTTATTATTATTACAGATTATAATCAACAAAGACAATACAATAATAACATTCTGAAATTTTTTGGATGTTTTCACAGTGAAATTACATTGTGGTCCCCACTAAATTTCCTTAAAATTACATTAAAATGAAAATATATTGAATTAGAGTAAATAAACACATCTTATTAGAGTAACAACAACATTTTTTCCAAATTTAGAGTGCAACTATTAGTTTTTGTTGATAGTGGATCTATCTACATCATTATTTTTGGAAAACAATTATCATCAAAGATATCCTTTTAGCTAAGAGATATTATTAATCAAGTAAGTATCTTCTATTACTTATATTATATGTTTCTTTTAGGTTTTATTTTTCATTCATACTTGGTTTTACATTATATCTTGTTACGTTAAATCTTGTTTGGAAAAGTTCTTTTGTAGATACTATGAGGAAACCTCTTATACAACCTTATTGATGCTAAAAAAGAAATATATGAATTATTAAAGGAGAATGGAAAAAATATAAACACTTATACCATCATGACATAACCTATTTAGTTATTCTACAATAACATGTCTCTAAATTTCGATAAAGTATATATCATGATATGGGAACACATTTCATGCAACATTCATCAAAATTTTAGCTAATTAAAGGAGTACCATGAATTGAAGGGGTTTCAACTATGATATATATAGTCATACCCAAAAAAACTCAACCATGGGTAGTGAATAATGTATAATGGTGAAGCATTAAAAACCACACCAAACAAATTTAATTTCATGGAAAACATTAGAATAATAATGTTTTATAAGGAAGATATCACTCTTTAATATCCCCTTGTAGAACCCTTCTTTATTATCACATGATAAATAATGTTAGAGTGTTTTAGGTCATTATATAGAAAAAAGTGCAGATAAGCATAAAAGAACAAAAGATTTATAAGGTCACTCAATGATACATTCTTTACTACAACATCTAAAGTGGAAAATTTCATTTCTAAAATTACACTGTATTGTCTTATCACACAAAAAAACATTTAATAAAATATAATATAAAAAATTATTAATATAGAAACTAAAAAGATTTATATAATAGTTAATGTTTTCAGTTAATAGAATTTTAAATGCCTTTAAATACCCAACACAACTCGTAGTTTTCATATTGATACCAATCCCCTCTCATTATCAGGGTTCTAACTTCAAGACACCGAATAATCTCAAAAATCCACCACTAAGACCATGAATCTTCTAGGTAAACCCTATAAAATCTACTTGAATCAATTAATATTGATCTTTATATCTCTTTACACCCCTATATTTCTTCAAATCCTAACAAACACACCAAACCCCCAATATCATTGCATACCATCACCTCCATTTTCATCACACAAAAATTCTAATAACCCTTTCCCCAAAACCTATGTAATCTTTAACTACTTACCCTCTCCATGGATCATAGAAAAAACATTGACCACCATTCCAAATGAAAATTACCACCACCACTAAAAAACCAAGAAAATTTTGGTTAAACACAAAAATTAGTCCAAGACCAAACCTACCCAACCACCACCCAATCCATCCTACAGAACATCCTTTATCCCCATGTCTTCTAGAAACCTTATCGTTTTTGTAATTCAACGCGTTATTAATATTTGATTGAGGTTTTATATTAACTCCTCCTTTATCCTTGATTATGATTTACAAACCCCATTAATTGAGATAGGCTTGAGAGGAAACATATGGGGTTTTTTCAAATGAATAAATTCCGAGATATGTGGGTTATGTAGTAAATTTACATGGGAAGAAATGTTGAGTCAATAAGGTTTTCTAATGACTTCTCCAGTCCTTATGGTTTTATGTTTTGAAAATCACAAACACTTTTTCTTAAGTTCTATCTTTTTCTTAAGTTCTGTTTTTTTATTAAGATTCACAATTTTCCATTATGTTAAAATTAGAGATGTATCATTATGATTTTCCATTCAGTTATACATACAGATATATCATTACAATTTTTTATTCTGTTATACTTACAGATGTATCATTATGAATTTCCATTATGTTAGATTTATAGATTTTTCATATTGTCTTTATGATACCGATTCCGGTGTATAAGTGATACTGTCTTTATGATACTGATTTGGGTTTATACGTAATACCTTCTTTATGATTCGGAATTCAGTTTATAAGTGATTCGGTTTTTATGATTCCCATTATGGAACAAAAGAGATACCAGTTTCACATTCTGATTTACATTTCCTTAATGATTCCATTTTCATGATAATGTTTTTCTTAAGAATCCATTATTTATTAATAATTTTAGAGTTGTTTAATGTATCATTCACATATTATTGGATTCCATGTTTTTCTTACATAATGCTCATCTTTAACTTAACATCGTTTCTGTTACTTGAAATGATGTTGTATAAACTGTTACAAACTGACATTTATATGTTTGACACGTGTCTAGGTCCCTATGAAATTTAAGGAAAATATGACCATTGGAGTGGATTTGACTATTGGGACACTTTTCTTATAAATACAAGTCCATTATAATGAGAAGAATATAATGTGGAGTGTTGATGAACATGACGCATGTGAACAATCCTTGACGATATTTCTTGAGAGATAGGCTCTTTCAACTCTCAGTGCTTCATATAGATGTCATGCACAACTTTTTCAGGCATGAAAAACAATTTTAGACTTAATTTGTGCAGACTCTGATCATGCTTATTGTGGGCTTCTGGGGTTGGAAGCCATCAGTTCTACTTTTCTTTTAAATCGAGGGCTTACGAGGATAGCAACACAAATACTGATCGTCGGATTGGGGGATTACCTGGGTTTTGGTGAGACAGACATTCTTAAAAGTATAAATCTAAGAACCATTATCCAAGGTTGTTGGATACCCTTCTCTTTGGGTAAAAAGAATGTTGTTGTTACATATTTTCTATTTCATGTTGTTTTATCTTTATTGTAATCTTAACTTTGTTAAAGATAAAAGTATAACATTTTTATACTTTATAATTCTTTTACTCTCATTTATATTATAGAAATCTATATACTTAAAGGTAGAATCTTTCATTTAAGAAAATATTTTTTAAGATTTTATCTTATGGTTATGATGTTTAAGAAAAGGTTTCTTTTAGAGGTGTTGTGTATGTTTGTTTAACTTTTTTAAACTAAATTTTAAAGGTTCCAAAGTTATTTTTAAAGAATACAATTCACCCCTACTGTATATTGAGTGTCTAAATTCATAAATTTTGATCCTACAATTGGTATCAGAGGAGGTCTCTGAAATAATTATATTCACATATAAGATTTATTTCTCAAGTTTTCTTTTTTCTTATTTGATTATAAACTTTTTTTCTAATAAGTTCTATGGAAGGAAATTTTTTATTGTATGGTAGGCATTCATTTTAGATCACTAGATAATCTCAATACTACAATACCACAAATCTTCAATGGAAATGACTATGAGTAATAGAGTGGTAGAATGAAAACCTTTGTGATAAACACAGGTGTAGACAACTACATTATGTTAACTAGAGATTATAAGATTCCTGATAAGGAACTTATAACCATTACTAATCCAAAAAAGGTGGAATACAAGATGAACTTTACGGTATGTAATACATTGTTTTGTTCCATGAATAGAACTATATATAGCCAAATTTTATCCTATAATGCTTAACATAGTATTTGGAAGTATCTTGAAGTAACTCGCTTTGGAACTTCCAAAGTTATAGAAACTAGAAGAGCTATGCTCAGAGCTGGGTATCATGGTTTCTACTTTCCTTATGGAGAACCTGTATGTAAGGTATAATAATGATTCATGACTATTTTCAACAGCTAACAATCAATGGTTAATAAAGGTTTAGATGATGAATCTATTTTTTACAAGAGTATAGAAATCATGCCTAACGAATGGGAATCCAAGTGAAATACTATAGATGAAAATAGATAAGTTACACAGATTTCTCTTGATGAACTGTTTGGAACCCCTCTTCAACATGAAACCAGAATATAGAGAGATTCATATAATATTAAGAAGAATAATGTAAATTGAGGTTTTTATTTTAGAACTACATCAAATCATACTAAAGTGAAGTATCCTGAGAGAGTTACAAGATCTAAATCTAAGAAGGTTGTTTTTCAATATGACTCTAGTGAAAGTGAAACTTCATAAAATGAGTTTTCCAATCTTGCTCAGAGGATGAACAAGATTTTTAGGCAGAAGAACATTCAATATAGATGCCATAGGAAAGACATAAAAGATAAGAAATATGGATAAGTTACAAGTTATAAATATAGAAGAACTGTTTATATCATACCTGATTGTCCCTTACATAAGAAAAGAGACAAGAATGACATGAATTCTGAGAGAAACAAGAAGAAGTTCTACAGATCACAGCATAAGAAAGTCTTAAAATCCAATGACACATGGAGTGCCAGTGGTGGAGATTATTCTTATGATTCTTCAAACTATGAATCTTCTGAGCAAAAGAATATTGGTTTAATAACCCAAGCTCCATTTCAAAATTAATGTCTTATGGCTAAGGTAAGAACTTATGAGTCTTTAACCAATATGTCTTCGAGTAAAAATTTCCATGATAAATATTTTTCTTCAGATGAATAATCCTCTTCATCAGATAATGATAATTATTTTCCTTCCAATGAGGATGTTTCTAGGTTTTCTATGTATATAGAGATAAGAAATCGTAATGTTTTTAAGAAAATTGAAAAGAAAAATTCTAGAGAATTTATTTTAACAAAATAAATTCCAGATCTTACCAAAGATCTTGGTAACAAAAAAGATGGTTTAGAAAAATCCCTCTAAGAAACTTGATGAAGCCAATTATAAGAAAGATAAGCTTTATAAAGATCTTAAAATTTCGTTTTTGGAAAAAGATTTTTTTGAGGATAAACTTAACTCTAAGTCTAATATTTCAAAGGATAGGAATTTAGTCCTAAGACTAAAGTCTAAAAATTTTTCTTTGTAGAAACTTCTTTCATATTTTACTACTGGTAAGTAAAATTTTGATAAGATGTATTCTCAGATCCAAACTCATGGTAATAATCAAGGATTAGGTTATTCTCATGAAAAACCTATTTTTGGAAACAATTATTTTGTTCCTCCAAGATATTTTTTTGTACTAAATGTCAAAGTGGTGGGCATTGGAAGAAGATTTGTTCTTTAAATAATGTTCAATCTCTTGGGTTTCATATATCCTTCTTTTCTAAACAAATTAGGATACCTAAATTTTTATTATCTAAAAGTTCTGGATACATGCAAGTTTGGATTCTAAAAAACAAACTTTTTTTTCATGGCAATGAAGGAAGTACCTACAACATATGGTACATGGATAGTGTATATTCCTAGCACATGAATGGTAACAAATACTATTTCAAAAATATTTTAATGACTAAAGGTGGAAAAGTAACCTTTGAAGATAACTATCAAAGAGAAATTTTTGGTACATGTAACATTATTCCTCTTGTAAAATCTCTAATTTCAAATGTTTTATTTGTTAAGGGTCTTAAGAACAACCTCATCAAAATATGTCAATTATGTGAGGAAGGATACCTTATGAAATTTACTAATGAAAAATACTTAGTACGCAATCCCAAGGATGAATTTATTCTCTCTACCCATAGACAAGAGAATGTATACACACTAAACCTAGAAGACCATAGAAGTCATGATCTTAATTACTTATGTGTAATTGAAGATCAATATTGGATTTGGCATATAAGACTAGGACATTGTAACTTAAGGAATCGTAGTAAACTTTCAAATGAAGAACTTGTTAAGGATCTACCGGATCATAGGTTTGATTCTTCAAAAGTCTATGATCCTTGTCAATATGGAAAGAAACATAAATATATCATTAAATCCATAAGTGAAGTTACAACTTCTAATGACTTACAGTTAGTACACATGGACTTATTTGGTCCAACACAAACTTGATGTATTGGAGGAAAATATTATATTTTTGTCTTAATTGATGACTACACTAGATTTATTGGGGTCTATTTTCTCACAATGAAATATAAAGATATTTCTTATTTCAATGTTTCTAGAGCTCATGTAAAAAATGAGAAAAAACTTCCATTGATAACTATTCATAGTGATCATGGAAACGAATTCTAAAATTATGATTTTGAAACATTTTTTTGTATAAAATTTATTACTCACAATTTTTCAGCACCAAAACTCCTCAATAAAATGGTGTTGTTGAAAGAAGAAATCGTATTATTCAAGAGAGGACTATAACTATGTTGAGTGAATATTCTATAGCTAAACATTTTTGGGTTGAATCTATAAATACATCATGTTATACTATAAATTGAGTTTCAATTAGACCATTTCATAATATAACACCTTATGAGATATGGACTGGCTGAAAACCAAAATTATATTACTTTAAATTTTTGGTTGAAAAGTATTTATCATAAACACCAAGGAGAAATTACATAAATTTGCACCCAGATCAGATGAACGAATCTTCTTAGGCTACTCCACCAACTCTAAGGCATATAGAGTTTTCAATAAAAAATTTTCATTATGGAATAAACTGTACATGTTAATTTTGATGAAAATGATCCTTTTGTTTTCAAACAACTTGAACTCATTCTTGATATATTTTCTAAAACTGATCACTAACGTTTGATAGAATATTTTTCAGATAACATTAATGTTCAAGACAATGTTTCTAAAACTTTTACTCCTGAATATTTTCTAACCTATGTTGATGATCAAGACTTTCAAAAGCCAAGTCAGTTGTTAATTAGAAATCATCCCAGCGATAATATCATTGGAAATTTTAATCAACCAATAAGAACTAGAAATTCTTTAAGTAATGAAGTTGAACATGTTGCTTTTATTTCTCAATTTGAACCAAAGACTCCTAAAGAATACTTGGGTTATGGAGATTGGATAAAGTCTATGTAGGATGAACTCAACAAATTCATAAGGAATCAGGTTTGGACCTTGGTTGAAAAACCAAAGAAAACTTTGGTTATTGTGGTAAAATGGATTTTAGAAACAAATGTGATGGAAATGGAGTTATTATTTGAAATAAATCAATATTAGTTTCCAAAGACTATAAACAAAAATAATTCATAGACTATGACGAAACCTATGCCCTTGTAGCAAGACTTGATTCTATTTGTATTCTTCTATCCTTTGCAGCATTCTTTAATTTCAAACATTATCAAATGGATGTAATGTTTTCTTTTCTTAACGTTTATGTATAAGCGGATGACTATGTAGATAAACACTTTGGATTTGAGGATACCAATTATCCTAATCATGTTTATAAACTTACCAAAGGTCTGTATGGACTTAAACAAGCCCCTAGAGATTATTATGATATTATTTCAGGATTTTGGCTTCAAAATAACTATGTTAAGGGAACTAATGATCTAACCCTTTTTATTAAGAAAAATAATAAAGATGTTTTGATTTTCCAAATTTATTTTTATGAAATCATTTTCGGATCAACTCAACAATACTTAATTGATTCCTTTGCAAATCTTATGAAATCTGAGTTTGAGATGAGTATGATGGGTGAGTTAACCTTTTTTCTTGGTTTTCAAATTTCTCAAAAACCAAAGGGAAATTAAATATGTCAACATAAGTTTATCAAAGATATTCTTAATATGTTCAGGTATGAAAATTATAAGAGTATATGTACTCTTATCGAAACCTTTAATAATCTTGATATTGATGAAGCAGGGAAGCCTGTAGATCCAACATCTTATAGAGCGATGATAGGAAGTTTACTTTACTTAACAGCTAGTAGACCTGACATAATTTTCATAGTATGCTAATGTGAATGATTCCAAGAAAATCTTAAAGAATCTCACTAAAAGTTAGTGAAAAGAATTTTTCACTGCTTAACGGTAACTTTAGATTTGGGATTTATTTATTCCTATGGAAATATTTTTAACATAAAAGTTTTTCAGATGACGACTTCGGTGGTTGTAAAATAGATAAAAAACTACATTCAGAACTTGTCATTTCTTAGGAGATTTCTTAGTTTCTTAGTCATGAAAGAAACAACATTTTGTATCAGTTTCCACTACTGAAGCTGAATATGTAGCAGCTGTAAGTTGTTGTGCTCAAGTGTTGTGGATACAGCACACACTCACAGACTATGGTATGAGTTTTACTAAGACTCAAGTAATGTGTGATAACATAAGTTCCACTGTCGTAAGTAAAACCCCTGCACATCACTCTCATGCAAAGCACATAGATATTAGACATCACTTTCTTAGGGATCACACACTTAAAGAAGATATTATTCCTCAATTAATCAGAACACAAGAATAACTTACTGATATTTTTACAAAACCATTGTCTTTTGATAGATTTGAATACATTAATAAAAATCTAGGAATTATCTCTATAAGGTATTTATTCATATCTACTTTTTTTAATCATATCGTAACATTAAATTACTTCTTATTTCTGGGGGAGTATATATTTTTCCACTTTCCCTAATATTATTATTCTTCTTAAAATTTTATCTTTCCTTTATATTTTTTTATATCTTGTTTTTTTTCATTCCTTTAAATATTTGAGAATTTAAATATTAGAAATTTCAAGATTAGAAATTTTAGAATTGGAAATTATGGTATTGGAAATTTTGATATTGAAAATTTTAGTATTGGAAATATCGGTATTGATATCCCAGAATCTAAAACTTCGAAGAAAATTCTTATAATACCAAAAAAATCTTGAGAGTATTCCAAAAGGTAAATTTTATTACCTTTTATTTTCATATCTTTAGTTTCAATTGTTAGTATTTGAAAATTTTCAAATTTGTTTTACATTACTACAAAATATCAGAATCCATATTTCTTTTATCCATCCTCAACTATCAGATTAGATCCGGTTATAATCAGTCATTTGATTATCTTATGGAAGATGAAAAGTCATAGCTATACCTATATAAGGGGTGACTCATTTAAAAGCGATGCACCATCCTTACTGATCTCAGTGCTGATGTTCTGTTTCCATAAATGACCTCGTTCCGATTCTTTTGTCTCCTTTATCCTGAATAACTCATGAATGTTCAACAGATCAGATTCCGATTATCAAAGAAATAAAGGATTTTTTAATATTTATGGAAAGTTTGGTATTACCTAACTTCTATGAAAAATATGAATCCCATATCTATAAGGTGATAATATCTAAAGGATGGGAAAGTGTTTGTGTGTCAAAGAGAAGAGTCAGGATCTGGTTTTCCCTGACTTGGTTATTCAGTTCAATGAATCTGTTACTTTCGTTCAAAAAGATGGTAAGGATCTCTTTAATTTCAAATTTTATGATAAGACTTATATTGTTCCTTATAAGAAAGCAACAAATGTTCTCAATATACTATATGAAGGGAAGCTATACTATGTTCTCAAAAACTCCCTAAGAAGGAAGGTTCTTTTGGGAAAGTCACGACTTTCGGTTTTCATGGTCTCATATATGATAAGAATATGAATATTACGAATCACACAACAAACCAAAAGATAGTAGCTCGCTGGATTCAATGATTTATTATCGCAATAAATGAGATAAGGAATCTCTAAAAATATTTGATATATTTATTTTAGACTTTATCTTTAGCTTATGGAAGATAAATTTGGTTAAGTACATCTTCCTCACCCTCTATGAAATAAAAGGTGGATCCATCAGATCTAAAATTCTTAAGTGTCCAGAAAATATCTCTAGGATAATCGTTATGTGCCTTCAAGAACTGAATGTCCCATGAAAATCAGTCTTAAATCATTTTAAGATTTTGTTGCTTAGTGATGACACTCCATGGAGGATGAAGATAGAGTATTTACAAGAATCTAAAACTTTTGATGAAATGATTGTCCAGAAAAAGGGAAATGTTTCAAAATCTTCAAAATAATTACAAAAGTAAAGAAAACTTAAGGAACTAGGACTTCCAATACCAGATCCTAAAGTCCCAGTATCAGCACCTCCTCCTACAAAGAAACCAAAAGCCTATTCTGATGCAACAATTGAAAAGCGGAGAGAAATGGTAAATACCTAAAAATAAGGAGATCCTTCTTTTGGATTAAATCCTATAGAGGTTAAGGCCTTGAAAATCAAGCAATATAAAAATCTTGAGAAAGAAAAGAAGAGGAAGAAATTAAAGAATAAATCCTTGGAAGTGCATGTTAGTCAGTCTTTACTAAAATTTTTCGAAAATAAGTCTAAACAAGTTCAACAACCTCAAATCATTCATAAGAAGCCAGATGTCACTCTCGAAATCCAGAAAGCCAAGAAAGTTATATCTTTATCAGAATCTTTTCAATAAATAAAAGATCAGATAGTTCATGAAGACTATGATGTTATTATATGGGACGTGGAAGACTATATTTCAACTCCTTCGTGGTCAGTCTCTAAATCTGTTTCAAAAGAACAAGTCGAAGAACAAGTTGAAGAAGAAGTTGATGAAGAATTAGAAGTTGAGGAAGAAGTACAAGTTTAAGAAGAAGAAGAAGTTGTAATTTAAGTGGAAGAATTAGAGAGAGAATAGGTTTATCATCAAGGTGGTGAAGAATAAGTGTTTCAAGAGGAATAAGATGAACAAGTACATCTTAATGTTATCTAATTATCTGATTAACAATCTCCAGTTCAAAATCCTATCAAAGGTAATAGTTTTTGGTTACCTTATCTGAAAAGGAAACACCTCAAATGTCTTATAAGACAATAGAAAAAATAGTTTCCTTAACTCCAAGATAAGTTCAAAAAGAAAAAGTTGTTTCATGTTCCAAATCCTCATCATCTATTAGACATGACATTGTCAAGCCATCTTTGAGAATGTTTGCCAGCACTATTCCTGTTCATACAAATATAGATTCCCAGAGTGAAATGAATAAATAATCTCTGAATCAAAATATGGAATTGACCAATATGATTATGGACATCGTGGTCAAGCAAGAAGTATACTTTAGTAATATTTTTATTGATTACAAAGCTCATAAGGTGACGTGTAAGAAAATATTTAACTACACCAAAATTATCAATGAAGAGCTAAGACAGTTCAATGACTTCATGGATTCAACAAATGGAGCTTTCAATACTTGTGAAACCAATTTCAACATGGTCGAGGAATAAATATATAAGAAAGCTAGTAAACTCAATTTTGTTACCTGGTCTGTAAGAAGTGAGAAGAAAGTCAGAGCTTAATTAGAGAGAAAGGTGGCTGATCAATAAGAAAGAATCTTGTCATTAGAAAAGAAGAATCAGGATCCAGAAATCTTATTGATGAAGTTTGAGGAAGATCATAAGGAAGTTACAAAACATAAATGATTGATAAAGAAAATATTTTCTGAGAAGAAGACGAATGTATGATTTTGTTCTTGCATTCCGATGTTTTGTTGTAATCTAAAATTTATTTCCAAAATTTATTTAAGAAGCTTTGTGTATATCTTCCTTTTTTTAATATATTCTGGCTTAAACATACAAGTACATCTTATACTTCTCCATTCCTTTCCCTATTTTTGAAAATCACAAATAGAGAGAATTTATTTTAAAGTAAGAATTAAATGAAGATATCAAAGAAGGAAAATCTATTGAGGGAGAGTATGGTAAGAAAGGGTAATGACCAAGTAAGGGGGAGTTTTCTTTTAAGAAGAGATGCTTATCTAAGGGGGATATTTTTTTGGAAGAAAACCAGACACTAAAGATCAAGAATACGATCCTTGGGAAACATAACCTAAGGGGGAGTTAATCGTATTCATCAAAAATATAATTCACAGGTGGATATAATTTTTTTTATATACTTGTTTATCAATGTCAAAATATTCTTCCTTATAAAAGTTGTTTGTAATTTCCAAAAAGGGGGGAGATTTCTGAGTCAATACGGTTTTATTATGACTTCTCCATTCCTTATTGTTTTATGTTTTGAAAATCACAAACACTTTTTCTTATGTTCTACCTTTTTCTTAATTTGTGTTTTTTAGGATCCACAATTTTCCATTCTGTTATACATACAAATGTATCATTACGATTATACATTATTTTATACTTACAGATGTATCATTACGACTTTTAATTCTATTATATTTACAGATGTATCATTATGATATTCCATTCTCTTAGATAAATAGATTTTTCATAGAATCTTTTTGATACCAATTCTGGTGTATAAGTGAAACTATCTTTATGATATCGATTCCGGTGTATAAGTATCACCGTCTATATGATACTGAATCCAGTGTATAAGTGATTCCATTTTTATGATTCCGATTCAGAAAAAATGAGATACTGCTTTCACATTTCGATTTACTTCTCCTTAATGAATCTGTTTTCTTGATAATGTTTCTCTTAAGAATATGTTTGTCTTAATAATGTTAGAGTTGTTTAATTTATCATTCAAATATTATGGGACTCTATGTTTTTCTTACATAACACTTATCTTTAACTTAACATCATTTTTGTTACTTGAAACGATTTCATATAATCTATTACAAACTAACCGTTTCATGTTTGACATGTGTCCAGGTCCCTCCAAAATTTAAGGAAAATATCACCATTGGGGTGGATCTAGCCGTTGGGAAACTTTTCATATAAATACAAGTCCATTTGAATGAACAGAATATAATGTATAGAGGGGATGAACAAGATGCACGTGAAAAGGATGTGAAGTGATTTATAGAGAGAGAGAGAGGCTCTTTCAACTCTCAGTGCTTCATGCGGATGTCGTGAAAAACTTGTTAGGGTGTGAACAAATTGTTCAGACTTTCTTTTTGTGGACTCTGATCGTGCTGATCGCGGGCTTACAGATTTGGAAGATAGATGTTCCGATTTCCTTCTAAATTGAGGGATTGGAGGGATATCAAGACAAAAACTGATCTTCAGATTGAGGGCTTACCTGGGTTTGGGTGAGACATACTTTATTGAAAGTATTAATCAAGGAAACTTTATCCGATGTTGTTGGATACCCTCTTCTTTGGGTTAAAGAATCTTTTTTTACTTGCTTTCTATTTCAAGTTGTTTTATTTCCACTGTAATCTGAACTTTATTGTGGATAAAAAGTATAACATTCTTATACTTTCTTATTCGGTTACTCTGATTATATTACAGATTATATACGCTTTAAGGTAGAATCATTCATTTATGAAAATCATTTTTAATCTTTTAACTTAATGTTGAAAAGTCTAATAAAAGGTTTCATTTAGAGGTGTTGTGTATGTACATTTAACTTTGTTAAAAAAAACTTTAATAGTTCCAAAAGATTTTTTAAAGAATAAAACTCACCCCCTCCCACCACTTCTATATTGAGAATCTACATTCATCATTTCGATCCTACAAAAAAAATCACAGAGGCATTATAGGATAAATATATTTGTACCACATTATCCATGTGTGAGAGGAGGCCTACAAGAGTTGACATTATAGTTTTTATTGAATATTTAGATTACCCTAAAGGATGTTTTGTTTTGGATGGGTTAAAACACTAAAACCTATTAGTAGTGTACATTATGGAAGGAATTGGTGTTTAAAACCCAAAATTTGTGTAAACATAAGAATATAATGATGTGAAGCTAAATCCCATTAGCGTTCACATAAATTTAGTTTAGTCCACACTTATAGATGTTCCATGTAATAGAGATGATATATCCTAGATGAAGAAAACAAAGTTAATTAAATCCCTCCCCTAGATTATATATTGATCCATAATACACTCTTATATTTCCTTGGTTGATTAATAGGGCCCAATGATTTAGTTAGATGTACTTATTTTGTATATAATTTATAGTTTGGGAAATATTAACATTGGGATGAAGTCTGGATTATATTTTATAGGCCACCAAAATAATTCCAAGGTTACAATCATGGGTGGTAATGTTTTCCCATTTAGATATCATCCTGGGTGACGTTGTTCCGTCTATGTCATTTTAATAACTTTTAAAGATATAGTTTATCAATTTACCATTGTTTTCTATTATTATGTTGTTGAATAAGAAAATTATCAATGCATGTGGGATGAGAAGTGCTCTTACATCATAGAAGAGTGTGAGGATGATATGGTACATTAATTAGATACCTCATATTCCAAACCATCAGTAACATGGAGGACTATATAATATTGTACTACCTTGGACACACCACATTCGGCCTTTAGTCCAATGTTGGGTAGGTATTTTGGGATGAATTCTGCTAAATGATAAAGCATTAGAATACGATCTAGCTATCAATCCATTTATATTACTACCCACAACCTATTCCACCTTTAACCCCAATACCTATACCACCACCCCATCCACATCATCTACAAAAATACCCAAAACCTAACTCCATGCACATAATCCAATATTAATCAATATATCCATCTTATTCTAGCTCCAGAATTATCCTAACTTTATCCCCATTTGAGTATACATTTTAAGGGAGGCTTATCCAGATCAGAGTCTCTATTGATGATACAATAGATATCCTAGTTGATGTCACCAGTCACTTTTACATAGAGTTAGATACCTAAAGGAAGGGTAAGTTGAATATATCTAAGTTACCAATGGATATTCTTTTTTTGCACTAAAAGGCACATGTATTACATCTTGATCTAAGATGCATCAACAGATGAGAATTTTGTGTTTACCCCTACTCCAATTTAATCTCCTACCATCAATATAGCCTAAACTACTATGATACCAACTATTTTCATTGGAACTAAGCTGATAATTTGGATAACCATTGATACATAATCCATTTTACTTTTATCATAATTGAATATCACGTATTAGGCAACGAGAAGACTCCTGTAAATAAGGATACCTTGAGAGAACACCTTTCTCCAACCATTAAGGATACCCAAGACTTTTACACCACATAAATGCCTCATCTCCTAGAGAATAATATTATAACCCTCATTGAGCATACCTCTAAAAAACTATCATCTTCATTATTATACATTTAGTATTTACTAAGAGATATTTAAGAGATTATATAGTGTGATTACTAGTGACTTTGAATGGATATACCCACTATTATCATGAATTCCAATAATTCTACAAGAGAGGATATGAATTATAATAGGGATACCAAGAATGATACCATGGAATCTTAGGATTTAACCCTCCTAATTTTTATGTTTAGTCACTCTCTTTTATAATTTTTTATCAAATTTTTTAATTTTTAGGTATTTATATCTTTTTGACCTAATTGTATATTAATTTTAATCATTCATTGATGATAGACATGGAAATTTACATTTTTTAGTACTTTTATTTATAAAATGATTTATATATATTTTTACCTAACCTATTTTAAAGTGGAGAATCTATTCTTTAGGAATAAAATGAAACAAAAACTCTAATAAATTAAAGTATTTTATTGAAATTAGTCTATTCAAGGATCAAAGAAAATAATATAAAATAATTTGGGAAGATCTGGGTATCTTTCTTATGTTTTTTATAAACACCCATGATACACAAAAATTTATTGTCACTTGAAACCCTCCAACTTTACAATAAACATTGGGGACAATGATTAATTCAATTATAGGGGAGGGTTACATAGACACCATTTGAGCTTTTTCTATTTACTGATCTAGGATACGATGTTATTTAGGAAAAATAAACTACACTAATTGATTTATTTTTTTCCATGCTCATAAATAATTAATATATAAGTATCTTTTTTGAAAAAATCATACACAATCTAGTTATGAGTTTTTTTAAGTGACTAATGAATGTTTGTAGCTATAAAAGGAACCTCACCCAAAACAAAATTATTTTTAAGTGATATAATGTCAACTTAGTGTGTAATTGAGTGGTGTTATGTGCTAATGTAATATTTTTGATTTGAAGGATATATATTCTGGTAGTTGTAAGTAAGAGTTCTTTTTATGTCATATAGAGGATATATCCATGATTTTAACAATGGAATTATCTTCAAATTTCTGTAGGATTAAATAGTTGATACAGTAGATAATTTTTCCAATTTTAAACCATATATTTAATCCATAATTTCTATGGTTAAACTATTGTAATACTTAGCTATTTCCATAGTTTAAACTGTGGAAATAAATGGTCTACTGTTATGATCTAAACCGTGGAAGTAGGCTTAAATATCTAGGCATACACCATGAATATATATATATATAATTTTTTTTAAACCATGGTCTTTTTTGGACACTATTTTTTGGTAATAGGGAACATAATTTTGAAAACCATGTCTGCAATCTATAACAATGGTTTTTGGGGCTATTTCCATGGTTTTAAACCACTATAATAGCCTAATTTCTAGTTTCGGGTCATAATCAAAGAGAAATGGAACTAAGTTATTTTTTTTTGAATCCCAAATGATAATGGTAGAATGAAACTAATTCCATAGTATAAATAAAAGTGTTACAGAAATTATGAACCATTATCTCAAAGTTTTATATATGTTTTACCAATTTACCCTTAGTGAGTTCAAAAATATTAATTAAGATTATTATTCATAATGGAAAAAAAATTGAGGGGTCCTATTTAAAATTTTTTTAACAAATATTCCAAATATTGGATACATTTTTAATTATTCAATTTCTAAATGTGGTAGAAATTCATTTTATAATAATTATGCAAAATAGAACGAAGCTATTTTTAGTAAAATGTATATTTAAACCAAAAAGTGGATTTTTTTTCTTATTCCATTCCTAGTAAAAACCATTAGATGAATATAAAAAAATTTTCTTGAATATATTTTATTTTAATTTCACTATAATAATTCCTTGAAAAAGATATATCTAATTCATTGAAATAAAAACACAATTTTCCCCTAAATATTGTTTTTTATGAAAACAATCCATTTTCATTAAAAAACGTTTATTCAAAAATATAACCATTATAGAACCAATTAATTAATATTAAAAATATTTATATAATAGTTTTTCTATAATTTACTTATCCCAATTTATACCCTTTAGTCCAACAGTTAGGGAATAACTATCATATTAAATAATAAAATTTCAATAGTATAACATAGTACATTTAAACTCGGTGTTGTGTGTAAAGAAGGAAATAAAAGAAATAAAATTTATTAATAGAAAACTATATTATAAAATATTTGGGTGTTACATTATACTTCCTTATAAGAAACTCTCCATAAATATTTTTCCACTCTAATATTAACAATTGAGTATACTTTTACTACAATGCATCCTTGGGTTCCCATCAAGCTACCTCTAATTTATGTTTTCACCAAAAAAACATCGATCAAGGGATTGGTATTGTTTTTTAGAACATGCTCTCTATGATATAGAATATCTATTTGGTGTTCCTCATTATAGAGATATTTTCCCAATTTTATGACCTCTGAGTATAGTACATGTGAATTATTAGGCATATACTTCCTCATAAGAGATAAATAGAAGACACCATGAACCTAAGAGGTAATCAGTGGAATTTAAAAATGATAAAATACAATCCTGATGTGATCTAGAGTCTCTAAGGGACTAATTTCTAAAGGGAACATGTTTCCATTCATTCCAAATCTCATGACCGTTTTCTAAGGAGATATTTATAGGAATACCTTATCACGAACATCAAACTCTTGATCTATAAGAACCCGGGTGTTTGTACAAGGTAAAGATCCTTTTCTTTTAAGTTTAACTGTTCTGTAGAGGCCTAATATTTATACCTAAGTTGAACTAGGATGTTACGATGGTGTCGGGGGCTTGTTCGGAGCCTGGGACCATGTTTTAGGCTGGAAATAGCCTGGCACACAGTTTGCCCACAGCCTGCGAATGACCTGGGTAAACTGTGCACCTTGGTGCAGGCTTGAAAAAGGCAGGGCATAGCCTGTGCACAATTTGAGGAAACCGTGTGGGGTGGCCAGGTGATTTCCCCTTGCCTTCCAGGAAGTTCCTCATAATCTCTGGACGATTTGTTAGGTTGTACGGGTAAACCGTGCGACCTGCTGTGTTTTGAAATTTAATTAATTTTTAATTTAATTAATTGAATTTTTATAAAAACCTAACCTAGGCCTTCTTCTTCAACCGACCAGCAACATGGGAGCTCTCTAAGGAATCTTTGGAGGATTTGAGCCTTCTTCTTCATCTGATCTCTGTTTTAGCTGTCGTTCGTCTTGTTATATCCGCAATGGTAAGTCCCCAATTCATTTTTAATCCTTCATGATTCTTCTGGTTATAACTAACACATATTAGATTAAGGCTCATATACCCTAAATTCTCATTCATCATCTGTTCTTCAGATTTCTTCCAAACCATGACGAATCAGAGCCTGATACTGGATGAGATATCTTGTACGAGTCTAAGGTAGGTGGTCTCGTGCTTTTCGTTGATTGTCAAGCTGTTTATATATGCCAGAGTGTCGTGTGCCCACTTTTGGGGTGTCTCCTGAACCTGGAATTTAACACTATTATTACCTAGAATGTAGTAGGTAATCTGAATAGGATGGTATGTTCTTGAGTTAGGTTGTACACCTTGGATGGTAACCACCCCTTGGGTGCGATACATTGAAGGGATATTTGTTGAATTTTGACCCAGGATACCTACGAGGCATGCCTTTTATTTCCCTTGTGGGATGTTAAAAATGGAAATTTAATATGAATGGAATTGTAATAAGATGAAATTGTAACTGAAATGTTTATGGGTATGGGATGGAGCTTTGCCCCTTGACCCTTGTATTCTAATCCTTGAATTGCTATCCCACATGAGTTAAAAGCATTGAATTGCTTAAAATGTGAATCAAAGTCATGGGTGAACCATGGAACCAATGTGAGTTTCCATGGACGGACTCATACGAGACATGTTACTAAAATGCCGAGTGAATCATGGATCCCACGTGAGATTCCACGGATGGACTCAACAGGGCATGATATGTTATGGGTGATACCTGGATCTTATTTATAGGATCCCAGGGACGAGCTCAGATGACGGACTATACCGTACCCAGAGTGAGGCGGGGTACCTAGGAGGTTCACCGGAATGAGCTTGTAGGGTGTTGGTGGATTTCCTCCCTGAGCGAGGCCTAGTTTCCGATTTTAGTATTCCAAGAACGGGCACAAGTAACGTTTGATCACTTGAATGAGGTGATTAATGAATGGAATGGATACTTCATGCGACGCAAAGCCAAAGCACATGATTGGGTCGGTCATGCTAGTTTCCTTATTTACTACTTTCCATATTACACTGCATGTTTATATATTAACAGACTGATTAGCATAGATCTTTGGTGGTTGCCTACTAGGATTCAGTCTCACACCATGTCTGGGTCATGTTTTTGGACCCAAATAGATTATATTATTTCAGGTAATGAGAAGGGGAAAATACCTAGTACAAGTACTTGAATTTCTACTCAGAGTAGGAGTGCATGAGACCAAGCAGAGGCTTTCGATGAGACTGGGGATACATTTTGGTTTCTTTTTGGTATTTTGTGTACTTGTACTGTATTTTATTGACTTGCACCATCATATATATATATATATAATATTTTTTTGTTTCTTATCTATTTCTGATGTCTATGTGTTGCTTATGGGTTACCTTCTTCCGCTATTGTATGTTTGTAATTCTGTTGTAATAGTTTGTTAATGTGGGCATAGACTCCCCAGGGACTCACCTAGGCCCTCGCTGCTAGTCGACAGCCTCTGTCATTTAGGGAGATTCCCTTGTGGCCATGCGGCGACCGGTCCGACTATCGGGTTGAATGGTAAGTCAGGTCGGGACATTACAAAGTGGTATCAGAGGTTTTTCTTTTTCTAATTTGACTTACTATTTGGAGACTATAGAGAGGATATGGAAGGGAAGGGACATTGGTAATAAACTGTGCCCGAGAGTTGCAAACCCGCGTACAGGTAAAATCTAAGTTGCCACATATGGAATTTTGTTTCTAGTTTTAATTATTAAAGTTGTTCTGATTTCATGGTTGGGTGACGCACATGGTTTTTGCTGATACTATTGATATTTTGTGGGTTCTATTTCATTGCAACCCGATGAGATGAGGGTTTTCCATCTCATGTATCATATAGGCAACATGTTAGGAATCACATTTCATGCATTATGCCATTCTATCTAGGATACATTAGGAATTGAATGCTATTGTGATATGTGTTGTGATAGCTATTGCATATTGTTTTGATAGTTGATTGATAGGTGTGCCTACTGTTGTGATAGATAGGGTGAAATTAATGAAGAGTGATTTCATCCTCCAATTCATAAGGAGTATGGGCCCTTATGGATTGGAATATAACGCCCCAATTAGATGAAAATGATAAATGAAATTGAATTTCATGGTTATATTGGTATCAAATTTTGATTCATGAGGTGTCATGCGGCCTCAGGGATCGAAATTTGCTGGACCATTGGTTAAAGCTTTTGTACAAAGGTATGTTAAAAGAATAAATGTTGAAAATAGATCCTGACCTATACATGGCTTCTGAGTGGGCAATAGGTAGTGACTCTAGGGGTTTTTGTGACTGTTCCTTATATAGTTGTGGATTTAGAAGCAGGTTGTGGGTTGACGTGGTTTTTAGGAAGGTCTTGACCTATCCTATCCTAGTTCTCGTGCTCGTGAGTTTCTAATCTCATTAAAAATCTTGAACTAAGGCGTGTGTTTGGCATTATAGATTCATGCCACCATGGAGACCTCCAGTCATACATCGGGAGAGCGGTGAAGACCACATTCCAGAGATGGTAGGCCATGAGCTACTAGAGGAAACACCAGTTGTGCCAGCTGTGGCCCTAGTAGTTATACCAGAAAAGGGTGCTGAGGCATAGTTCTATGAGATCATGTTGCATTTTATGCATACCGTTCAGGGAGCACTGCAATCTTCCCTGACTATGCAGAGTTGACATGTGATTTTCAGTAGTAGCATCTGCCTACGTTTTTAGGGGATGACAGACCATAGGCTGTAGAGTCCTGGTTAGAGGCGATACTAGCTATCTTTGAGCATTTAGAGATGCCTTCATAGAGGAGGGTCAAGCTCTCTACGTACATGATACATGATTTTGCCAAGAGGTGGGGGGACGTGATCACCCAGTCGGATAGTCATCAAGATATGGCTTGGTTATAGTTTCATACGACCTTCTACGATTTCATTAATACTGAGACTTTGAGGGGCAATCGATCCTGATAGTTCTTGTGTCTGGAACAGGGAACGTTATCAGTGATTGAATACTCGGCCCGTTTTACTGAGCTTCAGCGCTTCACACCTATCCTGATGGGTGATGAGAAGTCGAGGGACAGACATTTTGAGGATAGTCTGAGATATGACATCTGATCTCTGGTAAATATCTTCAGGTTGAATACTATTTTTTGTAATAGTGAACAAGATGCTAATCACAGAATGCAACCTGAGAGAGGCGGGATGTGCGAGCCAGAGCTGTTCGGCATCGACATCAGGTACTACATTGACTTGTAGTAGGAAGCGTCGTCTAGACCTTCCACACAGTGATTCAAGCAGTCAGAACCTATCATTGGTTTGCAATATGAGGTGCTACCAGTGCGGTAGGCTGGGACACACAAAGCCGCATTGTCTGAGGGACCCAGTCGAGTGTCGATTATGTGGCAAGATAGGTCATCTTCAACGTATTTGCAGATCGTTTTCACCAGCAGCTAGTGATAGAGAGTCTGCACTGACTCCACATGCAGGAGCATGGTTGGAAGCTTCTTATCAGACAGAGAGTTGGGGTGCAACATGCTGATCAGGCTGAGGTAGTGGTTGTAGAATAGGTAGTCAGGCATAGGGTACACCGAGACACCAGAGAGGGCTAGTTCCCGGTACTGAGGATGTAACACAGGGCTGTGATTTAGGCTAGATGTATTCAATGCAGCCTACTTTCGAAGATTAGGGAGCATGACCGTCTATGGTGAGAGGTATGATCTTAGTAGCATCTGTTATTTCATCTTCCCTCTTTGATACAGGTGCATCACACATTTTTATATCTCCGCCTATAGTGAAGAGCCTTGGGCTAGTTGTGTTGCCTTCTAATGGTGTCTTGATGCTAGGCACACCACTACGAGTAAGGGTAGAGGTTGTATGCTAGTGCAGAGGGTTCCCCCTTTAGGTTGTAGGGTGTCACTTCATCTGGCATCTTTATGTTCTTGATATGACAGGTTTTGATGTCATTCTCACTATGGAATAGCTATTAGTTTACCGAGCCTACATTGATTTTTACCGTCGGAGGGTGATTTTCACATCACCAGCAGATGTAGTGTATACTCTTAAGGGCGAGTGGGATCTCTAGGCAAGCCAAGATGGACCAAAGCATCATGGGATTGATGGGTTGACATCCCAGATTGCTAGTTTGTTTCAGGATGATCAGGGAGTGAGTCAGACGAACCTTACTCCAGTGGTTGAGTGCTTTAGGGATGGTTTTTCTAACGACTTTTTATGTTTACCTCCTGAGAGAGAGGTGGAGTTATCCATTGAGCTAGTTCCAGGAGTTGCACCATTATCCATTCCACCTTATAGGATGTCCATGACGGAGTTGCAATACCATAAGAAATAGCTCGAAGATTTGGAGGAAAAGGGGTTTATTCGTCCCAGTACTTCTTTGTGGGGTTAGCTGGTCCTTTTGCGAAAAAGGAGGACATGAATCTTAGGCAGTGTGTGGACTATTAGAAGATGGACCATCTGACGGTTAAAAAATGATATCCCTTGCTGCAGATAGATGAAATTTTTTATTAGATTTGTGGATCAAGGGTGTTCTCGAAAATTGATTTGAAGTCAGTGTATCACAAGGTGCATGTTCGATCAATAGACATACCTCGTATAGATTTTTCGTAGCAGGCATGGTTTATATGAGTATCTGGTTATGTCGTTCGGTCTCATGAATGCACCATCTATTTTCAGGGCCTTGATGAATCGTGTGTTCCATCCTTACTTGGACTCGTTCGTCGTGGTTTTCATGGACGATATTTTGGTGTATTCTCGATATCGAAATGACCATGCCAACCATCTTGAGATAGTCATGAATACACTAAGAGAGAATCATTGTATATGAAAATCTTAATATGTGCCAGTTTTGGATAGATCAAATTAACTTCCCGGGCCATGTTATCTCTGAGACAGGAGTGGCTGTAGACCCAGAGAAGGTTAGAGCTGTGGTTTCATGGGAAAAACCCAAGAATGTCTTTGACATACGGAGTTTCATGGGGCTTGCGGGTTATTATTGTCATTTCATACAACATTTCTCATGCTTATCAGTGCCTTTGACAGGACTGACTAAGAAGGGCGTGAAATTTGTACAGACAGATGGTTGTGAAGCAGTCATTAAGAAGATGAAAGGAAGGTTGACATCAGCACCAGTCCTAATACTACCAGAATAGGGCAAGTGTTTCACGGTCTATTATGACGAATCAGGTATTGGGATGGGTACATTGTTGATGCAGGGAGACAGATTTGTGGTGTATGGATCTCGGCAGCTGAGGCCACACGAGAGGAATTATTCGACGCATGATCTTGATCTAGTAGCGGTTTTTTATGCATTGCACTTTTGGAGACACTATTTATTCGGAGAGCATTTTGTGGTGTACACATACCACAAGAGTCTAAAATATATCTTTACTCAGCGTGATCTGAATCTTAGGCAACAACGGTGGGTGGAGTACCTACAGTCCTTTGATTTCAAGCATGCTTATACGCCTAGTAAGGGAAATGTATTGGCAGATGCATTGAGCAGGAGGACTCAAATATAGGCAGGGAAATGGGATAGAAATGAGTGGAAGCTTATTTCCTTGTTCTCTGAGATGCATATTGATGTGCATAATATCCATGTGAAGTCTTTTCTATCGTCTTTAGCTATGACTTCTACCCTCCTGGACAGAGTAAGGATGAGACATCTATCAGATTCAGAAGGCCTAGTTCTACGGGATGGTGTGTCAGGTGAGGGCCCTCATCCTGGTTGGGCGATAGGAAAGGATGAGGTTATTTGTATCCGTTGACATGTATGGGTTACAGTGGATATTAGAGAGGAGCTGATATGGGAGTTTCAAGCTTCATTTTGGGCTGTTCATCCCGGAGTCAATAAGATGTACCGTGACTTGTGCCGACAGTACTGGTGGTTGGGTATGAAAAGGGAAGTGGCTAGTTTTATAACGATATGTTCCACCTACTAGCAGGTGAAGGTAGAACACCAGTTCCCAGATGTGCTTTTACAGTAGTTGCCTATCCCAGAGTGGAAATGGGATGATGTTGCGATGGTCTTCTTGACTTGTTTTCCAAGGTCACCTCGATGGAACGATGTTGTGTGGGTTGTGGTTGATATGCTCATGAAGGTTTCTCATTTCATTCCAATCAAGGAGACCTTCAGTGTGGATGAGGTGGCGAGGATGTATATCTGGGAGATTGTACGACTCCAGGGGGTCCCGAGAACCATTGTTTCAGACAGGTATGGTCATTTACATCACAATTCTGGAAGAGTTTTCAGAGGGTTCTAGGTACACAGGTGCTTCTGACCACAACATACTACCCTCAAACAAATGTCGAGTCAGAGCGTACGATACAAGTTCTTGAGGACATGCTGCGAGCATGCGTCCTAGATTTTGGGGGCTCATGGGGGAGGCATATTCCCCTAGTTGAGTTTTCCTATAACAACAGTTATCAGGTGACAATACCGATGGAACTGTACGAGGCTTTATATGGTAGGCCATTCCGATCACCCCTGTGCTGGTTAGAGGTAGGTGAGGCAGCTTTACTGGGACTGCGTCTTGTTCAGGAGAGTTCTGAGCAGGTTCAGTAGATACAGAAGAGGATGTCTACCGTACAATCTCATCAGAAGTCATATGTTGATCGCTGTAGACGACCCCTAGAGTTTGATGTCAGGGATCAGGTTTTCTTGCGTGTTTCACTGAGGCTGGGACACAAGAAGATCAAAAGACAGGGTAATCTATCACCGAGATATGTTGGGACTTTTGAGATCCTGGAGAGGATTGGGCCGGTAGTCCATCAGTTGCAGTTACCTCAGAGGTACCAAGACATGCTTGACGTGTTCCATGTTTTTCAGTTACGGTGATACTATTCATACCTGTCTCATACTTTCCATCCTGAGGAGTTTTAGCTTCATTTAGATGCATCCTTTGAGGAGAATCTGATTCATATCGTTGATAGGAGCATGAAGGTTCTCTGAGGCTGATCAGTTTTTTTAGTACGGGTGCTATGGCAGCATGGCCGTTTATAGGATGCGACTTGGGAGCGGGAGGCCGACGTATGTGCTCAGTGGCCAGAGCTGTTCACAGACGAATCTTGACCACCCTTCTGAGAGCAATATGGGGACGAATTTCTATAAGTTGGGAATATTGTAAGAACCTGGGTTTTCATATGAGGTATAGATCATTTTTTTCAGTTTAACTATTCTTTTGAGGCCTAATGTGGATGCCTAACTTGATCGAGGAAGTTACGGAGGTGTTCGAGGCTTTTTCGGAGCCCGGAACCAAGTTTTAGGCTAGAAATGGCTTGGCACACGGTTTGCGCACGGCCTGCGAATGGCCTGGGTAAACTTTGCACCTTTGTGCAGGATTGACAGAGGTAGGAGCATGGCCTACGCACAGTTTGAGGAAACCGTGTGGGGTGGCCGTGCTGTTGCCCCTTACCTTCTAGGAAGGTCCGCACGGTCTCTGCACGATTTTTTAGGCAGTGCGGGTAAACCATTAGACCTGATGTGTTTCGAAATTTAATTAATTTTTAATTATATTTATTTAATTTTTATAAAAACCTTACCTATGCCTGCTTCTTCAACTAGACAGTAGCACAGGAGCTCTCCAAGGAAGATTTGGAGGAATTGAGCCTTCTTCATCATCCGATCTCCGTTTCATCCGATGTTCATCTAGTTAGATCTGCAACGGTAAGTCCTTAATTCCTTTTTAATCATTCTTTATTCTTCTGGTTACAACAAAAATAGATTAGATTAAAGCTCATATTCCATAATTTCTCATTCTCCGTCTATTCTTCATATTTCTTCCAAACCAAGACGAATCAGAGCCTAATACTGGACGAGCTATCTAGTACGAGCCTATGGTAGGTGGTCTTGTGATTTTCTCTGATTGTCAAGCTGTTTATATATTCTAGAGTGTCGTGCGCCCACTTTTGGGGTGTCCTTGAACCCAAAATTTAACCCTGTTATTACCTAGAATGTATTAGGAAATATGAATAGGATGGTATGTGCTTGAGTTAGGATGTACAACTTGGATGGGAACCACCCCTTGAGTGCGTTGCCTTGAATGGATCTTTTTAGGATTTTTACCCAGGATGCCTACGAGGAATGCTTTTTATTTCCCTTGTGGGTTGTTAAAAAATGAAAATTTAATATGAATGGAATTGCAATGAGATGAAATTGTAATTGAAATGGTTTTGGGTATGGGATGGAGCTTTTCCCCCAAACCCTTGTATGATAATCCTTGAATTTCTATACCACGTTAGTTAAATGCTTTGAACTACATAATATGTGAAACCAAGTCATGGGTGAACCATGGAACCAATGTGAGTTGCCATGGACGGACTCATACGGGACTTGTTACTGAAATGTCGAGTGAATCATAGATCCCAAATGAGATGCCTTGGACAGACTCAACATGGCATGATATGCCATGGGTGATACCCAAATCTTATTTATAGGATCCTAGGGATGGGCTCAGATGATGGAATATACCGCACCTAGAGAAAGGCTGGGTACCAAGGAGGTTCGCTGGAACATGCTTGTAGGGTGTTGGTGGATTTCCTCCCTGAGTGAGGCCTGGTTTCCAATTTGAGTATTCCAGGAATGGTTGAACACTTGAATGAGGTGATTAATGAATGGAATGGATACTTAAAGTGACACTAAGCCAAAACACAAGCTTGGGTCAGTCCTTCTAGTTTATTTATTCACTAATTTCCATATTACACTTCCTATTTTTATATTCACTGACAGATTAGCACGGATCTTTGGTTGTTGCCTACTGGGATTCAGTCTCACACCCTGTTTGGGTCATGTTTTTGGACCCAAGTAGATTATATGATTTCAGGTAATGAGAAGGAGAAAATCCCTAGTACAGGTACATGACATGCTGCTCGGAGTAGAAGTGCACGGGACCAAGATGAGGCTTACGATGCGACTGAGGATACATTTTGGTTTCTTTTTGATATTTTTTGTAATTTTACTGTGTTGTATTGACTCTCACCATCATATATAAATGTAATATCTTTTTTTTGTTATCTATTTTTTCTTTCTATGTATTTCTTACTGGTTGCCTTCTTCTGCTATTGTATGTTTCTAATTCCACGGTGATACTTTGGTATTGAGCGAATAGTCTCCCCATGGACTCACCTAGGCCCTTGGTGCTAGTCGGCAGCCTCTGGCGTTTGTGGAGATGTGGTTGCGGCCATGTGGAGACCAGTCCGGCTACCAGGTTGAATGGAAATTCGGGTCGGGACGTTACAAGATCCTATCAATGATTGTCAGCAAAACATTTTTGTCGAATCTGAGATCCATTAGATATTTATGAATGAAAAAACCACATATATCATCTCATAATAAATATAAGGTCTTTGAATTTATCATATCACATTATATTTCTACAATTCCATTCATAGAGTATTTCATACGGAGCCATCAAAATTTTTTAATGAAATCTACTATTGTAACGAAATTATACTATAGAAAGGTCTTGTCACCAACCACATTTATAATCAATAAAACATTATATTAACATGTATTCTAGAGTGAAATGGTCATTTTATACTAACCATCTCTCTGAGGATGATATGCAATAATGAACACAAAATATTTCTCCAGATACTACTGCAAACATATCAAAACTTTGAGGTAGACATTGTAACCCAATCAGATATGACTAAGAGTGGCACTCCATTCAATATCACCACTTCCTTAATATATATCCTTGAATTTTTATCAAGTGTTAAATATTATATCATGTAAATGATGTGTACTTACTTCACAAGATGGTTGAACATAACCCATAAAGAATTGTTCCCTTTAAATGTTAGGGGGGTTTAATGAAAAAAATACATGGAAATGTTTTTCCAATTCCATTAAGGTATAGGTAATAGTTGTAACATGTCCATCAAATTTTGTTTCTCTACCTTCACATGCTAACATACTAGGAATCGATATACATACTCTATAATATCCCTTTATATTTTGTATCACCAAAAATATTCTTTAAAATCTCAATACATCCTAATACTTCTAGTATTAATAGAGAATGATGAACTGTGAACTTCATCTAACAATTATTATTCAATTATAGCATTAATGGGATATATACTCAATTTCGAAAAAAATTTATTTCCCCAAAATAATGATTCAACATTGTAATGTTTATAATATTCTTCTACTAGTTTACATCCTCTTTATGCATCACTTTAATCCTCATATGGATAGATGGTTAAACATTTATTTGATAAAGATATGATTCATCCCCTTTAATTAGGATTTAAAGATATATCTTATTAAAATAAATATGTATTGGATCACTATAATCCTTATCATGACCAAACTATCATGGTCATTATATCTTGGATAGTATCTACCTTGTTCGCCTTCATATAGTGGTATTTTATCAAGGAGTTATAATATTTTATCAGTTCTAACCACATTCTCCGTAACATGTTCAATTCATTCAATGTAATACTTTTAGATTTTATGATCTATATCTATGTTAAAAAAATTATTATTAAGATAATTACTCTATTTAATTATGTATAAATTGTCACTTCTAGATCTAAAAATGGATTCATGTAATTTTGATAATGTATTTTAAATTGGAATGAGGCCTATTTAATCACCATATCATTATTAATCAGTAAAATATAAATACCTTCTTAGATGAATTACTATAGGCCAGAAATCATTATACACTTCAGGGTAGTGTGAACACAGTTTCACTAACCGACATTCACATAATATCATTGATATTCGACTCACATTCATCTATCCCTGAGAACCTAACCCCTTTCAAATCCAACTAGGTGAGTATATTAGATACCGATGATAAATATCTCAAAAACTTTTTGTATTATCTAGGTATCACATGAAAAATATGAATATAAGTTAACATTGTTATTCTAGGACATTTCTCGATAACTTCTGTATTTGTAAGGACCCACTGATATACCCCAACATGAGATTATATGACCCAATAATGAAACTTTCTAAATCTAAAATTCATGCCTGGAATATTTTAAATACAAATTCTCAATCCATAAGGTCTTCAACACAATTCTCATATGATCTTCAGGAACTTCATTTCCATTTTTATATATAATAATGTCATCTATAAATAATAAAAAAACAAATCATGATAATCCCTAATGAATATTTTTTTATTAAATCAAAGATGATAGATGGGGAATTAGTAATTCCAAATGGTATTACTATGAATTTGTAATTTCCAAACCTCATATGGAATGTTTTTGTGGGTATATACTAATTATAATCTACAATTTTATAAAATCTATAATGAAGTTAAATCATGTGAAATTATTTAGATCCTTATAATAGATCAAAAAAATAATTAATAGGGGTAGAAGATATTTTTATTGATAGTTATCTTTTTATGTTCCCAATAATCAATGAAAAGTTTCATTGACCAATATTTCTTATCAACAAAAATAATTGGTACACCCCAAGGTGAAACAATAGGGTATATGAGTCCATTATAAAGATTATATTTCATTTTATTCTTTCATTCAATAATCTAAATTGGGTCCATTATATAATTATTCATTAAAATAGGTGTAGTATTATGTATGGGTTCTTTTGAAAACTCAACTTTATTAATAAGAGGAAAATATAGAATCTCTTCTAGAAATAGAAAAAAAACTATCATAAAATAGAATTTTACTCAATTTTTAGTTTATATTCAACAATATATGATATATTCCATTCATGGATAGACATTATGACCCATAACATAGAAATAATTTCCATTTGAAGTTCATATTCATACTCACACTGATAAATGATCATTGGTTTCATCAGAATATGAAATATGAATTCCCTTCCACAATTATTCATATGGGATACATATAAATAAATCCAATTCATTCCTAATATAATATAAATCTAAAAAAATAAATATTCATAAGATTTATATGAAGCATATTCACACAAACAAAAACTAGAAAGGCATTACAGACTTAATATGTGACCATTGTACTATCATGAGATTTCACTATTGAATCATCATATAATCATTGAGGTAGTATTTTTATACTCTTATAAAATTTATTAGGAATAAAATAGTTGGTAGATCCTAAATCACTTAACACATTAGATATTCCATTGTAGATGATATCTTTACCTTTTACCATGTCATTCTCATAACCCAATTCAAAAGTCATGTTTGAATAAGATTTACTTTTTTCTTTGATATTAAGAGTTTGTTTGCTCCGGTCAACATTATAAACCCTTAAATTAATGTATTGGTGGTTTCATTTCCATAATCCTTTAATTTTAATTATTGGAGTGTGGGTGGTGATGTTTTTTGAATTTTCATACCCTCTATTTTATTAACTGTCCTACAAATCGCCTTACCAAATTCACATGCTTTATGACCTGCATTTCCACATTTAAACCAGCTAAAAATTCCAATTACTAGTTTACTTTATGTCTATTCCACTATTTATGTCTTAAATAAGGATTTAATTTCTTTTCACCATGTGACATATTTTCATTTTCAGTAGACTATATATCCCTTTTTATCAAAAAATAGGAACGGTAAGAATAACCAATTTCCATTTCTACCTTGAGTGAAAATATAAAGATTCCTTTATAGAGACGAATGTATCTTATAACCAGTGGCATTTGGATAATTGGTCTTAAACAACAAAATAAGTGATCAATTTTTATTTTATGTATTATATTTAACTATAAGAATACAATGAATGTTTTTGAAAATTTTCCTCATAAATACTAAAGGATTCATCATCCTTCTTCTTAATCATAATAAATTTCTTATCTATTTTTTGATCATATAATATTAGGGATGTACTTACTAAAAAATTTCATCTTTATCTCATCCCATTCTAAGAATTCAATTATTTCCTCTTACCTAATATTTTTAATAGGATACCACCATCGATCTACTTTTCCTTCCAAATGGTAAATAACTAAGAGAGAATTTTCATGTATTGAGCACTAAAGAAATGAAAAATTATCTCTATGGTAATTATCCATCACTCAAACTCTAGTGGATTAGATGACCTAATAAAATAATGTGGTTGTTCCCCCATGAAAGACCCAAAAATATTTTTTCCCTCATTTTCTCATTTGGATAACCAGGTAGGTTCATATCTTGAGAAATTTATTTATGTATAAAAATAAGATTATATATTTCAAATCCCATAGAATTTGGTTTATTAAGAGGATAATCATTTCATTTATAATTAAATTTGGGGAAAATATGGTTACTTCAGATTTTAGGGATTGACTAAAACACAAAATCATAGTATGAGTGACAATAGTCATAGTGAGAAACCAAAAAATCAAGAAAAATATTTTATAGGTTTTCTTATTAAAGAAATGATGTATTAAATATATGTCACATTTGGTTAAACTAACGAAATAATTGGTTACTATATATTAAAACCCTTTACAATATTTCATTAGGAAAATGTGAGATAACCCAAGCATATCCCACAAAGGGTTTCAAACTAGGTGCGCAATAAGGGTACATTCACTGTGAACCAGAATGATGTTAGAGATATATTTTATCTATTATTTTATGGGTCATTACGCCATGATTCATATATCTCAAAACTAATTCCTCTTTTAGTATCTTGATGGAGATGTATTTATAAGAAAACAAAGTAATTTATATCTGACTGAAATTTCTTAATTTTATCTTATACTTAGGATTATCCCTTGGGTTTTCAACAAAGTTCACAAATCCTAATATCCAAATATTGGATAAACCCACCTCTGATACCAATTAAGAAAAACCAATCTTTTCATAAATAAATATTAAATTATTTTATATTAATATTAAATAAATAACATTATGATTCATAAAAATCATAATGGTTTAGTGTATTTGGATTATAGATAAACAATAATCTTATTTAGGAAAACTTTTAATCATTTATCATAAATTTATTCTAACTCTATACCCTTCTAGACATACCCTACATACATTCTTTATTCATAACATATGTAAAGGAAACATAAGAAAGTGTGATCACATATTCTCTGCTAGAGAAAACTAAGGAGATATCAATCAGTGTTTGTATAAAATAATAGTATAATCATAATGGAAAGAGACTAAGATCATAACATTCAAAGTTCAGACCAAATTTATTATAGATTATAATCATGAATCATGACATAAAACTTTAGCCTTTTGAAGACATGTATCTTAAGAGTGTGCAATCCTTACTAATAAACCATGAAGCCTGAGTTCAAAAAATATACATAAAAATATTCAGAAAATTATGGATCTATTATATGAATAGATGAAATTTTAGATGTCAACATAAAATACAAATAATATTATATCATAGTTCATTAGGAATAAAAACCTATTCCCTATATAGAATTTGATCAGGATTTATGAAATGATTCCCATAGTGGATCAATAATCTCAAGGTAACAACCCTACCATAGTTACCCAGAGTCAGTGCATTATTCAACAACATTGGCATGATTATAAGAGATCAGGTCCAGAAAGGCCGATCTGTTTAGTAGCCTTGGTAGTACTAGATACATACATGATTTTTATATTACATTAGGAAATGAAAAAAACATTGTGAATCCTTTGATCCCAATAATATTTCTTATCATATACCTACATGTTAGTCATAATATACTTCCTCATATCCTAGGAAAATTAAAACATAAGAAAGGGGTGAGCTCAGATGCTCAGTAAGGATAACAATATAGTAAAAACTATCATAAATAAGCATAAACAGTTAATGAAATGTATAAGACTAAAACACAATCCTTTTAAAATAAAACATCATAATAATATAGAAAAGATAAATCAAATAATTAAATTTACTTATTCACATGGATATTCTACTAGTCTAATAACCAAATGTAATATCAATATCATATCTCATAATGATGTAATGTATAATTCCAGACATCTTGACCTCATAGTCAAGGCCTCGTTCCAAAACTGAAAATAAAAAAATATTTTCAAGGCCTTTTTCCACGGAATTAATTTGTCTCATGATACCTTCCAAGACATTGAGGGGCTATAGCCGGATTATCCCATCACGTACTATGTCCCATGAGTTCGTTATTTGAAAAAGGCGAAACAAAACATAAAAATTCTTATTAAACTAAAATACAAAAAGTTAATACATTAACCATAAATCGCACAGGACATAAAAATAGCACATCCATATTCAAACATATCATAAAACAATCAATACATTACAGAATATTTTATCATAATAAATCAACTTCAATTAAACTTAAAATCTAACAATATATGTTGACAAAGATAAAATCAATCCTAAAACTATTTGAGGGAAATATCTCCTTCTACATTGAAATCATTTAAATGATTCATAATTAGAAAAGAACAAAATATTTTGAAAATATTCATATAATCTTGTAAGGTTTGTTTTGAAGGTTTTATAATTGTTTAAAATAGCTGCACCTACCATATAAGTTAAAAAAACATTCTTTCCTTAATTTGTTGGAAAACTCATAACGTAACTTGTCTGGAAAAAGACCAAAAGATTCCTTTACAAAGAAATTATATAAATTAAAAAAATTGTTTTAATGACTTCAAAATATATTCTAGTAAATAGTAAAATTGTTTAGAAATAAATTTCTAGGAAACATGGATGTGGATGTTAAAGAAGTCTGAGTTGATACTTACGTAAAAAGAACCTTAGATAATAATGAGATTGTAAAATTAACCCTTACCTTGTAATTTTCTTTAGTTGAGGGTATGTTTACCTCTTGTATAATGGTTAAATAATTTTTTTTAAAATATAAAATAACCACATACCCAAATTTGATATCACATATGAACCTATAATAATGTTTTGTTAATAATATTTTAGTAGTATCATTGACATGGGTGTTAGATAATTCATTTTCCTTCATATGTTTTGTTATGTATGTCATGTTTGTTATGGATAGAATATAACTCATTCATATCTAGAATTATATTATGTTCTTAAATATTATTTTCAACTGTCAAATGTAAATTATTCTTGAATGGTTACGATGGGTAACAAAATCTCATCACACCGTGGAGACGGTATGCTGTACGTATGCATGAGTGACAATGTCATTCTTTTTTATAGTGAAATCATATATAATTGGATATTATATTATATATATAAATAATTAACATGTTATATTTATTGTTTAAATCAATTATACTCATTATTATAAACATCCAAATCATGAATTATTGAATAAAAAACTACAACATGTCGTAAAGATAACAAGATGTATGTATGCATGTATAGTGACTTTGTCATTCAGAGGATGGATAGAATAATGAATATGGTTGTACCATATTTTTAAAAACATCTAAGTATATATAATTAACTGGATTTATTATTTCAGTATGTAAATAACAAATGCTGAGGATGTATAAGAATAAAAAAAAACTTTGAATGAGGTGATGAAATAATTACTTCTTCTTCAGGTACTTCCTTTTGATTTGAAAAAAGGGATCCATAGGTTTTCTTTCTGATCAAAAGACTCTAGGATTAGCTTAGGGTATTTGGTAGGATATTTTATTAGGTTTTATCTAATCCAAATGGATTTGTAGGTGTGACTTTAAGATTAGGGGAAGAATCCTTTTATAAGAGAACTAAGGGGCGGTTTAGGAAAAGCGTGAAATTTTTATTTATTATAAAATTATTTTCTATTTCTAATAGATCCAAATTAATTTATCTAGACACTATGATGATAATGGGTCGAAATAATATCAACCAATAGGTTTTATATGTATTTAGGTCACTATATTAATCTTATCCTCTATATTTAACCCTTAGTTAAATAGTTTTACTTTTACCATGCCATCTTGTAGTTTTATATACAATTTTAATATTGTTACAGTAAATTTCCAAGAAAACCTCAAGTGATTAATTAATTACATATCTAACATTATCTAAGTCATTTTGGAAAATCTTATATTTTTAGGACGATTATATAATTTAATAAAATAGTACTTTTATAAAAACTCATTTATGTCAATTTTCACACTATTTAGTAATTAATTTATTTTACAGTCATAACAACTTTAATCCTTAAAAAAATATTGAATAAACACTTAAATATTTCAATAAAATAGAAAATTCATGTATGAAATCAAAAGTTTCAATTTAAATTTATTTTAATATTTAAAATATCAATTATTTTAATCTTTCATTAATAAGGTAATTATCGTCGCGTCATTGTGTTATAAATAAATTTAATTATTTGATGTATAAAAAAATTGAATAAAATATCATGATATATTAAATTTTTTTAGATTTAAAATTAATATTTATAGTTGAATTTATCTTATGTATAACATTATATTAAAAATGGATTAGTTATTAAAATTTGAATTTAACACATTTAACTTTTCCTTAAATAAAATACAATAAATGTCATATTCTAACCCAAATGGATCAGAAAGGTTCTTATTTTTATCCTAATGATGATTTTGGTCAAAAATAACTTATAAAATATAATTAAGACATGTGTTGGGGTAGTTTTATATTATTATAATATTATTTTTACCTATAATTACCCTATTTACTTTTAGCCATGGTAAATTAATTCTAAAGTTTCTATTCACAAAAAATTATTTTCATACTATTGAACCACATATTACTTAATGATGAAAATCATATCTGTCAGATTTTTTAAATTCAATTCACTGAAGTGGTAAAATGACATCTTTTTTTTTCAAATTTGCAAATGTTCCTAGAACGTGGGTAAAAGAAGTTTAAATGATCGATAAAATCATATATATATAATATTAATATAAAATCACTCTAATGGAATAAACTGGACTAATATATGTATTATTTATCAATTTTTACATAAAAATAAATATTAAATTAACAATTTTTATTTAAATATAAATTCCATTTTAAATAATAAATGAGGGTTTCCCACTAATTATAAAAAATTGAAAGTTTTCAAGAAAATAACAATAATTCACCCTAAGATAATTTTGATATTATGATTCCAAAAATGAAGTCCATTTTGAAAAAATGAAATTTATAAATTTTCAAAATGTGGGTATTACTATTCATAACATCTTTTTTAAACAGCTAGTTTGATTGGTCATGGTGTGATAAAACTCAAAGCTGTGTAAAATGAAATCTATTGTATAATTAAAATAGAAGTGTTCGATTGATGCATGTGGTGTTACATTATTCCATCCTTCAAATAATTTATTCCCCAGAATTACTAGAATATTCTTACATAAAAAGATTCAAGTGGTTCATCGTCATTTGTTCTTCAGGTTTCCACACTACCCCTTCCATTATATGGTTTCTCCAAAAAAACATTTACCAGAAGACTCGTCTAGTATTTCAACACTAGTTCTCTAGTATCAAGAATCCTGATAGGCCCTTCACAATAAGACAGATCTTTTTTTAGTTCTATTTCATCATTTGTGAGTATATGTGTTGGGTCTCTCATGCATTTTCTCAACAGTGATATGTTGAACACGCCATGAACTTTGGAGGGACTTGTTGACATTGAGAAATGGTAAGCTACAAATCTAATTAATTCTAGAATTTTGAAATGTTTGATGTACCTGGGACTTAATTTACCCTTCTTATAGAATCATATAACACCCTTCCCTAGAAATACCTTCAAGAAAACATGATCTTGTACTTTAAATTATAAATCCTTCCTTCAGTTATCGTCATTTCTCTTTTTTCTATTAGGACATTCTTTAAGGTGGGTTTGGATAATATTCACCTTTTCCATGTTTCCACAACATGTTCTGGGTCTACAGTTTTTCCTTCACCAACATCATCCAAACAAGATGGTGTGCGATATCTCTTTCTATATAACGCTTCACCTGGTGCAATCCAAATACATGAATAGAATATATTGTTATAGGAAATTTCTACAAGAGGTAAATACTAATCCCACATACCATTAAAGTCATGTGATCAAGATCTCAACATGTCTTATAAGGTTTCAATTGACTATTTTGATTTTCCATCAGTTTGAAGGTGTAAGGAAGTTCTCAAACAAAGTTAAGTATCCAAGTCATTCTGAAGACTTTTTTAGAATCTTGATGTAAAATGGGGATCATGATCAAAAAATATGGATATGGGTATACCATGAAGTCTTATAACTTAATTAATATAAAACCTTTCAAAATGTTCAAGTGGTAAATATTCACTTATTGAAAAAAAATGTGTTAACTTGTTAAGACAATCAACAATGACCCATATTGCATCATTCTATCTAGGAGTCTTTGGTACCCCATGAGAAAGTCCTCCATAATATCATCCCATTTACACTAATGTATGGGAAGAGGCTGCATGAATCCTCTAGGATATTTTCTTCCAACCATAACCTATGGACAAACCATACATCATGACAAATAATCAGCAATCTCCCTCTTCATGTTGTCCTACCAAAAATGTTCCATGAAATATCTACTCATCCAAGTGCTTCAGGTGTGTATAGAGTAATTAGATCTATGAGTATAATCCAACAATTACCTTTTTAGATCAGGTATATTTGGTACACAAACCCTCTTCCCAAATTTCAATATTCCATCTTCATATACAAATTCAATCAATCTCCCATCATTCACAGCTTTAATTTTATTTTGAAACTCGTCATCATCTGTCTGAGAACATTTTATCCTTTCTTATAAAGATGGTTTGGAAACCATTTGAAAAAGTATTGATGTTTCATCTTTCATGATTATTCCCATTTCGATATTTAATATATCCATGAACATAGGATACCTTTTAACTCTCATCTTGATTAAAAATTCCTAATTATTTCTGCTCAAAGAATCATCCACCTTATTTTGTTTCCCTTAGTGTTAGTGTATTGTGCAATTGTAATCCTTTAGTAGTTCAATCCATTTCCTTTGCCTCATATTGAGTTCTTTCTGGGATAAAATATACTTCAAAATCTTGTGATCAGTATATATTTCACTATTTTTACCTTAGAGATAGTGTCTTCATATATTCAGAGAAAATATTATAGATTCCAACTCAAGATCAGGAGTAAGATTGTTTTGTTCATTAATTTGTAGCTCATGTGATGAATAAATAACTCTATCATTCTGCATCCGGATACAACCATGTACTTTCATTGATGAATCACTATAAAAAAACACATCATTCCCTAATGGTAGAGTCAATATAGGATCATTGACTAATATTCTATTCAATTATTCAAAACATTCTTCATACTCTTTTGTCGAAAAAAATTTAACCCCTTTGCGTGTGACCTTGGTTAATGGGTTAGGAAACTGGACAAAATTACGAAGGAAACTACGATAGTGACCTACTAAACTAATAAACATGTGTACCTCAGTTATACTCATCAGTTCTAGCCATTCATAGATTAACCTTTTTTTGAAGGATCAACAGAGATTCCATCCGTAGAGACAATATGGCGACGAAAAGAAATATCCTAAATCTAGAATTCACAAATTCTAAACTTCTCATGTAATTCATTTCTTCTATTAGTCTTTAGAATAGAGTTCAAGTGATTTTCATTATCTTCATATCTTTTAGAGTATACAAAGATATCATCAATAAACATCACTAGAATTTCATCAAGATATTACTTGAAAACTCTATTCATGATTTCTATGTAAACAGAGGGTGATTTATTCAGTCCAAAATGCATTATTTTAAACTCATAATGCCTATACCTGGTTTGAAATGCTATATTTGGAATGTCTTACTTCCATAGGAAAAACTGATGATATCCAGATCAAAATTAAATCTTGGAAAAATATTGAGCTCCATTAAGTTGATAAAATAAATCATAAATGTGGGGTAGGGGATACTTGTTCTTTATTGTTATAGCATCAACCTCCTTGTAGTTAATGCACAACCTCATAGATCCATATTTCTTCTTAACAAAAAGAACAAGGGCTCTCCATGGAGAAAAATTAAGATGAAAAAATCCTTTATTACTCAATTCCTCTATTTTTTTCTTCCGTTCCACTAATTCCACAATGGCCACTCTAAAAGGGGTCTCCGATATGGGGCTTGAACTAGGAATTAAGCCATCAAAAAACTCACTTTCCTATTCTAGAGGATGTCCAGGTAAATCCTCTAGAAACACCTCAACAAATTCTTTCACAATAGGTACATCCTATATTTGAAAATTACTTTCCTCACTCATAGTTCTTTCACTACCTTCTTCCCCAATAATTGAATTTAGTAAAGCTGCTGGGGGTGGATCTGGATGATAAACACATGGTGTTGTTTCTGCTCTAAAGATAACGAATTCATTATCATCATAAAAAAATATAACCTCCTTCATCTGACAATAAATTTTCACATCATGGTCTGAAATCCACTCCATACCTAAGATTATATCAAATTCAATCATGGTTATGTCAATAAAATCAGCCGATAAAGCAACTTTATATTCCATAATGGTAACTGTTTGAAAAAAAATTATTGTGATGATACTTCTCTTAGGAGTTTGGATGAAAAACTCCCTTGTTATGTCAATTTGGAAATATCTAATTTTCATGGAAAACTGGGAAGATATGAAAGAATTATTTGATCCAAAATCAAATAAATCATTGGAAGAATTTGAGGAAACAATTAAAGTACCTTCCACCGCGTCGTTAGAAACTTTAACCTCAGTAGCAGTGATCGCATAAGCTTGGACAGGCTCCCTTTTCTTTTTCTAGGGAAAATTTCCTTGATGCCTTGGAAAATCTTTTGAATAATTTCCCATATCTTTAAAATTATTTCATTTCACATTGATAGCTTCTTTCAAATCATTTCATTCATGTGCTTGGTGGACTTTTCTCAATGTTTGGAATAAACTCTCATTCCCTTCCAGAAAGTATGAGGGTGTTTCATCCCAAATTTAATATAGGGTAGAAATTCAACTTTTCCCCTATTACCCATATTTCCATTTCTATAGTTTTCAACAGATCTTTTGCTCTCTAGCTTCACATGAAATTCATAAAACTTAGGGAATTCATTTTCTGTATTGATAGCATATGAGACTATATCTTCGTATAATGAGAAGGATTGTGAGACTAATTCCCGTTAGAGAAAAGGTTTTAACCCATAAAAGGGTCAACCAATATTACTTCATAGGTTACATATATAATATTCAATAGGCCTTGAAAACCTTGTAAAGTTATCCTGACACTTTGTGATATTCTCATCCTCTATTTAGCTCAGACTCTAAAATTGCCTTTCCATATCTACTTGATATTCACGAGGAAAGGATATTTATAATAAAATATCTTTAAACACCCTCCATTCCATATTTGATACTTCTTAATACTCCTTTTTGTTTTTAATTAATGACCGTCATTGATCTGTATCTCTTAAGAGGTGAAAAACTTCCATGAATTTTTTTTATCTTTCACTACTCCCCATAGGATAAAATATTTTCTCTATAGAACATATCCATTTCTCAGCTACAAATGGATTTTTAGTCCCATTGAATGTTGGTGGTTGTTTCCTCATGAATATGACTAACATTGATCCTCCGCGTTGTGGATCAGGGTGATCCATATATGTATGGTTATTATTCATAACTTGAGTTAGTTGTCCTAGTATGGTTACAAGAAGTTTAGCACTAGTTGCATCACCAACTCCACTATAATAATCTTTAATCAGATGGAAATCCCTACATGTATTATGTTTGTTGATACGGTTTCCATTCCTTCCACTAGGTTCCATTTCTAAACATAGGAAACCACTAGATTAGTTTATGAATGACAATGCATAATTCCAAACATGTTAAATAATAAACATAAATTAAATAGTTTATGCATATAATCCAAAATCATGAAAAATATTTTCTTTGGGGAAGTATTCACTCATAAATCATTCATAATGGTTTGTAAAGAAAATGTGAATTATCATAAGCATATCTCCCAGTGGTGTCCAAATAGGTGCCTAGTAAGGCCCGTTGTTGTGCACCAAGATACCCCGGGTTAAGCATGAAACTCCATGTCAAATTTTTCACTCCTAGACACATATCTACCATAACCACATCCACTCATAATATCTAGTTAGGGATTTATTTCATGGGAAACCTAGATAATATGAACATTACCAAAAAATTTGGATGTCCTTCTATAATAATCATCAATGTCTATCTTATGGTAATATTCTCTAATTAGAGTTTTTCTATATCTAGTTTCCAATGTTTGTGCTAAAATTCAATGATAGAAACTATAATGCCCCAACCCCAGTTACTTAGAGTTAGTGCATTATTACATAACATTGGAATGATAAAAAGAGATCAAGTCCTAAAATACTGATCAGTTCAGTAGCCTTGGAAGCACTAGATACAAAAATGTGTTTTATATTACATTATGAAATGCAAAAAATACATATTGTCTTCTTTGGAAACACCCATATCCCATAGCCTATCCCTTCAGGTCACTTATAATTTACGTTTTCACATTTGAGGAAAAATAAATATAATTAAGGGGTGAGCTCAGATGCTCATTAAGGATAACGATATAATAGAAAATATCATAAATAAGCATAAAAATTAAAGGAAATTTATAAGGATAAAACACAAGCCTTTTAAAATTATAAATTAGAATAATATGGAATAGATAAAACAAATAATTCCATTTACTTATTCACATAGATATTCTACTTGTTGAATAATCATATGTAATGTCAATAGCTATTCTCGTAATGATGTAATGTATAATGTCGGATACCTTAACCTCATAATCAAGGCCTCATGCCAAGACTACAAATAAAAAAAATATTATCAAGGCCTTGTGCCAAGACACTAGAATGTCTCATGAGACCTACTAATTCATTGAGGGGCTATAGCAGGCCCCACACATCACTTACTATTTCCAATGCATTCCTCATATGAAAAGGGTAAAAAATAACTTAAACATTCATATTAAACTAATATACAAACTGTTAATACTTTAACCAAAAACTATGAATTATAAGAAAATAACACATACACAATCAAAAATATCAAAAATCTTTCAATAAAATATGGAATATTGTATCATAATAAATAAGCAACAATTAAACATAAAATCCAACAATAGATTTTGACATAGATGAAATAAATCCTAAAATTATTTGAGGGAAATGTCTCCTTCTACTGCGAAATAATTTAAAAGGCGTATAATTATAAAATAAGTCATTTATTTTTAAATTATTCATATAAGCTTGTAAGGGATGCTTCAAAGGTGTTATAAAGGCATAAAATAGTCTCACCCTCTGTATAAGTTATAAATATTTTTTCTTTAATTTGTCAAAAAGGTCATAATGTACCTTATTTTGAAAAATAAGGAAGGATACCATTCAAAAAAAATTATAAAAAGTTAAAAAGGGTATAAATGACATTAAACCATATTTTATGAAATATTAAAAAAGTTATGAAATACATTTTTAGGAAACACGAATGTATATTTTAAATAATTCCGAGTAGATACTTTCGTATAAACAACCTCATATTATAATGTGATTGTAAAATTTACCATTACCTTGTAATATTCCTTAGTGAAAGGCACATTAATCTCCTATATAATGGTTAAATTATTTTTATTAAATTAAACAAGAACCACATACATAAATATGATATGATATATGATCCTCTAACATTTCTTTGTTAAAAATATTTCAGTAGTATCACTATTTTGGGTGTTAACTTATTCATTTTCCTTCATATGTTTTGTTATGTAAGTCATGTTTGATATGGATATGATGTATTTGATTCATATGTAGAATTAAATTATGTTATTAAACAATATTTGTAATCATCCAATTAAAATTATTCTTTAATGGTTTTGATGGGGAACTAAATCGCATCGCATTGTGGTGACGATAAGTCGTACGTACGCATGAGCGCCATTATCATTCTATTGATGGTGAAATAGTTTGTAAATGGTTGATATATTATATATAAAGAATAATAAACATGTTATATTTATTATTTAAATCAATTATACTCATTATTATACCCATCCAAATATTTATGTCTGAAATAACAAATTACACCACGTTGTGGAGACGGTAAGTCATACGTATGCATTTATTGTGACTTTTTCATTCATTGGATGAATAGAATAATGAATATGGTTATAACATATTTATAATGAAATATTATTACTAATAAGGTACTATATTTATTTGTTTATTATAGAAACAATAAAGAATGATGAAGTAGAATAAGAAAAGAACTTTGAAAGAGGTGGTGAAATAATTACCTCTTCTTCAGATTCTTCCTTTTGATTTGAAAAAAAGGGCTCCTTAGTTTGTATTTCTGGTCATACTATGGCATATAGGATTATGTTAGGGTCATTGAGAGGATATTTTTTTAGGGTTTGGTCTATACAAATGGCTTAAGAGGTGTGAATTTAAGAGAAGTAGAAGTACCCTTTTATTAGAGAAGTAACTGTCCCTTTATGAAATACTTGAAATATTAATTTATTATAAAGTTATTTTCGTTTTATAATAGCCCCAAGTTGATTTATTTCTGGAATAAGACGATTATGGGTCTAAATACTCTCAAAAAAAATTTTAGAAATGTTTAGGTCAACATATTAACCTTATCTTTTAGATTTAAGTGTTAATTAAATTGTTTAACTTTTACTATGTCTTTTTGTATTTTTATATTACATTGTTAATATAGTTACTATAAAATTCCAAGAGATAATAAAGTGTTTAATTAATGATATATTTAACATTATCTATGTAATTTTTCTAAAACATATATTTTTAGTACTATTATATAATTTAATAAAATATTATTTGTTTTAAAAACTCATTTATCTCAATTTTGAAACTATATAGTAATTTATTTTTGTTAAAGTCATAAAAACATTATTATTAGGGAAAAAATACATTTAATAGACCCCAAAATTCCATATTAACCAAGAAAATTCTTGGCTGGAATAAAAAGATTCAATTTACATTTATTTTAATATTTATAATAACATTTATTTTAATCTTTCATTAATAAGGTAATTACTGCAACATCATTGTGTTATAAATAAATTTAGTTATTTTATGTCTAAAAGTTATATATAAAATATTGTTATGTAAGAAATTATTTTATCATTATATTGAATATTTTTAGTATAATATTTTTTATGTATGACCCTATATAAAAAAGGTTTAATTATTAAAATTTGAATTTAACACTTTTTATCTCTTCATTAAATAAAATATAATAAATGTCCCAATATAATCCAAATGGATCAAAAAGGGACTTATTACCATCCTAATGATTAATTTTGTTTTAAAAAAACTATCCAATAGAATTTGGACATGTTTACGGGTAATTTTATATTATTATAATATTATTTTAAACTTTAATTACCCTATTTACTTTTAACTAGGGTAAATAACATTTAAATGTTACTATTCCCCAAAAATTATTTTCATCCTAATGAACCATATTTTACTCACTCATGAAATTTTTGTCTGTTGGTATTTTGAAATTCTATTCATTGAATTGGTAAAATTACCTTTTATGCAAATTTTCAAATGTGCATAGAAGGTGGGTAAAAGATGTTAAAAGTTTCAATAAACTTTTATATATCTGATCTTATAATAAAATGACTCTGATGATTTACATTGGACTAATAGAAGTATTATTTTTATATTTTTTTACTTTAAAATAAATTTCAATTAAAAAATAATTATTTAAATAAAAAGTCATGTTTAAACAATAACATAGTGTTTTTCACTATTTCTAAAAAAATTGAATATTTTCAGAAAAAATTCCAAAAAATCACCCTAAGCTAATTTTGATATTATAAATTCATAAGTGAAGTGAATCATGAAAAATAGAATTTATAAAACTTCAAAAATGGGTATTAATATTCATAACTTATGTTTTAAACGACTAGTTTGATTGGTCGTGGTGTGCTAAAATTCGATACTGTGTACAACTTAAGCTATTGTATTATTCAAAGAGAAGCATGTCGTGGATAATTTTGGTGTTACACCCAATATCGTTTCCATGGTGGATCATGCACATCAACTAATTTACCATAATTATCTCATGAGATATAATGGTTTACCAAATTCATTATAGGAATATATTATTTCATACCCACCCATCAAAAAATTAAAACAAAAAATATGGGTTCTATAAGATCGGAAAATATTAAACATATCATAATACAAAACCCATGGAAATGAAATGGCATTCATAAATATTTCAACATTTTATCATAGAATAACTAATGAAAAATAAACGAGATTCAGAAAAAATCAACAACATAATCATAAACTATCTAGATAATGGATAAGGATTTTATCATTGAATCATATCCACATTAAATAATAATTAATGTCAAAGGGTATTATCTTAGATGGAATATATATATAAAATATCCATGGACTATTTCTAGTGGGAAATTATATTTTCATTTTAAAATCACTTTTTAAAATTTAAATATTTACAATATTTTATGGTAAATGTTTATTTAAAATGAACATTGGAAACTTATAAAGGATTTTTAAAATCATTTATCATTCATGATGACCTGAAATTACTTTCATGTATTAATAATTTAAAAATATTTTCCACACCTTCTGTATAATGTACCATATTTAGAAAACAACAAGAAGATTATATTAAAAACATTTTTTAAAAAAGTAATACAGGGGTAAAAATAACTTTAAAAAATCATTTTAGAATAAATAAAATCTTTAGTGAAAATAATTAATAAAACTTGGATATTTAAAATGGTTTTCGGACCAAAAGTGGAGATACAAGTCTAGTTTTACTTGGAAATCAACATTTGAACAATTTTTAGTACCAAATAGAGGGAAATGGTTCCAAAAATAATAATTCAATAAATTACCATATTATAAAAAATATAAAATGTATTTATGATTTAAATATAATATAATTTTATCAAAAAAATCATGTATAAAAAAATTTAATTAAAATTGGATTGAAACATAAATATCATACCTCAAGTCTCACATTTCTTCATAGGCAATAAAAAATTATATATTTTAAAAATAAATTAAATTATAAATGTATTATATGAACTTAATAATATATATAATACCATATTTTATTTAATTATAACTTCATATATCCATTTTCTTAACAACTCATCAATACAATCATTGATTGGGGTGATAAATACATCATTTTTCATTCATGTTTGAGTTTGGTAGTCTTAATCACTATACATTGATCATGGTATCAAAATATAAAAAATTTAGATAATTTTATTTGTATAATATGTAAATATTGTATACACTTATAATTTTTCATATAAATTAGTGATGGAAAATGAATAACAACACTTCCTCGAGGTGATAGTCAGTATATATGCAGAAGTGATGTTTTAATTTTATGATGGATTGAAAGAAAGAAATATAAATAATAATTAAAATTTAAATAACCACAATATATAATATAAATAATATATATTCAGTAATTCTAGTATTATAACCATATATGTGATATGGTGATTAAAAATGAAACACCTCACTTTGTGAAGGTAGTAGTCCACGCGTACACATGAGTGATGTTTTCATTACCTATATAATGGAAAAAGAGCTGAATAATTTTTTTCCATAAGAAAAATAAGAATTATTTATATTTAAGATACTCAATTTATCACATTATAATATATACCATATATTTATAAGTGGTAAAAGAATAAATAAAATTAAATGTTCTCGGTTAAGAGGTATACCTCATCATTGAGAATCCTCTTTGAGAATATAAATTAATCCATGAAAGGATTGACTCTAAGAAATTAAACAAAATATATGACATGTGAATAGAATCTATGAATTTATTATTTAATGGATTAATTGATTTATAAGGATAAAAATTTATGAGGAAGAGATAAGTGGAGGTTCCCTTTTATATGTCTGGGGAGGGGGGGGTCTTAGAATAACTTAAATTATCCAATTAATATAAATTTATTTTTATTATTAAGTGTAACCCAATAGATATATTTTAAATATGGGATGATTATAAAAATAAATAATTAGATAAAATAATATTTATATATGTTTATGTTTTTTTGTAACCCCAATCTCCAAGTTTAAACCCACATTTATCCCTTTGAAAAATTACCACAATATCGATGTTTTCTACTCTTTAAGGTTCATGAATGATACCATACAATGATTATTGTCCCATAAATAAACCATGGTTGATATTTAAAGGAATATCAAATTGACATAGATATCTATTGAAAATTGATGAATTTTAAATCCTTTAATAAAATATCGTTTATCATAAAATATCATTAATTTTATTTTTTCAGACTATTCATTTACTTTGAAATTAATGTCATCATTAGAGTTGTCTAATTTGGATCTGAATCTTATAAAAATCCAAATATATGTTTAATATATCCAATAAATTCACCCAAATTGTGTTGCTTTTAATATTTTTAAAATTGTTTATTTTATTTTTTATATTAATTGAATAAAAATTGTGGCGGCATTACGGAAGAATTTTAGTTAATTTTTTAATAACATCAAATTATAAATAAATTACTATGATGAAAAAATTAATTTACCTAAAAAATAAAAAATTAGAATATAACATAACATTTTTTACTCCTTATGAAATATATTAGAGATATTAAAGTTAAGAGAGTGACATTTTATAATTATCCTTTTCATAATTTGTTTTAAGATATAAAATGGCACCAAGTGGAAATAATATAAAAATATAGTAGATAATAGTAAATTTAAACTCATCAAATCGGATAATCCCATGTTTTAGGGATATTTTGAAGCATTATCCCAAATATTTGTCATTGTTTTACCAGTTTTACCCTTACCTAGGTGAGAAATAATTAACAACGTTACTACAAATAATGAAAAAAAATAAAAGAGGCCTATTTACTGAACATGAACCACCTAATTTCGAATATGAGATCCATTTTTTCAAGATTAAATTTTTAGAAGTTAGAAAAATTCATTTTATAATATGATTTTAAACACAAGATAACTGTTTTTAGAAAAATGTATATTTGAAAATAAAACTGGATTTTTTCTTAATATATTCCTAGTAAAAACTATTTTATGAATATTAAAACATTTCATTTTCTATATTAGACTTTAATTTCATTAAAATTAATCATTAATAGACATCAATCTATCTTTTTAAAATAAAAAAACATTAGGCGCATAAAATCTATTTTTCATCAAAACATCTTTATTTACCTTCAAAAGTATTTATTTTCATTTATAACCATATGATAACCAATGAATTTTTTTACACATATTAAAATAAAATGTTTTAATAAATTTTTATCCCTATTCATACCCACTAATCCAATGGATTGGAGATAACTGTCACATTGAATTTAAATATTACAATAGTGAAACACAACTCGTTTAAAATTGGTGTTGCATGTAAAGAAAAAAATTAAATAAATAAAAATTATTTAAAGTGAACTATATTATAAAATATAAGGGTTTACATTGACCAATAAAATGGGTTTATTGGGAATCTAACATTGGTATTTCTAAATGTCTAAGCTAAGGAGCGATAAAGTGTTACCCAAGGGAGATCATCTAAAGGGAGTGGTGATTTTATCAACCAATCTATCTTAATTATTTCCATTTGAAACCTATTATATATAAAAAATGTATGATGAAATCATTATTATAAAAATTATCAAATGTTATTATACTAGTGGAAAATCAATTTTCTACTTTCCTACAATACCATTTCAAATATGAAGCCATCGTCAAGTGTAGGTGCCAACTACTGCCTCTATGAACGACATGGTTTATTTTTCATCACCAAAATATATGTGTGGTTATAAAAAAAATTTATTTATTAATATGATATTTATAAAATTATTAATATTCATTGATTATATTCCATTCACTGTCATCTTCTTGGTCTCTGGGAAACAAAAACCTTTCCCATTCATACGTGCGGACTGTATCATCCATGATAGTGATGTATTTTATTTTTCACTCTAGTATTTTATTTTTTTATGTATATTGTGAATTAATTAAACACCCTTAAAATATAAATATAATTTCATTATGTTTATGTATTACTAAATTATGGAAAAGGAATAATTTTCTTCACTATACTCAGTGATAGATTATAACTCCTTCTTGTTTGTTTCAGATTAACAAATTAAATAAACAATGTTCTAAATTTACGTAATAGGTAACTAGGAAACCTACATAATTATTATATTATGTTATATTTATTAAATAATTATTTTTCCCTTTAACATTAATGGTAACACCTAACACATACTTGATATATAACCCCATGTTCGTGAAATTTAAAAAAATAGCTCGTCATCGACTTCATCATCATGAATTATGACTAAATTAACTATGAAATTAAATTTTATAGTTATCTATAATTATAAAAATTATATTTTATGGTACTTATAATGATCTTATAATATTTAATTTTTACTCTATAAAAAGGATTTTACATCGCCATTATGAATATGTACCAAACAAAACAATTGAATCTAATAACATCAGATGATGAAAAAATATAAATAGCTAATATATTTATAATATTTGACAATAAATAAAAATTATAAAATATTATAGGTATAAATAAGTTACTAAAATATTATATTTAGAGATTTATTTTTCTTATACAAGAGGCTAAATAATTTTAATCAAGATTAGGAAATTATCTTAGGGTTTTTTGTCTCAATTCGAACTCATTGAGACATGTTATATTTTATGCAACATTTTTTATTATATAATTTTTTTTATTTTTATCTATTATATATAATTTAATATATTTTTTTCATTTAAATATTGGTATATTCATATCTAAATTGTGTTCATTTCTCCATTCTTATTTTGAATCATGTGTTTCACTTATCGTAAGGGTGTTTCATATCAATTTTCTTTTCTTTTTGACATCATTTATTTGTATAAATAATTTTCTTTTAATAATTTTTATACCCTATATTTGATATATAATATAATAAATCATCAATTATTCGTGTTATTTGATTTTTTTATTTCATGAAATATTTTTTGTGGGGTATGTTTTCAAACTTTTCATAAATAATTGTGGATATTGTTAACTGAAAGCATCTTTCTTTGAGTTATGACAGATCTACCTGAAATTCAAACCAGTATGAATGGGTTATTATTCCATAAAAATCCTCATAATTTATTTTTTCTTCCTATAAAGGCGAAAATAAATTTTTAGTTCAAATATATTTCCATTATTAATTTCTCTCTCATATAATATTAACATTTTTATGAATAATTCTCATACTTATCAAGTATGAAAATTAATATCCATATCCATGTTTTATATTCCCTCAAATATTCTCCTTTATATTTTGAAACCTACTTATGTGATTTATATTGTGATTTATAAATTACACATTCCTATTTCAATGTGATGTTTTATTATCATTTTTATAATTTGGATTTCAAAAAAAATTATCTTCAAAATATTAAATAAGATATCACTTTTATATTAATATTTTTATCCTCCACTCCACATTTACTATATAAACCCATAATATTTTTTTCAATTATTCATAATAATTATTATATTTAAATTATTATTTTATGAAAATGTTTTTCATGTCACCCAATCAAAAATTAATATTCAATCAACTTGTAATATCTATCTTTTACGGCATTGTTTAAAATATTTTCTAAATAACTCTTTTATGATTTTGCTTCAAATTTCTACATCTTTCATTTTTTATGTCATATAGAATTATGATTCTTGAATTACCATATAAATAACCTCATACTATTTCGTTTTATCTGATTAAAATTTTGGTATCAAACACTCAAATTCATGATTTCTATTTATGAGATATAGTTTGAAGTGACCTTATTATCAAGGACTTTTCATCTTTCTCAACATCCTTAAATGTTCTTATATTTCACATGGGATATTACTTAAAAAGGTTGGTTTGATTAAATATTCAAATATGGGAGTGGTGAATTTTTTAAAAAAACATTTATAATATAAGAATAAATTTGATAAAGTAAAAATAGTTAAAGTGATAAACCAAAATTATAATAGTTACTCAAAAAAATAATATTTTCATTATAGGGGGTTATTTATTTGATTTCAGAGGATTATTAGAGCCTAAAATATTATTAGTGTTAGTTAAGAGAAATCACCCCTAAGCATGTCACCTAATATAATTACTAGTGGTTTTTATGAAACAATGGTAAGGTTGGGTGAAAATTACAGGTGGTTACTTAAAGTGGGATAAACACAATCAAGAATATTTAATAAACAGAATGTTCTAAACAATCGGTAAAAAAAATTTGGTTTATAAATTCAATAGAAACTTTGAGGTGGTTTCATATCACCTCAAATTATATATATATTTGGGATGGTTGGAAACTACCCAAAAATTATTATAAATAAATTCACATGGAATATGAATTACATCCCCATCCCCAAGGCCCCCACTCCCATTAATTTCTCCCCCACCCACTGAATCCCTCAACCACTTTTCTCCAGGCCACCCTAGAACTTCCCAACTCACCCCTCCACACGTGCACCACCACTAAAAATAAGAAAACCCCCCTTTAAGGGATTTCCATTGGGATAATTGGGGAAGTTAGACATTTTCCCCACCACTACACTAAATAATGATTTATTAATTTTATACACATGATTTTATTTTTATATATTAATATGTTTTTTAGAGAAATATTATTTTCATAATATATTTAAATACATTTGAATATATAACATATATATACAACTATATAAATCAATGTATTCATATTTATTTTAGGTAGTTATGTATTTATATTCTAATATATTTATTTTATATTAGTTTTATACATTTATATAAAATTTGTATTTATATGAATACATTTGTATTTATGCATACAGAAATATAGATTTGTTATATATTTAAATACTTACACATATATATATTCTGAACAACCCTAAAAATTATATATTTACATATGTTTATAAATATATATATATAAAACCTTGAAAATATATATATATATATTAATATTTATACCTTTTTACAAATATTTATATAGTAAAACCGATAAGGGATAGGGAATCAAAGAAAAGAAAAAAACATATTCACCAAGGGAGGCTCAAAAAACATTAGTATATTTATACATTTATCTATATATACATTTTAGTAAATATATTTTTTACATATATTTACAATTGTATTTATATTATGTATGTATACATATATTTATATATTTATAAATATATTTTTTTAAAATCACATATATACTTAAATATATGTTTATATACTATATAGATTTTTAATTTTATAATATATATATAAATTTGTTTTCAGTATTAATATTTGTACTAAAAAAATATATTCATATAATATATTTAAATACATGTATCTATGTGTGTATGTATAAAATATAAAATATATTTATGTTTATAATTATATGAATCTATACTATATATTATGTAAACTAATATAAATAATAAATAATCAATAAAATATATTATTTATATAATACAAATATGTATATTTATTTTCATGTGTGTGTAAGAATATGAATAAATTATTATTTTTATTATTATTTATATACTATAATTTTTTTAAATGTTTTTTTATGATACATTTATGAAATAAATTATATTCAGATATATATTAATATAATACATTTATCCTATTATATTATATTTCATATTATATGTAATGTGTATTTTAAAAAATAAATATATATTAATTTACGCATTAAATGATTACATTTATGTATATATAAACATGATTAAATGCAATCTTATAAATTATATATATAATTAAATTTAAATAAAATATTCATATAATGTATTTAAATACATGTAAATAATGTGTTATTATATATATATATATATATATATTTTAGGTACTTTTTGAAATGAAAATCGTGGGGGTTTTGAACTACCACTAATCACAATGATTTGTAACAATTGTGACCCCCATATATATTTTTTAAAATTTTTATTTTATCCATGATTTTGAAAAAACCAAAACTAAATTAATATTTAGTGGCAGTATTTCCATAATCTTCATTAATTAATTTAGAAAATGACTTTAAATGGGGTTATGTATATCCCCCACTAAATAAACGTTATTAACTAGATTTTTTATATTATTTAGAATATAATAATATTAAAATATAATACAAATGATTTTGATAATGTGGTTCAAAAATAATCCGGTAAGGAACCCCTATGCCTCCTAAAATCAATATTGAGGTGTGGTTTTTGTTTAATCCCTTATATTTAGCAGTATATATGAAAACCATTACATGAATCAAGACTCTTTTCACATTAGTCTCTTTAGAAAGATACATGGTTACCCAACTTTCCATTTATTAGTTATCGCTAAAAACCCAAATCCCATTACTTTTAAGGTAGAAACACATTTCTCCATCACACTCAAATAGTAGTGAGCACTCAATAAAATAAAAAGGAAGATTTTTCCTTATCAAAACCCTTTTAGTCCCACACATAATCCAACAATAAAAATTTTGAAATATAATGTCAGGGGGGATTTGATTTTATTGAAAGAGACTAATATAATGTGAACAAAAATGACACGATGGAGATCTAAAATTATATTTAAGGTAACAAATAAAATTCAAGGATGATTGGTGTTGTTTGTATCATCCAATGTATTTAGGAATGTTTTGGGGCCTTTGAGGCTTGTAGAGAGATATAAGGTGGCGAATTAAGGTTTGTGGGCCCTCCAAAAGGGAAAGATTTTGAGTTTTTATTGGTTCCACAAGATAGTCTGTGGGTATCACCGACCACCTGATGTGGATCACAAGGTTGCGGCTGGTAAATTCAAATAGAGGAATTAATATTTTTTATCTATATTCCTTTTTATCTATCTGTTTTTTTGGAAAAATTCATCTAAAAAATTCTTAAATAAAAACATAGAATTCAAGAAAAAATTGTTTGAAATAGATTTGTTTTCTTTTTGATCATTAAAATTACCTAAAAGAGTCTGATATAAGACATTATCCCCATTTTTTGGATAAAAAATACATAATAAATTAATAATACAAAGATATCCATGATTCCTTTTTATGAATGTAACTTAATGTAATTTCAATATTTCATTATGAAATCAATTCAATATTTTATGTATGTTTTCATGGTTTAAGAGTTAAAAGATTTATGTTTAAAAAAAGTTACAAATAATTTCCAAATTTGAAAACATTCAAAAAAAAAATTAAAATTATGAACACTAAATTCCTTTAAACGTTTAAAAATTCAAATAATTAATTCAGTATTTTCTTATTAAACCACATTAATATACCTTTAATTAAATTATCGTGATATTCTCTCCCTCTATGATTATCCAAAATCTATATGTTCTTGAAACAATTTTGTGTTCAAAATCAATTTATGAACATCCTATCAAAATGAATATACCAAGATATCAAACATACATTTTAAATTATCTTTCAATACTGAACACTCAAATGTAAAATCACCTTCAAGGACTTCTCCTCTATATTGTTTTATAAAAAATATCATAAATAAGGGATAGAAAAATAATGGTTAATGAATTCATAAAAATATATATGAGAAATTTTTTTTTTTGAATTTTAATGAATACATCAATATTAATGATATTTTGAGAGATATAAAATAATTATTTATTTATAAATATAAAAAATTAATTTTCATAAAAGTCGTTTTTGAAAAGAATATTTAGAACATAAAAGATTTCAACATTTCAATATAGGATCATGTAAACCAAAAACAACACACCACATGTAATTTTTTATAAATATAGATCATTGAAATTTAAAAAGTGTAAATATAATTTTTAATTAAGTCTCTCTCTTTGAAAATTTTAAAATTTAAAAGGGTTAGTTTTATTGAGTTGGATGAATTTTTCAACAGTTTATAACCCTAATATTTAAAATCACAATCCAGTATTTTAAAATTTTATACATTTACTACATTTATATTTCCAAGGTTATAAAGATGTTTTCGTAGGAAATTTAAATATTTTAGTAGCTGTAAATGTCTTTTCCAATGGATGGAACATACTTAAATATTTTTTTATGGAGGATATCAGATGGAACATCCTTATTGAATGAATATAATTTTTTTACACTATATGGATGAACACAATGTTCATAGTATAGAGGGTTGTAAAGTCTAGTAGAGAATGTAAAATGAAGTCCATTGTAAAATTTTCCCCCAAGTCTGACATATTGTTTTTATCATACATAGGAAAACATAATTTCTAAATGAAATTTTATAAATATTACTAGATTAAGATCATCATAAATTCCACCAAATAAAAATTTAAATTCTACTAAATATAACCTAATATATTTTAGAGTTTTATATCAAGATGTTTGTTATAAAGACATGTGTGTTTAACTTTTCATGTGAAGAGGGATTTCATCCATTTGTATTGTAACTATCCAAAAATATGGAATAATACTATTAGAAGAAGTTATATAAATGGATCCACATGATCAAAGAGAAGAACATTTTTAGATATCTGACTATCCAATGTTGTTTGGAAACTTTAGTAATTTATGGTTACTAGTGTTCAAACAATTTTAACTTTTAGGGTTTTTTATTATGGAATCAATTAGGAGGTATAATTTTTTTAAATTACTTAAGAAATTTGGTTTTTTAATCACCAAGTTTGATATGGTCTAATATATGGAGTTTATTTTTATGGAAGATAGGGGATATATGGAAAATTTGATCAGGGGTTCCAAAGGATAAGGGAAACAAAGGTTCTATCTAATCTTTAAGATGGAGGGATTCCATTACTACAGAATGTTATCCTTTATGGTAATTTTAATACCATGGATACCTTGGGTCAAGTTTAATACTTCCTTATAACATAAATATAAAGTCTGGATATATTCTTATAAAAGTTTCTATAATTTTTTCATACACACCTTTTATAATTTTTGCAACAATTGTTTTATAACTTCTTAATTCTTATATTCAAATTTATAATAAAATTTTTATACAGTTTTTTATAATCCTTTCATACTATAATAAAACTATTTTCATAATGAATATTCATTTGATAAAATTCAATAAAAATCTTAGATAAAATGTGAGTATTATTTAATATATTTCAATTTAATACCTCCCCTGATATTATCTTAAAACATATACTATTTCATTACTAAATTTAGTATTAGAGTTGGTTTTTAATTTTTATAAACAGTTAAAGTAAGGTGTTTTAGTATAAAAGTGTATATTTGTTTTTAAGAAGTATGGTTTTTTCTTTGGGGCATTAGAGAATTTAAATCCAAGTAGACTAATAATTAATGATGGTTCTAATTATAAATAATGGAGATATCACATAATTTTTTTGATATAAATACTGGTATCCATAATTTATTCGTGATGATAGGAAATTAGTACATTCCTGATAAGGAGCTTACTACTATTACAAGAGAATAGAAATATGAGTATCAACTTAACTATCATGTTACAAACACATTTTGGTGTTCAATGACTAGAGTAATATATATTCAAACTTATTCCTGTAAATATTAAAACAATATATGATAGAAAATAAAATTTTCTCACTTTAGAACTACTAAAAATATGGAAACTAGAAGATCCATTTTAATAGCATAATTTCATGTTGTTGATTTATTTCATATAAAACCTATTGCTAAGATATATTAATTTTTTTTACCAATGTTAATAGTCTACATTATCTTGGACATAAATACATAAATTTTGAATATATGGTTGAAAAATGTTATTGATATTATTATAAAACAATTGGAATCTAATAGAATAGCTCAAAATGACTCTATACATTTTAAAAATTTGATCATAGATGATCTTGTGGTACTCTCCTATAGTATGAGGTAATATTAATAAAATATGAAAAGAATGGGGAAAATGAGTATCATTGTATTCTATGTCCAATGTATCTAATAAATTTATATCAGATAATTTTTTTTCTAAAACTACTACGAAGAAGAAAGTGAACACTAATACTAAAATTTGTTCAGCAGATGAAAGTGAAAATGAAATTTCTCAACATTAAAAAAAGGATGAATAAGAATATTGGAAAGAAATATGTTCATTAAATATATAAGAATAATCAAAATTATAGGTGTGATAAGAGATGAATATATGAATTTATTTTCTATAAATGAAAAATAGCATGGCCGTATTAAACAAAATTGTCCTAAACAAAAAAAGAATGATATAAAATATAGGAATTCAACGAATTTCTATATGAATATTCGGAAAAAATGTATAAAAGATTATGAATCTTAGAGTGAATTTAGTGGAGACATTTATTCTTAAAATTATAATAAAAATGATAGTGAAATTATTAAAGATATGGGTTTTTATATAGATACTCTAAAGATAAAAAAAGATACATTACTAAGTTATCTGATGAATCTTCAGAAAATTTAACTTCGAATTAAAAATATCTATATTAAGCTGATTAATATAGTTATTCTTATGATGAAGAAGACAGTATTATATCTTATTAGGGGGATACTTTACCATGTTTTGAAGAGGTATCTAGACACACAACCATTCTTGAAAAACAAAAAAATAAACATCTGAAGAAAATTGAATATTCTAAGACAAAACATTCCAAATAAAATTATAAAATTTCATAAAATTAATTAGAAATTTATAATATTAATTCTAAATTTGATAATAAATATAGATCTACCTTATCTAATAAAAATTCGGTTTTGGTTATAAAACTAAATTGTAAATTATTTGGTCTAAAAAGCTCCATTAAAATTTTATTCCTAATAAATTTTTTTTTGAAAATATTCATTGACATATGTGACCTTATATAAATATATCTGAGATTGGTTTCACAATATAAAAACCTCCTTTCTAAAATAACTTTTTTATAACAATTGGCCCCTTCGGTAAGAAACATCATAGTGGAAGAAACTAGAAGAACAAACGTTCTTTCAACACAATTAAATCCTTTAATTTCAATAAATATTATATTTTAAAGGAATTAGAATCTATAAAAATAAAAAATTTGGATACATGTGAATTTCAAAATTCATTTTTGGTAATACTTCTAGATGAAATCATGTTTGGGTAACAAAATCTTAACTTTTCAATTTTAATGAGAAATACAATGTACCAACCAAAAAAAATATTTTGTAAATTGATAGTGGATGTTACCAATACATGAATTTAAATAAGAAATTTCTCCAAAAGATTATTAATATAAATGGTTGAAACATTACTTTTAAAGATAATGCTTAAAGGGAAATATATAGTATATGTGTTATTGTACTTATTGGTAAAGCATAAATTTTTTTGTTTTATTTTTTGTAGGACATTATCACAACCTCATTATTATAAGTAAATTATGAGAATAATAATATCATATGAACATCATGAATGATAAATGTATTTTTCAGAGTTTAGAGGGTAAATTTATTATTTCGGTTTATAGGAATGAGAATGTAATAACTTTAAACTAAAAACTATAGAATAAAATATCTAACATGGCTTGTTGTAATGGAATATAAATATTGGTAATTTTTTATAATGTTATTACAATGTAATGTTTTAAATTTCGTCACACATTCTAGTAAAGTACTAGTTATAGATTTACCAGATATTAAGTTTAAATCATTAAAATATTGTGATCTAGGTAAATTTGGAACGTAACATAAGTTTATAATTCAATCTATTAGTCATGTTTAAAATTTTTATTATTTATATCTAGTGCAGAAGGATTTATTTTTCCCAACATAAACATAAATTGATATATGAAAATACTATATATATGTCTTAGTTGATTACTACAAATGATATATATGGGACTATTTTCTAATAAAAACATAGAAAAATTTGTTATTTTAAAAAATTAATATCCCATGTTAAAAAATGAAAAAAATCTACCTTTTAGAACTATTCATAGAGATAAAGGTGGAGAATTTGTAAATTATGTTTTTTAAAATTTTTGTAGTAAGAAATGTATAATACATATCCTTTCATATATTAGAACACCTCATAAAAATGGTGAAGTTGAAAGACGAAAAGTATTTATTCAGGATATTACTATAACCATATTGAGTGAACACTCAATTGAAAAACATTTTTGGGGTTAATTTGTTAGTACTACATATTATACTATAAATTAGTTTTTATTAAGACGTTTAATTAATAAAACTTTTTATTAGTTGTGGACTATAATAAAGACAAAATTTTTGTACTTCAGAGTTTTTGAATGTAATGTACTGACAATGAATACTAACAATAATTTAAATAAATTTTCTTGATTTGATAATAATTGACATTTTATTATTTATTCTACAACTATTAAATCATATCATATTTGTTGAAAAATATTAAAGTTATATTGAGGAAAAAGTTCCTGTGAAATTTGATGAACCGATCCCTTTTTATTTAAAATTTCCCAAAACCACATTTTTGGATGATTTATTAAAGATTGGGTTTTAGATAATGTTGGTAAATAATTCATAGTAAAGACCAAATACAGAACATATTTATAAAATTTATCCTCTAAAAAATTTTAATATGTTGTGGAATAATGTAATGCCACACGTTTTGGACCTAGTGAACTTTTTATTTGAATTTAAATTTTACCATTTGGTGGATGATTTGTTTTATAAAGAAAGATTGAAAATATAAATCTGATATTTGGAACACCTAAATGTGTTGCTTTTTGAATTTTTTTAAGTCCTATGAAGTGTCCCATGTGTTTTTTTATGTTTTGAGAGTGGAAGATACACGAAAATAAAATATGGAAGAGGCTGGTAGAGGTGCACGATATGTATGAAATCGCGTGGCCCTTTAGGAAAAATGATATAGAATGTACCATTATCTTGAGTGTTTCACACGGTCATTCAATACTATATGCAGTATGCTGCCTGTTTGTGTAGTATTTTTAAAATCCCTGACACAGGACAATGACATGCTTTTCACAAGGTGTCTCAAACTTTGTGCTTGAAGCGTCTGAGTCTCATTCATAGGTATTATACCATGCACGTTTAGTGTATGGTTTGGCTGACTGTGTGGCAAAACCATGCTCCTCTTTTAAAGGGGTGTTTTTTTATTTTCCCTATTTTACTTTTAATTTTCTCTTACCTTTTTAACACCTCCATGTGGACATCAAGGTGTTTCTTGATCTCCTCTTCCATACCTCTCCTAGGTTTTGAGAGACCTTCTTCATCTATTATTAGAATCACTTTTCATCATTATTTTTATATGGATATAGGTAATCTCTTTAATAAAATTTATTATTACATTATTTTCCTCTATATCCACTTTTCTAACTTTATGTGAACTAATTCACCTCATTTTCATGATTTCAGTCTTTTTTTCGTCTTCTCTCGAATCAACTGAAATCAAAGATTGATATTGGATGAGTGGACCTTCTTTAGAACAGAGTTGATGGTATATATATTTTACCTGAAATTATAGGTTTTTTACAAAGTATATAATTTTTCCATGTGCCATTATATCCATGAGATGACTCTTAAATATCAATTTAAGTATTTAGACCCTAATGCCCTAAACTAAATAAAATTTTCCATTAACTGCATCATTGGAGGTTTCCCAACTCAATAAGGGCCACCTCATTAGGGTGTGTTGTTAAATTAACTTAATAATTAAGATGTTTTTTTATAATAAATCGAATTTTTGTTGTGTGATGTCTTATAAAGTGATAATTGAGTAATTAAATAGCTTTCTTGAGATATAGAATGAATAGATTTCTCCCCTATTACTCCATCATGGAAAAACCATATCCTAAGGGGTTTTAGTTTCAGTTATATTTAAAATGTATAGTTCTTATTGAATATAAATTGAATAGTAATAGCATGTCCCATGAACTTTTTTAAATTTTGAATTAAGGCTTGTAATAGTAAATAAATTTGAAAAATTGAATATGGATTTCTTATGTACGTGGCCTTTATTATTCTTTAATTGAAATGGTAAATGGGCATGGTTCCCTTAATGTAATCTTGATTGGTGATGTGGAATGTTTATAAACATGTCATTAATCTTTATTTAAAATTAATTTAATGAATGAATTATTAATTCTATGATAGATTCTTGGGTTTCTATTTATTGAACACCTTGGATGGGCTCATAGGCTGTTGAGATTGTATCATGCCTTGATTGAGACTTGGGATTCTTTATTACAGAATTCCAAGGATAGGAACATGGGTACCTTATATTATGTTGTGCTAGGAGTGATACTTGGATCCTAATTAGGGTGCCTTGGATGGACTCATTTTGAATATTTTTTACTTACCTGTGAGTGATAATGCATTCCTAGTGGAGTTAAATTAGATGGGCAAGGTGGATTTATGGTTATTCTAGGTCATGTGAGATACTTAGTCCCCTATGTGGTATACATGGTTTGGGCACAATGGTTCATGATTAATACTATACTGAGAGCGATACTTGGGATTCCTCTTTATGGATATCCATGGATGGAAACTTACATTGAGGGGTAATTATGGGGCTCCTCATGTCATACTTGGGATTCCTCTTAAAAAATCACCATTGAAGGTCCTAGGAAGTCTTTTTACAAAGAAACATTATTCCACTAGGTTAAAGATATAAGGTATTCTAGTTTTTCAAATTTAATTATGCATATTCCAATCCAAACAATATGCTTGGGTTCGGTTCGTGTTGGTATATGGCCCCTATGATAGGCTAATCTGTGTTCCCTTGTCATCTATGGTCATGGTTTCCCTTGTCGCTTTCTGAAATTTGTACTATTAAACATAGATGGCTGAGTTATAACCCAGGTCTAGGTCAGTAGTTTTATCCACAAATATGGCTATACACATAACTATATATATATATAAAATCTTTATGGTTACATATGGTTACCTATTCAGAGAAAGTTCTTCTTAGGATGAAGTAGGTATGGTCATCTAGGGGTCCTTTTAGAGCTTGTGGCTGACTTGTTTATTTTATTTATTTATCTTATATATATTCAATTATACCTGTATACTTTTATATTTTATATTCATGGATTAGACTATAATGCAGGAACAACTAGTGGTGGTCTAGTAAGTATATATCACACTGTGTTTATGCCTCTATTCCACTGGGTTACACAAATAGACCTCATGTTAGTAGGTTTAGGTTTATAGAATTATTCTTGGGTTGAGACTCTTGTACAAGGGAGCATAAGAAGATAAGACTAAGCGGGATCTTAGTTTTATCTTGGGGATAAACCATGATTATTTTTTCTTTTCTTTATATTATATTTATTCCATATCTATTGTATGTATTTTTCCTATATTTTGGCGTCACATGAACAAACAATTTTTAATATTTGGAATAGGCCACTTCATATAATTTTATCAGTTATTTTTTTTCCATCTATATGATTTTATTTTGAACTTCTTTTTTTGGGTGATTTAATTATTATATATTACATGACTGTGATAATATAACCATGAGGGTATAGTCTCCCCACTATACCATCATTATATCCCCACAGAAAGTCTATAGCCTTTTCCATATGGAGAGTTATGTTTGAGGCCATGTGACTGATATGTTTGGGGAATCGTTTTAGTGGATATTAGGTAAAGATGTTAGAAAATGGAATCATAGGTTTTTATTTTACTTTTCGTTAATATTTGTGGTTTGTATATAGAATAATGTTAATTTATCGATTTTTAGTAAATTTTCATGTTTGGGATTGATCAACCCACACATGTTGAAAATTCCAACTATTTAGGGATGTGATTGTTGTTCATCTTTTTCAATATAAATATTGATTAGTAATTCACCTTGATTGAATGATTCACCTTTCACTATTATTAATTTAAGATATTAACAGTATTTTTACTCATAACATGGTATTTCATGGAAGTAGAATTACATTCATCATTATAAAAACCTAGAGATTCACACACCATGTATAACCCATTCCATGTAGTTTGCATTCCTATACTTCCTAATGTAGTTATATGTGACTTGAGTGTTATTCCATACCTCTACAATTATTTAGAATAATTTTTTTTATAACATGATGTTTATTTGGTTAGGATGTTTTCTTGTACAATGGGTTTTTTAACTATAGTTCTATGTTTTGTATGTTTATTTGTATAACTTACTAGGGTATTTCCCTACTTATGTAGTATCTTTCTATGTTTATTTTTTATTGTTTTGTGCTTATTTAGAATGTTTACAAGTAATTACTTCATGTTATCACATTCCTATTTAAAATTTTGATATATAATTGGTTATTAACATGTCGAACATAATTGTCATTTTCCACATATATATTTATGATAACAACTTAAAAAAATATTCCTAACATTTATGTGACCTGTACTATTGGTTTCATGAGATGAAACATATTGTCTTCAATTAAATTAGATCCAATATACAATTAATAATGTTTATAGGTGATTTGTAAGATAGAATATGGTGACCCATATAATAAAACCGTCTTTTCTGATATTGATATACATAGAAACCATTGTATAAATATAAAATATAATAAACATTAAATATTACAAAAATTGGATGATTGTGCATCTTATCCATTGCCTGAACATGGTAGGAATTTTATGGACACTTATGTTTACATAATATAACCCACTAAGGGTGTTTAAAATTTTAATTTTTTATATTTTTCAAGTTTCATTTTGATGAACCCTAATGAATTGATCGAGATCCTTATAGTCACCTTTATTCCTACATGATCGAGACACTTATTGTTTTCCATTATTTTCTTATGCCATAGTATTTAACCCCATGAGGGTATTTTTATATTATATTAGGATGGATATTTAAAGTGTTTGGAGTCGCTTATATGGTGTTACATATAAACATATAGTGGAATTTTACTTGAATATTCTCCTTTTAAATTATAAAAATACACATTCTATACTTTTAGCTTTATGATTTATAAGGCATATATTAATTAAATTTCCAATTAAGACCTAAAGGGTGCTTTTCTATATAGATTTGAATTGAATTTTTCTTTATCTAATCCAATTGTGAATCATTTTAAAGAAATAAATGATGTATAAAATTGAATTTATAAGATGGATTTCGAAAAATGTGATATGATGTTATCTTAATAATAATGCTTCAGTAGAAGTTGATATAACTTTCCATTGATTTGAGGTGTTAGTTAAATAAAATACAAATAAATTTTACCTTGTTAATATTATTAGCACTCATTAAAAGTTGATCCTTGAAATAGGTTGAGAACAAAATGAGAATAGAATAATTCTTTAAAAATGAAACCTTAAGTGGAGTTTTTAGTCTAACCCTCATGTAAGGGTACTTTAAATGTTTTAGTGAGCTTCCATTTTAACGAGAATGTGAGTGTTATCCGTTGGCCTCTTCTCCTATAGCATGAACCACGATGATATATTATAGGGCCTAATAAACATTTTAGGAAAAACTTATTGGTAGGATTGACACTGCTCATTTTAGTAAGTAGATAACTTATGGTTGGTAGTTCCATTATATTTTTATGATCATTGATAATTACACATATGAGATTTGTGACATGTTGTATAGTTTGGGTGTCATTTTTCCATGTATTACTACTTGTTTCTAAAATGACCCCATTGTCTTTTTGGGTGGCCTTACAATAAGTTGACCCTTATTATGGGTTTTAGTATTGAGAAATACTTAGTTCTAGCAGGTTAGACATGCTTGGGGAATACTCATTTTCCATGTGGGTTGGGTTACCCCAATTCGTCTTCTTTAGTGTTGGATGACTTGGGAGGTCATCAACCTTTTTTATAACATCAGTATAGTATGAATCTATGGTATTTTTCTTTATAGGACCTAAGATTCTATGAATCATAGAGAGATATTCCTATGGATAGTATCAAGAATTTGTATCTGTGTGGATTAAGTCACGATGTAGTATACATTGATACACATTATACCCATAATATTTGTAAAAATGGTACAATGAACCATCTATGTTTGGTGATAATCATTTAAAACATAAGAAATTATTCTACATTCATAGGTCATCTCTGTGGAAGAGTGACCTAGTCATTAAAGAAAATCTTACTTGTCCCAATAATCAGTATGATGTTTCAAAGAGGATCAGGTGTTTTGACATGCATGTCTATTTTTATGGCTCATACACCAAATTATTTAGCTCACATGGATGTATCATGGGAGGAGTGAAATGTGTACATTTGAAGGTTAATTTATCTATCTCAATTTTTATCAGTGGTTTTTTCCCATTTTTCAAACTAGAGTTTGATATCACTATGTTGTCCATGTCCAGGACCCGTTATTAATGGTTGATGGATCTTGTACTATGGGATGAGTTCACATTTTTTAATAAATCTATGGATAAGGTAAAATATAATGTTGGTAGAATCAAATCGATTATAGGAAAAAGTTTGTCCATCTATGTAGAGGGAACAGGACTGAGGAGGACCATTAGAATATGGTCAGAACTACATTTGAATTATCTTGAGGTTGGTAATCTTTAAAATATGGAATTTCTTATGAGGTATCATGATTATGATATGGTTTACTATGAAAGTGATATTTTGAAATTTCATTATCCCACTTGGACATCATTGGTTATTCTTGAGAGGTCACAGAATACCTTGGGTTGTGAGGCATCATAGTCAGGTAGGGATGACATGTCAGAAAGTGTAGGTGAGCTTCTTAAAAAAGAGTTTACCAGAGATGGTTTTTCTATTCGTCTCGTTCATAGTTGGTTATGGTTTGTTTGAATCTATATATAGAACTTTTAATTGGATATGCCAGGATTGTATCAAGTATTCTTGGTAATTCTTGATATCCTCTTAGTTTATTTTGTTATAAGGATGATCATGTCCCCAATTTCAAAACAGTAACTAAACCCAATGGGTGACAAGTCAAAGAACCAACTGGTGTTAGTGAATCTATCCAAGGAATTCCTACATGGGAATATGAGTATCACTCATGATTAACCATACATCAATAATAACTACAATTCTATAGAACAACTCCCACATAGTCTATTTATTGAAACATAACGGTTTTTTAAATTATTTATTTAGCTGAAGTCCTAGCTATGTACTAGAGTCTCACTTATAAACATCGAATTTTGGACTTCCTTATAGATTATACATAGACACAAGTTTGTTATTTTTAGTTTACCATGTACATTAGTCAATCTCATATGGGATGTTTTAAGGGTGATGATCCAGGAGTTCTGGATCGAGTATACACCCATTATCATGTTGAGAATGAAAAACTAAATGGATGATTTGGTTTCAGATATCAATGGAAGATTGTTACAGGATTTGGTGGACATGTATGAAGTAAAGAAGGGGTTCCTTAGGATATGAAATCATGTTTCATGTTGTGATACATCGCCATTCTTTGATAAGTATTTTGATAATAGTCAGGTGGAAGTGGCTTGACTAGTTTCCTCTTGTTTCATTAAATGCATCTTGTGAGAAACTGCTTCATGTAATGTTTTTGGGATGAGATGAGTATAGTGAGAGTCATTTAATGATAATCAAGGATATTTAGCTCAATGTTTCTAATGAGTATGATTGGGAGTCAACCATTAGTTAAACCTAATGACCATAACAAGAGAATCGTTATAAGACTAGGGGTTTGATGAAATAGAAAATTATGATTATGAAGATACTATAACTCATAATTTTCCTTTAAATGATGGAAACTATGGTGGGGAGTTCCATAGGATGGATGTTTAATGAGATGATCAAGTGATCAACCCTCATGGTTTGTGGGTCAAATAAGAGTCGTATTGATGTCTCAATTTGCAACATGATCACTGTATTGAGTTTTAACAGCTCAAGTACCATATACCTAAAGGGATATTTGAAGGTGCATTGGGAATTTGGAAGGGCACCACTACTGTTTAAATGAAACATCAAGGCTATAATAGGTAGGGTTTTTTTCTATGAATTCTCATGGATGAAAAGTTATATGGTGGGAAGGTTGTAACATCATAACTTTTAAACCAAGTGATATTTTCAAGGGAATTTCAATTTTAGTGTTTGATATATGGGTCATTTTTTAAACAATTCATTATAATGTAAATAAAATATTTTAAAGACATAAATGGATTTTTTATTTTTTTTATGTCCTAAGAGGTTTCTCATGTGTTTTTTTGAGATTTAGGAGTGGAAGACCACAAAATATCCAATCTGGAAGAGGCTAGAAGTGGTATATGGTTTTTTTAAACTGTTTGTCCCTCTAGGGGAAACCCTCTAACTTTTAAAATTAGACTGTGGGTGTATCGTTATTTTTATTATCTATGCACACTAAGCCATGTATCCATTTTTTCAGATCCATTAAAGAGTATAATAGAACAGTTTGTATAGGTTTTCTCAAACAGTGTGCATGAACTATGTGATTCCAATGCATATGTAGTAGCCCATGCACAGTTGTCGTGTGGTTTAGAAAACCAGGGGCCAAAATATGTGCCTCTTTAAATGTTTTTTTTTTGAAATTTTCCCATTTTAAATTTTTTGTTTATATTCCCTTTTCTTCTCCTCCATGTGCAAAATAGGATGTCTCTAAAGCTTCTATTCTTATCATCTACAAGGTATAGAGATATATCCTATATCCGGGGTCAGAATCACATGTCATAGCTCTCATTAATTCTTATCATTAATATATTCATTCCACTTTATCATTTAGATGTTTTCCTCACCATCCCATACTCTATGATCATGTTATATAATTCACCCTATTTTCATAGTGTTTGTCCATTTCATTATTTTTCTAAAATTGAATCAAATCAAATCTCATTATTGGACAAGTAGACTATCACAAGAAAAAGGTAGGTTGAATATATATGTTTCGAAAAAATTTATCTCATTTAAAAATTACGCCATTATTTATCAAACTTTTATTTTTATGTTATGCATCTTAAATTTTTATTTACGTATTTATACCATAAATCATTAAATTAAATAAAATTTTCCACTAAATTGTATCATTTGAGGTTTCCCACCTAAACGTGGACCACCCCATTATGGTGTGTTCTTAAAATGAATTATAAATCAAGCATCCCTTTTCTAATAAACCCATATATTGAGGTGTGATGTATTATAAAATGACAATTTATTAATTAAATGGATTTATTGAGATACAATAAAAATAGAGTTTTCCACACTATTACTCCTTCATGGAAAAAAATAACCAAGTAATGAGTTTTGTTTTTCATTTTGTTTAAAATATATGACTCCAACTAAATATAATGTGAATGGTAAGACATTGGCACATGGCTTTATCTTAATTGTGAATTAAGACCTAGGATAGTAAATGACTTTGATTGATTTTATATGGAAATATTAGGTATATGGACATTATTATTCATTAATTGAAATGGTAAATGGATGTACCCCTCTTAAAGTATACATGATTGGTGATTTCAAATGTTTATAAACATGGCCTTTATCTTTCTCAAAATTTAAATGAATAAATTAATTATGAATTCCTTGAGAAATAATCAGGTTCATATTTATGGAATTCCTTGGGAAGGAACATAGTCTATGGAGAATGTATTATTCCTTCAGTAAGTCTTGGGTTTTCATTTTACAAAATTCCAATAATGGGAACATATGTTACATGTATTATGTTATGTTGAGAGTGATACATGGATCATTATTAGGGTTCCTTGGATGGGATCACCATGTAGATATTTTACTTTCCCATAAGTGATACCAGATCTCTACGGTGTTACCTGGGATTGGCTCATTGGAATTATGTTTATACCAAGCCATGAGAGATACTAGGTCCCCTATGTCATATACCTAGAACAGACTCAAAGGGTCATGCTTCATACCATAAAACTTGTTATACTTTAGACTCCTCCTTATATATCTCCTTGGATGGAATCTTATAGTGATCAATAATTATGGTGATCCTGGGTCAATACATGGAATTCCTCTTTACGCATTCCATTAGATAGAACCAAGATGAATTTTTAATAAGAAACCTAATGCATTTTTTTAAATATCTATGATATTATAGTCTATAAATTTTAAGGATATATCTTCCAAGCCAAATAATATACTTGGGTTTGGTCTATGTTTGTATTCATCCCCAATGATAGGCCCAACTATGTCCCCTTATTATACATGAGTATGGAATCCCTTGTCAGTTTTTGAGTTTTTTAAGATTAATCCTGAATTCTAATCTTTTTCCTCATGTCTAGGTTAGTAGTAGTATCCATATATATGGATATAGACATCAATACTTATATAAACTATAAATATGTATACAATGGTTGCCTATTCTGAGACATTTTGGCATAGGCTATAGCAGGAATGGTCAGAAAGGGGTCCTTAGTGATCCTAATCCTCACTAGTTTATTTTGTTTATTTATATATGGAATATTCATTTATATTTGAAAAATATTGTATTTTGTATTCACATAATGTATTATGCTTTAAAACCCATTTTTGGTGGCTAAGTGAGTATATCTCATACCCCGTTTGGGACACCATTACACTAGGGTATGTAAACATACCTCATGATTATAGGCTTAGGTTTATTGAATTATACTTTTCATGATACTCTTGTACATGGGAGCTTAAGATCAATGGACTGAGAGGGATCATAGGATGCTCAAGGGGTTAGGCCTTAGTGATTATTTCTTTTCTTCAATTATTGTTTATTCCTTGCATGTTATATGCCTTTTTATTATGCTTCATAGTAACATGGACATGAATTATTGTATTTTTTGAATTTTCTATTTCATATTATCAATTATTATTTACCTTCCACTACTCTACCTTTCGTTTACTCTGCTTTAACTATTGAGTCGTTTATTTATTATCTCTGATATCAATGTGAACTCTAATAATAAGGTTATAGTGCCCCCCCTCATACCGTAAATGAATCCATACTACTATTTTTAATCTCATAGAATATAGGAAGGCATGCTTGAGACCATGTGACCAACCAAGTCAATGAACTATTTTAGGGGATCTCATGTCAGGATGTTACAAACAATAGTATATTAGAATCCTAATTAATCATACAATCATTAGAAATCATCATACTAATAATATCATTGGTGATGTAGATTAACCAGTAAAATTTAGAAGTTTCTTAGTAAAAGAATGTGAACATTGAGAATTCTTATAGAAATTCAAACCTAATACTCTTGATGAGGCTTTAGGTGACTAAGATTGCATAAAAATAATGCAGGACATTGTAAAGACCCCGAATTTTCTGTGTAATTTTTCTAATTATATGGAAATATTAAGAGTCAGCAAAATTTGATAGAACTTGATTCCAAGGACTGGTGTGCACAGAATGAATTTCTAAACTTTTTTTAGTACCTTTAGTAAACACATGAGCGGAATTTTATAACTATTGTACCAGTGCTTTGAATTGAATTCTGAAGACACTGTTGAACTCGCATCAACGATATTCTCTTTAGGAGACCCTGACCTCAACTGCAGTAGTTCGAGGGTGGAAGTTAGTTTTTCATTTTATCATGGGAGAGTTAAAAAAATAAAAAAAATAAGAAAATATATTTTATTTTTATCTAAAACCTCCCATTTGAATTCTTGGTGGTGGGGACAACCCTAACTCCCATTTAATGTGAGGAAACCCTTGAAATTCGTCCAATTAATGTGCCAAAATTAATTTTATTAACTAACTAAACATAATTAATATTGGCACCTCATCTAATTGTGGGTGGGAATCATTGGAAAAGGGAGAACTTGGGGAGATCCATTAGAGATCATCCTCCAACGAAGAACATCCTCCGGATCAAGAATGATGAACTATCTTTGGAGTTTTTTGTGGGAGAGATGAACGCTGGTTCTTCATCTTATTCATCTCTATCCTCATGCCGTCTCCAACGAATGAGGTAGTGAATGGTTTATAAATCTCCTTCATGGATTTCAAGTTGTTTCCATCCTCATGAACATCCTGTAATCAATCTAACACGGAGGGTGCAGGCAAAATGAACTCGGCCCAATTCCTCCACAATTCTTTGTTATTTGATGTGTTCTTTGCGGGCAGAGATACCTACAAGGCCCCGACCTTAAAACTTACTTAATATAGAATGAAATTAATAATTCACATTGAGGATCTTTTCAGGTTTAGAGTTTTAGAGAATCCGGACATAACTATTACATCTCAATATATTACAAAGTAGACACTTCTACTAAGTTTCAATAATTAAAAAAAACTCTTAAAAGAAACATGTCTACTTCCATGTTTTAGATATCATGTCTTTCCATGATCCCATCCTTGGCCCTATTCATATTTAAGTCCCGTGTAAAACATTTCAAAAACATGGGATGAGCATAAAAATCTCAATAATTTATATAAAAATATGGAAAGGAAACATGAGTACATGTATACATAAGAATCAATGAAATCATACTTTACTCATAAAACATAAGAACATTAACATACCTCATCAAATCATGAATAAAACATACAAATCATAAGTCATAAAGGTAACTTGAGGCATTGATAGCATTCTTACGTAGGGATTAACCCTCTTGGTTATGTTTGGAATACCCATCACAGTATATCCCCTTAATCTCTTTGTAGAAACCTTAATGTTTAGCTCCTTCACGTTACCCAATGCATGGGAGAGCTATATCGGGCTCACCCACCCTTAGTTTATCACAGAAACACCCATCTTCATAAACAATTCCCAAGAACCATAACATAATCATATAACATAACTTAAGCATAAAGGAAATATAACACTCACACATTTAAATAACAATATAACATTTTAAGATAATGAATCCATTTTAAAAACCATTTTCAAAACCATTTAAAACATTTAATAAAGAGATTTTTGAATCAAAGTGTCCCATACCACTTTGAAGTTTTTAACATTTTAAACCATTAATATCCATATAATTAAATCCTTAAAAACATTTTTAAAACATGGATATTAATGAGAAATATTTATAAGAATAAATCATTAAAACATTTAAAATGATATTTTAGTTAAAGGGTTTTTAACAAAATGAGAGACACTTGAATACCATAATTGAGGAATAACATTTAATCAACAAATTATAATATAATAAGAATAAATGGATTCATGATATGATATTCCAAGGGACAGTATATACACCATATAAGATTGAATGGGTGTATAACAACAATGAAGTCACAATAGAAATGTAAAATGAGATGAAAACCCCTGCAAAGAAGGTACCCTTAAATTAAGGATAAATCAATCTCATAATTATGTGTGAAAAATATAAATAAACCCAAAATAAGAGGATATTAAGTGTAAAAAAATCAAAGGCCATTCACACATATTTAAATTAGGACATATTCAATAACTATATGTTGAACCCAAAGAAATCGAAATTGGGTTAAGACGTTCCCTTGTAAAAATTTGACAGCCTAACGACGTCACTTTAAAATTCAAGAAATGAGTTGATGAGACAAAAAGGGTATCTCATCACTTGGAAATAAATTTTACATAAATATGGATATATAAGAACATATCCCAATATATTAATATGTAAATTAAAAGACATAACAAAAATAAGTCTTTTAAAAAGAGGAGGGTGAAAGGTTCCCTTACCCACTTGGGTAACTTTCAAAATGTACACCCCATGAAAGAAGGACTATAAAACATTGATGTAAATACTAATAAATGAATGTATATTACACAAAGATTAGAATAATGGGCATTACATACACCACTCAATGGAAATGGTGGAAAATGTAGCTTAAATCTCACGGGAATAAAAGTGGATGAAAAATCCCTTATGAAAACTCGGCAGCCTAACTACGCCACTTAAAACTTCCAAAAAATGGATTTATGAGATCAAATAGGTTATATCGTAATATGAACATAAAAATTACAGAATTAGGAAAATAAAATTACATCCCCAAACATAATAAAGATGATCTTAAAATAAACGACAAGAAAGGGAGTACTTAAGAAGAAAGAGAGAGGTTGGATCTCTTTCGAAACTTCGGCAACCTAACGATGCCACCCAAAGCTTCCAAAATGGATTGATGAGAGAAAATAGGGTCTCTCATCATATGAACATAAAAATTACAGTAATATTAATATAAAAGAACATCCGAATCATAAGAAATATGAGCTTAAAAATAATGACATAAAATCATGTACTTATAAAGAAAGAGAGAGGTAGGATCCCTTACACCGTGTCCGACATGTTATTTAATCTCCTGAATAATAAAATTTGGTCAATTTATAATTTATTAAGGACCTAATTTACAGATTATTATTCAGTTAATATCACATATTATTATGTTATAATAATTGGTTAATAATGTGAGTTCATATCAGACGTTTTTGTCGATGCTCGGTACATGAGTAAAAGTCAAACTTGTTGGAAACGAATTTTCCATGTATTTATAGGTACATCATATCCATAATAGTATTGATGTTTTAAATATCATATATATCCAGTATGTATTCATTTTATACTATTCCATAGAATTTGGAGATAAAAAATTAAAATCATCGTTCATGGAGACAGTAGGCCGTACATACGCATGAACACTACTTTCATTTTTTGCCATATTAACGGAATTAAAAAAATGAGAGATATATATATTATAATTCCAGAATGATATCCATAATTCAGATGTAATATATTACATATATATCCATCATATATATATACTTATAATTGTACATAACATTTGGAGATAAGAAATGAAATGTACCGTTCATGGAGATGGTAAGCCGTACGTACGCATGAATGCTACTTTGATTTTTTTTATTAAATGGAATTAAATAAAAATTATATAAAGGTATATTATAATTCCATTAGGATATCATATGTAATACCATTAATTCAATCCATTATATTTCCCACATATGGCATTAACGAATCAAATCACTTTGAGGGGGCGGTAGTCCGCACTTCCTAAAATGAAGATATCGCATTTACCCATAATGGAAACCATAAAGGTATGCCAAAAATGAAAAATACAGAAGATTAAGTAAAACATAAACATATTATATATCATATATGAATATAGTGACTTCTTAATGGCCACCTTTGAAGGTGTTAAAAGAATATTGAACAATCATCGTTTCGTAAGGCAATAATTCACCATCCACAGAAACAGTGTGTTCTTTAACCATTAGACGAAGGTGTGTGTAAGTGTATCTCGAATCCTTCACATAAGAAACTACTAGTATATTTAAGATACTGGTGTTGTTAAAAAATAAAGTAATAAAAAGAGTTTAGATGGTTGGAGAAGCAAAATAAAACATAAGAACACAAGAGAGGACACTACCTTTAAAATCGGGTAACTCTTCTTGATTTGAGCTCAAAGGCTTCCTTGGAAAGAATTATGACAAAAGGTGAAGATTAAATGATTAAGAGAGGGATGTGGAGAGATGGAATGGGCAGGGTTTGGCTGATTCAAAGGCTTGAGAGGTGTGGGTAAGGTGGTAGAGGTGGGGGCCTTTTATAAGAGAAAAGGAGGAGCACTCATGGAAAGTTAAGAAAAGATACTTTATTATAAAATGATTTTTGGATAAAAAAGGTCCCACAATTATAAATATATAGTATACGGTGATAAGGGTTCGAAATACACCCATCCAAAAGGTTTTTGACAAGTTTAGGACTTAGATTTTCCATTATCTTTTCATTTTATTTAAATTGTTAAATAATGAGGTAATCGCTGCGTCATCATGGTGTCATAAATAATTTAATTTATTTAATGTCAAAAAATTATAAACAAAATATAATGATTTAGTAACTCTTTTTATCTTTCTAATGAATATTTATATTCAAAATTTGTACTTGTATAACCCCATTTAAAATTTTTTTTAGTAAAACATTTCATGTTTGTGACTTTTTTATTTTAACATTAAATAAAAAGAATTAATGTCATTTTCCTACCAAAGTTTCTCCATGGGGTCCACAAGTTGCCCAATGGATTGTCTGGGTCGGCCATGAAACATAAAATAATGGTATGACATGTGTCTAGGTCATTTAATATCATTAAAACATTATTTTTTACCTTAAACTACACTAATTACCTCTAACCGTGATTAATAAACTTAAAATTTACTATTCACCGAAAAAATTATTTTAAAAACATTGAACCACATTTTACTTCTTAATTAAAACCATGTATGTAGGATTTTTTAAATTCAAATGACAGAACTGGTAAGTTTCATTTAAATGAAAAATCAGTTTTTTAACTACCACTTAGTGGTTTCACTATTCATCAAAAATTGATGTTTTTAAGAAAATTACCAAAACTTCACAGTAAGCTATATTTGTTATTTCGAATTCAAAAATGATGTCCATTTTACAAAATTCAAAATATATAATTTAGATTAATTAATTTAATAATCAATTCCCGCTGTCAAAACAAATAGCGTGATTTTAAGGAACAAGATTTATTAAAATATTGACACTAGTTTAAGTCCAATTTCAAAGTGAAATTAATTCCAATGACCACTATAGGATTAAATGGTAAAAATATATTCTAATTGGTCTGTAAAAACAATTCAAAATATAATATAATCATATAAATAAATTAGATTAAAATAGGTTTTGAATTAAAATACATCATTTTCACTATTCATTAAAAAATGAACTTTATCAGAAAAATACCAAAAATTTACACAATTTAAATTTTGATGTCCCAATTCTAAAGAATAATTTTATTTGGTCCAATATAACATATGAAATTTTCAAAAAGTGGATTTAAAAAGTGTTCGCCATCAAAAGGTGGTTAATCGACCTTTTAAAAAATATTATAATATTTACGCTTGAAATTGGATTCATTCAAATTTTAAGCCTCTAAAATTTATTGGATAAAATTAAAAGTATTTTTAAAACATATATAATCATTTTGTAGTTAGTTCCATTCATTCCCACCATTACAACATCTTGGCGTTAACTACCATTTAAAATAATATTATTTTATTATCAGAGTGCAACGTAAGATTCCCAAGAAACTCGTTGTTGCGTATTGGGTACACCATCGAGCATAGCGTCCCCTTTCAAGTAATATTAATATTTTATTCATAAATATGGATAAATATGAAAATTTCATATTCTTTATTTACCTAGGGTGTTACATCCTTCCCCCCTTTTGGGAATTGTGTCCTCACAATTTTAAAATTGGGTGTGGAAACTTCATTGAAAATCTCATATCAGAACAACAGTAAAATAAACTGTCACTTTAAAAGAAATAAAGGGAAGTATAAAGATCACCAGAGCTATCCCATACTAGGATTCCGTGTATGAAAACATGGATATGGAAGAAAAAACAAAGGGCCATGTTCTGAGGAAGAGTGATAGTAAACATGTCTAGGAGAAAGTAAACCATAAGAAAATCAAAAACTTTTGGTGGGTTAAACGGTATTTGATTCCCCAGTAGGAAATGTTAATAGAGAACATTTTTGTTTTAAGTTACTTTTCATTGAAGAATTTATTTTTGATCTTAAGGAAACATACTTACTTATCATGTAGACTCTCATCTCCTACTAGATTTCTTACACAAACTCATATTATCTCCAAAAGACGAGTATTTAGGATGACTTGCTAATATTAAGAGAGTTATAATCAACTTCTATAGAATCACCTAATCCATAAAAGAAAAATAGATATTTCCCATGTATTTAGACCTTAACCAAAACCAAAATTATTATAACAATATCAGATAATCCACAAATGGATAATCCTTTATAAAAAGAAAATCTATTCTTAATCTCCAAAATTTGTCCAACAAAACCAAAGTTCAAAGAAGACCATTCAATAAAACATTGTCCATATAATTCTTCACATTAAACCAAACTAAGATTGAAACCCAAATATTTGAATGATTTAATCACATAGTCTTCCAAGGTACAAATTAACTTTTATCTCCAAATAACATCAGTTGCTCTTAAATTCACATATTGAAAAGTAATTAACCTAATCACATATCCTCCATGATAGGTTAATAATTCCCATATATAACCCCAAAAATCAATTTACTCTTAATTCATAAAATCATCTAACTAAAAAGAATAAGTCATACTAACCAGGGACTTCACGTAGTCTAGTGGTAGGCAATAAATACCAATCGCACTTTGGTTGTGGGTTTGATTCCCGCAGTTTTTTCCGACGCGACAGGTTGTCACACGGTCTGCGTGTTGTCCTTTTTCCAAAACTATATAATTCTTAAAACATTCCCCAAAATGAGATAAAATATTCAAAAATAATCATAACATATTTTAACCTCATGTTTATCTCATGCCTTTCATTTTCCATCATATTATAGAGTAACCCATAATTTCCTAAAAATTAAGGATCATATAAACCCTAATGGTTACCTTTATAATTATTACATGAACTTCCACATCGATTGGTCATCTCGTACATGATGCATTACGGAACATACCAAGAAACAAGTGGTTGATCATGACTCCTTGTTAGTTTGTTTAGAACAACCACGAGTTTCCTCATTGAATCCCCCATTTCATCCAGTCTCTTAATTAGAGAACCACCATAGTTTCCTTCAAACCCATTGTCACTTTGGTTCCTGCTATATCCATCCATTTAATAAAAACAGAAATGTCAGTGTGCGTATATCAACAAAACCATCATGTAATAATGAGGAAGATAAACACTAAGATATACTTACTCATTCACTTTATCTAAAAATAGGACTCTTTCTGAAATCCTAACCATTATGGTAATGTCACTTATGCATAGAGAATACCCTAACCTCTAATGTTATCTAAACAGACCTCTGATACCAACTATAAGGCCCCGACCTTAAACCTTACTTAATATTGAATTAAATGAATAATTCACATTGAGGATCTTTTCAGGTTTAGAGTTTTAGAGAATTAGGAAATAACTATTAAATCTCATAAGATTACAAAGTATACACTTCTACTAAGTTTCCATAAATAAAAAAACTCGTAAAAGAAACATGTCTACTTCCATGTTTTAGATAGCATGTCTTCCATTGATCCCAGCCTTGACCTTATTCATCTATAAGTCATGTGTAAAACATTTCAAAAACATGGGATTAGTATAAAAGGCTCAGTAAGGGATATAAAAATATGGAAAGGAAACATGAGTACATGTATACATAAGAATCAATGAAATCATACTTTACTCATAAAACATAAGCACTTTAACATACCTCATCAAATAATGAATAAAACATAGAAATCATAAGGCATAAAGGTAATTTGGGGAATTAATAACATTCTTACGTAGGGAGTAACCCTCTTGGTTATGTTTGGAATACCCATCACAGTATATCCCCTAAATCTCTTCAGAGAAACCTTAACGTTTAACTCCTTCGCGTTACCCAATGCATTAAAGAGCTATATCGGGCTCACCCACCCTTAGTTTATCACAGAACCACCCGTCTTCATAAACAATGCCCATGAACCATAACATAATCATATAACATAAGTTAAGCATAAAGGAAATATAACATTCACACATTGCTATAACAATATAAGATTTTAAGATAATGAATCCATTCTAAAAACCATTTTCAAAACCATTTAAAACATTTAATAAAGAGATTTTTGAATCAAAGTGTCCCATACCACTTTGAAGTTTTTAAAATTTTAAACCATTAATATCCATATAATTAAATCACTAAAACCATTTTTAAAACATGGATATTAATGAGAAATATTTATAACAATAAATCATTAAAACATTTAAAATGATATTTTAGTTAAAGGGTTTTTAACAAAATGAGAGACACTTGAATACCATAATTGAGGACTAAAATTTAATCAAAACATTATAATATCATGAGAATAAATGGATTCATGATATAATATTCTAAGGGACAGTATATACACCATATAAGAGTGAATTGGTGCATAACAACAATGAAGTCTCAATAGAAATGTAAAATGCGATGAAATCTCCTGCAAAGAAGGTACCCTTAAATTAAGGATAAATCAATCTCATAATTATATTTGACAAATATAAATACACCCAATATAAGAGGATATTAAGTGTAAAACAATCAAAGGTCATTCACACATATTCAAAGGAGGAAATATTCAATAACTACATGTTGAACCCAAAGAAATCGAAATTGTGTTAAGACGTTCCCTTGTAAAAATTTGACAGCATAGCGGCGTCACTTTAAAATTCAGGAAATGATTTGATGTGACAAAAAGGGAATCTCATCACTTGGAAATAAATTTTACATAAATATGGATATATAAGAACATATCCCAACATAATAAGATTCAAATTAAAATACATAACAAATATAAGTCTTTTAAAAAGAGGAGGGTGAAAGGTTCCCTTACCGACTTGGGTAACTTTCACAATGTACACCCCATGAAAGAAGGACTATAAAACATTGATGTAAATACTAATAAGTGAATTTATATTGCACAAATATTAGAATAATTTTCAGTACATACACCACTCAAAGGAAATGGTGGAAAATGTAGCATAAATCTCACAGGAATAAAAGTGAGATGAAAAATCCCTTACGAAAACTCGGCAACATAACAGCGTCACTTAAATCATCCAAAAAATGGATTTATGAGATCAAATAGGTTCTCTCGTAATATGAAAATAAAACATACATAATGAGGAAAATAAAATAACATCCCCAAACATAAGAAATATGAGCTTAAAATAAATGACAAAAAAGGGAGTACTTAAGAAGAAAGAGAGAGGTTGGATCTCTTTCAAAAATTCGGCATCTTAATGGCGCCACTCAAAGCATCCAAAATGGACTGATGAGAGAAAATAGGGTCTCTAATCATATGAAAATAAAAATTACAGTAATATTAATATAAAATAACATCCCAATAATAAGAAAAATGATCTTAAAAGGAAAGACATAAAAGAGTGTACTTAAAAAGAAAGAGAGAGGTAGGATCCCTTACATCATGTCCGACATGACTCGATAGTTCTTTAATATCCTAAATAATAAAATTTGGTCAATTTATAATTTCTTAAGGACCTACTTTAAAGATTATTATTCATTTAATATCACATATTATAATGTTATAATAATTGATTAATAAAGTGAGTTCATATCAGACGTTTGTGTCGATGTTCTGTACATGAGTAAATATTGAACTTGTTGGAAAAAAAATTTCAATGTAGTTATAGGTAAATCATATCCAGAATAGTATTGAATTATTAAATATCATATATATCCAGTATATATTAATTTTATACCATTCCATATCATTTGGAGATAAAAAATTACAAGCACCGTTCATGGAGACGGTAGGCCGTACGTACACATGAACACTACATTCATTTTTTTGTCTTATTAATGGAATTAAAACAAAATGAGAGATATATATATTATAATTCCAGAATTATATAAATAATTTAGATGTAATATATTACATATATATCCATTATATATATGTACTTAAAATAGTACATAACATTTGGAGATAATAAATGAAATGTACCGTTCATGGAGATGGTAAGCCGTATGTACGCATGAACACTACTTTGATTTCTTTTTTTTTGTATTCAATGGAATTAAATAATAATGATATAAAGGTATATTATAATTCCAGTATTATATCATATGTAATACCATTAATTCCATCTTTTATATGTCCCACATATGGCATTAACTATTAAAATCATTTTGAGGGGGCAGTAGTCCGCACTTCATAAAATGAAGATATCACATTTACCCATAATGGAAACCATAAAGGTATGCCAAAAATGAAAAATACAGAATATTAAGGAAAACATAAAAATATTATATATCATATATAAATATAGTGACTTCTTAATGTCCTCCTTTTACGGTGTTAAAAGAATATTGAACAATCATCGTTTCGTGAGGCATTTATTCGCCATCCACAGAAACAGTATGTTCTTTAACCATTAGATGAAGGTGTGTATAAATGTAGCTTGAATCCTTCACATAACAACATCATAGTATATTGAAGATACTGGTGTTGTTACAAAATAAAGGAATACAAATATTTTAGAGGGTTGGGGAAGAAAAATAAAACATAAGAACATAAGAGAGGATACTACCTTTAAAATCGGTAACTCTTCTTGATTTGATCTCAAAGGCTTCCTTGGAAAGGATTATGACAAAAGGTGAGGCTTAAATGATGAAGAGAGGGATGTGTAGAGTTGGAATGGGCAGGGTTTGGCGGATCCAAAGGCTTGAGAGGTTTGGGAAAGGTGGTAGAGGTGGGGGCCTTTTATAAGAGAAAAGGAGGAGCACTCTTGGAAAGTTTAGAAAAGATACTTTATTATAAAATGATTTTCAGATAAAAAAGGTCCCAAAATTATACTTTAGAGGATAAGGTAATAAGGGTTCGAAATAAACCCATACAATAGGTTTTTTACAAGTGTAGGGCTTAGATTTTACATTATGGATTCATTTTATTTAAATTGTTAAATAATGAGGTAATCGCTGCATCATCATGGTGTCATAAATAATTTAATTTATTTAATGTCCAAAAATTATAAAAAAAATATCATGATATAGGAAATCTTTTTATATTTCTAATGAATATTTATATTAAAAATTATGACTTGTATAACCCCATTAAAAAATTGTTTTAGTAAAACATCTCATGTTTGTGACTTTTTTTATTTTAACATTAAATAAAAAGTTATTAATGTCATTTTCCAACCAACGTTGCTCCATGGGGTCCCCATGTTGACCCATGGATTGTCTTCATCAGAAATTGCACATATAATAAGGGTAGGACATGTGTCTAGGTCATTTAATATCATTAAAACATTATTTTTACCTCAAACTACACTAATTACCTCTAACCGTGATTAATAAACTTAAAAGATACTATTCACCAAAAAAATTATTTTAAACCAATTGTACCACATTTTGCTTCTTAATTACAACCATGTATATCAGATTTTTGAAATTAAAATCACATAAGTGGTAAAGTCTCATTTAAACGAAAAATCAATTTCTTTAACTACCACTTAGTCGTTTCACTATTCATCAAAAATTGAAGTTTTTCAGAAAATTACCAAAAATTCTCCCTAAGCTATATTTGATATTCTTAATTCAAAAAGGATTTCCATTTTACAAATTTAAAAACATATAAGTTATATTAATTAATTTAATAATCAATTCCCATTGTCGAAACAAATAGCGTGTTTTTAAGAAATAATATTTATTAAAATATTGACACTAGTTTAAGTCCAATTTCAAAGTGAAATTAATTCCAATGACCACTATTGGATTAAATGGTAAAAATATATTCTAATTGGTCTGTAAAACCAATTAAAAAGATAATCTAATCATATAAATAAATTAGACTAAAAGTGGTTTTGAATTAAAATACAACATTTTTCACTATTCATTAAAAATGAACTTTATATGAAAAATACCAAAAATTTACACAATGTAAATTTGGATGTCCCGATTCTAAAGAACACTTTTATTTAGTCCATTATACCATATGAAATTTTCAAAAGGTGGATTTAAAGTGTTCTCCATCAAATGTGGTTAATCGACCTTTTAAAGAATATTAGAATATTTACGCTTAAAATTAGATTCATTCACATTTTAAGCCTCTAAAATTTATTTGATAAAAGTAAAAATATTTGAAAAACATATATAATCATTTTGTAGTTAGTTCTGTTCATTCCCGCCATTACAACGGCTAGGCGTTAACTACCATTTAAAATAATATTATTTTATTATTAGAGTGCAACGTATGATTCCCAAGAAACTCATTGTTGTGTATTGGGTACACCCTAGAGCATAGCATCCACTTAAAAGTAATATTAATATTTTATTCACAATTATGGATAAATATGAAAATGTCATATTCTTTATTTACCTGGGGTGTTACAAATCCGGTTGAGAATAACCTAACCACGTTGCCGGAAACTGACATCGGCAGGGCCCAAGGAAGCCACCATCTTCCCGTCAGTCGCGGCTGTGGGAAGATGGTGGCTGGAAAGCTGGATGACCATGTAAATGTGGGGCGACGCTCGTCCGCATCGCTGATAAAGGAGAAGGTCACAGCCCGTTGGCCGCGGCGGCACACCAAGGCGGCTAGAAACCAGCCGACCGTTGAAGGAGGAGCGTACTTCTGCACAGCTGGATGGGGGGCCGACCATTCTGCCTGGACACATCGCGCCAAACGGGACTGCTCTTGCGGTTCCAGCACACCAGCCAAACTATCCGCTGGAACGTTTGGGAAAACCGAGGGAACCTCACCCCAGATTTCGGTTAGGGTGGACCCTAGCACGCTGGGCCACCCAACCATGGGCCGTACTGCGGGCCGCTCTGAGTTGGATGCACTACAGTGGGTTATGCCATAGTGGGCCGCACCGAAGCGGGCCACGACACAGTGGTATGCACCCACTAGCCTGAGCTGAGCCACCCCTTCTGGGGGCTGGGTCGGACCATGGCCTGGTGGGCTAGACTAGTTGTGGCCCAGGCCAACCAGTCCGGACACTATGTAGGTCAGATCGACCAGAACTGGGTCGAGTCACTCTAGGCCAGGTCTGTCTGACTGGGTCGGACCGGACTCGGGCCCATCTGGACCCAGATACACCTTTGTGGCCTTATCTAGAGAACCGGGTGTCCGTTTGACGAACTGTATGCAGCACCAAAATCCATAGATTGATATGTTTCTTTTAGTATAATCCACTTGAGTTTTGGATAATGTTATGGTAAGGATGGGTTGGATCAAACCTGAATCCAAATAGGCCCTTGGAACAAAAACGCTAATACCATATAGACTGGGCATCTGATTGATGTGTCATCTCTCGCATTGTTTCCCTTTTTACATGAATGATCATTGTGATATTTCTTCATGGGACTTCATGGTAGTTGATTTATTGACTGATGGCTTGAGGAGAAGAACCTCCTAGAATCATGAATGATTAGTACGAAAACCCTGTGGCCGGATGTACTTGAGGAGAATTCAGATCCTATGTGGGTCATCTTCAGATCCTGTGTGGGTCATCTTCAGATCCTGTGTGGGTCATCTTTGGATCCTGTGTGGTTCATCTTTAGATCTTGTCTTGTTCATCTTCAGATCCTTTGTGGGTCATCTTAAATCCCGTGTGGGTCAATAATAGAGCTACATGACAATGAAAGATGATCTAGCAATATCAATAATCATCTATACTTCTGTACATAAGTTATACTTAGAGGGAACTGAGTCTTTATCTTTGTGGTACACTTCTATGTGGGATACCTTCATGGTATTCTTCTATGTGGTGATACCTTTGTTGTATTCTTCTATGTGGTGATATCTTTGTGGTATTCTTTTTTGTGTAGTTACCTTTTTGGTACTTACCTCCGCGGTGTACCTATTTGGTACTTATATCTTCTTTGTGTTACATGTGTGGTGATTACAGATTCGTGGTGTTACCTTTGTGGTACATCTAAATTTTGTGGTGTTACCTTGTTGGTATTCTTTCCTCATGAGTGAGGAGTGTATATATTGATTACATAGGTATATGTATGGGCATATACCTAAGTATTGTTGATGACTATTGCTTCGTGATTTGAGATTGAGGTATTGATTTGTGGTTTATCCTTTTTGGATTTTGAGAGATCTTCATGGGTCTCAGGGACCCTACTGAGTATCATTTTACTCACCCCTGCATGGGCTATGCCTACACTTTGCTTTGTCTTGTGTAGACGACAGATAGCATTAATCGAGGCTGAGGTTTTCAGGACTGGAGTTAGCTCAGAGGTAAAACATTAGATGAGATGACATTTCATGAGTTGTACCTACCCTTATGTAGGATCCTTGGTGGGTGTTCGGAGGAGTTGTTTCCAGTTTTACATGTAATTTCCAGTTGGGCTTGTATTCTATCCCCTTTATTTACAGTACACACTCTTTTTTTACTATACAGTTTACTTTGTGCTCGTATCATTCCATGTGTTTGGTTTCGTGAGTTTAGAGGCTATAAGGGCAATGCCTTCATGATTTTAGGGATATGACTTTCTTGTGCTAATCATCAGCCCTTTCCCTTTGGAAGACGGGCTTGGGGTAGTCACAACACGAGCCCCGGGGGATAGTTCGTGACAAATTGGTATGATAGGATACGTTTCTACTAGAGAACTTGGACTTTGATCTTTGGATTCGGCAATAGTGTTAAGAGTGGTGAGTGTGGTTTTCAGTTTGGGGAATCCAGTGTTTGTGTGGCGGCCGACGTATCTATACACCAAGTCCCTGACTTCTGATTTCCGACTCAGTACATGGAAACACTGATTGTGTCTGTGTTTTTTGAAAAGTTTTCTTTGTGATCTATTGAGTCATCTAACTAGGTATAACTTAATGACTATGGAACATCTTTTTTTCAAGGTGCCTCCACATAGACAACTATCTAGGGTTCTAGGTAGTGTACGCGATGACAGTTTGCCGAGCGACGAGGCTTCGGTGCAGGTCCCCCTTATTGCAGTTGTACCATCAGGTGGTGTACCAGCAGCAGCACTACCCATTAGGCAGCCAATGCCACCAGCCCCTGTAGTAGAGGGTGAACACCACTTGAGCGCGTTTCATGGGTTCCAACACCAATGGCCACTGAGGTTCTAAGGATGGACGGATCTGTAGGAGGATGAGGAATGGATGGAGGCCATCGTTAGAGTTTTCTGACTGGTCGGGACACCAGCTGATCTCATGGTGATCCTTTCCCCTATTCTTCTTCAGGAATCATCAGGAAGATGGTGGATCTTGATTCTCTAGGTTCACAATGAGGTCATTCTCTTCTGGGTAGACTTCGAGAGGATTTTCAGGGCAATGTTCGTCCTAGTGAATTTACGCACAGTGCCTATACAAGAGCTTATTCACCTACAACATGGTATCATGACAGCGAATCAGTAGTATGGGACTTTCACTAACCTCTCACGCTACTCCACTGACGTGGTGTGCGACCCATTCATTAGGTCCTGAGCCTTTGAGCAAAGGATCAGATGGGAGATTAGATCGTCAATGATTTCTCTTAGAAACCCGACACAGGCGGGGGTGTTAGAGCGAGCACTTTTAGTGTATAGTTTCCTTGCGGAGTAGTCACCGGCAGGGAGACCCAACACCAGACGTTACATAGGAGAGTCATATACAGCTGGAAGCAGACATATGATGCAGAGTTCTAAGAGGACTAGACCTATAGGTGGACAACTATAGGGTACATGGTCCATTGTGTGAGTCTCTCGAGACAGAGCAGTACAGGCGAAGAGCAGGCAGTGTTACTCGTGTGGCAGGCATGGTCACATGGCTCGTGACTGCCCGACCCACCATATGGCATACCGGAAGATGGTCGGTGGACCTCTTGGATAGAGTAAAATATTCGATCGAGGAGTTCCACAGGAAGGAGGCAGATGTGGTAGTGGAGGTGGTCATGCAACTGTCAGTGGGTGGCGATTCAAGGTTCTACCGCCACCACCTTCAGGTGGTCCACCCACCATAGGGATTAGGTGGACAAGGATGAGCTCTACTCCAAGAAGTTGAGGCCTATGATCACGATGCTCCGTAGATGATACGATATATGATCTGTGTCTACTCCACCTCAGCTATAGTACTTATAGACATTGGTGCTTGTCACTTTTTTATTTCCACTTCCTTCATTCGGAGCTTAGAGATACCGGTGGATCCATTGGCTTGATCCTTACAGCTATAGACTCTTAAGAGAGAGAATTTGATGATTACACACTGGTGTCGGTAGTGTGAGCATACTCTAGGAGTCGAGAACTTTGGTTGGGATCTTCTGTTAGCGGTGTCAAGGCCTTACAACTATATCTTGGGTATGGACTGGTTATCCATAGGCCATGCTCATATTGATAGTCTTAGGTGCAAAGTGTAGTGTGGCTGTTAGGACGAGACCATGTTTACCTTCACCAGTGAGATGGAAATATTTGCAATAGAGAATGGACTTACCCGGAGGAGGGTGCAGCTGATCGCATAACAGTTGGATAGCCTTACCCTCAGAGCGGTTGATGTTGAGAGTCTGAGCTATCCGGTAGTGGTGGACATGTACACTGATGTTTTTCCTGATGATGTTCTGGGTCTACCCCCTCACAGAGAGGTGGGATTACACATCGCCATATACCCAAGGACATCATCGGTATCTACGAAAACATATCATATGGATCCTACAGAGCATTGAGATCTGTGAGTATAGTTGGAGGACTTGCTGAGAAAGGGGTTCATTAGGCCCAGTGTTTCTCTTGGGGCAGCTCCAATTTTGTTCGCCAAGAAGGTGGATGGGAGTTTGGGACTCTGGGTGGATTATAAACACCTGAACAAGGTGACCAAGAAGGACATGTACCCACTCTTGAGGATCGATGATCTCTTTGATCAGTTAAAGGGAGCATGGTGGTTTTTAAAGATAGACCTCAGATTAGGCCATCACCAGCTCAGGGTAGGAGATGAGGATGTGCAGAAGACAACCTTCATATTACAGTATGACAACTATGAGTTCTTGGTTATTCCATTCAGCATGACCAACGCCCCAATAGTATTCCAGGGACTCATCAATAGGATATTCCAGCCATACCTCGATCTTTTTGAGGTATTCTTCATCGACGACATCCTGATATACTCAGCTACAGAGGATGAGAATTCCTATCATCTTCAAATAGTTCTGGACACACTCTGAGAGCACTAGCTTTCAGGTAAGCTATCGAAATGCCAATTATGGATATGAGAAGTCGACTTTCTAGGAAACGTTATCTTTGTGGCTGGAGTTGCGGTGGATCCAGAAAATATTGAGGCAGTGCTTTCTTGGGAGCCACCTAGGAGTGTGACGGAGGTGCAGAGTTTCCGGGGATTGGATGGTTACCACTAGAGGTTTGTGCAAGACTTTTCTAGAGTTGAGGCACCCTTATCAGAATTGACAAAGAAGGGGAAACCCCTCATCTGGTTGGAGATATTCCAGTGGAGTTTCTAGGAGATGAGACAAAGATGGATGAGTTCTCCTATTTTGAGGCTACCAGAGGAGGGAGTTGGGTGCGTAGTCTACTTCGATGCATCACGGACTGGGGTCAGATGTGTCCTCATTCAAGAGCAATCAGTGATCGCGTATGGTTCTCAACATCTAATATAAAATTGGAAGAACTATGCTACCAATGACCCGGAGATAACATTAGTGTTATTTTCCTTGTAGATTTGGTGACATTACTTGATGAGAGAATGTTTTACAATCTACTCTGATAATAAGAGTCTCACGTATATCCACTCTGAAAAGGACCACAACCTGATACAATGGAGTTGCCTTGAGTTCCTCTAGAACTATGACTTCGAGATAGTCGAAACTTTTGGAAAGGGGAATGTAGTAGGAGATGCACTCAGTAGGAGATCTGGTATACAATTGCTGAGTGAGGAATTAGAGCATCTAGCCGCTTTGTGGATATCCTATGTAGATCGAGATGGAGTAGCTTATCTTTATTCTCTAACAGTGACTCCCCCACTCCTTCAGCAAGATAGGGAGGTGCAGCTAGGGGACACTGACTGTGAGGCTCGATGTGCTCAGATATCCACAGGACAGACACCTTATGGATTTTCTGAAGGTGGGGAGCACGTCATCCTCTTCAGAGGGTGTAATATAGTACCCATGGTTCTATGAGAGGAAGTTTTGACGGAGTTCCATACATCCCCTCTAGTAGTACATCCTGGAGTGTTGAAGATATACGAGGAACTTCAATATCAGCATTGGTGTCCAGGAATGAAGAAAGTAGTAGCAGAGTTTGTCTCATGGTGCCTCACATGTCATTAAGTGATGAAATAGAATCAGGTTTCAGTGGGCTTAGTTCAACCACTAGAGGTTCAATAGTGGAAGTGGGATGTAATCTCCATTGATTTTGTGACAGGAATTCCCCACACGTCCCAAGGGCGTGATTCCATCTAGGTGATCGTTGACCGACTCACCAATTCAGACCACTTATTACCTATTAGAGAGAAGGGACCAGTAGATGGCTTGGGACACCTCTACATCCTGAAGATTGTACGGATTCATGGAGTTCCATATATGATTGTCTTTTATCATGATGCAAATTTTACTTCCTGGCTATGGAAGGGGTTGCAGGTGGCATTCGGGACACAACTTCGGTTGAGCATCACCCTCCATCCTCAGATGGATGGTCAGACCGAGCAAACCGTTCAGATTCAAGAGTACATGCTTCGAGCATGCATCCTAGATTTCAACCACAAATTTGAGGATCACCTTCCCTTGGTGGAGTTCACATACAATAACATTTATCACTCAACTATCGGTATGGAACCATTCAAGGTATTGTACGGTCGACCTTGCAGATCACCTCTGAGCTGGACTGGCCCAAAGGAGTTAGCACTCATGAGACCAGAGATTCTACATGTTACCATGGAGAAGGTGCAGATCAACCAAGAGTGGATGAATACTACACAAGGAGGCATAATTATTATGCTGATAGGAGACAGAGACCACTGGAGTTTGGGGATGGCGACCATGTCTTTCTACTGGTCTCACCGCGACAAGGTTTGCAGAGGTTTGGTTGGGGCGGTAAGATAACTCCAAGGTTCATCGGAACCTTTCAGGTGCTCAGCAGAGTAGGCAAGGTGGAAAACCACTCTGCCCTTCCCCCTTAGTTACATTGGGTGCATGTCGTTTTCCAAATAGATCAAATGAGGAGGTACGGGCATGATCCCTCGCACAACAATGACAGGGTCAAGCTGGACATCGAGGATATGATGATGTTTTTGGAGGTTCTAGTAGATATTGAGGATCGACAGGAAATATTCCTATGTGGGTGATTTATACCTCTGGTGTGTATACGTTGGCAGCACGGGAACCACTAGGAGAGCACATGGGAGCGGGAGGCTCAGATTCATGCTCAGTACCCCCACTTGTTTCATTAGTTTTTGTTGTGGATTTTGGGGACACAAATCCCTGATGTGGGGAAAGTGTACAGACCTTGAATTTTACATGTATTTTTTTAAATTATATGGAAATATTACGAGTCCATGAAAATTGATGGTGCGTGATACTGAGTCCAGGTGTGCTTGGAATGAATTTCTTAATTTTGTTTGGTACATTCAGTAAATACACAAGAGGCAATTTGGAACTTTTGAACTGTTGCTCGGAATTGAAATCTAAGGACACTGTTGAACTCGCAGCACTGGTATTCACTTAAGAATTCCTTCACCTAAACCGTAGTAGGTCGAGGGTGGAAGTTAGTTTTTCAGTTTTTCATGGGAGAGTTAAAAGAAATATAATAAAAATAAAACACTAATTTTTATTTTTATTTGAAACCACCAATTAGAATACTTGGTGGTGGGGACCACCCGAACTCCCATTTAATGTGGGGAAACCCTTGGAATTCTTCCAATATATATTCCAACATTAATTTTATTAATTAACTTAACATTATTAATATTGGCACCTCATCTCTTTATGTGAGGAATTGTTGGAAAAGGGAGAACTTGTGGAGAGCCTTGGAAGATCATCCCCCAACAAATTACATCCTCTGGATCAAGAACATGGTACCATCTTTGGAGCATGTTATGGGAGCGACGGACGTCAGTTTTCATCATATTCATCTCCTTACTCACGCCGTCTCCAAAAAATTTGGAAAGGAATTGATTATAAATTTCCTTCGTGGATTTTATGTTGTTTCCATCCTGAGAAACCACCTACTATCGGTCTAATGAGGATGGTGCGGGATAAATGAATATGGATCGATTCCTCTGCAATTATTCATGATTAGATGTGTTCTTTGCAGATGAAGCAGCAGGATTAGCGGAACCTGACCTTGTTGCCGACAACCAACATTGTCTTGGAACAAGGCGGCGGCCGACACACCTACTGGCCGTGATGGTGATGGCAGTGAAACTGTGCCGCCGAAGGAGGTCGTAGCACGTCGACCATGACAGTGGTAGGACAACGGCCGACATGCCGGCCAGCTGCATGATGGCAGGGTGGCGCGTGTCTGCACCACCGGCAGAGGAGAAAGTCACAACCCGTCACTCGTGGTGGTGCTCCAAGGCAGTCAGAAACTGGTCAGCCGTGGGAGGAGAAGTGAGCATCCGCGCCTTAGGAAGGAGGGCCGACCATTTCGACAGGCCGTGTCCCACTGAGCGGGACCACTCCGGCGGGTCCCATGCGCTAGCCGTATGGTCCGCTGAACAATTCGGGGAAACCGGGGGGGGTCCCCCGAGTGTCAGTTAGGAAGGACCCCACCATGGTGGGACAACCGAGCGCGAGCCGCACCACGGGCAGTTCCGAGTGGGCTACACTACGGTGGGCCACACTGCAGCTGGACACTTCGAGCAGGCCGCACCGCAGCGGGCCACACCATAGTGGGTCGTGCCCATCGTGGGCCAGGCCGGGCCACCCCCTTCATGGGTCATGATGGAAAATTTCCAGGAAAACCGGGCCCACTACAACCCAGGTCAACCAGGCCGGACCCGGACTGGGTCGGGCTAGGTCGGACCGAACTCGGGCCCATCTGGACCTTGATACGCCTTTGTATCCATATCTAGAGAACCGTGCTTCTGTTTGATTAATATTTTGGGTCGCCATAATCCTTGGATCGAGATATCCCTTTTCGTATACTCCACTAGCGTTTTTGATAAAGTTGGAGTATGGCCAGGATGGATTGAACCCAAATACAACTGGTCCCTCAGAACGAAAACGCTAATAACATCCAGCCCAAGCTTCTGGTTTAAGGTCTGTTTGTCGCGTTTGGTCATTTTCTACGTGATGGAACATTGAGACACTTATTTGTGGGTCTTCATGGTAGTTGAATTATTGACCTATGGCTTGAGGAGAAGAACCTCCCGGTAACAAGCATGCATAGTGCTGGAACCCTATAGCTAGCTGTATATGAGTAGTTTTCAGATCCTATTTGGGACATCGTCAGAACCTGTGTAGGTCATCTTTAGATCTTGTGTGGGTATTCTTCAGATCCTGTGTGGGTCAGCGCTCAGTGATCCGGTTTGGGTAAGTGCATACCAATCTTGTGTGGGTCATCTTCAGATCCTTTGTGGGTCATCTTCGATCCTGTTTGGGTCCACAACAAAGATTCTCGATGAAGTAAGATGATCTAGCAATACAGATAATCATTTATACTCCGAAAAATAAGTTATACCTTTTCTGAGCTGAGTGTTTACCTTTTTGGTACACTTCTATGTGGGATATCTTTGTGGTATTCTTCTGTGTGGAGATACCTTCATGTTATTCATTTGTATGGCATTACCATTTTGATACTTACCTCTATGGTGTACCTTTATGGTACATATATCCTTGTAGTGTTACCTGTGTGGTACTTATATCTTCGTTGTGTTACCTGTGTGGTCCTTCAGCATTTGTGGGGTTACCTTTTTGTTATTATTTCCCTCATGAGTGAGGAGTGTATATATTGATATCTTAGGTATATGTATGGGAATATACCTAAGTAGTGTTGATGACTATAACTTCGTGCTTTGAGATTGAGGCCTTTCTTTGTGTTTTATCTTTTGTTGATTCTGTGAGACATTCGGGGGTCTTGGGGTCCCTACTCAGTATCATTATACTCACCCCTGTACGGGCTATGCCACTCACCTTTCTATGTCTTATGCAGACGATGGACAACATTGATTAAGGTTTAGAGTGCGAGGACCAGAGGCTGCTCAGAGGTAGAACGTTAGATGAGACGACCATTCATGAGTTGTACCTACCCTTCAGGTATGATCCTTGGTGGGTATTCAGAGGAGCTGTTTCCAATTTCACTTATACTTTCTATTTGAGCATTTATTCTGGCCTCTTTACTTACATTACACACACTTTTTACTATACAGTTTACTTTGGGGTCGTATCTTGTTGTATGGTTGGTTGTGTGAGTTTACAGGTTATAAATGCAATGCCTTCCGAGTTTTAGGGATATGCTTTTTGAATGCTAGTTTCCAGCCCCTAGCCTATAGATGGTTGTCTTGGGGTAGTCATGGCACTGGATTTGGGGGACGAGTCATGATAGACATTCTCAATGAATCAAATAGAAACTATATTTTGATTTTGGAAGAATGATGAAAATATTTTCTTATAACTGGAGTAAAATGGGTTATCACACATAAATGTGATGTAAATTGAATTGTTTTTAGAAATAAATATTGAATTTTTAAAAATGGGTAAAATCTATAAAAATGAAGAGAATATATATAAAACATCACAATAATAGATATATTAAAATCTACTAATATACCTCTATTTTGTACAACATTCATAAATTTTATTATTTATCAAATTTATTAGAAGTGTTTTGTTCTTAGTATATATTTATAATTTGAATTTTATGTGTAAAATTAAATTATTTTTGAAAACACTGAATCATCAGAAAATATTTTTAGACTTACTAAGTCTCTCAATGGACTAAATAAATCCCTAATATTCTATAATAACATACTTACTTGATTTTTTTACAATAATATTTTTTAAAGGGAACTACATATCAAAAAAATTTAATAAACATGTTTGTAAAGCAACCATCATTATTCAAATTTATGTCGGTTACATTATATTTGGTTCAATGTATAAATATATTTCTGATTATTTTCTGATCTTATGATGATTTTTTTAATTGAACATGATAGGTGAACTCAATTTTTTTCTAGGATTTAATGTTTCTCAAAAACAAGAATGAAATTTCATATCCCAACAAAATTATTAAAAAAAATTACTTAATAATTTTTGTTATGGTAATAATAAAATTATTATTACTCATAATGTACCCCCAAAAACTATATATCATAATGAATTAGGGAAACCATTTGATCAAATTATTTTTAGAGGAGTGATTGGTGGTTTACTAAAACTTATAGCTAGTCATCCAGAGTTATTGTTTTCAGAATTATTTTGTTTGATATTTCTTGCTAATATAAAAGATACCCAGATTAATGTAGTAAAAAATTACCATAAGGTAACAATAGATCTTGAGATATTTTATTCATCTGGAAATGACTTTGAATTTAAAAAAATGGATATAGACTTTGGTGAAAATAAAATTTATAGAAAAAGTAAATATAGAACATTTAATTTATTTTGAGAGGATATATATTACTATAATTGTAATAAAAAACAATCAAAACACATTCCACTTCAAAATTTGTATACATATCAGCTAGATGTTTTTATGCTTATGTGTTGTGGATGCAACACTCACTCACTGACTTTGGAACGATTTTGAGTAAAAAATTTAATTCTTGTGATAACACAATTTCCATTGATCATAGTATAAAACCAACACATCACTCACAAGATAATAAAATAGATATAATACCATATTTATATTAGGATCACAAAAAATAAGACTTTAATTTCTAATTAATTGATATGAATGAACAACTTGCTGATATTATCCCAAAACCTCTAGATTATGATAAATTTTGTTTTCTAAAAAATATTGAAATGTTCCACATAAAATAATAATTTATTTACTTTAAAATTACATATATACTAAGATTAAATAACACCTTGAAAAAGAAGGATATTTTTTCCTAATGTTATGAAATTTTTTCTTTATGTTTTCTAAACAATTCCCAGACAATGTTTTTCTAAAAATTTTATAGATAATGTTTTATTAACAATTTTTATGTCATGATTTTCCTAAAAAATCTCATTCAATGTTCTGTTATATTTTCCAGGATAAATACTTTTTGAAACATTTTATGTTTCATCAAACTGAGCTACATCTGAATGATCATTAGACAACCTGTCTCTTTATTTTGTAAAATAAATAGTTTTTATAACTATAAAGAACATCAATAAAGAACTAATTAATTTTTTATTTGAGGTAAATTTTCAATCTAATAATATATATTATCAATATATTTTTATAACTTTTTATATATTTTTATCATTTTTATGAAAAATATTAGTTCAACAGAATGTTTTACAACTTTTGAGTTTCCTCGGAACAAATATTTGTCCGATAAACATATACCAAAAGTTACAAAACTTTATGGGTTAAATTTGTACCTATACTTTAATAAAAGTTATCACCCAATGATATATTTTTATAGATTAAATATAATCCATTATATTTGAGTAATTTGAACTAAATATCTCTTTTGGTATATATATAAAGGATAATTGTGTCCCCACTCCTTCTTCACCACTTGTTTTAAGTGTAGATATCTTTCTAGTAAAACTTTCTTCATCCTGATTTGGTATTAGTTCATCTATTTGTTTCATGTTTGTCCAATAATGTTTCATGGAAGCCTCATGTTATTATTTTGAAATAATGTATGATAAAGAAGGATTGATAGAGGGAAAATGCATTGGAATGTATGATTCCTAATCAAAGTTTGAAATCATTTTTGAAATTTATAAATCACTATGTGTTTCTAAAGAATATTTTAATTTTCAATTTCTTAAAATTATAATATAATTATATACAGTAGAAGAGCATAGTAAATAATATGGTTTAAATATTGTTTCTTTTACTATTTTTGGGAAGTTATACAACCTAGATATCAATGATGTTGGTGAGAAAGTTGATATTCTATTAGAGAGTGAATCAAATATTTTGACTCATCAGTTTCCTTAAAAGATTTGAAGAATTAAGAAATATCATGAAAAACTTCATTATTTTCCTCATATGAAAATGTGATGAAAGTATCACATCTATCTCCACATGAAATAAAAGTTTATATAGTGATTCAAAACTATCTAATTATATTAAAAGTAGATAGGGATACTTTAAAAGTATAGGAAATTTATGTGTTGGATTTCTAATAAATAATTATAATATTTAACCATATTATGTTTATTATTAGTTTCATCAATTTAGTTAATTTAGCATCAATGAAGTTAAATATTATCTATTATCTAGGTTTTATAAATAATGTTTTGGTAAAATTAATCGAATAATAAAAAATCAATAATGAGGTGGTTTGGGTTAGAGATAATACTTCATATATTTGATAAGAAATCGTAAACTAAATGAAGCTCATTTAGGTTCCTAATTTGAAATTTTTTATTTATAAATCATAAAAAGTTGAATCGATTTTTTATTTTAATAATATTAAAAATAAAGGTTTGGATAAAAGGAATTTTTTTTAAAGATCTCATCCAATTCCAACGAAGAAAAAAATTTCTAATGAGGATTTCATTGTGTTCATTACAAAGAAAGAAGAAAATAACGATGAATGTCTATTATTTGGTTTAGATAAGGATTCGTTTTTAGCTCTAAATGTTCATTTTTTGAAAAACTCAGAGAAGAATATAATAAAAATAGGCATGCTAATATTATGAAGAATAATTAATGTATCAAAACCACTTAAATAGAATTAATAAAATCAATTAAGTGTTAATGTTACAATAAAGGAAAAATATCCTCAATACAATCCACATTTAATTTTTTAGTGGGAAGATCATACGTCCTTTAAACTATAATAAAAACCATCGCATGTTTCAATATAGTTCTATGTATTGAAAAGAGAAAAGTTAAAGAAGTTTCTATTGATAAAATTCATTCTGAAAATGCTCAAGATGAAGTTGAAAATTATTTGAAAAACCAGGGAAGATCCAATTGGGGAAATAGAATAAAAGTTTTAGATAGTTGAATAAATATATAGATGTTTAATATATGTAAACTGACACCTACACTTCATTATAATTCACATTACCAAATTTTTTTTTTAGTGTTTCAGATAAAATAAGAACTTTCCTTGCAAAAAGATCAACATTCTCAAACAAATAGATCTAAAAAATATATATTCAATAATGAATTTGATATTATAGTTATTTTACAATATGATTATATTAAAATAAAATTATGATATTAATCTTCAATAATTGAAGATATATCCATTGTGGATGTTTATTCTTAATCCAATAGCTCAACACCATATATGAGTTTCAAAATAACAGAGATAACGATGAACTATTTCAATGAATTTCTAAATAGTATTGAAGGAATAATTTAAATATTTCTGTATGTTCTATCTATGTGAAAGTATATTCCAGAAAAAAAAAATATTTTTTATAAAATATAGTTCTCTAAAAAACCATACAAATTAGTTACTGTGAATAAAGTTGAGTTTAATAACTTCAACGAAAAATAAAAAGTAGAATCAAGGAAGTTGAAAAGTGTTATTGAGTGGATAAAGCTCCCTGAATGAGTTATCATGTACATCAATGAAAAAAATTGATGAATAATAAGATAAGTATATATATATTTTTCAATGTCTTCAAGTGTTATCAATTCTAATGTTTTTTAATGTACTAGGTAAATTAATAATTCCAAATTTCTCATGATGAACCACGATGACGAGATTTAAAAGATAGGGAATAAGATAGAATATCTAAAATAATAATTTAATAAATTTGATGAAAACATTTTGTTAATTAGAATAAAATCATAATTATATCAAGAATATTTGAGTTTTTAAAGATGAAATTATGAAGATAAAGATAGTTTTTTCTGATTTTGAAAAATATCAGGATCATTTTAAAAAGATGAGGGCATTATTCAAGAATCATTTAATGAAAAATTTGATATTTTTTGGACTCTTTAAATTTTATAATATCCAAATTTAGAATGCTATAATTTATATTTTTACAAGATGTTATAATAATATATTTTTATGGATGTTTTTTCCAAAATTCCTGGATGAAGGTCTTCCATAAATTTTTTGATAAAGATATTTCATAGATGAATTTTTATTTTCATTTCAATTTTTTGTATAATATTTCCCTATCATTTAAGGTAATACATTCTACCACTTAGAAATATTTTTTTAAAATCACAAAGTGGAAGAAATGGTAAGAAATATAAAAACTTGGGGAGAAAAAAACATAAGTTTTGGGAGAAATTGAACTTTCAAACAAAAGGGGATAGAGGAATAAAGTTCCAACTTATCAAGAAAAAAATAAAACTGGAGAATATATAAGATTGAGGTTGTAAATTAATTTTAAAAATTTTAAACATTATTTTTTCTTTATAAAATGTCTGTTTTTTCTTTCAAGAAAGGGGAATAATTTTTAGTCTAAAGAATATTTTTACACATTATAACATTTCTTTTGAAAATTAGAATCCTCTTCTTTAGAATTATATATATTTTATCTTTTATACTACCAAATATATAAAAATATTTTTTAGGAAATTTAAATATTTTACAATAAAGACAATATATTAACTAATGGATGAAACATTAAAAAATATTTTAGGATAAAGGATACCAAACAAAATATGCTTAGTAGATGGACATGTTTATTACACATCAGACACATAGACACAATGTTCAATGCATGGGGGTTTGTAAAGTATAACATAAAAGTATAAAAAAATCCCATTAAATGAAGTATGACCATATAGAATAGAATTAATTTATCATAGAGAGGTAGAAATTCATTCTAGATGAAATTTTATAATGATTAACAGAAAAATAAATTCATACATTCCCCTGGATGAATAATTTCACTTATAAGAGATGGAATCATATACACATGAGTGGTGTATATCTAGATGAATATCAGATGAAGATGTGTGTTGAACCATTCAAGTGAAAAAAAGATTTTTTTATGTTTCTTCAACAGATCCCAAGAAATGTAGAGCTTAACCATTTAATGAAAATCTATAAATAGAGCTTCATATTCAAGGAGAATAATATTTTTTTTACATCTTGAACTATCTAAATTGTTTTGAAACTTTCATAACTTATTGTAACTTGAATATACTCCTTTCTATCATTTATATAATATTTTTATTAATTTGTCTGTTGTGAGGTTTACTTTCATAAATACTTAAAGAACCTTTATTTAGTATTCCTTTTGTCTGATACGGTTTTATAGAGGGATTCAATTTTTTAGGAATATGTTGTATATACCCATAATTTTTATCAAGCTTACCAAGGCTAAGGAAAACTAAGGTTTTATTAGATCTTTGACATCAATGGATTTTGTATGAGAGAAAGGGAAAAATATATGGTATGTTTATTACCATGAATATATTGGTTCTAGTTTAACACATCCTTAATAAATAAGTATAATGTGTTGATATTATCTTATAAATGTTTCTATAGTGTTTTCTTATATAGTTTTTATAAATTTTTATTATAATTTTACATATAATTTCCCAATTCCACAATGAAATTTTATAATAAAAGTTTTATATTGTATTTTATAAATTTTTCAAACTCTTTTTATAATGTTTTAAAAATAATAGTTTTTCATTAACATCCATATTGAGGATGTAAAATTTATATTTTTTATTTTATAAAATAAAATTCACCCCACTCTTATATTAAAACATATCATATTTTGATCTTGAATGTTCCCCGTCAAATATATCATACTTTTAAAAGTACAACGGTCCACCAAAATTATTTAAATTAATATTTAAATGAAAACCAAAAACCCAAAAAATAGAGTGAAAATAAATAAACAAATCACTTTAAGTTTTAAATATAATAAATTATATCAATTAAATTGAAATAAATTACATAATTCAATAATGTTCGAGGGGAAAATTAAATGAACATTATTATTGATTACAACATAAAATAAAGGAATAAATAGTTTTAGATTCCAAACATTCCCTTAATCAAATAAAAAATATCAACCAAAAGGTTTTCATTGAATATATTAGCTAGTTTATGATTATTGCAAACAAAATATATCATGATATCACATTTTGGGAAATTGTATGTATGAATATGTTATCTAAGGTTAATGTGATTTTAGAGAGACCATTGAATTGGATTTTTGGAAATAGAATTATTACTAGTTACATTTAATTGGTATATACTCATAATCTCATATATGATTTTTTTAGAGTATGGTTCATCCAAGTGATTTGGGTGAAATAACTGTCTAAGGTGACATATTCTTCTTATTTCATAGAAAGAGAAATAAAAATTTTTCTTCTTACTACACTATAAGACTAGAAATTTTCTATGTTTGTATAAATTAATAATTGTAATTTTACTTTCTTATCGGAAACAACTAAAATACCCATTTAAAAAATATAATTTCAAAATAGGCACTATTTGGATAAAAAAATACTTTTAAAATACATAAAAAATATTATAAGATAATTCAAATGGGATTTATTTATATTTTTTTAAAATTGGTACAAAGGCATACACAAAACATGATTTATAGATAATTCATGGAAATATAGTGGAAAATACCAATCATGCATCTATAAAAATTATTGTTCACCAGTTTAGTAAGTCTTTTAAAAGTAAGCTTAAAATAAGATATCATTAGAGTAATAATGAAATTAACATGACCCATTCTAAAATAATTTAAAATCTCTTTTATTTTATTTGGATAAGAACATTTCCTTACAAATATTTAAAATTTTAAATGAAATCAAAGAATTTAGTTGACTTATAAAACTCAATTCGATTTCTTTTCTCATTAAATTAGATATTTCATCACAAAGTTGTTATTTGGTTGAACAAAAAATGGCATCATCTGTAAAAAAATTACAATTAAATGATCCTTTGAAATATGTATTGAAAATAAATTAAAGAGGTTATTTTATATTTTAAACCCATTTTCTAAAGTAAATTTAGGTATCCTTTCATAAAAATCCCATAAGTCATATTTCAATCCATGAAGTGATTTGGTTAACGTGAAAATATTTTCATCAAATCTAGGATCACCAAAACCCGTTGGTTATTCCCCAAAAACCTTTTTAAAAATCGAACCATTTGAAAAGTAATTTTTTAAATCCTTTTTAAAAATATAAAAATCCAAATATATAGTTATTTCACATAGGATTATAATAGATTTTCTCCAAAAAAATTTGGTAAAGGTCTCATAATAAATAAAAAACATGTTATTTATTTTATCCTTTAGTTTTATGTTGGACCTTTTTAGAAATGATATTACCTGGATCATCAAATTTATTTCTAAAGACCCAAAAGGTTCCTATAACATGATGATCATCAATCCTTTCCAAAAGATTCAAAACATTGTTTTAGGTAAATTGATTTAACTCCTACTTCATAGAAAGAACACAATTTTGATCATTAAGGACTTCGTCATTATTTTTGGTCGTTAGGTGTTTCAAAAAACCACAATGTTCAACTTCATTTAAAATGGACCTCTTAATACAAGAATCAACTTAAAAATCACTAATAAAATTTCCAAGAGAAATAAATTTATATTTATCCCCTTCATTTGGTAAAGGGGTAGGTTCTTCTACAATTTCATTATATTTTGGAGGTATAAGTTTATTGAAGGTCAAATTATTAGTGTATACTAAGAACTATGAAATTGAGGATGCGGTTTGGGTAATTTAGAATCAAATATGAGGTGAATTGACTCTTCAACAATCTTGGACCTTTTATTGAGAACCTAATAATATTTAAATGAGTTGGAATACTCAAGAAAGATATCATCTTTCAATTTTTGTGTAAAATTTTACTTTATTTTATTTTTTCTAAATAATTAAACATTTAAAACTAAACACTATAAAATAAAAAACCTATGGTCATTTACCTTTATAAATATTAGAGTGGTTCTTGCTAAAATTGGGATTCAGAATTATATGGTCAATGTTATATCATGTATTATGGAACACATCAATCTAAAACTATTGAGGGAGCATATATAAATTGGGTATAGTTAAATAAATTTCTTGAAAAGTTAGATTTTGTATCTAAAGAAACATATATTTATTAAGACACTCAAGGTGTGTAAAATCATAGTGATAGCCTTGTGAAATATAATATTAAAAAATCCTTATCTTAAAACTTTCCCATATGATCCCTCAATGGATAAATGACCTTATAACCTATTTCAATTTTACCTTCTTGGTATATTTAATGAATACCTTAAACGTCTAAATTTTAGGTGAAAAGAAAAAAACTCAAGTAAATATTGAATAATCATCTATAATTACAATTTTGTAAGATTTACCTCTTATACTTTCCGCATGGGTTGGTCATAAAATATATAGGTGTATAGGTTAAACAGACTTAGTGGTTGAAAATTACTTTTTTAATTTAATGTATTAATTGTATTGTTTACCTAGTTTCCATTGTTTTTAAATAGTTTCATTTTGAAATTGATATTTTGTTAAATATCATACTAGATGTTTGTAGATAATAATTACTAGTGCGCGTGTGATACAAAAAACTTGGAATCTATATCCTATCCATGAATCACAATATTTGTATATATAAATTGATAATTTTTTTGTTGAAATGGATTTCAAATAAAAAACACAAACATTTTTAAATATAAAATTAGAATATAAAATATTTCCATTGGAATAAAAAACTTCTCAAAAATAAATTTCAAATGAAGTTTTCAAACCACTATAAATCAATTAACAAATTCTAAGAAAATTTTCTTTAAACCATTAATATACATAATATATTTAATAATAGTGGATTAAAAATATCCAATTTTACCTATAATGATGATCATACTCTTTGATTTATTGCTAAAGGTGACATTCCCACCATCAAGAACTAAAAGGTGGCAGAATTTAGTTTACTCACCCCACATATTCCTTGATTAACTTTATATCCATGTACCATGCATCTCCTAGATAATTTCTCTTGAAACACATTTCGTGCAACAAAAATAAGGGATTAAATATTTTGGTACCCAAAATTTGGGTCCACAATTCTTATCCAAACTAGATTTTGGAACATATATTTCTTTGAAAGTTTTTTTCTAGAATAAAAACATGAAGAAATATGAATGGATTTGTTTTTTACATAATAATAATTTTTTCAAATTCATTCTTCAATCAAGTGTCCAGTCGTTCTAAAATAATTTCATTATATATATTTAATTATTTCATTGAAAAATGTCATATTTTTCTGAATTTCGAGAGGATAATTCTTGAATAGTTTAACCTAGAATATAAGCACCTTTCCCATGCTATTGTGAATAAAAATTTAAATTTTAATTATTATCTCATTGGGAGAACTTGTAAATAGGTTCATTAATATATTTAATAATATTTTCTAATTTTTTTCCATTGTGTTGGCCTTTTAAATGATCCCTTTTATTTTCAACATCATTTAATTTAATTTTAAAGCATTCATTTTCCTCTTAAAAAATTGAATCTTATTTTTTTATTTTCATAATTTTTTTATATAAAATCCTATGAATTATAATTTTTCTCCTGGAGTTTTCCATTTTCCTTAATAATTTGATATTTAAAAAAACAACGTGATTCTATTTATTTTTAATAACTTTTAATTTCATTATATATTAAAATAAAACATCTTGTAATTGATCACTATCATATTTAACATCTTCATAATATAAATTTCAAGAATAAAAAAAAGATATTAATGATTTTATCTCTTGATTTACCTCAATTTAATCCATGAGACACTTGGGGCTTCCACCGATTGATTCATATGAATAGAATGAGTCATCGCTCGTAGTCCATATTGACAAACTTAACGCCTTATTTTTTCTGTATTCCCATTTTTCTTTTTATAAAGAGATGAGTTTGTCTTTTTATATTTTATTTTTTATTTCAATCATATAATAATACCTATCATTTGGTTTTTTCTCTTTCTTATCATGGTGGTGTACATTCTATTCATGAAAAACTTTTTCGTCTTTTATGAAAATTGAAAAACCACTTCTCCAATTCTTAAAGATTCAATGTTATTTTCATATAAATAAATGGTGTTATAATCATTTAACTCTTTTGATTCCTTCTAAAATTTCATCTTATTTTTACTATCATTTGTCATGAGAGGTATAATGTGTTTTTAGTAGGAATATTTTCTATGTCCTTTTACTATTGTATTTTTTTCACTTTGGGATACCAAGAACTAAGAAATAAACGTATTTTGTTCCTTACAACATTATTTATTAAGATAAAATTACATACGGACTGTCTTCCACTACTAATATCAAGGAAATGTGTAAATATCTAAATTATATATTTGTTAGGATACATTCTAAATAATTAAAAATCATGGTGGTACATATCATTTCTAGTATTCATTGATTTATTTTTACGCACATAAATAAAGTATAATTATTTATAATTATCATGAGAATATTTATTAATTTAGATTATATTAAATTAATTTAAATATATCCCAAAATTTAGATAATTAATGGATTTTTAGTCAAGCACAAAATCCCTTATATCTTTTTGGGTCTTTTTTTATTTTCTTGATTATGTGTATAAACATGAATAAATATTCTCTAAAATAGATATCCAATGATTATATGGAAAATATAAGTTATATAATTCCAATAATCATAGTATGATCTATGAATGTTTCTATCTATACCCATAGAGTGAAATTCTAGATTACCTTGGGTATTTTCGGTAAAACCAATCATTAAGTGACCACTCTTGGAAAATAAATATGGTTTTGAAATAAATATTTGATTTAATACCCATTGTTTATTCATATATTAACGACATGAGGTAGTAAATTATTTTTTTTAATATGGAATTTTAAAAAATCAACAAATTCAAAAAAATTAAGGACATAAACCGAAGATGTAAGATATAATCACTACAAAAATAACAAATGATATTTCATAATAGTTTGTTAAAGGAGTTTTGAAATAATCCACTTGGGGACCCTAAAGTCTTCTCCCATAAAGAGACTTAAGATTTTTTGGTTTAAACCCTTGTTTTTGATAGTATCAAAGAAACCCATTACAAGAAGTAAGACCCACTAATTTTTTAAACTATATAAAGAAACATGATTAGATGTGTTTTCATTTAGTAATTATAGATAGAAATAAAAATACCCTTTCTCTTAAGGTAGTATTCACTTATACCCCTCACACTAAAATTATTGTGATCACCCATTAAAATAAAAAGGAAAGTAATTTATTATAAAACCCCTTGAACCCCACTCACAATCAATTATTACAAATTTAGAATAAGAATGCTATATAGGATGTGAGATAATTGTAATATAGAAAGAGAAAGAGAAAATAAATGACACAATGAGGCTCTAAAATGATATTCAAGGTATCCAATGCCATAATGGACCATTGGGGTGTATTTATAGCCTTCAATAGCTTAAGAAATGTTCTGGATCCACTGACATTCCTTAAGATCCCTTAGAAGTCAAAATAATGCTTGTGGGACCCTCACAAATGGATAGTTTTTCAGTCTATTAGGGGCCACTAGATAGTAAGTGGGTGTCACCAACAAGTAGGCAGATCTTCGATAGAACTGCAGTTCTATCAAGCTCTCACCAACTCATTGGTGGTACCTAGGCATAACTATTGTTACACTCAGACACCATAAATAATCTAGTGTGTCCCACCAGGTACCCACCGGTACCTATAGGTGTAGGACATAAAATTTATCCTCCACATTCCTCTTGAACACATTATTTTTATTGACAAATAAATGAAACAAATCAATAATAAAAACACTAAAATTTAATAAAATAAAATTTTAGAAAAATAATGGTGTATTTTTAATCATAAAAACACATAATAGAGTGAGATGAACATAGAATAATACCATCGACCGTATTTTTCTAGATGGCTTATGAACATTTTATTTAATTTAATTTTGATAAAAATAAAATTCATTTTTTAATTTTTAATATGATAAAATATATTATCATTTATTTTTGGAATTTTTCTATAATAATTTATTTCTCATAGAAAGGTGAAATATTCAATTTTTTTCCTAAGTTGTAACATTTACAACTATATCAAAAAGTTAGTATAATTTAAAAACATAAAAAATATTTTTCATGATACAAAAATTTATTTAAATTAGGAAATTATCCTTTTACAAATATTATTCTTAATTTATAAAATCTGTTTTTTACATTAAAAAAATAAATATTTTAAAAATAAAAACTATTTTTAGTATATTTATTTTATTAATTATTTTGACTTAATGAAATTGGGGTTTTTATTTTTTAAATGAAATATAACTATGCTTTTTTAACTAGGAACCAATTAATTTCACTAAAATCTATAAAAAATATTTTTCCAAAAATATAACATTTCGTTTTAAAAATATACTTATTCTAAAAATAAGTTTTTAAGTGATACAAGCTCTAGTGATAAAAATAATTTATATTAAACAAATAAATATTAGTTGATTATATGGATTTAATATTATAAATTAGTGGGTCCAAATAATTTAAATGGCACATGTAAATTACATAGTTTAAATGTAATTACCGTAGTAAAAACTAAAAATTGTAAAAGTGAGAATTCTACGTGTAAAAAAAATAAAACTGTGTTTAAAACATGCATAAAAATTAAAATTTGTTGGATTCCCAACCTTACATCATCCCTCCACTACATTAATTTCAATTTTTCTTAAAAATCCCTTGTAAAACATGTTCTATTTGTATATTAATATGTTTTATTTAAAAACATTCCATTCGATTCACCTATAAATAGAGTTCAACTCCACCCAATTTATGAAATAATTATAGATAATTAACTCAAAAAAAATATGGAACTAGTATCTAATAAACTCACTCCCATCATCTTAAAAGTATTGTCCTTTTGAAAAGTCCAATCTGTTGTACTATAAGGTGTTACCCAAATGAGAACATCCCAAGAGAGACATAATCTTCTCAACAAAGCTCTCTTGATTCATTCCTTCCTTTACCCACTAAATACTATTATGTACATATATTTATTATAATATAAGTATTATTAATATTCTGAAATGTTATTATACTATTTAAATACCCGTTTCCGACATTCATCGAAAACAATTCGAAAAATGAAGACGTCGTTTTGTATATGTACAGACTACTGGCTTCATGAACAATGTTCTTTATTTTTCATCACCAAACTATGTGGATGGTTGTAAAATAATTTTTAAAAATTAATATTATTATTTTAAAATTATTTAGATTTTAAAATTATATATCATTCATTATATTCTTCCTAATATATGGAAAACAAACACGCCCCTGGTATAAAAATGTGGACTACTACCACCACGAAAGTGTCGTATTCGGTTTTTCGCTCTAGAATTTATTTTTTATATAAATACCTTAAAATATAGTTATATAATATAAAAACACCTAAATAATTTCATTATACATCTATAATAATGATTATATTTTAATGGAATCACATGCTTAACAAACTAACAAATATATTGTAATTGATTGTTATTGGGGTCAGTTTAACCATCGATAAGAACAATTATATAAATTTATATAATATTTAACTAAGGAAACCTATTTTTTAGTGATATTATAATATTATAAGTAAATAATGAATTTATTTTTTAATTTTAATTGTAATATCTCTTTAATTATTCAGATTCAACCCCCTATTTTCGAAAATTACAAAATAAGAAAATCATTATCTTCATATTCCTAAATATTAATTAAAATATTTTTAAAATGAAATTATAACATTATAAAAAATATAATATCAATTAAAAATTCTATAATAATCTCTATATGAGGGAATTTAAATAGATAATCAGAAATATACACTTCCATTGTGAACATTGTACTAAACAAAATAATCGATGTTAATAACATTTGATAATGCGATTAAAATATTACTTACTAATATATGGGAAATAATTGATTATAAATACATATTTTATAAATATAATATTATTTATAAGGTTCTAAAATAGTTAATTAATATAATTAGTTATTATATACATGATGTTAAAGAACTTTTGTGGAATTCAAGAATTTTTCTAATGTATTCATTGAATCAATTACAACTCTTTGGGGAATGTTATATTTTTTTCACCATTTTTCCTAACATGTGGTCTTATTTTTGTTTAAATACCATGAATGTATTTTAATATATTTTCCATGTAATCTCGGAATGTAAAATGAAAAAATGAATTCCTTTCTTCATATGTAATTCAATTCAAGTGTTACCCAATCATTAAAGTTGTTTCTTGTCAATTTCCTTTCCTTGAGATATGTTTTCTCAATGTAAATAATTTCAATTAAATGATATTAATATTTTGAAATGAAATAAATATCTATAAATAGAATTCCCTTATGAATGAATGGTTTTTTTGTTAATAAATGTAGACATAGAATCACTTGAACTATATTTCATTTTCTTTTTTAGAGCATTATTGAATATATCCATAATTTTTATAACAGACATAAAAGACTGTTAAGAAACATAACCATTTATAATAAATCCATTCTAGAGTACAATTAAGATTATTTTATACTTAATATTTTGATCAAATATAATTTATATAAATGGAAGAAGCAATTACCTCAATCAGTAGTATCATACCCTATAAATCCCATTTATTAAAGATTCTAACCAAGATGGAATCACTGAAAGTTCTCCATGACTAATTATAATCCACGAATAAAAAATTGAAACATGATATAAACTTTTTATGAGATAATTTGATTCTTATGAAGATCATGGACCAAACCATTTTCACGGAACTACCCCAAAAAATTATTATTATCGCAGACCTCACACTTAGCACATAAGTTGGTGTAATAAAGTAGTATATATCTAGACCCTAGTAGTATAAATTTTTATATTTTATTTTTAATAAAATAATTATTATATTTATGAATTTTTATTATTAAATTTTACATATACATGATTATTTGATGTTTTTTTTATCAAAATATAATTTTGATATGGATAAATCAAAATTGTATTTTTGGTAAATATATAATTTCACTTGATATGATGTTTTTTAAAAAGACAATAACTTTTTAAATAAATTTTATTTTAATGAAATATTCTTACAAAATAATATTTTTTAAAATTCAAAAGACATTTTAATTTAATGAACTCCAATGTAATATTTATAAGGGTTTAAAAGAGGCTAATTTCCTAAAAACCAATTTTTAATGAAAAAATAGATTTATATAAAAATATTAAATTATAATATATAGTAAATTATGTTTTTATAAGATATATTATTTTCAAAATCATCATATGAAAATTATTCAATTGTGAATTTTTCATAATTTTATGAGCGAATCAAATTTTTGGGTAGAAATCAAATACTGTATAAATATACAGAACATACTAAGAAATTATAATAGCATAAAAGTGATGTAATAAATACTATAAAAGTACTTTAAAACCAAAAATATATTTTCCCATTATTATTTTGTCTTTTAATGATATTTTATTAATATTTAAAACATATATAAATTCTACCAAGTTAATATTATATTTTATGGTTTTTAAAATAATTCCTTATGAACAAAACACACTTCCACTTAAGGAATGGTATTATTTTAATTATTTAGGTTATTAATATAGTAAAATATTATAATAAATCCAATATTTTTAAAACAATGTTAAAAACAATTACAAGGTTCATATTTTTTTAATATTTTATTACATAGAGTCCAAAACCCAAGTTTAGAAATTAATAATTAATCCCCCTATTTTTGTATAAATAACCACCCATTCTCCAATTAATCTTCACTAAAAACCCATTTATCTTGAATTTTATCCCCATATCCCTCTCTAAATTTATCCCAAGGATTTCACAATCACGTAATAATCTCCTCCCAAACTTTTAGAAGCCCCCCTCAAGGTAAATGATCATTTTCCTCTTCAATATTAGTCAAGTAACTTATATTAAACCTTTTATTTCATATTATTAATTTTTATATGTTTTTACAATTACCTTTACAATATTTATGTTTCCCAAGTAATTATAGACTACCTTATAATCTCATTAAACCTTTCTATTAACCTTTAAGTACACATTTTTTCATGTCGAAATTATTACTAGATTTTCCATGCCAAATTTTTTGATTTGAATACCCTTAACCATTCCCACTCAAGGGCATACACCTAGTTGTACCTAAAAGTAATTGATTTAGGAAATCAATTTATGTGACACACAATCTTTAATTATGGGGATAAATGTGATTAAATATTCTCTTATGTTGTATGATCTTTATGGAACACATATTCATGTACATGATATGAATATGATGGGTGGTTGAGAGTTATAGAGCACTATAATGAATTGGGTGATGATTTTTTGTCGTGAGATACTATAAATAGTGTAGGAGGACTTTTCCAATTCACACTATGTTATTATTTCTCAGTGATTAGCCTTGAATTATTCTTCGTATGACTTGTTTTACGTTATTTCAACATTCTTATAACGCCTTGATGTTATCATCTTATATAATGTTGTAATATTTTTGATTATTATTCTCACCCATCTATGTCATCATGTTATGCCTCTAGAATCATAGGTACTACTTATATTTTTTATATTATTTGATTATTCACTTACATGTATTAATTCTCCATTCTTTTATAAGTCATTAGGTTATCCCCTAGAGTTTTAGATGTTCAATGGAATTTTAAGGGGATCATATGGTGTTTTTAAATAATTACATTTTATCCTTATGTCATGTTATTCAAATATGTATGTCATTACCTAAATAGACTAGTCCTATCAATCATTTGGTATTGTGTTATGTTTATATTTTTATAATAAATCATAAAATAATTTGTATAAAGATATGAATATTTATAGTTTTCAGAATATCTAAACATTAAAATATTTGAGAATCGAGATAATGGGTTTATACATCCAAGTGATTCACCAGGGGGTGCATCATTTTTTCAGAATACTTATATGTTAAGGGGCCTTTAAATTGATTATTATGATCTCAATAAGATCACTATGATGAACATGTATCCTCTTGCAGTAATTGATTACTTTTTTTATCATCATTGTGAAGCCCAAAAATTCTCTAAGGTGGGTCTTCATTCAGGATATTATCATGTAATGGTGTAGAGAAAAGGATATACCCATGTATAATTTTATTATAAGGTATAAGAATTATTTGTTTATAGTAATGCCATTTGGTCCCATTAATTCTTCTGTTATCCTCATGTATTTAATGAATTTAGTTTTTATGGATTACCTCAACAAATTTTCTGTATTATTCATAGATAATATTATTGTATACTCCAATATCAAGGAGGAATGTGAGTTGTATTTTAATGTTTCATTGATGAACTTGTAAAAGGAAGAGATTTATGTGAATTATAGTAAATGTGATTTTTTTCTATGAGAAAGTAGCATTCCTAGGGAATGTTCTAACAAAAAAAAGAGTATTTTTGGATCATTTAATGATAGAATAAATTAATGTGTGGATAATAACATCATTTTTATAGATATCCATGGTTTTCTTTGATTTATGGGTATTAAAACCGAATTTTAGAAACATCTCATGATTTTTAAGCCCACAAACTATGGTAGCTCTGAAGAGGGTAATGCTTTTAAGGACTGATGAATGTGAGAGAGATTCAATGTTTTAAAAAAAGGAAAATAACTACACTTTTCATCACATTACCCACCAGTGTGGCAGGATTTGTGATCAATAGTTATGCATCTATAAAATGTTTCGGTTATGTACTTATGAAAAATGAAAAAGTGATAGCCTCTTCATAACTCTAATTAAATACCCAATAGAAAAACTACCCAAAATATGATTTTTAATTACCTAGAATTTCTTTTTCAATGATGATTTAAGAACATTATCCCTATAGGGTGATTTCTGGAATATATACAGATCATAAAATCATCAAGTTTGTATTCACACAAAAGGATCTCATTATGCACTAATGAAGGTGGTTTGTGCTGATAAAGTGTTGAGACTATTCAATACAGAAAATCATGGGATGGAAAAATAGTTGTAGATGCTTTAACTATAAAGGATCTTCCAACCCTATTCAAGATAGGGATTTAAAATAATAAAATATTATTGAACATGCGAAGGATGTACATGGTAATCATAAAAGTAACTTCATACAACCTTTATCAAATAACTACTCAATCATCCATTATTAAGATGATCAAGAAGGCCTAAAAATATAATAAAGAGGTTCAAAAAATTGTATAGAATATTTTATAGATTAATTTTACTAAATATAGATTTGTAAGGTTTTGAAATCAAATATGTATCTCATCAAAAACAAAAATAAAGAGTGATCTTATAGATGATGTGAAAAAAACAACCTTATCTATTTTTTCAAGAATCTCTAAGATGTATAGATATTTATAGAAAAAACATTTTACTGGTTAATATAAAGAGGGAGATTAATGAATATTTATTTCGATTCTTGGTATGATAATATGTCAAGGATGTATAATGAAATTCTTAGGTTATAATGAAACTATTACCTATAACAATATGATATGGGAAAACGTGATCATGGATTTCATCATAGGAATCCCTATGAAATACATATAAATAATTCTATTTTGGTGTTTTTTGATCACCTTAAAAAGTTATCACATTTCATCACTATCAAAGAATATTTCCCTATATAAATCCAAGACAATTTATATAATAGGGATTTGGTAATACTATATGGAGTACCACTCAATATTTTATCTAATTGAGTTTTGAGGTTTACATTATGGTTCTAGATAATCCATTATTAGGATTTTGATATACAGTGGAGTTTCAATACTTATTATCACCCTTTGATAGATTTCTTATCTGATTGAACCATTTAAACTGTAATGTATATGTTGAGATAATGTTCAATGTATTTCCAATGATGTTCAGATCAACGAATTCACCTACTGGAGTTCTCATAAAAAAAATTTCCATTTATAATTAAATTTGATCCTTTTGTTGATTTGTTTGGAATGTGGTGTTAGACTCTAGCATCTTGGGTTGATTTTAGAGAGCGTAAGCTGATGGGACCTAATCTTATCCAAAATTTGAAATATAAGGATCAATCAATTAAATTCCTTATAAAATCTATGAAAAGATGGGATAACACCTATATAGAAATTCATTGATGATAACTAGAGTTTGAGGTCAGAGATATAGTGTTCATTCATATATCAAAATCGAATAAATATATGAAGTTTTAATAGAATGTATATCTTATTTCTAGATACATCGACTTGTTTAAGATCGTTTTTTCAGCAAAGTTTCGTCAAATAAAATATAACTACAACCCAACCTATCTCAAGTATACAATGTGTTCAATGTATTCCTAATAAATAAGTATATATGATACATCTCATATGTATGAAATCTAAAGGAGGTACCATTTAATAATGATATTTAAAAGGTTGATCCACTGGTGAAGATCTTAGATCACAAAGAAAAATTTCTCAGAAAAAACACAAATAACCTAATCAAATTATTATGGTGGAACCATATGTTTTTTGAATCAAATTAGGAACTAGAATAGGTGATCAAATAAAAGTACCCCCATTTTTTAGTGTACTAAATGAAATTTTGAGGGAAAAATTTATAAAGGAGGAAAAACGTATTGGCCCAAAATTTTGTAAATGTAATTGCATTATGAATGAATAAATTAATTATTAAGTAATATAAATATAGAAAATAGATGGAATATATTTAATTATTCATTTTAGACCTTTATAAAGTATTTCAAAAAAAATTCTATCAAGTGTACAGGACTGTTAAGCATCATAACCATAGATAATATAGTCATTATATAATGACCATTAAGATTAGTATATATTAAAAGTCATGATATGATCTAATTGAAATAGAATGAAAAAATTATGTCCCTAACCAATAAGATGAAACCCTATAAATCCCATTTATCAAAGCTTCTATGTGAGGCGAAATCACTAAGATTTTCCATTGACCAAGGCTAAGCCCTGACTTAATAAGTGAAACATGATTGAAACTATTTTGGGAAAAATTTCATGTTTATCAAGATCATGGATCAAACCATGTTCACTAAACCACCCCCATTAAATTAATATGATAAAACACCACATCCATATGAAATATAATGATGTAATAAGGGATTAAGTATCTAGACCCTGGTAGAATGAACCTGTAGGTTTTATGTTTAATAAAATAATGGTCTCATGTATATATATATATATATATCCCTTTCATTATTAATTTTATATATACATGATTATTTGATGAGTTTGATAAAAATAAAATTTTGATTCAATGAAATGAAAATAATATTTTTGGGAAATATATATTTATAATAAAACGCAATTTTTGATAAATTAAAAAAATTGAATATTTTTTTCATGATATACTCTTTTAAATATTTTTATGTAGATATAAATTATAATAAATTATAATGAAGTACACTACAATTTTTATAAGAGAAGTAGTGGTTAGTGTCATAAAAAACAGAATTTTATAGTAAATATTTTTTTGAATCAAAATTTAAAATTCTAATATATAAATATATATATATAATTATATATAATTATTTTAGTAAATTTAATATTATTTTTGAAATCAGAATGTTTAAATTATTCAATGGTGCAATTTTATCATTTTTTTGAGGCAGTCAAATTTTTGGGTACATAATAAATATGATATAAATATACTATATATAATATGATATCATAAAATCCAATAAGTGATGTAATAAATAGTATAAAATACATCCATGAAAACAAATAGATTTCCCCTTTAAAATTTTTCCTTTTTAAGTTATTTAATTAATTATATAATACCTTAATGAATCTTATAAAAATATATTACATTTTTATGTTTTAAAAACAATTAGTTTTAAACATGACTCACTTACAGAACATTAATTTTATTATTTTAATGATTTGCATTCCTAAATTAATAAAATATAAAAATACCTATTTCGTAGAAACCATGGTATGATATTTTTATTATTATTTCATTACGTCGAGTGAAAACCCTATATTTAAGAATTAATAAAGAATTTAACTCTCTTATTCTATAAACCCCAACCCATCCTACATTTTCTATTAACCCAAAACCCATTGAGCAGGAATACTTAAGAAGCCCCTCAAAATTTCTAAAATCACCACCTCTGGGAAAGGGATTTTCTTCATCATCCATATTCTTCATGTAATTTATTTTTATTAACCCATATTGTTTCCTAAGGTTCAAATTTTAATGTGTTTTTACAAATCCCTTTATTATCATAATGTTCCCTATCAGGATGCATCATAAGGGGCCCATGTCCTGACTCCCTAAGTCCACCTCCAATAGACTAGGGGCAAGCGACTAGCGCCAAGATGGCATATCACTGACATAGGAGGACTTAGCCTTATTACATACACACAATCACACACACATTTCTAAACCTATATAATGCTCAAATGTAAAAATTATTAAACAACCATGCATTCATTTATATAATCACATAGCTATAGTACTATAGGAAGTAAAATAAAGTATACAGTGATAAATTCAATCACATAAAAAGAATTCAATAACACAAGTCCATCATGAAAGTATGTACTAAGACTGCTGTTACAAAGCTATAGGAACACACCTCATTCTGTTCAGTCTCTCTATGAACCATCTATCCCTACTCCTCCAACAACTTTTTCAAAAGGTTGATCATATGCATAAGACATGACATGTGTGGGCAATGCTTGTGTAAGATTTAGTATAACAATACTTAGTAGGATAACCCAAAACCACAAATCATACAACAAGGAAATACAGTCATCTCTACACAAGTACATCTCCAAAACATGTATAAATATAATATCTAGATATACTCCAAAAAGACACATGGTCTAGGGGTAATTCCAGACCGTAGTATAACATCCTTCGATTCCAGCTCAATGATTCCACAAAGCACTCAGCCGGGATAACAGAATCCTTTGTATGATAGAACTGATGATGTCTATCTGAGAGGTACTACTCATTGGGTCACATCATAAGAAGAACATTCTCATAGTTTGAAGAGAATATGATATACTGATGAGGAACAGTATCAATGACATGGAGTTATACAAAAAACATAATCTAAATAAACCTTCTAAGTAGAGGATTGAATTTTTTGTAGTGTTAGTCATGAAGATACCAAGAACTCCATTTAGAGTATGAAGATGAATAAAGGATCTCACTTCATGCCTCTTGGAGAGATTCCAATGACTCTATCTATGAAATCCTGCTGATGTTCTCATAATCCTATGAGTAGGAAACAATTCTATTCCATCCTTTTGTGAAAGGATAAGGGGAATGAACCATAAAAAAACGTGGCTAAGATATTGTGTACAAGACATAAATGGAATGTAAAAATTAGTACACATTATGTAGTAGGGGTCACATATTGTGTCCCTTGACCCTGAGTCATGCCCGTGTAAACATCCCATGTCATCAATTCATGTTTATGTAGTACGACATGCTGTGTAAGATTCCCATGTAGTCTATCCATGTTCCAGTAACTGGCTCTAGACCATGTACATTTTCCCTTGTATGAACATATTTCTTAGCTCGTGTACCTAGTCAAGGCTGTGTCGGTGTGGGGAGTATAGGTCATGCTCTAACCTTTGTAGTCCACCTTGTGTCTGTGTACTTCCCAAATTACATGCTGAGTTACCTGAGAGAGAACACATTCCATGTTTAATTTTTTACACTCCATTTCATTCTTAAATTTCTCCCAAAAACATAGCCTCCACAAATGAGGCCCCACACAGTGTGTCGATCCAAATTACACACCTTGTAGCGTTGGATTTTCTAGAATCCAAAATTCTTCCTCTACATGTGTTGGATGATTCATCAGCCTCTGATATGTTAGCCATCCATTTGGTAAACAAAAGATCCCATCTCTTAAAAGCCTTGTCATGGTCAAACAACATGTTCCACCATCGAATCACCCTAGAAAATGGATCGAAATGTTGATCTTCATTATCCACTAAAGAATGCCGAATAATATGAAATCACGAATCCACCATAACTTGAATCATTCCATATCCATCATATTAGATCCATCATGTTATGGAAATCCAAAATCTATAATATCTTGTTGTTTCCCCAAGAAGAAGGTGTGAAACTATCGATCGATCGGGATATGTTGATCCATGAAAGAAACAAAGAGCACCCATGATGAACGATTAAAAGGGGGATAAAAGAACAATAGAAAATTGGAGGAAAAAACCTTGATCGATCTTCATGTCCATATCAATATGTATCAATTATAATAACAATCAAAAAAAAATAACAGAGATACGCACCTATCCATCCCCCGTATAATAATCTCATCTCACATAATGATCAAACCATAGATTAATCTATTCATTGATTGATTGGTATTAATCATATAAATCAAGAATATGGAAGAATTGAATCAAAACACATTCCCTACCATGATTTGTATTGATCAGTGGTGAAGAATTCAATTGCATCAAGTTCGTTGGTGTGTTCTTATAAATATGATTTGCATTGACCGTCGATCTATGACCTCATCATTGTTTTCCAGAGATAATTATCCAATGGTCACTCCAATGGATCTATAATGTCTCCATGGTTATGCATCTAACCCTGTAATGTAGTCATAAAAATTTATTTAAATATTATTAATCACTATGTCTACAAAAAATGAAATAAAATAATTAGTTAAATTATTTTATTAATTTATGTTCCCATGATGACTTTTCCACAAATGATACATGTTGACAAATTTTATGTCAGGCGTAAGGTAAAAATCACATTTTGAACTCAATGGTGCTCTTAGAATTCTGATCTGGGAACCCTTTTAAATTTTATTACACTTTATAAAAAAACTATGTCTGTATCCTATTTAATATATTTAATATATTTCAAACAATTATTTTGGGAACACAAAGCCCTAGAATCACATGTCGTCTCAGTGCCAAGTCTCTAAAATAATCTATATAATATCCAAAAATAATACACATAAAAACCGAGACATTACATTTTCCCAAGCATGGGGATTTACATCCTTGAAAATCCAAAATAAGGGATATTCCAAAAGATATGGGTACTGGGAATTAATCTGAGCCTCCCACTCCTATGGTCTCACCTAGATATTCTCATGATACCATCACACACACACTGAAGGAATTGATCACCCATAATGTAACCTCTCCTTTAAATCCTTGATCTCAATTGGTTACTCAGTAGAGGACTCTACATTCTCGATGTCCAGCTTTCCATAGTCAATAATGTGTGATGGGTCATGCATGTACCTCCTCAGTTGAGACAGATGAAATATGTATTGTACTCGAACTAACTATTGAGATAGAGCTAAGTACTATGCCACCACTTCTACTCTTTGTAGTTTTTGTAAAGGGTCTATGAACCTCAGAGACAGATTTCCACACCATTCAAATATCTGTAATCTACATCAAGGTGAAACTCATATGAATACATGGTCTCCTTCCTCAAACTCCAAAGGACATTTTGACCAATCAACATAAGACTTTGAAAAATCAATGGAGTCTTCATCTGATACTATATGATCTTTACCTTATTTATTGTATCTCAGACCAACTCTCAACCCATGAGTGTTGACTTTCCTTGGCCAGTCTGGTAGAGTGGTGACCTAGAGGGTCGCCCATACAAAAATTCAAATAGTGAAATATCGATGGTGGAATCATAACTGTTGTTTTATGTAAACTCTACTACTGGTAAGTGATCCTATGAATTATGAAAAAATTCCAACATGAATTCTCATAGAATTTCCTATAGAACATGACTAGTCAACTTAGTCTAGATTTCTGTTTGGGTGAGAAAAGATATGCTTAAGCATAACTGGGTCCCAAAAGGTTCATGCAATCCACTCTAAAACAATTATGTAAAGAGTGAATCAAGATCAGAACCAATCTTTTATGGAAATATGTTGCATTATACAATCTCAAACATGAAGAGGTGTCCCAAACTCTTTACTAAACTTCTCTCTATTATAGCTAGTAATTGGGCCTACATGGTGATCCAGTCTGTGACCAACAATATGGAATCATGTCCCCTGGATGTACGTGGTAATCCCATCATGAATTATTTAGATATACCATCCAAATTCTACTTTGTTACCTGAAGGGATTGATTCAAAACTTCCATAACATAGTTATCAACCTTCACTTGATGACAAAAATGACATTGAGAGAAAACTCTACAATTCCATTCATCATCTCTGGCCACCAAAACTGCCATCGAATACCCTAGTACATCTTGTAATGGACCTGACCTCTCTAGTCCATTTCATTGTGAAAATATGGTGTTTGAGGTGTTCCAGGTGGCCAAGGTGACTTATCCCCCACACTTTGGCAATTTTCCAGTTCGGTGAATAGTTCCAACGGTAGACAGTTGTGAACAGTGCAAAGATAACCTTCTATGAACAGTGCATCAGTGACCTTAGGTGAACAGTGTCATCAGTATCCTTCTTTGAATAGTTCCATTGGTGAATAGTTCTATTGGTAACCTCTAATGGTAATCTCTCTTTCCTTTTCCAAATTTCCAATTCTATGAATAGTTCCATCAGTGAACAGTTCTATCGGTAACTCCTAACGATAACCTCTCTTTCATTTTTCAAATTTCTAATTCTGTAAACAGTTCATTCGGCGAATAGTTCTAATGGTAACCCCTCATTCCTTTTCCAAATTTTGAGGTTAATGAACAGTTTCTAATGGTGAGGTTCATGAACAGTGTCTAATAGTGAGGTTCATGAACACTGTCTAAAGGTGAGGTTCATGAATAGTCTCTAACAGTGAGGTTTATGAACAATGTCTAACGGTGAGGTTCATGAATTGTGTCTAAAGGTGAGGCTCATGACAAGTGTATAATGTTTAGGTTCATGAACATTTTCTAACAGTGAGGTTCATAAATAGTGTCTAATGGTGAGGTTGATGAGCAATGTCTAATGATGAGGTTCATGGACAGTGTCTAACGGTGAGGTTCATGAATAGTGTCTAACACTGAGGTTCATGAACAGTGTCTAACGGTGAGGTTCATGAATATTGTCTATCAGTGAGGTTCATGAACAGTGACTAATGGTGTGGTCCATGAACAATGTTTTCCCATTGCCAAATTCTGAGTCTGTGAATAGTGTTTCCAGTTTCCAACAGTTTCTCCCCTTTAACATTTTCCTTTGATGAAAAATGAATTTAAGGCCTCGTTTTAAGGACTCTAAGGCTGATTCAAATGTCATAACTCCTATATTAATTATTCTTAAGGATCAGATTGTTTTTAATTGGTCAAAACACATTGCTTAATGTGATCTTCTTTTAATGGGAAATTAAGTGTATCTTAAACTATCGGTATGTTAAATCTTCTAATGGGAAGGGATATCTTCCTCCCTAATTCTTTCTCCTTGTTCTAAGCTGTAAGATGCTCTAACATATCATACCAACCCATAAGAGTTGCATAATAAAACATTCCTCCTCAGATTGGTTCCTCTCTGTTTTGATTCAATGGAGTTGTATCAGTCAATCTTTGATATAATGTATGTTTAATAATCGTTTTGTTGGGGTTCATATTCTCCTATTTCTCCTTTCCATATTATAGCATGTAATATCCATGCTTTGAATGGTGTTTTCTTGGGTTTTGGTTGGTATGGTTGTACCATGGCCTCCTCTGGTGGATGCAGTTGTCGCGAGATGAGAATTGTGAATCGTTGGGTGGATAAAGAACATCAAGAACTATTTGAGGTAGGGGATTCCTTGATCCTCTTTTATTTTATATGGAAATTTATTATTAGCATGCTTTATCCCACTATACCATAATGGAATTTAAATAATAAATATTTGAAGCAGATAAATAAATTGATATCAATCGTATGTTTTTGCCCTCTGTTTTCTAGATAGTGTGATATCCATGCTTTCTTCGTTTAGCAATTCGTTCTTGATGAAAATTGGTAAATAACGTAAACCAGAAATAATTGATAACTATTGTCTATGGATAAAGAGGCATGTAAATGAATCTTGTTCTTCTTATTTTAATTTAATGTTAATCAAATTGGTGTAGTAATAATGTTTAATTATTTGTGATTTCTTATTGATTAGGTTTCCCAAATTTTGGATCCTATGAATAATAAATCTGTTAATTCAATATGGATTAAAGAAATGATTGTTTGATAATTCATTGAAGGGTTTTGTGTTACAATCTTGATTGTTAAAGGGCCAACAAACCAATTGATATGAAGTTTTTTTCCCTGCTGCTTATATTGTGATGTGAGCCTGGATGGCTGTTGTGATATATGGGGGCATGGAGACTTTTGGTTGTGGGAGCAGATGATGCCTAGAGTGGAGAGATGTATCGGTTTATGCATGTGGGTGTTGGGGAGGACACCCAGGATGATGGAATGGGATGGATGTGATTTTTGTATGCATGATGATACATATTAGTTGATTATCTTCTTTACTTTTCCCTACTTCTCAAGGAATATGGTCTTGCTTACCCTTCTTCCAAAAGAGGTGAAGACACGTGGGGTATGCCACATGATTTCAGTGTTTAGCTTCTCATGGGAGGATGGGTCTACTCTCTTGCTATAGACAGTAAAGACTCAATGGGTAGTACATCTACTCACCGTGTTGAGCCCCCTTGTGTTTAGTAGCATAGAATACTTTTCTAGAATGCCCGGGAATGTATGAAAGTACTTCCGTAATGAATAATTGAATAAATGGTGTTAACCCATGGGGTGGGAGTTTGCTGGAACATAATGATGAGGTTGTAATTTCAAAGGGAAAGTGGACTTTTTGTGTGATGCTAATGAAATTTAATGTGGAATTTTTCATGGTTAATTAATTTTTAAAGAATTAATTAACATAAAGTGAAACTGGTAAAAAGGGAATGAAATAATGTATTAAATCTCTTTAAATGGTTGTGCTCTTATAGGATACATATTCATTGAAGTGGCAACCCGGAGTCCGAGAGACGTTAGCTATAGTTGAGTTTAATTCTATTTTATTCCCATATTTTTTTTGTGAGATATATTATATTTTGTACTTTTTGTGTTTCTATACGCTACGAAACACTATCAGTAAGGGAAACTGAAACCCGGAAGATTTTGATCCCTTGGGGGTGTGTTTTCCCTAACATTCTGGTGGGAGGATTAATGGATGACTACCCCCTTTGGCCCTACTCTCTACTCTTGGAAGTATTTGTGCTGGTAGGAAAAATGGTTAGTTTTCTCCATATACGTGTGTAGAGGGCTGTAATGGATTGTGGTTATTAACACACATACATTCTCGATATAGTATCTTATGGACTACTATAGGTGTAATGTGCATAGGATGTGATTTCTTGAGGATCCTTACACGGTGTATGGGCTGTAATGGCTTGAGATATAACACCCAATGTATGATACATATTATGTGGGTTGTGGTGGCTCCTAAAAAGTACCTAGATACTTTTATTATGTTGATGTGGTGGTTTTGTTGCACGAGGTGCAAGTTTTGGTGCTTCGCCCTGGTGTCTGCAGGAATGCATTTTTGGAGAGAGATGCTCAGGACGTACGATGTTGGGGAAAAGCGGCGAACCAGTGGGGAAGTAGTAGCAGGGTACCCTTGATATTCATTATTATATTATATACTCTTGTTTGTGTTACTTGGTGAGAGTATCCCTGATAAGGCTGGGAACTTAGTATACCTATTTAGGTGACGAGTTAGTTTCAGTTGTTGTTCACTGTGCTTTAGCATGCTTTCTTTACTTTGGAATGAGAGGCATCAGAGAGGGTCCTACTGAGTATATTGTTTTACTCACCTTATGTATATATAAAATGTTTTTCAAGTCACTTGGAGATGGTTGGAGATAAAGCTGGTGTTTACTTGCTTGGGGTTGTTGGAGCTGTCAGGGCTTGTGGTTGCTGCTGTTTTACTTCCCTTTGGGTACTTGTAGTTTTTTCCCTTTTCAATTGTAGTAGTTTTTCATCACATTGAATATGTTTACTTGTGATTCGATTCATCTTACTGGTTGAGTTGGAGTTGGTTTGTGTCTATCTTATCTCTATCTTCGGCTTGTGTTCTCTTAGAGTGTAATGCCTTTCATTGGTGTGTTTAATATACCCTCGGTGTTAGTCTCTAACTCGGGGCCTACTAGAGGTGGGACTCGGGGGTCATTATTTCTCTTCTCACAATGTCGGCCCAGGAGGGGTACCCTTTTTGGGGAGGGGGTTGGGACATATCTTCTCCACACATGGTTGTACCTCTAAAGGATATATATAAAACTCCCTCAGAACCTCCTCCCGTAACTTCCCTGGTACCATCAAGCATCCTCTTAAAATAATGATGTGATCCCCAACTTTTTAAAATCGGTCAAGATCATGTCTACTAGATATCTAAATATGTATTTTCTCATAGCCGATATCCTCATGCTATGATACCATGACTCACTTCAAGAGAATAGGGATAACAACAATCAACTGGTGTTGAGCTTCTTCATATCCATCCACAAAGGATTACAACAACGAGGCCAACTACTTTGACAGATTATTCAGCTACTATAAAAAATATCTCTTACTAAGAGAATAAGCTACTATGTTCCCCTTCCCATTATTATAGACAATCTCGAATTTATAGTTCTATAGGAACTCTATAAATTTCCTCTATTTCAAGATATGAACCTTCTGGGAGAATATATAAGAAAGACTCGTGTGATCATAGTAGATGAGAAGCCTCTTACCCATTAGGTTGTGTTGCCAAATCATCCAAACAAAGACTAATTCAACTAGAAAAAGATAATTGGTCATGTTGTTCTTCTCATATGGTCTCAATTGGACTGAATCATAGGTAACCACTACATTACACTACATCAAATACTAATTATGTTTGGCCCCTAATGCATTACAAAAGACTACATAATCGACCCCCTCCTCCGAAAATCTCCATACGAGAGCACCCATCAAACTCTGCCTTAACTAATGAAAAGCCTACTGGTACCCTTCTTGCAACATGAAAGGCTACCCATTTTGTTTCAATGATTTCATGGGTGTTGATACCCAGGAGAAATCAGGTACAAATCTATTGTAGTAGCCTACAAGCCCAATGAAACTCTACACCTCCATCATGCTCTTGGGTAGCTCCCAAGCTCACACTACATCAGCATTGGACGGGTCCACTACCACACCATATGGTGATATATAATTACTTATAAAGTGGAATTCTTGAATCCATAACTAACACTACAAGATATTTTGGTAATGATGGTTTTCTCACAGTACATCCAAAACCATCCTCAAGTGTCTCGCATGCTTCTCCTCGAACATTGAGTACACAATGATATCATTGATGAAGACTACCTTGAACTAGTATATATAAGGATGAAATATCTAGTTCATTAGTCCGATTAGCACTTTAATATAATTCATCATGACAAAGGTAATCCCCAATTAATCATAGTGAACATAGCAACATCTGAATTTGGTCTTAGGAATATCCTAACCCCATACACGCAACTATTGACAACCTGAACTGAGGAAAACCTTTGAGATCCATCTTTCCCCTATCAAATGATCAAACAGGTCATCAAGGATTGGTATTGGATAGTTTTTCTTCCCCATCACATGGTTCATGAAATTTTATTCCACACAGAACCTCAATCCCTCATCATCATTCTTGGAAAAAAATACTAGGGAAACTCAGGGTAAACCATTTCATCTAAGAAATCATTTCTTATGAAAGTCCTCCATATTCACCCTTAGATTATGACACTCTATCGGAGCCATCTGATATGCTGGAGTAGATACTGGTGGCATCCCGGAGTGTTGATCAAAAAAGAATTATATCTCATAATAGTGAGGTAAAATTGGAACTTCATTAGGGAGGAAATTCACGTACTCCACTACCATTGTAGGAAACTGGGAACTCATAACACACACTACACCAAGGGTATGTATATAATAATAATGACTAATTGGATGCACCATCTTATGGATGAGTTCATACTGTGTTTCTATGGATTCCTTTTCACTAAAAAAGGAGAACCTCCTTCCATCACTGTGGAAACACCACAACCTTTTCCTAAAATAGTCAATATGGGAATGCACTATATATAACCAATACATACTATGAATTACATAAAAAGGCCTCAACACAACTACCAAGATTATTTAACATTTATTTTCACATATAATATTTAGTTCACACTATCAAACCATGTGATTGATCAATGATTCATATCCAGCAGGATTCTCTAAGCATATGGGTCAAGTCAAAGGTTCAGCCTCAATCTCTAAGTCTTGTACAAGGTATGTGGCATGAAAATAATGAGTAGAACCTATTTCTATCAATACTGAAACTATGGTAGTAATTACATAGATCATACCTTGAATCATTCCCATTCCTCTAAGTTATAATATTTTACCACCTACAGTTGTCCCCACCCTTATCCTCCAACTTCCTAATCCTGGCATGGACAACCAGGGGGTGGTGGTGGTAACAAGTCAAAACATTGACCACCTCCTTATTCTCTATTGGATCATCATCAAACTTTCCACCCAACAAACCATCTTTCTTCTACCACTATATCAACATAGGTGTCCCATCCACAATATCTTTGTTACTTATACAATGGGTCAGACAATCTTGGGTGAGATGTCCCCTGATATCCCATGAGTAGTGCCACATACCTCTTGGATGACGGGACCCACCATGTGAGACATAAACTAAAAATCCTAGATCAGGGGCCCTCCTCCTAAATCTTCTCACATATCCAGGTCCTTGAGACAGATGTTGGATCCATGTTGCTAAGGTCTCTACTCCTGCAAGCCCAATGTTGACATCCACTAGTCGTATCTACTCATCCAAATAACTCTCAACCACCAAATAAGTCTCTGGAACCAATCAATGTTAGGAGTAAATTGATTGATATACTAAATTTAATGTCTCTACATAGATCTTTCTCTATGGTCTGATATGTGAAGAACTAATCTCAAACCATATTCATCATGTTCCTGGAGAGGTTGTTAAACTTCGATGAATACTATGCTACTATAATACTGCCCTGTTGGAGCTGCAGAAGCTCCCAAATATGTACTTCCCCTTATGTAGATGGTGAGAAATCATATCTAAAAAACAATTCAAACTCTATTCATGAATGATTTTCCTCATCATAAAACTGAGTAACTAACCTGCACCATCACCCTGCTAAGCTGTAAAGAAGGCTTGCTACCTAGAGCACCACCGAATCTACTAGTGTTCTGACTAGACAGAAAACTCAGGTCACCACCTTAAGCTTGTCCTCATCAACCTATAGTTTGGGATCACCTTGGAACATAATTTGTATATAGTACTGAAACTCATGAAGGGTGATTAGCCTCCATACCTCATTCGATGGTACATTGGGTACCATGTTCTTCTCTACAGGTGGTGGTATGGTTGGTGCATCACCTAGAGATAACATCTCGAGAACTAGTGCCTATATCTATGCCTCATCACTAAGGTGATCAACCTTGTGATCATAATGCTAAATCATAACTATCATACATCATGATGGAATCCTAAAACAAACAAGATATACCATGTTTTTTTAGTATATCTGGATAGATGACTCATAAATGACATGGTAACCACAACTCAATCATATATGATGCATGAACCATTTTTTCCCTATAATTAGTGTTCTCATATACCGAGTCAAAAATCGGGTGCTCATATTATTGTTTTATGGATACATATTCCCCCACAACAACACTAGAGTCCCTAGATTGAAATTCAAACTTGAAACATTTAACACTATTTCCACAAAACAATCTCACAGACTTTGGTCATAATGTAGAACTGAGCACCATTGATACCACTCTGTTATAACTCATCGAATAGGGGATAATTTTGTAACTACCCAATCCCATCTATAATAGACAAGGGGTTGCAGACTAGCATCGAGAAGGCTTATCAATGACATGGGAGGCCTTAGACTAAGTACATCTACACCTTCACACATCTATAAGCCTATATAATTTTTAAAGGTAAAAAAATGAACAACCATGCATACATACATCTAATCACATAACCAGAGTTTGATAGAAAGAAAAATAAAGTACATAGGGCCAAATAAAATCCCACCACACAGATTCTATAACACAAGTCTCACTTGAAAGTAAGTACTGGGACTGCTGTCCGATAGCTGTATAAGCACAGCTCAGTCTGTTCGGTATCATTATTCACTGACTGGTCTTAGTCCACCTAGTAATCTATAAAAAGTTTGATTTTATACACAAGACATGAAATGTGTGGGAAGAGACCATGCATGGATGAGTATAAAAATAATCTATAATACACCTAGAACCACAAATCATACTTTAAGTAAATACTGATATCTCTACACTGGTATATGTCAACAAAACATCTAATAAGATTATCCAGAAATACTCATCAAAGACACATAATCTAGAGGTAAGTCAAAATCATGCTATACCAGCCTATAATTATAGCTCGAAGATTCAACAAATCACCTATCTAAGAGAACATAATCTTGAGTATGATATAATTGAGTACATCTGTCTAATAGGTACAACTTGTTGGGTCTCTTCATGAGACGAACACAATTATAGTCCGAAGAGAAAATGATATATAGATGGGGATCACTACCAAGGCCATGTGGTGATACCAACAACTCTGTACTGAGTAACCATCAAAGAAAAGGATTGATGCCCACGTAGTGTTGGTCATGATGATACCAAGAACTACACCTAGGTCATGAAGATGAATAAAGGATCTCACCTAGGGATTCTTAGAGGGGTTCCAAAGAATCTATCCATGATGTCTTACTAAAGAGATCATAGTTCTATGAGAGGGAAATGATTCCATACCAACCATCATGGAATGGATAAGGGTAAAAACCTAATGAATATTGTCCAAGATATGTAGGAAAATAGGTCAAAGCCTTGTAAGAAGGAGTACATGGAGTGTAGCAGGGGTTACATGTCATGTCCCTTGACCCTCGATTCGGCTTGTGTAAACTTATCATGTCATCAAGATATTCCTACATGTTATATCATAGTGTGTGGTATGCTAGTGTATTCTACCCATGTTCCAACACGCAAATCCAACACATGTACATGTTTTCCCATGTACCAAAACAAGGCTTATCCCATGTACCTAGTCTAGGTTTTCTCTGTGTGGGGGAGTACATATCGTGCTCCGACACGTGTAGTCCACCCTGTGTCTGTGTACCTTCCAAAGTATAGGTTTAGTCACTTGGGAGAGACAACATGTCATGTAATTGGGGTAAGATGTCATGTGATACCTAAATGTATCCCAAATCCATGTTTTCATAATGGGGGACCCACACAATGTGCATATCTAACTTACACACCATGTTGCATGAGATTTTCTTGACCCCTATATTCTTCATTCGTGTATCTCGGCTCATTCTCCATACTCTAATATGTTGACCACATTGATAAAAATTGAAGATCCCACCCCATCCAAGACTTTTCATCATCAAACAATGCGTTCTTCCATCATACATTCTTGGGAAATGAATCAAATTTTAATTCATCATTGTTCAGTGAAGAATGCCGAAGAACATGAAATTTAGAATCCACCATTGTTTGAATCACTCTATCTCCATCATCCCACAACCATTTTACCATGATGATCCCATATATATGATATCAGATCGTTGAAACAAGAAATGGGTTTGCAACTATGGATTGATTGATATATGTCAAGCCATGAGACAAATGAAGAATTACTACAAGGAATGATAAACAGGGGGAGAAAAACACAATAATGGATTAAAAAAATGAACCATAATTAGTGTTTATATAGAAATATATCCATCATTGATAGTATGATAATGGAAAAAATAAACTCAATAATATGTTCTCCCTTCAAAACCTTACAAAATAAACACATCCCTCATAACCATCAAACCATAGATCAATCTATTCGTTTATTAATTCGTATTCATATTTGAAATCATGAACATGGAATAATTAAAGGAAAAAAAATTCTCTACCTCGATTAGGATCGATCGCTGATGGAAAAAAAATTTGTGTCACATTTAAGGGAAGGATCCTACAAATCTGATGCGCGTTGACTTTCAATCCACGATCTCATCATCGTTCCCCTGAGATAATTCTCCAACATTCTCTCCAACAGATCCTCAAATCCCCAAGGTTATGCGGATAAACCTACAATTTAGACATAACTATCTATTTAATGATTGTTAATTATTGCATCAACAAAAGTGAAATAAAATAGTTTTATTCATTTTTGTGTCATTTGTATAATTGGGTTATAAATACTAAAATAAAGATTATAAAATATATGGCTTTTCATATACTTCCTATTGGATATATAATACCATAAACTATCTTTTATTCTCAGTATTTGATGTTTAGATTCATTCACTCTATTTTTAGAGATTTTTATAGAAATGTTTTATAAACTATTGAGGATATTGATAAATAAAAACTTTTTTCTTTGATTTATGAGAGTTGTTATTGATCTTTTTATGTACTTGATACAATTATTCCATCATAAAATTTCATTATATTTTATTTTCTCCTACATTCTTGGTAAAATGAAATTTTAATTCAATATTTCTTCCATGATTATTTTCTCTATCATAAAATTTTAACATTGTTATGAATAATTTTCATCCTTTAAAAGTAATCTATTTTTATAACATATAAATTTTTTCTTTTCCCACTGATCTTCTTCTATATATTTTGAATCCTAATTTTTAGTTATCACTTTTGGTCTTCACATTTTACTTTTTCTCATTTAAAAATAATTTTTTATTATCCTTTTTACAATGTCATTTAAAAAAATCTATCTAAAAGTATTTTAATGGAATTAACTTTCACAATTGTACTTTTTTTAGCCAATCCCCATTTAATAAGGAAATATATGATTTATTTTTAAATGATATATTATTGTGATTCATTTTAGAATATTATTTAATAAATTTATTTTCTTGTTATCACTTAATAAATGTCCTTTTGAAGTGACTCATAAGTTTCACTCTTTTTGGAATTGTGAAAAATTGTTTTATAAAAGACACTTTTATGATTACACATCAATTTTCCTCATTATGTAATAATTTTTCTACCTCCATTAGATTTTTCTTTCATGGATTACCTCTTAAATCCTCCCATACTATTTTATTTGGTGGATTTAACTTGTTGTATTAATCAGACTAATTCTTGATTCATAATTATGTGATATTATTTGAAGTGTTCTTATAAAGAATGTTTTTTAATCTATGTAAAAATCCAAAAAAGTTCTTATGTTTCACATGGGATGTTCCTTAATAATACCATCCAACTTGTTTTTTTAATAAATTTTAAATATTTTATTTAATTTATTTACTAGGGAAAGTATTAATATCCCATATGATTAGTATTCCAATATGGATGTGTTTTATTATAAAGGAAAATTTATTATTCATTTTATGGTCAATAATTTCCTTCACGTGGTGAACGTATTATACACTATTCAGTGATGGGTGGGGAATGAAATTGACTCTTGATGCATCGATAGGTCTCATAAGATAAAATATCTTACGTATTTGGTGTGTGAATACTAATTTATTTAGATATCATTGATACTGTCTAGAAATCAAGTATATTCCATCACAACAAACCATTATAATAAGTAAAGTATTTGAAAAAGTCATTAACATATCCAGTATTATGTAATCCATCCCTAAAAAATTAATTATTTTTGTTAAAATTTTATTATTCATTGTTACAAATAATTTTTTTTTAAACGCTTGTGACCAGTTGAATCAAATTATTTCATTATAATTTATTTTATTCTATTTAATCAATCCACTGTCTATTATATAGAATTTTTTTATATATTCTATCTCTTTCTGAGAATTTGAGCTCCCACTTCTTATCTTTCTATTTCCACAAGTTATAAATAAAATGGACACATAATATATGGCTAGAAAAAATAGAATGTGTGGAGAATTATTTGAAGATATTTAATACTTATTATAGATTAAGAAGTTTTTATATTGTGGATAAAATTTCAATTATTTGAGAATTATATGGCCATTATAAGTTAACATTTTTTAAAATTATCTTAATATATATGACTAAGTGGTCAAGGGATTGTATGTAATACAATATTTTATATAAATCCTTTAATTATGGGATAGTTTAATACAATTTATATCAATGTAGGATTCAGATTACATTGGATATTAGGATGTTTTATATTGAAGATAATTTAGGAGTCCTAAAAATCATTAGGTGTTGATAAGTTAATCATTATTATAATTTTTTTTATAGATGACCCTTTTGGTTGGTATATAAATTTACCCTAGGGTGATATTGAATAAATTATGGTGTTTAAGAATTAGGATAAGTGAACATTAGAGAAATACATAGTTATAAATTAATCTACAGAAAAACAACCAAAATTGAAGAAATGTATGGAGTGAGTGGTATCCTAGTAATTACATTCCTATCTGAATACTTTCAAGTGGATCTGTTTGTATGATTGATTCACCTTAGGGAAATCACCAAGAAAAAAATCTGGTTGAGCATCAACATGATCATCATTCTGTGCATGATGATTGACCCTAAGATTGAAATCATGGATTGACACTCCTAGGGGATATTCCAAGGTAATACATTAAATATTCACTGTAATGTGTCATATTTTCAATGTATTATATTTGATATGTTGAATGAATTATTTTCAAGACTAGATACTAAAACATTGCACAATTATGAGGCCTGATGTGCTAGTAATAAATGTGAGAAATGTATTAAATATATAAAATAGAACAAGTGTTCATTTTTCCTCAAAAACTGAAATAACTTCTAAACGAAGGTTCAGATCTGAAATACGTGAGAACTATTGAGTTAAAAATGTGGTTTTTACCCTAGGTCTGAGTTAACCTTTGTTAATGTGGATCGTTTTTGGAAAATCCCTCTCGAGCATAAATTGAATAAAATAATTAATTAAATTATTTTATTTGTATAATTTATGTAGTGAAAAAATGACCTAAATTTTTTATTTTAAATATGCACTTATGGAAAATTTGATGCGTTATCCACATAGCCCTATAATTCGATGAGAGCTATTGCATCTATTAGAGTATATTCTATTGGAAAATTATGATCAGATCATGGATCTCTGATCGATGTGCAATAGAATCAAAGGTTCTCGACAAAATTACTTTGAATCTGGCCTTTAATAGCACTAGTAAAAGGGATTTGTCTACACTGATTATATAAGTTATGTCAAAAAAATATCTTTAATAGTGCTCATAAAAAGCACTGATAAAGGCATCACTGATAAAGGGTATAATATTTTTTCATGACCCACTTCCCCCTATCAGCGCTTCCCCCCTCCCTTATCAGTGCTTCTCCCACCCCTTAATTTTCACTTCTCCTAATTCCACCCCACATCACGTGCCCTTGCCTCTAGTTAGTTTCAAACATGTGACCTCCAGCTTATACACCACCACCTTTTCCACTCTTATATACAACTTTGTTTCACATTTTATGATATATCTATATATTTATATATTTTTCATTATATTTTTATCCACACACATATATATATATATATATATCTGTTTATATATATATATTGTAATAAATATATATATTTATATATTTTTAAAATGGATTTTAGTTTTTATTTGGATAAGTTTTATATATTTAGAAATCTATTTTATATGTAAATATGTTTAATAATTAATTTATAAAATTAATATTTTAATTGTTAATTTTTAAAAAAATTATATATTGTTAAATATTTGATTATAAATAAAAAAATAGTGAAAAAATGATAAAATTTCAAGTTCATAATATCATACTTAATGTAATGCCTGAGAATGAATTCAGTGCCCACAAAAAAACCCCCTTAAAGAAGGATGAAAATCCCATGAATGTTAAAAAAATTGGGTACCCCGATTAAAAACTCAGTTTTCAAGGGCAGAAGGTCCTTTTTGGGGTTGAAAAATAGTACAAATCTCAAAAATATCATTCCATACCTATGTAGATTAGAGTTTATATAGTCAACTAGGCTTAACAAACATGGATATTAAGTCATTTTAGAGGAATATTTTGTACATCAAGAAAATACATGCCCAAGGACCATAATAGTTTAGTGTCTTCAGAAAAATGGAAAAAAATTCTTATATCCTGGTGAAAGGTCTTCAAATTCTCCCATGAATATCTCCACCTTTAGTACTTCTTCTTAAAACCTTTCTTCATAACTTTGGGAAATTAATCATAATAAATGGGTGATCTCAAATTATTAGTAAGGGTAAAAAAGGGAGATATGTAAGGATAATCACGAGCATAAGGGTATGAGAACATGATCATGAAAATAGAAGATCATACCCTATATATCAAAGATCATATACATGAATCGTGACATATATATTGGCAGTTCATAATGCATGAGTATTAAGGAAATAAAAAACAAAATTCATTAAATCATAACATTGGAATAAAACATGGAATTGCGGCAGACACATAAGAATATACAAGGATTTCCATATAAGTCAATACATTCATATCAGGACTATCTTCGAAGACAAATTCTAATACAAAACAGGGTTCACATCCCATTCTAGACCTATATTACTAAAACAGGTTCACCACAAATTCCATCCTTGTATTTTAGAATTGAGTTTATTTCCCTTTCTAGCCTTATAATACTGAGATGGGTTCATTTTTCATTCCAGAAATTTCTATCTCATGAGATATAAATATTTACCCAATTCATTACAGGGAGATATAGGTCCTACCAATCTCATAATGAAATCATACAAACATGTTCCCAAAAATCATAAACAATCATTCCATAACCCATGAAATAAAATGGGTATCATAATCATGTATTCTTATCATAACTAGTGGAAAATATACAAGTTTCATAATCATTTCATCAAAATCATAACCTGTGAAAGAGAAACTGATTTCATAAATATTTAACCCATGAAAAAGAAATGTATTTCATAAACATATAACATGTGAAAGAGAAATAGATTTCATAAACCTATAACCCATGAAAGAGAAGTGATCTTTATAAGCATATAACCCATGAAAGAGAAATGGGTTTCATAAAACCATGAAAATTAGCATAACCCATTCATAGAAAGAATATGAATGATACCTTTAGATCATTTCCTAGAATGGAATGAGTAACCTGAATAGATGTCATCTTATATGGAATGTAATTTTGAAACATAATTTAAATCCATTTATTGAGTAAAATATCCTTTCTTTTTTGAAAAAACGTTTTTTAATACATAAATCGAATTGAAAATTAATTTCATATAAAATACCTTTCAAATTTTATAAAGAATACATGAAATCAGTTTTAAAACCTTTTTCCTTGAAAATTTCAAAAATAAGATTCAAAAAATTTAAAAAACATTTTCTTTCAAAATATGTTTTAAAAAAATTTGTTAAAAATTAACCTTTAAATATGAAAAGAATGCCTCAAATGATTGATGATGGATAAATCTGTAAATGTCATACGTGGACAAAATAGCATCCCGTTGGCATGATAAAATGTTTCGAAAAATGACTAATTCAGAAAGAGACAAGAAGATTCCTTTGAAAAAATTGGGATAATACAAAAGGCTAAAAAATTATTTTAATTATCATAGGATAATAGTATAATATTCATGGAAACCCCATTCATAAATCATATATTAAAAACTGAAGAGAGGGTAAAATCTGATGTTATTAAATAATAATTTCTTAACTTTCTTGTGTACCATAGAGTAGAAATATGGTAATTATACATGAAAATGTCATCAATAAATAAAGGAGAAGATATTTCATGATTTTTCTTGATATATGGATCATAAGATTCAATAAAATAAAGTGTTATAATAAACAATCTCAATAAAGTGATAATATTGTATCAATTAGCTCTAATAACTTTGTAACTTTGGATCATGCTCTCTATGTAAGAAAAAGAAAATTAAATAAATCTTATAATATCATGAAAAAAATAATTTCATGATATAATATATAAAATGGAATTATATAGACCTTGAAAAATAATTTAGGTGCATAACAAAACCCAAGCCTCAAAGATGGAAAATTAAGATAAAACTATTTTTACAGGTTTGGTAACTTTTGAATATTAAACCTCATGAAATAAATATCACATAATGGATATTTAAATATCTATATGTTTAAGTATAATAATAATTTAATACATCCATAGTTAGTATACATATGGATATTTATATATCCATTATGTGATATATATTTCATGAGGTTTAAAGCATGTATTAAAAACTGATAAGAAATCCCCTAACCACAGAAAAGTTTTGAGTGGTAAATAAAGAATGTATCTCATAGTAATATAAACTGATATGAAATCCCCTTACCTTGGGTCTTGAATCCTAGCGTATTTGTTCAAACCACCTCTATAATAAATATAAATTTATTAATCATGTTTTATATAACCATATAATTATATATAAGGTTTTATTATGTCTATATATTACCTTCTTGATAATAATCCTTTGTTAAGATTTCACTTCAGGTAATATTCACTTTATTCTTCTCATGTATCTTAATTTGTCATATATTTGGTATTTATACTTCATATAATGGTTTCTAGAATGTAAAACATGATATAAATATCAAATACATATATAGTATATGTTTATTATAATAATAAATATAATATATAAGCATGAAATAGAAAAAACTGTTCATAGAGATGATAGGTTGTACGTACGCATGAACGCTATTTCTGTTTAATTATCGTGTTAAAGGAAAGTAAGTAAAATACATATATTTATATATATGTATATATATCATTATTAAATTAGATTTATGATATCATATATTTCTTATATATTCTCTAAAACCAATCGTAATATAATCGTTCTAGTTTATTAATGAATCATATCTCTTTGAGAGGGCTGTAGTTGACACATCCTCAAATGAAAATACCATATTAACACCAAATGGAAAGTAAAATTATATGTGTTGTAAAAAGTAATAAAGAAGATTAAATAACTAATAAATATAATATATTAATAATATATATATTTTTTCCATTATAATTTCCACCATGAAAAGAGGTAAGGAAAAATTGAGCAATCTTCATTTTGGGAAGCAGTAGTTGGCCTTACACAAAAATTACATGTTCGATATCCATTAGATGGAGGTGTGTGTAAGTTTATGTTGAAACTGTAGCATAATAAATCATTTTACATTTATTATAATGGTGTTATTATATAATTATGGAATAAAATTAAGTGGATGGATTGCAAAAAAATATAAAATAAAGGATATGAGAGAAGGTGTTTCCTCTTAATCGAGTAACTCCTTTTCATTTGTGCCAAAATGATTCCTTGGATTAAATAATTCCTATGGGAAGGATTAAATGTGGAAGGAAGGATCTCTAGGATGTGTATTGGGATGATCTTGTCCAAACCTAAAATATTTTTAGAGGTTTGAGTATGTGGGAGAGGTGGTGTACTTTTATTGGGACGGAAAAGGACTCACTTGGAATTTTTGAAAACAAGTTTGTTGTACAAATGTTCTAACCTAAAAAAAATCATAAAACCCAACATAAATCCAAAAATCTAGGTTTATGTCTTAAATGTTACCATTAAATAGGTTTTTGAAAATTTTATTGGTTATTTGGGCCCCTAAGATTATGGTTTAGTCCCTAATTAAGCTTAATTTGACCTTAATCATTTTCATTAATTTTAACCACTTTTATTAATATTTTCTTTTCAAAATGGAGTTTATATTATTAAATTCTATATATATTACTAATTTATGTGTTTATTTCAGTCTTTAGAAATTCAATTCATAGAAGCAGCAAAATTTAGATTAATACTAATGCATTAGACATGATGAAATTACGAGGTTTATTAGTAGAAAGAAGTTTAAATGATTATTATGTTTTTATATTTAATTTCAAAATAAAATGGATTACAATGACCTAAATAGTATTAATATATGTATAATTGATCTATTTTGACCTTAAACCAAATATAAAATATAATATAAAATTAATAATTATTTAAATGAAAAAATTAATTTTTAACTGAAAAATAGTATTTTTCACTATTTATCAAAAAATGAAGATTATCAGAAAAAATTCCCAAAAATTAACCATAAGATAATATTGACAGTATAAATAAAAAATGATGTTTATTTTAACAAATTAAATTTATAATTGTTTCCAAAATTAATTTTATTCTTAAAAGAGGTTAATTCCAGAAAACAATATATTTTATCATAAAAACGCTTTACCAAAAATTATATATTTTGTTATAAATATTCTTTATTTCTAAAAAACCATTATAAAAAATATTGTAAAAGTAGAAATTAATATTCATATCACTATATATAACATCTTGTTTATACTTATATAATTTTAAAAAAATTATAATAAAATGATGCTTCGTAGATACTCGGTGTTGCGTGTAACGTTTTCCAAGTCGGTGTTGTATGTAGCACAAGCCATATTGGTATTTCATGTAGTGAAAACCAGGTCATTATTATATGTAGTAAAAGACAAGTAAGTTTCATGTTAACGGAATGTCTGGGTTTGTGTATTAATTTATATATTTATATATATAGAATATTTTCTAGTGACACGTTAAATGTAAAATATCAAAAACATAAATTAATTAAAAAAAATTCACAAAATATTAGAGTGTTACATGTTATCACAGACTTCGATTTGATATGTGGTAGAGCCCAAAGACACACATGGGTCAAAATTTATAGGGTTTTTGTAGTTTGAGTTACGTTTTCAACTTAATTAAATATTTTTTTAATTTTTTTTAATTTTTTTATTCTTTATATTTATATTAAATGACTATTACCCAATAATAATTACCAAATTAATCTTTAATTTTTTAAAATTACTTTATAATCCATTCCTACTAAATATTTTATAGATTATGTGAAAATGAATATTTATACTTCTTTAAAATATAATTACAAATATATATTATATTTATACCAATAAAAATATTTTTATATATTAATATATTTTTAATGATTTTTTTGAAATATACGATTTATTAGTGCTTGTTTAGAAGCATTGATAAATCCCTTTTTTATCAGTAGTTTTATATTATCTCTGATAAGGGGTGATTTATTAGTGCTTTTTTACAAGTGATGATAGAGGGCCCCCTTTAACAACACTTTTTTAGAGTTTTTAAAGACCCCTTTTAACAGTGTTAGAAAAAAAGTGTTGTTAAACCCCCTTTGGAAAAACTTTTCTAGAGCTGAGATAATGGGATTGTAACAGTGCTTTTAGCTAGTGATATTAAAACTATAGAGATTGATAAATCAAGTTTTTTAGTATTGAAACAATAATTATGATGAATCATTTTTCTTCATTGATTGATCTGAATTGAGGAAGGATAGTCTTTTTATTTTTTCTTTTCCCTGTTATTGATTCCTATGATAAAAATAGATCAATCATCCAATTTATTTGTTTGTGGATCATGCGTATTTGTGGGATTGGTTTATTGTATGGTAAATTAGAGAGAATTACTTTTAATTGATGATTTATTCAATTTTTTCTCACTATAATGAATCAATATTGACACAAACATTGATCAAGGGTTTTCCCTCTTTATTTCTTATTATTTTCTACCCCGATTCTTTAGTCAATTGTATACATTCTTCATTTGGACCCGGGTTCAACATATCCTGATCAATTGATCATTTCACACCCATTTCATAGCACAATGATTCAATATTATAGATATGGGATCAACATGACACAACGTTGTTGTGATGATGGAAGTAGTGACGAATAAAATGATGGTGGATAGCTGATTTCATGTTCTTTGACACTTCTTGGTGCGCAACAAAAAATGATTCTTAGGTCAATTTTCCTAGCATATATGAATGATTACAGCTAAAGATTTTTTGATGGAAAGGCTCAGAAAATGTGTGTCCTTGAGTTTTCTGACAAGGAATTCCAAAATTTGAGGCTGGAGTAGCGGAGAAGGCCCATAGGGGAAGAACCTTCTATTCTGGAAAAGCGTGAACCACAAATCTTATATTCTCGGATTACACAAAATGAGGGGGTTTGGGGTAGGATTTAAGGATCTCACAACATGTGACACTATCAGATGGCATGAGACCCCTCCTTTGTGATTCATCATGTACCTCATAGGTACACAAACAAGATATAGACTGCATGGGAATCCTACACATCGTGTACTCCACCCCACAAACACAGCCTAGACTAGGTATGTGAGATAAGTCATGTACTAGTATATGGGAACATATACACTGGCTGAATTCATGTACTGGATCATGGGTAGACTACATGGGTAGCCCATACACCATGTACTGCTATATAGACATGGTCAAGAGACATATGTCAGTTACAAGGGTAGGACCCAGGGTCAATGAACATGGTGAGTGACCCATTATACACACCATGTACTTTATTATACATGGATGAAATCCCATGTCCTTCATATCTTGGAAATGTTTTGTTAGAGTGAATTCCCTTTATCCATTCCCTATGGGTCGGCATGTAATCATCTCATACTCCTAGGACTACAATACCTTTATCAGGACTTCTTGGATACAGTCATTGGAATCCCTTCGAGAGTCTTCGAGTGAGATCTTCTATTCATCTCTGTTCCTTATGTGGTGTTTTTAGGATTTTCGTGAACAATGTCTCATGGTCTGCAATTATCTACTTAACATGTTAATCTAGATTGGTTTGTTGGTATCACCCCAGGACCATCACATTGATCATCATATATGTATTGCATTGTCCTCAAACTATCATCTTATCCTTCTCATGACGAGACCTAATGAGCAGTACCTATCAGATAGAAACCATATGTACTATCAGAATCAAGAGTGTGTTCACCCAGAGAAGTTATTTGTGGATCCTTTGAGCTAGAATTCTAAGCTGATTTAATACATTTGTGACTTTCATCCAGATTTTGTGTCTTTGTTGTGTATATATGGATATTACAGTTATATGTGTTGTAGACATATACATGTCTAGAGATGACTGTATTTTCTTCATTGGATATTTTATGGTTTCAGGGTGTCCTAATGAGTATTGTTATACTCACACATGTGAGGAATTTTCTTGAATGTGTCACGTCTTGTGTAGACGATCAACCTTTTGATATAGTCCTAGGCGGATAGGGACCAAATGGTGCATAGTGAGAATAGAATTATCGATGAGTGTTCTTGAATCATTCTTACAGTAGTCCCAGTACTTACTCTATAGTTGGATGTATGATACTGACTCTTTGGGGGGATCATAATTGGTAATTTTTTACTTTCTTTTACATTCTATCAAACTATGGTAATGGGATTAGATGTATTCATTCATGGTTGTTTAGTTTTTTTACATTTCATCCTTTTATAATCTAGGAGATGTGTGTTTGTACATGTAAATAGACTATGGCCTTTCATGTTCGGGATATTACTTCTCTATTCTAGTCACAATCCCCAAGCCTATTGAGGTGGGATTGTGGATTCGCCACATGAGCCCCTTTGGGACGGGTTGTGAAAAAGTGGTATTAGAGGTGGTTGGTTATACATGAAGAGTGAAGTCTGTGATATTTGTTTTGGGAATCAATTTTACATTATTCAAGTATTGATATCTTGATGGTGACTCCAGTGCTGGTATGGAGCCTGACGTATAGAGACACTAGGAATCTGATCATATATTTTCAACTCGGTACATGAGAAAACTAGTTTTCAGGGAAAACAATGGTACATGGATCATATAAGAATGAGTTGTGGTTTACATGTCCTTCTTGAGTAAACACACCATATATACTCCTTGACCATGGTGCATATTTTTTACTGTCTGGATTCCTATGTGACATATTCTAGCTTGGACTCAACATTATGATCATAAGGATGATCCCTTAGCGATGAAGTGATGTTATAGGGACAGGTTCCCAAGATGTTATCTCTAAGTGGTCCACCATCCATACCACCACATGTAGAGAATAAGGTGGCAACCTTTGTACCAGTGTATGAGGTTTGTAGGCTAAGAGTGCTCCATGAGTTTTACTGGTAGATTCCCCATAGGTTCTAAGGCAAACCCAACCTATATGTGGATGAGGACTATCTTGAGGTGGTGACTTCAGTTTTCTATCTATCCAGGACACCAGCAGATCAGATGGTGGTACTGGTGAAGATCCCTATTCAAGTCTAAGAAGTGTGATGGTGGGTTATGGGGAAATAATCATATGATGAGGTGAATATTTTGTGGATAGATTTTGAGATCCTTTTAGAGATGAGTTCTCACAAGTGACACTATGGGTTGTACATATACAGGAGATTTTGTAGCTCCAATAGGGTTCCATGATAGTAGTTGAGTATTCATTGAGGTTAATAAACCTTTCTAGGTACTTGATGGATATAGTTCAACATCAGTTCTTCAGGTGTCAGACCATTGGAAATGTTATTTATAGATACATCTAAGAAATTTTTATCCCTCTTTACATTCCTACCTATACCGGGGTGCTAGAGAGGTACTTGGTTGTTAAAAGTCTCCTGGATGATAAGATACCACCAGTGGTTGTCAATAGTGGGAAATCAGAGGCAGATACCTCAGTGGATGGGAGAAAAATTCTGTATCAAAGACCTATACATGAAATACGATTCAGGAAGAGGTCCTAGGATAGAGTCTCTTTGGTTCAGGGGTTACATGGTGGGTCCAGTCAACCTAGAGAGATGTGGTGTTACTCATCTGATGGCAGTGGACATCTTCATTGTTATTTTTTAACATGTTTTATACCTAATAGAGAAATCATAGATTGTCCAATAAGGTTGAGTAAGTGGGAGTATTAGGTAGGTTCTCTAGTTGAAAGATGTGGAAGACGAGAAGGGAGATCATAGGAGGAATTTGACGCTTCTATTTATTACCAACACCACCCTCAGGTAGTCCGCACCATGTTCAGGGGGCCGGGGGACATGGGTGGGCATAGCTGCATGTGGTCGAAGATTACAACCTAGTGGATTTGTGAAGTATTCAAGGTATTATATTCTTATTTTACACCTATGCTATAGTATTAAGAGAATATGGTTTATTCATTCATTTCTTTACACACACATTGTATGATATATAGAGAATTTGTTTAAACCTTCGCTTTAAGCCTTATTCATAGAGACTCCTACTAGAGAAGACTCAGGGATCACACACTTATTCAAATTGTGTGACTTGACTCTTGGAGGTGTCATTTTCTGTTACAATCTCTCGTCAGAAGCATCGTGGCCTTACGACATCATTCTTGGAATGGAATGGATATATACAGTTCATGCCCAGATTAACTGTTTTAGGTGAAGGATGTTGTGTATCTACAAAAACACAACATGGTTTTCTAATTTTGGAGAAAAGGAAACTCAGTCAGCGCCTAATGGAAACATGTGTAGGGGTGAAAAAGATTATTCATTATTTGGATACCTTGACCATTTGTTTAGTGGATTTTATGAGTTCCCAGTTCCCTAAAACGGTGGAGAAGTATGAGAACGTCTTCTTTAATGATGTTCCTGGTTCACATCCCTGCAAAGAGATATACTTATTCGTTGATCTATTCCATGGCATTGAACCGATATCAATTCCAGCATATCAGATGGCCCCTATATAGATACATGAGAGAATGGTGAATTTGGAGGACTTATAAAGGAAAGGATTTGTTCGATCTAGTGTTTCACCTTGGGTAACCCTAGTTTTGAATCCCAATAATGGAAGAAGGGACCTTGAGGTTGAGTGTGGACTACCAGGGCTTAAACCAAGTGACTATGATGAACAAGCATCCACTACCAAGGATTAATGACCTCTTTGATTAGTTGAGATAGGATCATTTGTTCTCAAAGGTTGAACTCACATCAAGCTATCACCAATTATGATTATGGGATTTTGATATATTGAAGAAAACATTCATATGTTAATACAATCACTATTATTACTTTGTGATTCCATTTGGAATGATGAATGCTCTGTTGGGACCAAGTTGGATGGATAATGAAGTAAGAGGAGTTTACTGTTACAGAGTAGTGTGTTTTGTTATCAAATAAGACAAACCAATTCACTTTATAAAGGAATGGTAAATCAGACGATTCATTACTGATATGTATTTCATAAATATCATAAGTTTGTAGAACTTGTTATGAAAGGATTATGATGGAAAGGGGGAGAAACTATGATTCCAGTCATATACAGTTTTGATTGGAAGGAAATATGCTTGTGTAAGATAAGAAGTTATAATACTTTTCATAGAAAATCTGATGATGCTAAATGTGTTAGATCAAAGACAATATATCATGATAGATATGGTTCGTGATGAAAGAAGTAGTTTATTGAATATTCCAGATGATAGTGAAGTAGTATTGATGTTATTGCGCGCATGTTTGAAGATGTTATGGTAGGTTTCAGGCATGTGGAGGTCCATGATCCAAACATCAAAATCTGTCAAAGGAGAGGCTTGCATGAAATATTGGGTTTTATGCACAGGATTGGTTTTTGTGTGCAAGATTGAAGGGTGTTTTGAATATTCAATGCAAGGCTTGATTTGAGGTCCAAAAAAAAATAGCAATGGAATGAAGTGCACAAAATATTCAAGAAGTGCATGAAACAAAATTTCTCACCAAATGTGACATAAAATGGGGTTTTGTGTGACGCTTCAGGATCTTGCGCGACGCATTGGGGTTTTTGCGGGCAGGTGTCGACAAAGTTTATAAGGAAGAGGAGACCCTCTCAAATTCGCTATACAGGAAACTTTTAGAAATACTGAGCTCTGAGGCAGAAAAAAATATGAAGAAAAGGAGAGTGCGCAAAAGAAATAAATTTTCATGCAAGAAATATAAGTTTAACGCAAGAAAAGAGTTGCGCGCAATATTGATGTTGCGCGCGATAGGTGTTCCACGACAAAATTCAAATATTGCCAACATGGAATAAAAGTTGTGTGAAAGAATCCCAAAAGGGTGAGCGAAAGATTTGGGTTATTAGGATGTATTCAGTTGTGCATAAGATAGTTCTTACCGGATTCTCGATAAGAAAGTGAAGATTTATAATTTAGAGAATACACCTTTTGAATTGTAAAGATGCATTGAAATATTATACTTCTCTATTTGTGATAAGTGGGTGCATACACACTTGAGGATTGTTTTCCAAGTGCTAAACAAGATTAAGGGTATATCCTACTGATTGTATTCCACATAAAACAATTGTTTTCTAGTAGATTGTGTGGTACTCGATTATTTCTGTACCATACCATGGACATAGATACTCTAATTGAGTATCGAAACTTGTATATCTTGTTTTGATATGGTTGTGTGTGTTCACCAAAGAAGAAAATATTTAACAGGAGGCGATGTCTGTTTAAAAAAGGAGTAAACATAAAAAGAAAAATATATCACTGATTCAACCCATCCCCCTCTCAGTGATACCTGGATCCTGATTGGGAACATTATGCTCCAGAAGCATTCATGAAACTCTTGGACCAGATCTTTCATCCTTACCTATACTAGTTCATGAAAGTCTTTATCGATAATATCCTTGTTTACATGGTGTCTTAGGAGGAGCATGAAAGATACATGAGGATGGTTCTAGACGTACTCTAAGAGCACAATCTTTATGGAAATATGTTGATGTGTCAGTGATAGTTTCAGATGGTCCACTTTATTGGACATGTTATCTTAGTATATGGATTGTAATGGACCCAGCAAAGTTCGAGGCAATGTTATCATGGGAGCCACTCAAGATATTGACGAAGGTGTAGAGCTTCCATGGATTTGTATGCTATTGATAGATATTCATATCTGATTTCTCCTTGGTATCATCACCCATGATAGCTTTGACTCGAAATGGTAATCCTTTCATGTGAAAAAGAGTTTCCAGTAGGACTTTCAGCATATGAGGTAGAGTTTGAAGAGTGCTCCCATAATGAGATTTCCAACGGAGGGTGTTAAGTATGTAGCATCCTGTGATGCATCAGAGACTGGTCTTGGTGATGTTCTGATATAGAGGCAAGTAGTGATTGCCTATGGGTCATGCTATTTTATACCACGAGAGTAGAACTACCCAACCATGATCTTGAGCTAGTAGTGGTAGTTGTCACATCAAAGATGTAGTGACACTACATGATGGGTGAGCAGTTTATCATCTACTCTGATCAAAAGGGTCTCATGTATATCTTCTCTCAAATGGATCTTAGTTTGAGATAGAGGTGATGACTGGAGTTCATCTAGGAATATTACTTCTAGATTTTCTATACATTTAGTAAGGGGAACATGGTAGTAGATACTCTCATTTGGATATATTTTTCATAGGTACTGAATTGGACATTAGAGAAATTGGACTCATTGATATTACCATTTGGGGATGGAGATGGAGCGACTTACCTTTCTTTGATGGTTGTTACCTCTCTGGTATTGCAGCGATTTAGGGAGATATAACTTAGGTACCCACTACAAGATCTAATGTACTCATATATCCATTGGACATTCTCCTACTGAATTTTAAAAAGGTGTGGAGAATGTAATTATATTCAAAGGACACCTGAAGTATCAGTGACATTGTTGGAGGATATTCAGAGATAGTTTAATATATCTCTTTGTGTGGTATGTCTAGGTTTGGAGATCATATACCAAGACCTTATACATCAGTTTTGTTGGCTAGGGATAATGAAGGGATTTATAGAGTTTTCCTATCGATGCAATACTTTTCAGCAAGCAAAGACTGAGCACCAAGTTCTAACATCTTTGAATCAACTAATTGAGGTTCTAGAGCAGAAGTGGGATGGGATATCAACTAACTTCATGATAGGATTACCGTGTGCATCCATGGGACACGATTTGATCTTGGATATCATAGTCTAACCCATGTATTTTTCTCACTTCCTTGATATATGAGATTAGAGTTTAGTAGAGAGCTTTGGGTGCCTATATGTTTAGGATATAGTCTGAATCCATGGTGACACATCAATGACCAGTTTTGAACATGATTCTCCTTCATATCCTATTAGTGGAAGGGATTATAGGAGCTGTTTGGGACCCATTATTGCTTGGGCACAGTGTTTTACCCCCAAAATGATGTCCATTCTAAGAAGACCATTCCGGTTCTAGAGGATATGATTCGAGCTTTTATGTTAGACTGTGGCCATACATTGGAGGATTACCTACCACTGGTGGAGTTTATATAAAACCAAAATTATTATTCTCCCATCAGTATGGAAGTCACCACATTATGGGAATAACACAAGCGAGTCATCACTCATGGGCCCACAGTTGTTGTGAGATACAATAGAGAAGGTGTAGATCATAAAAGAGTAGAAGATGACTACATATAAACATCATAAGTCTTATGCTGATAGGTGACAAAGGACTTTGTAGTTTGAGGTAGGATACCATGTTATCCTACAATTTTCACATAGATGTGAACCATGGACATTTGGTTGGGGATGACAGCTATATTCAAGATTCATTAGACCATTTTAGATATTTTTTAGAGTTGTTGACGCGGTGTACTTCTTAGATTTACCTCCATAATTAGAATGAGTACATGATGTCTTCCATGTATCACAACTAAGGAGGTACATGCATGACCCATCATACTGTATCAAAAAGGGTGATCTAGATATTTATGATTGAGATACCATTGTTGAGTACCTAGTAGAGATTGAATATTGGAATAAGAATCATAAATTGGCGAGAGATTCATTAGTGTGTTTCTGGTGGAAGCATGAAAATATTTAGTACAACACATGAGAGCAGGAGGATCAGATTCATCCTTAATACCCACATCTTTTAGTGAAAGCCCGTGTTTTGGATTTTTGGGGATTTAAACACCTAACACGATAATAATGTAATGTATTTTACTTTCTGTGTATTATATTTGAATATTATATGAATTATGTTTGAGACTAGGTGCTGACACGACCTACGATTCCAAGGCTCGATGTGCCCAGAATAAATATTTGAAATGTATTAAATATATTAAATAGAACCTACACATAGTTTTTAAGAATATGTGTAATAAATTATAAAAAGTGGCTCATGTTAAAAATCCTAATTAATCATTAGGTTTAGAAAGTGGTTTTTTACCTAGGCATGACTTAACCTTAGTCAGTGTAGGTCATTTGTTAAAAAGGTATCACAGACATAGAATGAATAAAATAATAAATTATATTAATTTATTTGTTTCAATAATGTAGTGATGTAGTGACCTAATTGTGTTTCTTTTAAATGATCACTTATATAATAATTGTATGGCTAGCTATATAACCCAACAATTTTATGAGATCCATTGGGGACATTAGAGGATATCCAGTTCACAAATGATATCTAGATCATGGAGCGATGATTGAAGCACAAATAATCAAAGGAACCCACCAACGACAATGAAATCACATTTTTCTTCATCAATGATCAATCTGAATCGAATTAGGATGGTTATCTTATTGTTTATTTTCCCCATTCAGGATTCATATGATTAACATGGATCAATCGACCAACTGATGGATCTATCTATCATGTATATTTGTGTTATGGGTTTATTATTGGATGATTTCATGATAATTACATTGAATTGATGATTTCTTCATTTTTCTTATCATATAATATAATTGAGATATACATGAACACCGATAGAGGTTTCTTCCTCTCTTTATTTCTTGTGATTTTATCCCCTAGTTCTTCGTTAACCCACAAGTGTTCTTCCTTTGGATAGGGGATTGAAATATCCCGATGAATCGATCATTGCGCACCTGTTACATAGATGAATGATTTGATATTTCATATATAATATTGGCATGAAAAAATGTTGTTGAGATGATGTAAGTGGTAAATCATATGACGATGGTAGATACATTATTTCATGTTTTTCAGCATTCTTTGACACACAATGAAGAACAATGATTTTATCCATTTTATGAGCATATTACATTATAGGATCCAAATGTTTATCAATAGAAGGATTGAAAAAGGTGTTTACTTGAGTTTTACAATAATTCATGGCCATATCGGAGGCCGGAGTAGTAGAGGAGTGAGGTGGAATAACTTTCTATACCATAAAATTTCAAACCACACAATATGTAATCCGGTATTTCAAGACTCGTGGATCCCCTTTGGCGGAATCTATAGATTGGGTATGAGTTAAGGATCACATAGCATGTGACCCTATTACATGGTGTGTGACCCAATCACATGTTGTGTGACCACTCCCTAGAGACTTATCATGTTCGTCAGATATACACAGACATGGGGTAGACTACACATGCATCCTACATGTTGTGTACTTTCCCAAAAAAACACGGTATGGACTAGGTACATGTGTTAAGCCTTGTATTGGTACATGGGAACATGTACACATCCTGAATCGATGTACTGTAACATGGGTATACTACATATGTGGCCTACATTGCATGTATTACTACTCACACACTTGCAAGAGATTGGGGTCGTTTACATGGGCAGTACACGTGGTCAATGGAAATGGTATATGTCCCCTTCTACAATTTTTGTACTTTATTATACATGGATTAGAGTCCTTGTACTCGGTATCTTGGATAGGTTTCATTATGGTTCATTCAACTTATCCTTTCCATAAGGGTTAGTATGTTATCATCTCATATTCCTTTGATTATGAACCCTTTAGTAGGAATTCTTGGATAATGTCTTTAGAATTTATCTTGTGAAGCCCGAAGTGACGTACTCTATTAATCTTTGTTCACTAAGGGGAATTCTGGCTATTTTCATTTCCAACACTACACATGCATCAATCCTATACTTATAGGTTTAATCTATATTTATTTTTTGGTATCACCCTAAGGCCTTGGAAGTGATCATCTTATTTGTATCGTATTCTTTTTGGAATTTAGCGTGTTTTTCACATGAAAAGACCCAATGAGCAGTACATCTCAGATAGATGTCATCCATACTATTAGACATAGGTTTGAGTTCTCCTAGATGAGTTCAACATGGATCCATTTAACTAGATTCATTTAAATGTATACTATGGTTGTGACATACCATTATACTTTCTGTATATGTTGATTATATCTAGATATTATTGTTTTATGTGTTCTAGACATATACCTATATAGATATGAATTTATTTTTTTATTGTATGTAATATTATTTTAGGGTGTCTTACTAAGTATTTTTTTAATCACCCCTACACGGTATTTTCCTACAAGGGTCGTGTCTTATACAGACAATTGACCTTTTGACATATTCCTTAGAGGACCAGGACCAAATGGTGCTTAGAGAGACTGGATAGAGTGAGGTGTGTTCCTGCAGCTTTCTGATAGAATTCCCATTACTTATATTAATATTGGACATGTGTTAATATCTCTTTGTGGTGGTATTTTTCCCCTGTTTACTTTATTTTACTTCCTATCATACTCTGGTTATGGGATTAGATGTATGCATGTATGGTTCTTCAGTTTTTTTAACATTTCATTAATATATAGGCTTAGAGATGTGTATGTGTACAATTACATAGGCTAAGGCCTCCCATGTCAGTGATATGTCTTCTCAGTGCTAGTCTCCAACCCCTTCCCTATTGTAGTGGGCTTGAGGATTCACAGAATAGGTCACTTTGGGACGAGTTAGGACATTCACAACCCCTTATGATGGATTTGAATATATTTAACTTAAAGAAACTAATAGGAATTTAATAATGAACAAAATTTGTTAAAAATGGATTTATAGGTTGATCCAATTATATCATCACTAAACTAAAATTGGTATATAAGGAAATAATGGTTTCATTGTAAAATATATCATAGTATTGAGTTTTCAAATTCATTTGATCATTTACTTTAGTTTTTTGGGATGTGGTCATAACCATTTTGTTTTTAGTATTTGATTGGAATTAGGATCATATGGATAAATATTTTAATGGAATGTCTCTAAAAACCCTTGTGTAAAATTCTTTTCACAACAGTTTTAAAAAAATGGAAATCAATACATAGGTTTATTGAGAGGTAAAGGATGAGTATCTAAGTTATTACTAAGATTGTGAGGTTGATTCCATAGTATAAATTTTATCTTACATTGTTCATATCTTATGTATACACTTTGTTATTTTATTAGTAAGTGATAAATAAAATTGAGAGGATTAAATATATTTATGGTTGGTGGAGAATGTGACTCACTGAGATTGTAGTATTAATTTATTTTTATAATAAATACCATATTCAGTAATGTTCTCTACACATGACACCAAAGTAAAATGAAATTGTGTTACAATAAATAAAAAATATAAAATATGGACACAATTATATAGTCAATAATGTATGTGGTTTAAATATAAGTAACAAAATTAGAATATAAATAAATTTGAATAAATATAGATAGGTAGTGGGATTCATCCTTACAATGTTCATTTGTATGGTCTTATAAAGGAAGTTGTGTCCCTTGGGTTTATCATATACCATGACCAATCCAATGATCAACAAATAAAATATATGTCAAATAAATATTTAATGATGTTCAAGATCATGGAAATTGCCTTGAGATCAATTCAAGAGGTATCAACACCTCTGAATACCAGCAAATCTTATTTTATTCTTTAGTCTTATGTAATGATCTTAAGGGGGTTTTATGAAAATTTTAATGTGAAATAAAAATTTAATTATGCATGTAATAAATGTAAAAAATTACTCAAATATCATATTTATTTTTTAATTTTTACATCAAACATGTCAAGGAAAATAAAATTTTATTTTTATAGAAATTGATTGATAAAATTAATATAATAATGAAAAAATATCTAATAAATAATAAAAATGAATTATAAAGGTGTTATATTTTAAGAAACCTAATATTCTATAGTGAAAAAATATTTTTTATATGAGTAATATAACAACATTAATATAATTTTAAATTTATAGGAAATAATAATTGGAATATATAATATTTTAAAAAGTTATTTTTCTATAAATATGTTTTGATTATATTTAATGACAGATTTTTTAAAGTTTAATTCTAAAATTTTATAAATAAAATACTAAAAAATTTAACATTAGTTTTATCTTTAGAATATTTATTTTACCTTAGGATGAATTTTTGATAATTTTTTAAAGTAATTTATTTTTTATGTGAATATTGAAAATACATTCTTTACTAAAACCACAATGTTTATGTTTTTATAAAGAATTAATAAAAACATACTACATTTATAAGAAATTTATGAAAAAAAATTTATTTATAGAGTGATATTAAGATTTTTAAAATAATAAATTGTATTTAAAATATATATGATTATCATTTTGAAGATAAATTAATATTATTTTGATGAAAAAATATTTTTACACTTTCTTAATTAATTATATTTCCAAAAGACAAATTAGGTTTTATATTTATTATAAATTTAAATAACTCTATTTTTTAATAATAAAACAATTATACTCATTATAATAAACCTCATTGGTAACATTTTCCTCAGCATAACATTTAGGCTAAAAATACAACTTTTTCAAATGATAAATGGGATTTTACATGTTACATGTGCTAATATTAAAAATATTTTTCAATAAACATTAAAATTCAATTCAATAAAATGGATATCATATTTGGAATTAGTGGTAAAAAAATTATGCAATATGTACCATTTTATGTTTGTGAAATAAGATTAAATTATATTGGTAAAAATAGTTTACCACTATAAAATCAATAGTTGAAAAAGTTAAAATTATAAGAGTGAATAAATGAATTTTTTTATAGGTGTGTTAAAAGGAATGGTTAAGCTATCATAAACCTTATTTCATTCCCAAATACATTATTGTACACTTTTTATTCACATTCTATGTGAATCATTATCTCTCTTTATATTAATAAGTTTTATTAATTGAAATTTCATTCTCTTCACAAAAAAATGAGGTCACCCCACCTAATTTCTTTACTAATTCGAAAGAATTGACTAGAAAAATAACTCTTCACTAGTATTTATTCAACTATATCCATACATCATAAAATATTTTTTTATTTGAAAAAGACCATGATAACGAACCATACATTTTTTCCAAAGGGAGATCATCCAAAGGTAGAGGTAATGTTTCCAATCAAGCTTTCAAAAAACAATCATTATTTTACACACTAAAACATAAAATATCCCTGAATGTATGATAAATAATGTATTATTATTATAAATAAATATTATTTTACTTTTGAAATATTAATTATCAGGATTTATTTAAAACCATTTGAAAAATGAAGATTTTGTCATGCGTATGTGCAAACAACTGCCTCCATGAACAGTGTGTTTGATTTTCCATCACCAATATACATGTATGGTTATGATATAATACCTAAAGGATTAATATATAATTAATAAAATTACATTGTTTTGAAAATAAGAAACCATTCCCTATATTACTCTTATTCAATGGAAAATCATCACATCCCCTATGATTACATGTGGAGTATCACCTCAATGAAAGTGACATATTTTTTATTCTCACAAAATTATTATCATTATTATCTATATGTCATATAATAAAAATAACCAAATAAAAAATATAAATAATGTAATTATTATTCTATAATAATATTATTATTATAAATAAATCACTTTCATATCCATACACACCTATGTATTATAGTTTGTTCTTATTTTGGATGCTTTTACCACAAACAGAAAAAATGATATAAATTTATCTCATGGAAAAATTTGAAAACATAATTAATCGTGTTATTGGAAAATAAAAAAATACATAATGTATTTTTTGGTTCAATAAATCTAATGGTAATATATGACCAATTTTTAAGATGCACCCCCCCCCCCGTTTGTAGAAATTACTAAAACAAACTCATCATTGAATTCATCATTACGAATCATATATAAAATATTTATTAAATGAAATTATAATGTTATAAAAAATTATATAACATATATTATAATGCATATAATTATCTTGTAAGCATTTAATGGAAATATATAATCCTTAATTTACACCTCCATTATGAATCTAGTACAAAACAAAACAAAAAATCTAACAACATATGATGATGGTAATAGAATATAACTAATTATTTTTTGAAATAAATGATTATAAATGATAATTATAAATGGTTATATATATGAAATAGTTTCTTAAATAAGTGATTAATAAATCTATTTTCTATAGATGAGGTTAAACATCATTTGAGGAATTCTTAAATTAAGGTAAGTGTTTCTTGGTATCAATACTAACTCTCTCAGACATGTTATATTTTGTGCACTATTTTTGATTATATATTGTGTTAAAATGATTTAAATTAAATGAAATTATTTTAATATATTTTTCATTAATTCCTAGGATATATAATGAAAAATCATTTCTTTTCTTTATTCTTTTTTCTATTTAAGTGTTACCTACATCATAGTGGTGCTTCGTCTCAACTTCCATTATTTGAGACATATTTTTTCTATACACCAAATATGAAATTATTGGTATATATACATACTAATGGATATTTAATGTCATGAATTATCATTTATAAATGGAATATTATATCCAAATTCAATACCCATATTTCAATGTGTTTTTATTAAAATGTTACATAAGTCATAAAAGATATTTATAAGAGCTAACATCTTCATTTGAGTTATGACTATTATTTATGAAATTATTTCATTAATTCATGGGTTACTGTACTATAAAATTGTATAATATCATATTTTAAATTTCTATATAGAGAAAATTTAATTTTTAAATATAAGATCCTTTACAGATGAATTTCATTATCATTAATGTATAATGTTGTTGACAATAGTTTGCATCCTTCCTACGTAAGTTCTTTGTCTTTCATATCATTTTTAATATTACTTTCAATGTTATCCATTATATTTGGAATCTCATACAATTTTTATAAATTTCTATCATCATAATCTCTATGTTCCTATTATGAAAATCATTTTTTATTATCAATTTTAAGATATGGGTTTTAAAAAATGGAATTTTCACCTTATTAAAAATGATTTCCCTTAAATGCCTTTATTTTTTCTTCTTCTAAATATTAATATGTAAATCTATTATTTCATATTCAAGGATATATTATTGTGTTTTTAATTCTTTTTAAAATGTGTTTTCATTTTCCCACTTTATAAATATCTTTTAAATGTGACCCACAACTTTCTCAGTATACATAATTATTGAAAATGTTTTATAAAACACACTTTGGTGATTCCACTTCAATTTTCCTATTTATGTTATATGGTTTACCTCATTTAGAGTTGTGTTTATTATATTAAATTTTAAATCATCTCATACTATTTTCTTTTTTTATTAAACTCATGGTATTAGAAACTGTAATTCTTGGTCCTTATTGTTGGGATATGATAGGAAGTGTTCTTCTTCTAATGGTTTTTTTCATCACTATAATATCCTTAAAAGTTATTATATTTCACATGGGATAATCCCAAATAATAAAATACACTTTCATTCATTGGATAGATTGTGAAAATGCTATTCCATTTATTTAATGGGGAATATTGTGAAATCCTCTATATTTATTATTCGAATATAGATTGTTATTTATTACAAAGGTATGTTTGTATTTTTATTTGCTTCATCAATACAAGGAATGAATGAGAAATAATCTAATAATATGTGGGGATTAAAATAGACCCTTGAAGCATCCAAGTTCTTATAAGACAAACAATATTGGTTATTTGGTGTATACCTAACCTTTTATTTATATGTATTCTCTATGTCCAAGAAAAAAATTAGAGTTATTGGAAAAAGATATTCTAGTATATAATGTTTGGGAACAATGGTTGTACAAGTCCCGAATTGTGAACTCTAATTCCATAAAACCTGTTATTATTTTCTATATGTTTATTCATATTTCTAACCATAGATTTGTTTCAATATAATATGATTAGATATATTGTATTATGTCATTATAATTTATTCCTATACATATTATTACTTCCTTTCATATTTTAACATAGCTTCTGCTATACACATTGCTTTACTGAGTGTTTGAGCTCACACTTATTATGTTTCCATTTTCCGGTGTTATAAAGAAATGTATTACACATGATAAATGCAGACTAGAATAAAATGTTTGGGGAATTTATGGGATATGTTGATGATTTATTTTGAATTAGTAAATTATTAAATAGTCTAATAAAAAATGAAAGTTACTTGATAGATACATTGTCTTTATTAGTTAACATTTTTTCCCAATTCTCCAAAATTATAAACAAAAAAGGAATTTGCAATGTATATAATGAAATTTTTTTATAAATCATGTAATTATGGGATAATTACTTTTGGTTTGACACAATAAATTTTAAAAACCTTTATCGATTAAAAATACAGACTTATGAAATTCACATAGTAATCCGATCCATATATTAATATCATAATCAACTCTTAATCTTGATAGAACTATCATCTGCCCATAATATTAATTAATAACATTACTATTTAATTGGAATAGGGATTATAGACTAATATATCTTTTAAACAATAATTTATCAAACCAAAATACAAATATAAGGTTGTAAATCCCATAGTAGAATCTTCTTCTAGAGCACCACTGAGTATAAATTTATAGTGCCATGATCTCAAATTATGTTTTTGTTTGTTTATCAGTTATAAAAACAAAAAAATATTATCTTACCTTTCACAATATGTTTCTATCTCCTAAAAAATGTAGGGGAACATAAAAATTTGGACCTCTACATTACTTACCTTTAAAATGATTCACAACAAAAAATGAAAACTAAACTCAAAAGAAATAAAACAACCTCAATACAATACACCCCATAAGTTACCTCTTGAATAGGAATCACACCATCATAAAAAAGTGTACCATAAGGATAAATTAACATATTTAATTATAAAATTATATAATCATACCTAACATCATTATATAAACAAAAAAACAAATTAGGGTATAATGATCATAGATGTGACTCACCCTTCATCTATACATATTTATGCAACCATGCCTCTATAAAACACAAAAAATAAGGAATGACAATACCTCATAATTAATTCTCCCAATGATAAATAATATCAATAATCCCCCTTAGAAATATTAATTATTACTCAATATCACTCCCACTATAATAAATTAAACCGGTATCATCATTAAGATACCTCAAAATATGTGATATATTGACCTTTTCCTGAATTTGATATATCTAAGGAGGAATAACCAACCAATACATCAAATTTAAATGTATATCCAAAACATTGAAAAATATAAATAAATTTTGAAAGATTATATCTTTTACTATACCTACACTATCCTCTATAATAAAAAACATTCAGGAACAACTGAACACTAAAAAACTTAAGGGGCCTCCTTTAATCAAAATATTTCTTTTGACAATCGAAAGAATCATTCATACAATCATGAATCACTTGAACTTTATCTACTATACTTTTCACCAAATCATGTTCGATAAACACTATTTATCTATCCTCCTTCCAAAAAATGATATATATATATATATATATATGGTCTCTTATATAGGGAGCTAAATGGCTCCATACCAATATAATAGTGATAAATATAATTATCTTCACACACAATTACATGAAAATGCATCACTAACATACCTCTAAAACCAACAAAACATTAAAAAAACATTGTCCTCTTATTTTTGGATTGCATACACTATCAGATAATCTATATCAAGATGAACAGAAGCATATATGAAACAAATTCATGAAAGAGACTATAGTATAATCTTACACAATTTTAAGGTGAAATTAAGAAGTTGATCAGAGATGATCATCCTCCAAAACCCCATTAATATTCACAACCTATTCAATATAAATCCTCACTAGAGAATCCATCATACTTGACTTCTTAATTTTATTTATATTAACCACCTTCAAAAACAAATAAAAAACAACCTAGACGGTGTTATATTCACCTAAATATAAAATTAAATTTATTATAAAATCCATTTAAATTATATCCTATTTCTATTGAGGAATGTATAATTGAACCAAAGGGAGGGGTAAAATATATTCCTAAAATTTTACCTTGTAAAAAATATCAAGAAGGAATCACTTCCATTGATCATTTCATACCAAGACACCAAAACATAATACATAATACATGATACATCATCGAAATACTAGGATATACAACTATAGGTGATCAATGAATCTCATTAATAACATCTCCTCCAATTTAAAATCGAAAAACCCTCTTCCCATAAAATTACACCAAATGTTGATCACCTTATAAAATGCATTTAGTATAATCTTTATAAATAACTTAATCTCTTCGTGCCTCTATAATATTTTCTCTTACTTTTGAGTACTCCACCTATTGATACATGGAATATTTATGTATGATTTGATATAGGAAAAATCCTTAACTAATAGCCACAATATCTATATAAAACTTCTTATACTCATCTATTATCCGCAATGCATCTCTAGACTATCCTGAAAAAATCACCCTAAAACGTCATTTTCAATAACATCATGACCATTATTTTTATTTTGTATTTATTTTCTATTCTGGGTTTTGGAAGTATCCTAGTGGATTAATGAATTTAATTTCTATTTTTAGTATTTTGGTTCAAAATATCAAACACCATGTTCATGGTGGAGTTCATGGTCATTTTATGTGTCACATGATCACTATGGGGATCACAAAAGGACGCAGAGTTAGTTATAGACATGGGTGGATTGTATTGAAGATTTATCTATCCACCATGACCAAAAAGGCATATCCAGGGGAAAGGTTGAAGATATGGCCTAGAAAAACACCCAGGACCTTTGCATCAGGGAAAGGTCGAGGTTGTGTGTCGGGGTTTTCTAATTATAAATGGTTTACTAACGATTTTATCTTTGAGGGTAAGATTATCTTGTTTAATGAGGCATATAAAAAATTTATAATGGGTATTTTAATGAATATTTTACTTGATTTATCCATAAATTAACCCTATTTCTTTGATTAACATTCATGGAACTTTGATTAATCTAATTCTAGATAATGATTTTTAAGACCTTATTCTTTATTCCAACTCTTATCTTGGGTGGTTCTATCCCTCTCAACATGTTATTCTTCTTCCTTTCTAGGATATCATTCCAAGGGACCTATATCACAGATTTCCTTTAATTATATGGGATTTATTTTTAGAAATATTTTTCCTTCTCAATTTTTTACTTATGGAAGTATAAAGATGGTTTTGGTATTGGGAATTCCTTACTTTTTTACCAAATCATGGAACTTTGTTTCCCACATCTTTGTTGGTTTCCATTCATTTAAAAATATTACATGTGGTTTTGGTAGTTGTACCTATCATCTCCCATTAAAATTGAAATTACAATTTTTTATTATTCCATCATGCTTTTATGATAAATTATAATGATTTACTAATATATCTAATATTTTTATCAGTGAATGATGATTTATTGGTATTTTGATATAATATAAAAGGAGTTTTGGAATACGATTTAATGTGAAAACTATTTTAAAGTAATATTCCCCTTTTTGGGAAATTGAAATTATTGATTGTCTCTTTATTAATAATTTTATGTTATTCGTGATGTTGATTTACAAAATAATTTATTCCTACGCATGGGTTGTTTTTGAACTTTCTCGATAAAATAATTTGAAATATTGTATTTTATGAAGTTCTAGGATTGATAATTTTATTTGTATGTTACCATGATTTTTTTAATACAAAGTGTTCCAAGTGAAATGTGTAAAATCGTGGTTGAAACATTAAATAATCAATTTGAACGTGTACACTCATAGGATATTCCCTTTTGTGTAATTGAAATGTTGTATGTTTGAATTATTATATTTAAATGTCCATTTTAAAAGAATTTTAATTGAATTGAATATCTATTCTTGGTAAAATGGGTATTTCTATGGGGGTGTTTAGAGGTGTGATCGAGACTTATGGTTGTTTTCCAATATGGTCATATGATATGATATATGGTATGATACTAAAGTAAAATTTTGACAACCATTATAATTTCATAGTAAGAAGTGGGTTTCTTGTTGTAAGGTCATGTGTTTTTAATTGGATAAAATTTTCAATGGAATTTGAACTTTTCATTTGGTGGATGGTTCAAATGTTAAATTGGTATTATTAATTGAATTATAATTGTTTTAGCTCTTAAATGTGTTGTTTTTTTGGATGATTTTTAATTCTTGTTATGTTTCTTGAGTGTTCAAATGGATTTCAGGTGCATCTGAATCCAAAAACACAATTAATGGGGAAAAAAAGAGAGGTTTACTGTTGGAACATGGTCAGTACTACCTGTTCGGTCCATTTTCTATAGGTAAATAGTTGTTTTTACCCTAAAGCATGGTCTAAGAACATTTACTATGTCATATGGTTATTTAAAATGTATTCCTGAGGGCGTACTACCATGGAGGTTCTCTAGAAATTTTTTTGGAGAGGAGCACATGGGTTGTGCATGGTTTTAAAAACCATACACCTATCCTGCACGCTTAGTTCCACCGAGTAAGTGAAAGCATAAGTTTAGTGAATGGTTTTTGAAAAGTACACATCCAAACCGTGAAACTCATTAATGTGAAGGAAATTACAATTTCTTCCATTCCTCCTTATTTATTTACTCTCTCTTTTCGTCTCTACTCTTATTCATATTATCCCCACATGTGTATATCTTCATTGGTCTCCTCTTATTCATGGATGGATTTTCTCTATCTAGTGTCCAAATCAAATGTTGTTGGATGTGTTGGATGTGTAGTGGTAATCTATTAAATATTCTACCTTTTTTCAGTCATTTATCTCTCTATATGGAATGCTAAATCAATGTAAATTATTTTTCCATATTTATAGGGTGTTTGAAAATTTATAAAACTCCTATAGAATTGGATTGAATCAAAGCATAACCTTGGATGAGTGAAGAATCATAATCATGAGGTATATGGTCTACATATATTCCCTCAATGTCTCTATGTTTTATAGAATACATCATTGTGTTGGGTGTAATATTTTCTGTGTATTTTCCTTTAATTGTTGAATTAATATATAGAACCTAAATACATTATTGGTAGTGTCACCTATATTCCATGTCCTATGCATCAATTAGGAAATTTAATAACTCTTTATGGGTGTTATCTTTCAATGATTTTTTATAATTCTCTACCTAATATATTATCCCCTATGAGGTGTTTGGAATAATTAATCACATAGGAGTTGATAATATTATATTAAATGAGTTGGTAATTCAACCATGCTCTATTTTGAAATAAAACCACCTCAATGTTGTGTTATCTTCTATAATAAAAAGGGTAATTTAAATGTAGATATTTGGATGGTAGGTGACATGCTTATGGGTATGAATATCTTTATTTCTAATTGATTAGTGATAAATGAAATGATTACATACATGGCCTTTTAATTAAATAATTCTTATATTACATTTTTCAAAACAAATTATAAAATAATGCATAAAATGAATTATGATACTTGAAATTCAAATGGATTAAGTGAATGGATGATGATTAGATAAAAATATGCTATATGGTAAAGGTAATTGCATTGTGTATTGAGTGATATCGGTTGCCTCATTACAAAATACAATGGATATGATCATAGGTTACTTGAGTTGTGTTATTCCTAGAATGATACATGGATTTTATTTTATAAAACAGCTTATTCAATATCATAGGCTAGATTATTTTAAAAATGCTTTAAGAAATACTTGGGTTTCTTTTTTAAGTAATTCATTGGACAGTCTCATAGGGAAATTGACATTTGTGATTGAAACTTGGGATTCCACTTTACAGAACGTTATGAAATGTCTGATAGAATAAATATGAACACATTACTCCTTGGACGATACTTGGTTTCCATATTATATATAACTTTGTATGGGCTCATGGGATAAACAAATTATATCATGATTATTTATTGATACGTATGACTAGTGTTATTTACTTATGATGATTACTACACCAGGACAACATGGATTGTACCTCGGTTCCCTGACTAACTAATAGAATTATATTTAGAAATATGTGACTACATATAATTACTACCTCATTAAGAGACACTCATTATAAATGGATGATTTTGGATTACCCTTATTTCTATAAAACTTTTATAATTTTATTACCTTGGCTATGTTTCTTTGTTTGGATAACTTGGTTGATTTCCTTAATTAAATAAATGATCCATATACAACTACATTGTGGATGCCTCATCCATATAGCTTGATTCCTCTACATTGTATATATATCTATGTATATATATATATATATTTATTTATTTACATATATGATTAGATATACATGATGGAATTTTAGGGATATTCTACTGTAGACTAAAATTGTTATGGTCATTCAGGTGTCCTTAAAGAAACCAAGCTCACCATTTTTACATCAATTTATTTACTAATTTAGTTATTTTACCCACATAGTATTTCCACATGAGCCATAACCCAGTTGGTGAGGACTCAACAGGTACATCCAAGAGACGGAAGATCAAATATACATGGAGGAAAATTTCTGGGTTACAGTAATAGGTACAATACCAGGTACTATAGCAGGTACTGTAGCATATACTATAGTAGGTACTGTTTGGTATTTTTACATACTATAGAATCCAGAACAATTCTTCCATTTGGGTATTTGGGCCACCAATTTCGTCCTCGGGTCCTATGAGGCTTTAAGTCTACCCAAGGCCTTCATGTCGGTTTTTTCTCAAGGCCATCGGGCCACCTTATGGTCAAAGGGACACCCCAAGGCCTTCGAGACACCTTAATGCAGATGTACCAATCAAACTAAAAGGGAAAAGGCTTTAGATGAAGGTTTAGGGAAGGTGCATTCACTAGAGTAGAGCTCACCAGAATAGGAAGAATGAGAGGGTATTGAATTTCTATCGGTTCTAGACCTGTGCAACTTTGCATGGGACAACTAGCCGAAAAGCCCTGCGAAGGTGGAGTGCTGATATCATGACATATTCTGGGTATAAGGAGTTCCAAGTTGTCTTGTCTGAGTTGTTATGTATAAGACCTAATGGCCATGTAATTGTCTCTAAGCCTTCGGCCCATTAAAGGGTTCCACCTAACCCCTTGAAAGGTGGATTATGAAACAAAATAAAAAATAAAGGTCTTCGGGCCATTTTGACCAATATTTACCTACTTTATATCATTAGAAATTGTTGGTGGTGGACTATTGAGTATATCTCACACCCTGTTTGGGACACCATTGCAAAAAGGTACCCAAACAGACAATCTATTTGTAGGTTCAAGAAAATGGATTCATTCTTGCGTCATTACACTTCAACATGGGAGCATAGTAACACGTAAATAAGCTAAAGATTGATATAATCATGGAGATTTCCATTGGGATTTTTGTTATTTTAATTTCATCCACTCCGATCAAGAGATTATAGTCTCCCCACTATACCATCATTGAACCCTTGCACCAGTCAACCACCTCTAGTATATGAGGAGGCATGCTTGATGTCATGTGACCAACTAGCTCGAAGAACCATTTTTGATCCCTTCAATTTTAGACATTGAAAATTTGTTTCAGAGGCCTTTTTTACAATCATACTATTTTTTGTTAGTAGATAATTGGTAAACATCATTCTATGGGAGTGATCAATCCACTCACATGGAAAATTCCAAGCTTCCAGGGAAGATACTAATGTTTATGTTGTTTGTTATTATATCTGATTGTTATTTCACATCGAGTGATTGGTCTACCTTATCCTATTTACAGATTCTTACGATTATGGTATTTTACCTTTGGTCATGGGGAAAGGAACTATCATTACTTGCATCATAATAGGAAGATATAGATTCACATTCCATGAATGTTTTATTCTTAGACTATAATATATTTTGATATGTGGATTGGGTGTGTGACATGATCATGTGATTATTTATCATTCTTATCATTATACCACGGTAGGTTATTATTAATAATTCTTGTTATTATACCATGTTCTGTGATAAATTTCCATTCATACAAATAATTATATCTCACAAATACCATCCCTTGAGTTAGTTATGGTATATGGTTGTTTAAATAAAATTTCAGTATCAACCAAAATGGAATTTTCCTACATGTCTTGATGGTGGAATTCTATATTACTAGCTGATTATGACATGTTTATGTCATGGATAATTTGTCACATAAACTAAAACATAAATTTTTACAATTAAATGGGAACCAATATTAAAATTTATAAATCGTATGGTCACATTATATATTGGGAGTGTAAATACATATAATTGAACCATTATAAATGATGGGTTATAGTTTTATGAATGGAAATCGTAAATTGTAAAGGTGTGTACCTTTATAATTTGGGAATGTTGATTTATCTAACCAAAATATTAAATAAAATTAAAAGTTGTTAAAGTATGACCTATATATGATGAAATTAATTATGTATCAAATGCCTGATTGTACTGAAGTAGTTAATTATTTTCTAATTATAGTTGTAAGATAGACTTAACATGACCCAAGTAGGCCATTCATGGTTCTTAATTATTACAATATAAACCCACTAAGGGTGTTTCAAAGATTTTAAATAAATTAAATGTGTTATTAACACTTAAATAGACCCTATTTTTCATGATGGGACCCTTTTAGGTCAATTTATTTTCTATTAAATTTTAGTACCCAACCCCATCAATGTATAGATATACTTTACAGGGATGGTTATATAATGTCACAAAATCCACTTATATGGTGTTATGTATATGTGTGTAGTGAAATATTACTATTCTAATACACTCATTATGATAGAAAACTTGTTGTCTACATTTAAACCTAATTATTATGCAGTGATATATTTAATAAAAATGTCAAACACAACATAAAGGGTTTTTTCCATTAAAGATTGTAATTTACATTTTATTTAACTAATACAAATTAATAGATTCTTGTAGATAAATAAAATGAAAAAAATGAATTTAAAAGATAAATTTTCTATTTATGATAGGATTTTTGATAAATAATTATTCTTGAACAGAAGTTTGGAATGACATTCCAATGTTCCTTAGAGTGTTTTATAACTAATGTAAAAAGTATATTTTCTTTATTATTGGTACTTGATGTTCTAAAACATTGATTAAAATAATATCTTAAATGAAACATTAATTATATCCATAGCTTGATACTAGTGTAAGGTTAGTTTAAATCCTTCCATGAGCTTTCCTTGGATGGGAACATCAACATTTTCATGGAATTGTTCATCTATCACATGAACCTAAATGATAAGTGGTATATCCTAGTGATCCTTTTCCGTATGACTATAAATTTAGGTTCAAAACCATGTATTGAAAATGGAAGGGGATAGGCCGTATAAGGCCCCAACCATAAACAATACATAATATTGAATTAACTAAATAATTCCCAATGAGGATCTTTTCAGGTTTAGAGTTTTAGAGAATTAGATCATAACTATTACACCTCAAAATACTACACAGTAGACACTTCTACAGTATTTCCATAAAATAAAAAACTCTTAAAAAGAAACATGTCTAGTTCCATGTTTTAGATAGAATGAATTTTACTTGATCCCATCCTTGACCCCATTCCACATTAAGTCCTGTGAAAAACATTTCAAAAAAACTTGGGGTGAGCATAAAAAGCTCAGTAAGGGATACACAAAGAATGAAAACTGTTAGTTTTTCAAACAACAAGTAAACCATGTATACTTTATCAATGTAATACCTTTCACCTTTATGAAGTAGTGAAAAATCTTCGTTGAAAAAATATCATTACTTACCCTTTTGTAACAAAAATATTACCATAAAACCCATATAAAGAACACATAACATATAAAGGTAACTTGGGACATAAACACACTTAAGTGGAATAACCATCTGGTCGACTTCCACACATATCACTTAATGGAATAGCCATACGACCGACTTCCATACCAAATTCATTGGAGGTTATAACGTAACCACCTGTCCTGGTATTCACGACACCACCTGTCATATGGTTCATCACGTATCCACTCGTCAAATGTCCAAGTACCATTATAAAATCAGAAGTCATAAAACAAATATAATGGAAGAAAACATTTCCACACTTTGATCACGATATATCACATAAATATATTGACATAAAAAATATATTATAAAAACCATTTTCAATACCAAAATACATAAAAGATTATATGGTATTTATTTCATTTTAAAAACATTATAGCTTGTTGAGGAAGCCAAACACCAAATAATAATCCCCGCGGAAGAAAAGGTCATTGTCACCGTGTATGTTAAAAGAAACATTCCTTTTTGTCATTTTGTAAAACTCTTTGTATAAAAATATTCCTTTCATATAAAATTAAATGTCAAAGGGGTTTATACACCGTACAAAAGAAAGCCTTGTATTAGAACAAAATATGCCTCAATGAAAGGAGATTGAGACGAAGTCCCTTACCTCATGTCCGATGTGACTTGATTTCACTTTAATCTCCTGAATAATAAACTAAAGTTAATTTATACTTGGTTAAGAAACTTTTTCAAGATTATTATTCCTTTTATATCACTTATTTCTATGTTATAAACATTATGTAATCATTTTTGTTAAAAATGTTTGTTTTACCGATATTTGGTTCTTAAGTAGAAAGTGGACTTATTACAATTACATGTTGTTCATGTGGCCAAAGTTTCATTATATCCCGAATGATATTCATGATTTGGATATCATATATATCATATATATATACAGAATATTCATTTATTTGCAATAGTATATAACATTTAGTTGTAAGAAATGAAATGCACCGTTCATAGAGACGATAAGTTGTACGTACGCATGAACACTACTTTCATTTCTATTTCATATTTAATGGAGTGAAATAATAATTATATAAGGGTATATTATAATTCCAGTATAACATCATATATAATAACATTAACTCCATCCTTTATAGGTTCCACATATGGCATTAACGAATCAAATCACTTTGAGGGGGCGGTAGTCCGCACTTCCTAAAATGAAATTATCGCGTTTACCCATAATGGAAACCATATTGGTATTCCAGAAATGAAAAATAAATAAGCATAAGGAAAACATAAACATAATATATATCATATATAAATAGAGTGACATCTTAATGGATACCATTAAAGGTGTTAAAAGAAGATTGAACAATCATTGTTTCGTGAGGCAGAAAATCGCCAACCATAGAAACAGTATGTTCTTTAACCATTAGATGAAAGTGTGTGGGGGTGTAACTCTAATATATCTCATAAAAACATCCTAGTATATTTAATATACTGATTTTTTTACAAAATAAAGGAATAAAAATATTTTAGGGGATTGGAGAAGCAAAATAAAACCTAAGAACACAAGGGAAGACATTACCTTAAAATCGGGTAACTCCCTTTGGTTTTATCCAAAAGGGTTTCTTGAAGAGCATCCTGCCTAAGGTAATGTTTCTAGGATGAGGCGAAGGATGTGGAGAGACAAAATTGTCAGAGTATGGCCGTGCCAAAGGCTTTATAGGTGTGGTTGATAGTGTTAAGGTGGGGGCCTTTTATAAGAGGAGAGGAGGGGCACTCTTGGAAAGGTATAAAATGTTACTTTATTATCAAATGAGTTTCGGATTTTAAAGGTCCCACATTGATGTATTTTGAGTATAAGGTGATAAGGGTTCTAAATATACTCATCCAATAGGTTTTTGACATGTTTATTTCTTAGATTTTGCATTATCTTCTCATTTTATTTAAATCGTTAATTAATGAGGTAATCGTTGCATCATCATGATGACATATATAATTTAATTTATATAATGTCTAAAAATAATGAAACAAATACTATGATTTAAGAAATATTTTTATCTTTACAATGACTATTTTTAGTCAAAAATCTCACTTGTATAACCCCATTTAAAAATTGATTTAGTAAAACAATACATGTTCGTGTCATTTTTACTTTTACTTTAAATAAAAGGCATTAATGTCATTATCTTAACCAAGTGGCTCCATGGGGTCCCAAAAATCGACCCATGGGTTGTCTTGGTCGTCCATGACACATCCAATAAGGGTAGGACATGTGTCAAGTTCATTTCATATTATTAAAACATTAATTTTACTTTAAATTACACTAATTATCTCTAACCGCGATTAAAAACATAAAAGTTACTATTCACCAAAAAAATTATTTTAATCCTATTTTACCACATTTTACATCCTAATGAAAAACATGTATGTCTGATTTTTGAAATTCAAAACATATAGGTTGTAAAATTTCATTTAAACAAAAAATCATTTTTTTAAGTACCACTTAGTGGTTTCTCTATTCATCAAAAATTGAAGTTTTTTAGAAAAATAAAAAAAATCACCCTAAGCTATATTTAATATTCCAAATTCAAAAATGATGTCTATTTTAAAAAACTAAAGACATATAAGTTTCATTAATTAATTTAATAATTAATTCCCACTGTCAAAACAAATAGCGTGTTTTTATGAAACAACATGTATCAAAATATTGACACTAGTTTAAGTCCAATTTCAAAGTGAAATAAATTCTAATGACCACAATTGGAATAAATGGTAAAAATATATTCTAATTGAACTTTAAAACCAATTCAAAATACAATCTAATCATATAAATAAATTAGATTAAAAAGAGTTTTTGAATTAAAACACAACATTTTCACTATTCATTAAAAATTGAACTTTATTGGAAAAAAATACCAAAAATTTACGCAAAGTTTATTTTGATGTCCTAATTCTAAAGAAGAGTTCTATTTGGTATAATAGAATGTATAAGAGTGACCAATACTATATTTAAAGAGGGTCTGCCATCAAAAGGAGATAGTTCGACCTTTTAGTGAATATTAGGGTATCTATGCCCAAAATTGGATTCTTTTTCTTTTTTTAAGCCATTATCTTTTATTGGATAAATGTAAATACATTTAAAAAACATATATAATCATATTATAGTTATTTCTATTCATTCCCTCCAATACAACCGCTACGTGTTAACTACCATTTAATATAATATTATTATATTACTAGTGTGAAATGTAAGATTTCATAGAATCTCATTGTTGCGTATCGGGTACGCTATCGAAAATACCAACCCCTTTAAAGAAAAATTAATATTTAATTCGAAAATATCAATAAATATGAAAATCTATTATTCTTTATTTACCTGTGATGATACATCCTTCCCCCCTTTTTGGAATTGTGTCCTCGCAATTTTATTCACTTATCAAAATAAGTTGGGGTATTTATCCCTCATAGAATTTTGAGATTCCCACATTTCCTCTTCAACCATATGGTTTTTCCATAAAACCTTTACCTGGTAAATTACCTTATTTCACAACACTTGCTCTCTTCAGTCAAGAATCAGGACTTGTTGTTCTTCATAATAGATATTCTCTTCCAACTGAACTACCTCTTGTCTCAAAACATGAGATGGATCTAGCATATACATTCACAACATCGAAACATGAAAAAAATTGTGTACCTGATATAAACTCGGATGTAAAGCCACTCTGTAAGCAACTGATCCATCTTTCTCCAGAATTTCATATGGTCCAATGAACCTTGGACTCATCTTTCCTTTATTACCGAATCGCATCACACTTTTCCATGGTGAAACTTTGAGAAAAACATGATCACCTACCTCGAAAGATAGATCCTTCCTCCTGTTGTCTGCATAACTCTTCTGCCTGCTTTGATCTTTTCCTATGTGTTTCTGAATCAACTGAAATTTGTCTGCCATCTCTTCTACTAATTCAGGTCCCATCAACTTCCTTTCACCCACATCATCCCAAAAAGTTGGAGTTCGACACCGCTTCCCATATAAAGCCTCAAATGGTTCCATTTATATAATGGAATGAAAACTGTTATTATATGAATATTCAACAAAATAAAGATGTTGGTCCCAACTTCCCTGATAATCCATAGATCAAGAACGTAGCATATCCTCCAAGGTTTGAATTGTTCATTATGACTGCCCATCTGATTGAGGATGAAACGCTGTACTAAAATTTAATTCAGTACCCAACAAATTCTGAAGGCCTTTCCAAAAGATAGAAGTAAACCTGTGATCATGATCAGATACAATGGATATGGGAACTCCATGCAACCTGACTATCCCATTAATATACAATCGAGAAAGTTGATCTAGATAGAAAGTATCTCAAATAGGAATGAAATTTGCAGATTTAGTCAAGCGATCAACAATAACCCAGATTGCATTATTACCTCAAGATGTCTTCGATAATACCACAACAAAGTCCATGGATATATTTTCCCATTTCCACTATGGCACTGTTAAAGGCTAAAGCATCCCTTTAGGTAATTGCCGCTCTGCTTTAACCTTTTGACAAGTCTAACACTTCACAGTAAAATTAGCAATATCTCTTTTCATTCCATCCCACCAGTAATACTCCAGCAGATATCTACACATATTAGTACTGCCAGGATGAACTAAAAATGGAGAACTATGAGCTTCATATAACAACTCTATCTTCAACTGTGAATCACAAGGCACACAAAATCTCTTCCCAAATCTCAAAACACAATCATTATCAATGTTGAATTCAGGCAACTTACCCTTCTGAACCAACTCTACCATTATCTGCGACTCACTGTCTTTCTTTTGTGCTTGCCTGATTCTCTCTGATAGAGAATATTTCACTGATACCTGAAACAAAATAGAAGGACATCCTGCACCAACAACTTTTATGCCAAAGTTCATCAAATCCTTATCCAAAGGATCACGTTACAAACGCAACATTGTTAATGAATCATTACTTGTTTTACTAAAATCATCAGTTACTTTATTTTCTTTTCCCAGATGGTAATGATTTGTACAATCATAGTCCTTGATTAATTCTAGCCATATCCTCTGTCTCATTTTCAATTCATTATGAGTGAATATATACTTTAAACTTTTGTGATCAGTATATATTTCACACTTTACTCTGTACAAATGATGCCTCCAAATTTTTAAAGTGAAAACAACAGTAGCTAATTCAAAATCATGTGTAGGGTAATTTACCTCATGAATTTTCAACTGACGTAAAGCATAAGAAATTACCTGATCATTCTGCATTAGGATGCAACCAGATCCTTTCAATGAAGCATCACTATAGATAAAAAACTCACCATTCCTGGAAGGAAGTTCCAAAATTGGAGCATTCACCAATCTTATTTTTAACTCCTGAAAACAATCATCACATTCTGTTGTCCAAATAAACTTAAAACCCTTATGAGTTAGCTTAGTCATTGGACTAGATAACCGTGAAAAAATTTCAACAAACCTTCGGTATTAGCCAGCCAAACCAATAAAACTACAGATATCGGTTACATTTGTGGGTCTTGGCCATTGTTCAACAACTTTTGTTTTAGTAGGATCAACAGTTATTCCATTTTTTGAAACAATGTGACCAAGGAAATAATTTTTTTGCAACCAAAACTCACACTTTCTGAAATTTCCATACATTTTTTTTCTTTTAAGGTTTGCAAGATAACCCTTAAACGACTTTCATGCTCTTCTTTACTTTTAGAAAACTAAAAAATATCATCGATGAAAAAAACCACAAACTTATCCAAGAACTCACAGAAAAGTCTATTCATAAGGTCCATGAATACAGCAGGTGAATTGGATAACCCAAAATGCATAACTACAAATTCATAATGGCCATATCTATTACGGAACGCAGTCTTCGGAATGTTTTCATCTCTTACATTCAACTGATGGTACCCCGAACTCAAGTAAATCTTCGAAAATTACTAAGCTCCCTGGAGCTGATCAAACAAATCATCGATATGAGTCAAATGATACTTGTTCTTAACAGTAATGTTATTCAAGGATCTATAATCAATGCAAAGTCTCATTGAACCTTCTTTATTTTTAACAAACAAGACAGGTGCACCCCATGGTGATGTTCTAGGTCAAATGAAGCCTTTATCTAATAACTCCTGCAATTTTTTATTTAACTCTAAAAGTTCAACTTGAGCCATCCGATAAGGGGGTTTTGAAATTGGCTTAGAATCAGAAACTAAGTCAACAGTAAATTTAACTTCCCGATCATGAATAATCCCAGGAAACTCATTAGGAAAAACATCAAGATACTCATTTACCACTGGAACATCATTAATCTGAATAGTTCTTTCATTTTCAATAATATGTGCAAGATAACATTCATTTCCATATTTTACTAGTTTCTCAACGTCCTGATATGTTATCAAAAGCAATGGTTCATTATTTTACACAAAATGAAAATATTTCTGAAAAGAAAACATTTTTTCTCTTTAGTCAATCGTAGAATGATAAAAAATCCAATCTATGCCCAAAATAACATCAAACTCTACTAGAGGAAAAATAATAAGGTTTGCTGGTATATTCTTTCTGCACACGAGGATAGGAAGGTTCTTATAATATCTTTTTGTCTCAACGTTTCCTCTAGGTGTCTTTACCATAAGTTCGAGATTCATATTTCGAGATGGAATTTCCAATTTAATAGAAAACTTCCCAGAAATAAAAGAATGTGTAGACCCTGAATCAAATAACACTTTGGCATAATCCGAAAAAACAAACAGTGTACCTGATACAACTTCATTCGATGGCCCAACATCTGCTGAAGTAGTTGCAAAGGATTTCACCACCCCTTTCTGCTTGTATTCTGGCTGGTTTCCGCTAGTTGAGTTCTTCGTTAGACACACATTTCCATAATGACCCATTTAATTACACTTAAAACGTCTTATCTCTGACTTTTCATTTCCTGCTTGATCATCTTCCTTACAGTTACGAGCAATATGACCAGACTTACCACACCAAAAGCACTTTCCAGACATGGATAAACATTCTCCAGGATGAATTTTACTACACTTCTCACATGATTGATATTTGTTTTTCTTACCTCATTGCTTCTTTAATGAATTCTTCCACTTTTCCTGCCAACTGGACCTCTTATTCTGTTGTTTGTCAAAGAACACCTGATCATCGACAAACTCCATTTCCACCTTCTCCGCATATCGAACATGTTTTTCATAACTTTTGAACACACGAGAAGCTAAAGACCTTCAATACTATGGCTTTATCCCTGAGTAAAAATGGTTGATTTTACTATCAAGATCTCGTATAATGTTTGGAGCATACCTCGCCAGTCGAGTGAACTTTGCTTCATTAGCAGCCACTGAGTCATCCTCCTGCCTCAATTCTTGGAATTGTTCTTCCATCCTAAGAGGAACCACATTAGGAAAATATTTCTCAAGAAACATACCTTTGAATTCATCCCAGTTAAGATCATCAATCTCATCACTATCCCTGATATTTTTCATCATTGACCACCACTGATCTGCTTCACCTTCAAAATGGTAAACAGCTAGACTAACCTTCTGATGTTCTAAACATCCCATGACATCAAAAATTTTCTCCAGTTCTTTAATCCACCCTTCATCTAGCATAGGGTCAAATGAACCTCTGAATGATGGGGGATGTTGCCTCATGAAATGTTCCACCACTGACATGTCCCTCTGTGGTTGATCTGGGTGATCTCAGGCATGGCTACCACCACCATTTATAGCCTGAGTCAACTGTGCCATCACTGCAACAAACTGTTCTATTCCAATTCTGACCATCTCAGGTTGCTGATTTGGAAGGTTGCCTTCCTCCTTATGTCGTCCCAACATAGATGTGTTTTTCCTCGGCGGAAAACCATTATGAACACAGAAATATCTTAGGCAAAGCAACATGGTATTCTTTAAATTCTATATCAATTCAATCATACAATAAATTAACTTATAATTTAATGATTTTCTAACTCCTAAATTTGTCTAAACCAACCTCTGATACCAACTATAAGGACCCAGCCTTAAACATTACTTAATATTGAATTAAGTGAATAATTCCCATTGAGGATCTTTTCAGGATTAATGTTTTAGAGAATTAGATCATAACTATTACACCTCAAAAGATTACAAAGTAGACACTTCTGCTGTATTTCCATAAAATAAAAAACTCTTAAAAAGAAACATGTCTAGTTCTATGTTTTATATAGCATGACATTCCCTTGATCCCATCCTTGACCCTATTCCACATTAAGTCTTGTGAAAAACATTTCAAAAAAACTTGGGGTGAGCATAAAATGCTCAGTAAGGGATACAAAAAGAATGAAAATTGTTAGTTTTTCAAAAAACAAGTAAACCATGTATACTCTATCAAAGTAATACCTTTCACCATTATGAAGTAGTGAAAACTCTTCAAAGAATAAAATTTCATTACTTATCCTTTTGTAACCAAAATATTACCATAAACACCCATATAAAGAACACCTAACATGTAAAGATAACATGGGACATAAACATACTTAAGTGGAATAACCATCCGGTCGACTTCCTCACATATCACTTAATGGAATAGCCATACGGCCGACTTCCATACCCAATGCATTGGAGGTTATAATGTAACCACCTGTCCTGGTATTCATAGCACCACCGTCATATGGTTTATCATGTAACCACCCATCAAATGTCCAAGTACCATTATAAAATCATAATACATTAAACAAATATAATGGAAAGAAAAAATTTCCACACTTTGATCACAATATATCACTTACATATATTTACATAAAAAATCCATTATAAAAACCATTTTCAATACCAAAATATATAAAAGCGTATATGGTATTTATTTCATTATAAAAACATTACGGCTTGTTGAGGAAGCCAAAGACCAAATAATACCCGTGACGATGGAAAAGGTCGTTGTCACCGCGTACGTTACAAGAAACATTCCACTTTGTTGTTTTGTAAAACGCTTCGTAGAAAAAGATTTCATTCATATAAAATTAAAACTCAAAGGGTTTTATACACCGTATAAACGATAGCCTTGTATTAGAACAAAATATGCCTCAATGAAAGGAGATTGAGACGAAGTCCCTTACCTCGTGTCCGACGTGACTAGATTGCTCTTTAATCACCTAAATAATAAACTAAAGTTAATTTCTACTTGATTAAGAACCTTTTTCAAGCTTATTATTCCTTTTATATCAGTTATTTCTATGTTATAAACATTATGTAATTATTTAAGTTAAAAATGTTTGTTTTGTCAATATTTGGTTCTTAAGTCGAAAGTGGACTTCTTACAATTAAATGTTGTTCATGTGGTCAAAGGATCATTATATAAAGAATGATATTCATGGTTTGGATATCATATATATCATATATATCCATCATATACTTTTTATTACAATATTATATAACATTTATTGGTAAAAAATGAAATGCACCGTTCATGGAGACGGTAAGCCGTACGTACTCATGAATGCTAATTTCATTTATATTTCATATTTAATGGAGTAAAATCATAATGATATAAGGTTATATTATCATTCCAACATAACATAATATATAATAACATTAACTCCATCCTTTATATGTTCCACATATGGCATTAACGAATCATATCACCTTGAGGGGGCGGTAGTCCGCACTTCCTAAAATGAAATTATCGCGTTTACCCATAATGGAAACAAAAAAGGTATGCCATAAATGAAAAATACAGAAGAATAAGGAAAACATAAAAATAATATATATCATATATAAATAGAGTGACATATTAATGGCCACCATGAAAGGTGTTAAAAGAATATTGAACAATCATCTTTTCGTGAGGTAGAAAATCGCCAACCAGAGAAACAGTATGTTATTTAACCATTAGATGAAGGAGTGTGTGGGTGTAGCTATAATAATTCTCATAAAAACATCCTATTATAATGAATATACTGGATTTGTTACAAAATAAAGGAATAAAAATAGTTTAGGGGTTGGAGAAGCAAAATAAAACATAAGAACACAAGTGAAGACATTACCTTAAAATCAGCTAACTCCCTTTGGTTTGAACCAAAAGGGTTTCTTGAAGAGCTTCCTGCCTAAGGTAAGGCTTCTAGGATTAGGAGAGTGATGTGGAGAGACAAAATGGTCAGATAATGGCCGAGAAAAAGGCTTGAGAGGTGTGGGTAAGGGGGTAGAGGTGGGGGCCTTTTATAAGAGGAGAGGAGGGGCACTCATGGAAAGGTATAAAATGTTACTTTATTTTCAAATGAGTTTCGGATTTTAAAGGTCCCACATTGATGTATTTTGAATATAAGGTGATAATGTTTCGAAATATACTCATCCAATAGCTTTTTGACATGTTTAGGGCTTAGAGTTTTTATTATATTTTCATTTTATTTAAATTGTTAATTAATGAGGTAATCGCTGCATCATCATGATGTCATATATAATTTAATTTATTTAATGTATAAAAATTATAAAAACAAAAACAATGATGTAAGAAATCATTTTAGCTTTCCAATTACTATTTATAGTAAAAAAATCCAACTTGTATAACCCCATTTAAAAATTTATTTAGTAAAACAATACATGTTTGTGTCATTTTTACTTTTACTTTAAATAAAAGGCATTAATGTCATTATCTTAACCAAATGGCTCCATGGGGTCCCAAAAAAATACCCATGGGTACTATTGGTCGGCCATGACACACACAATAAGGGTAGGACACGTTTCAAGTTCATTTAATTTTATTAAAACATTGTTTTTACCATAAATTACCCTAATTATCTCTAATCGCGATTAAAAACATAAAAGTTACTATTCACCAAAAAAATTATTTTAATCCCATTGAACCACATTTTACTTCCTAATGAAAACCATGTATGTCATATTTTTGAAATTCAAAACACAGTGGTGGTAAAATTTCATTTAAACGAAATATTAGTTTTTTAAGTACCACTTAGTGCTTTCACTATTCATTAAAAATTGATGTTTTTCAGAAAAATACCAAAAATTCACCCTAAACTATATTTGATATTCTGAATTCAAAAATGATGTTTATTTTAAAAGATTAAAAACATATAAGTTGAATTAATTAATTTAACAATTAATTCCCGCTGTCAAAACAAATAGCGTGTTTTTATGAAACAAAATGTATCAAAAGATTGACACTAGTTTAAGTCCAATTTCAAAGTGAAATTAATTCAAATGACAACACTTGGATTAAATGGTAAATATATATTCTAATTGAACTTTAAAACCAATTAAAAATACAATCTAATCATATAAATAAATTAGATTAAAAAAAGGTTTTGAATTAAAATACAACATTTTTCACTATTCATTAAAAATTGAACTTTATCAGAAAAAATGCCAAAAATTTACACAAAGTAAATATTGATGTCCTGATTCTAAATAAGAGTTTTATTTGGTCCAATATAATGTATAAGAGTGACCAAAACTATATTTAAAGAGGGTTCGCCATCAAAAGGCGATAGTTCGACCTTTTAGTGAATATTAGAGTATCTATGCCAAAAATTGAATTCTTTTTCTTATTTTAAGCCTTTATCATTTATTGGATAAATGTAAAAACATTTAAAAAACATATATAATCATATTCTAGTTATTAATATTCATTCCCGCCAATACAACAGCTACGTGTTAACTACCATTTAAAATAATATTATTATATTACTAGTGTGCAACGTATGATTTCAATGAAACACATTGTTGCGTATCGAGTACACTATTGAACATAGCAACCCCTTTAAAGTAAAATTAATATTTAATTCGAAAATATTAATAAATATGAAAAAGTATTATCCTTTATTTACTTGGGATGTTACAACCCGACTAGGGTAACTCCCTCAGAACATGAAATATTACTAAATATTGGGATTTTTTTTTGATGTTAGATGTTGTTTGGGAGCCTTTTTACTAAGAAAGAAACTTAGTTTCTAAAATGACACCCATTTGAAATGGGTGTTTATGTGGTAAGTTAATCCTTGTTAATGATTGGAGTATCATGTAATGATCAAGTTCAATGGGTTAGACCTGTCTAGGGAATGATTGGCTATATATTAAGTCACATGACTAGTAACAGAAGAATCGATATGTCATCATCTAGGTTAACATGAATATGGGGTAATATGAATTTGGACTGAAATATATATTATTGGTCATCAAATATTGGGATTCATATGGTTGATTGGCATGTTGATAGTATCAGATTGTGTGTCCTTGTGTTGATGGAATCTTGGTGTAGTACACATTAATACATGTGGTACCCATCAAATTGATAAAATGGTACGGTTAGTCATGTGATTTTAGTAAAAACCATTTATTTCATGAGCTTCAATGTTTAGATCATGGGTCATATTCGATGTAGAATTACATGGGAGTTGAAGGAAATATTACAAAACCAGATTCTTAAGACGGTGATGTAAAAGAATTGGGTTTTATGACACACCAAATTGTTTGGTTTTTGATATCATTCCTTGTTCTAGTGATGTGTGTGAGCGTGTCTTGGAGGAGATTCACATGTATATATAAATTTATTCTGATATAGTTCCCTTGTATGTATCTATTCTTTTCTTTTCATAAAATTTGTATTTGTAAAAGTGTGTTTCCCACATACCAATCTGTGTTTAGTGTTCAGTGGAGTATGTTCCATGGGATGACTTTACTTCCTTAATAAATAATGAATAGGGATCTCCAAATGTTGGGATCACTACATCAATTGAAGAAAATAATTTCCTTACATGTAGACGGAATCAAACTGTCAAATAATATTTTGAAGTGTTTACCGATTATTCTGAAATCATGTGAGGCTAGTAGTCAGGTTATCTAGTCCTTGAGACGATGCTCAACATAAAATTTTTGTATGGTTTTAAATAAATTTTGGACATCAGATTTATATAGTAGGTTCATGAGATACCCTTGAATGTAACAATTATATGGTGCATTGATTCTTTTGAGGTAGTACGACGGTGAAATAATTGGTTATGTATGTAACCTTTAAGTAAATCATTAACCATGTTAGACTTCACTGATTATGATTGAATGATCATAGAAATATTTGATAGTGATGTAAGAAAGGTTAGTTAATGATGATGCATTTATATGCACATTATATCTCTTCAACAAAGTTCGTTGGATAAGGATTCATTATCCTTATTACCAATACATTTTTATGGTTGTCTTGAAACCATGTCGGGCACTTCGACTTGGATATGGCGAGAGTGTCTCAAGACTCATTAGTATTAATTGATATCCTCTAATTACAATCCTACTTTAGAGATGATCATGTCCCCTATTTTGACATCATCCTATATAAACTATTATAGAATCTCTTATATGCCTAGATAAGGAGATATATTAAATTTTTTTTCGGCATGATAAACAGACTCTTTAAGGCTTCACTATAGAGGCATGAAAAAAATTAGAGGTGTGTAATGCCCTAAGCGATACTCATATTCCCATGTATAGAAACCTTGGATGGACTCATGGACACAATGTGGTTCATTTAATTGAGTACCAGGTGAATAACGCTTAGGGATTATTCAATGTTTTGATACATGAAAATTTCAGTTTTATAATGAAATTTCACTTATAAAATCTAGAGTGTGGACTAACATGGATGAGCTCCTTATACCCTAGTGGATGATTACAAGGTCACCCTAGACATTTATTTAGGCTTGATTGGTTTTCATTATAGTGTGTCAATTTAAGGGTGTTGGATCAGGTATACACCCATGTTTGAGCTATAGAAGTAAAATATACATAAATGATTAGGCTCGAGACGTCATCAGAAGATGGATATGAGATTTGGTGACTATGGATGAAGTAATCATGAGTGATTTGGATAAAATATGTTGGGATCAAGTTTTGGATGCATTAAGTATTAAAGCTGAGTGTTTTCAAATATAGTCTCCTCTTAGTTGGTTGAATTTCCCTTCTCTTGGAGTATTGAATGAAGTCAGTGAAATGCCACTTCGAGTACATGATTAGGATGAGATGAGATTATTTAAAAGGAATTGCATGGATATTAAGGGAAAAGATAGTGTTACTAGGATAAATTTGGTCAGTAGGGAATCTATTTCTTAATCAGTTAAAAATCATATTGGGTGTGTCATTAGAGTACAAAGGGAATATATGACTAGTCAATTCCAATGATGGAAATACCATGATTAGAAATCAATTATTCAAGAGTGAAAATATACTGATAAGAACCATAGGATGGATAATGGAATATATAGTGAAGTTATTAGGTATTGTGTTAGATAGTATTTGTTAAGCATCATCTCAATATATAAATTTTACATATGAGTATTGGTTCAATTTTTAACGGCTTATTTACCATAAACTTGAAGAGATTCTTGAGGAATCATTGAGATTTTGAAACCAAACTTATCCATTTCAATAGGGAATTCCTTGGACTATTTTGTTTAAGTGAATTTTATTTATTCCACAATACTTCTCGAGTATAAGAATTTCTATGGTGGGGATAGTTTAAGGTCCTCTATTTTGGATTAAGTGAAATTTTTAATGAAATTTGATCATTTAATTTAGTGTATGGTAATAATGTTAAAAAAATCTCTATAATGGAATTCCATGTGTTAGAACACATAAAAGTGTTTTTTATATGGGTTTTATGGGTTGAGAGGTGTCTTGAGAGTTCGGATGTGTTTCGAAAGAATTAGGATACGAAAACTATGTTTTGGTAGAAACTAAAAGAGGTTCATGATTGGTTATGCTTTAAAATTAACCATGCATCATAAACCATGTGGATTATTTTTGTAGAGAAACACTTTGTTTGAACCATGTGTCACTCCAGGAGAAACCGTACGGGCTGACACAGGGAAGCTGAGGGTGTCACACGGTTTGTTAAACCATGTTCTCGAGGCCGCATATTTGTTCTAGGTTTTCTATGGAAAACAACAAAAGGGAGAACATGGGATATTCACGGTTTACAAAATTGTGCACCCAGACCACATGTTTTGTTCCACAAAAGCAGTAAGCCTGCATGGTTGAAACAAAGATTGGGTTAACTAGGCGGCTCATTAAAGAGTAGAAAATTAAAAAAATTTAAATGGATCTTTATTTCTTTCGTATAACCTTTTATCTCATCTCTCATGTGTAGTACCCCCAATAATAGAGATATCTCATCATCTACCACTTGTTATGGATTTATCTTCATCATCTAGTGTCTAGATAAAATGTTTTAGGGTGTATTGGAAGTGTATCATTATGATATAAAATCATTACCCTTCATTCCATTATTTATCTCACAACATTGAATGCTAAATCCATGCAATTTCTTTGTCCTTATTTGTATGGTGTTTGGTAAATTTCTTCAATTTCACTCAGATGGGATCAAATTTTAATTTGATTTTTTATGAGTAAAGCAACTTAATCTTGAGTTAGTTACTTTATATCTTGTTCCATAAATTTTCTCTATTTTATAAAATATTCCATTATTCCATATGATAGATTTTTCACGCGTCACCATTTAAATTAGGAATTAATATAAAGAACCTAAATCCTTGAATTAATTATCAAATTTACATCAAATTGAACAATTGGAGGTTACCAAACCCAACTAAACCCACTCTTTATTAGGTTGTATCTCATATTATGTTACTTATTCATTGCTTAAGAAATTTAATCACCCTTTATGGGTGTTATATTTTAGTGATTATTTTATAATGATCTTCTTAATCGTTAATCACCTATGAGGTGTGTTGAATTTACCCTCACGTAAGATTTATTTAAATTATAGTAAATGATAAACTAATTAAACCATGATCTGTTTAGTAATAGAACAACTAATGAGGTGTGTCACCTTCTCTAATAAAAATGATCATTTATATAGAGATATTAAGAGGGTAGGATAGATGATTATGGTAATATAAATATTTATTTATATTTGATTTGTTATAAATGACATACTAACATACATGTACTTATTAATTAAATTATTATTTGATTATCTTTTACAAATAAAATTGTAAAATAAGTAATACAATGAATTAGTAATCATGAAATTGGGATGGATGAATCCCATGTTCGGTGATTAGATAATATTATGCAACATGTGAAACAGAATTAGATTATTCCTTTAATGATACAAGTTTCCTCATTACAAAATAGCATAGATGGACTCATAGGTCACTAGAATAATGTTATTCTTGGAGTGACACTTGAGCATCATTTTTTGGAACTCTTTAGACAAAATCATATACTAGAATATTTTCCTCATTCTCTAAGAAATAATTGTATTTCTTTTTATGCTCTCAATGGGTAATTAGAATTTATGAGAGTTACTTTAGTTTCCACATTACAGAATTTCATTGACGGGATCACAGAATAAACATTATTATGATACCCCTTGGAAAATATCAGGGTTTGTAATTATAGAATTACTTGGATGTGTCATAAGAAAAAATAAATATATATTTCTTAATTATTGATACATATGACTGGTGGAATCTTGTTACAAAGATTATTACACTTCGATGCCTTGGCTTCTACCCCAATTCCATGAACAACTAACGGTGTTATGTTCTGATAAATGTAACTACATGAAATTTACTTGTGGTTAATAAACTCATTATAAATGGATGTCATGGGTTTACCCTAGGTCATGTAAAATTTTATACTTTCATAACCTCATCTTTGACCCCTAGATAGGATGTCAAGGATGATTTCCTTAATTAAATTAATGATTCATGTTCCTCATTCCTTCATTGGTTCATGTACATATATATATATATATATATTTGTGTGTGTTTCTATATATGATTATATATATTTATGATGGAATTACATGGATATTATATCTTATTCTAATGTCATTATGGTAAGAAGGGTGTCCTTGGGAAAATTGAGATGACTTATTTTCTTTTATTTATTTATAACATTATTTATTATACCTTCAGACTACTATATTTTATATGAAAATATTTTATAACATTATACAATGTTGGTGGTGTCCACGTGAGTAAATTGAACAACCTATTTAGACCACCATTTCACAAGGTTACCTGAACACACCTCTTGGTTATAGGTTCAGGATCATGGATTCTAGTTTGTGTTGCTACACATGTATATTGGAGCACATGAGTAAATGGACAAGCCATATCTCATGATTCCTATTGAGATAACCTTTAGGATTTTTCTATTTTAATTATATGTTATTATATATTACCTAATATATGTATTAGGATTTATATTTTAGTATGACATGGACATTCATGGTTACTCTTCAATATACTATTGATTGTTGGTTATTATATTTCTGTTTCCCTTAATTTATTCTACTACTGTAGTTAATTCATTTATTATGGTATTCCATTATTCCACTCTGATAAATATGGTATTTCCTTCCCATAATACCATCATTGAACCATCTATTCTAGTTGGAAGCCTTTAGTGTATGGGAAGGCATGCTTGAGTCCATGTGACCAACTAGATTGGGTCACCATTTTGGTGGCTCCCAGGTTGGGATGTGACAACTTGCACATGGAGATATTGTTGTCTTGTTGTATATTTTTCCTTGTTTTTAGTTATAAAATCCATGGTCCTTATTATTATTCCTATTGAACTTATAATGTTTCTTTTACAATGGGATATCTCAGTTTATGCTTTGTTTGGCATATCTTTACACTTTTTTATGTTTTTATGGATGAAATGATTCCTTTTATGTTCGTATTGATTCTTGAACACTTATCTCCAAATTGTGGGGAACATGAACTCCCTTATATAAATTAAAAATGTAAAAACTACAACCATATTAGCTCAAATTTAGTGGTCATTTTATTAAATTTTCACAAGATATAAGGTACCACATCTCTAAGGACCAAATAGTTTAGTTGTCTCAGAGAACTAGATACATACTTTAATTTCACATTACATTTGATAAAATAAAATAGAATATAGTATTTTCTAAAAAATAATTATTACATTTATTATATCCCCACATAGTAATCATAATACACTATCTGAAATCCTGTGGAAAGAAAACATAAGAAAGGTGTGTTCTCAGATGCTCAAAAAGGGTTTACATACAACAAAAGATAATAAGGAATTAATGATATTTCATAAATAAATGATACTAAAATAATTACATCTAAATAAACACATGAGATTTAAAATTACCCATGAATTTTATAACTAATAAATTAATCACATTTTAATCAATAACTGATCTCATAATAATGGAATGCATATTGCTGGACATCTGAATCTTACCGTCAAGGTCTCATACCATAATATCTTGCATAAATGGATTAGGTATCATCTAATTACCTTATCGAGGTTGTCTCATGAGACTTAGAAATTCATCAAGGTGCTATGTAATTCCAAGCCCCACCCATTAGTAAATAACTACAATGGATTCATTATATGAATAAACAATACAACCAAATCAACATTCATTAAAATCATTATCGTTTTGTTTTAGAATAACATACATATGGTATACCAATACTTTATCTACTAAAACTGATCACAATCCATCCCAATAAATATAGTATATTATGTCATTAGATTATATCCTCAGCATAATATTTATCAAAATATGAGGACATAGATGAAAATAAGTTAAAATGAATAGTGGAAATTTTCTTGAGGAAAATACACTTGCCACTTTGAAATCTCTTATTTAAAGATTAAAATATTTAACAAATAATAGGAAACCCAATTTATTTGAAAGGGAACGTGTAAAATGGTAATATAATTTCAAATAAATTAGTGTTTATGAAGTTGGTAAATTATGTTCATTTCTTATTAGTAAAAGAATTCATTTTATACTTTTGTAAAAAGGTTAAAAAGTGCCTTATTTTAGAATAGGAGAAGCAGAGTCATTTTAAACCATTTAATAAAACGTAAAACTAGGATAATTTTTTTAATAAATCATTGTATAATTTAAAAAATTAAATTTTGACATTATAATGATATATAGAAACAGAATTAAAATTTCCCCGACTAAGTAAAAATACATGGTTGGATTTCCTTAAAAACATTATTCAGATATATTAAGAACATAAAGAGAGTAAAATGGTTGGAAATTTTTTAATAAATATAATTTACCATTTTATAAGAAAATTAATTAGTTTTAATATATAAATATTAAATAATAATCCATGGAGAGACTTAAATATAATCAATCCTGAATAATGACGAGGTTGAGAAATTAATCTTTCCCAAAGGCCCGAGTTCCTTTATACATATTTGAACCTTCTATATTATAAATATTCATTATTATACAAATTATAAAACTCAAATAATATATATTACTCAATATAATATTTAATTATAATATTTTATAGCCTGTTTATTAACAAAGAATTTTTAAAATCACTATTATGAGTGATAACTTCTTTGTTTTTCATGTTTGTTTTTTTCAGGGGTTTTGGTCCATGAACGTTGATCATGGTTCCATAACCTCCAGATTATAGATAATTATATAAATATTACATATATTCATTATATACATATTTATAGTAATCTATAAAATTTAGATATATAAAAATGAATTACATTGTTCATGGAGACGGTAGGTCATACGTACGTAGTTATGCTATTTCAATTTTTTGATAGATCAAACCAAAGAAATGTAAATAGTCATTCTCCAATAAATAATAATTTTTAAATTAAATATATAATACATAATAATATAATGTATCCTTATTACTATCCATGTCAAAATAAAATAAAAAATGAATATCATCGCTTTGTCGATGTGGTAGTCCACATGTTCGCACTAGCGACGTTATCGTTTTTCAACAGTTCAGAAGGTAAGAATATATATGTGATATTATAATTAAAGAGTAGAGTTATATCATAAATATATATATCTATGTGTGTGTCTATGTGTGTGTGTTAAATCTATCATTATATCCATTCATGAGATTTAGTGATGGAAAACTAATTACAAAGGTTCATGATGCGGAAGTCCGACATACATGATCGACAGTTTCATTTCCCATTTGAGGGGAGAAGAAATGGATATAGGCTGTTCCATTAAAATAATAAAATAATAGAATATTTAATATAATATTTTTTATTCGATCAAGTATGAAGGATATTGTAAGCAGGTATAAGAAGGAATAAAATGAAAATGTATAGTTAAGAACTATAACTCTTCTTTGGGAAACCTCTTTAGGTTTATACCAAAATCTTTAAAGGATAGATTTATGATAAAAATAGTTACACCAGGTAATGGGTATAGGTTATTCCATGTGTAGAAGATAGTAGAGGAGGTGTCTTTTTATAAGTGTGAGAGAAGACACACATGGAATGTTTGAAAAGAGTAAAAAATATATACACATTATTCAATCCATGCGGATCCAAAATGGAAAATAATAAATTTCTAATTGATATAGGGTTGATACATTTCGGTAAAATATAATTTATACAATTTTATGTCATTTCAACCCTCATCTCTTTAATTTAATCCCCCAGTGAACATATTTAAACCTTATCTATGGTAAAATATTTTTACTATTTTTAGGATAAATTATGTAAAAAAGTTCAAATTAGTAAATAATATTAGTTATACTTATTGAAAACATGGAAACCATTTTATCAACTTAAATTTATAGAAGTGTCATAATTGAATTTAAAATTAAACCTATAAATGCGACGAAAAACAGTTTCCAATGAAATTTTTTTAAGTATATAACCATAATATATAAAAAAACAACATAAAATGGATTCAAATTACACATATTGGATTAATAATAATATATTTGAACTAATATTACTTTTAAAATAATTTTAAAATAAAATTTAACTTTGTAAATATTTTAAACGAAAATGAAATTTTTAATAAAAAACCGTGTTTTTTACTATTCATCAAAGGCTTCATGTTTTCATAAAAATTTTAAAATTTATATCTAAGATAAGTTTGGCATTTTCATTTAAAAAAATAATTTCATTTTTTCAAAAAAATCTGAAATTGAAAAAAAATATTTATTTTATCTTTTCTAAAAAATAAATAAATACTTCATTAAGGAAATAGTTTTTTTGAATTTTATAATGAATTCACTAAACATATATCTTATTTATCTAAAACCATTATTAATATTTTTTTAAAAAAAATATTCCTGTTAACATAGTCAATTTAATAGATATTCAATAATAGTATACTATATTATGGTTTATTTTGACGAGGGATTTCAAGTATTGTGAGATATTAAAAAGATTAAATTTATTTAAAAATATATACATCACAAAATCTCCAATAATTACATTCCACCCACATTAAAATCAATTTTATATTGAAATGATGTCAATATGATAAAAAAATGTTGGATTATCTATTTCATTACATCATCAACTTCACATGTAGGTTCTTCAAATTTCTAATTCCCCTAGAAACAATTAACCAAGTTAGTAGTCTTATTTCGTAGAACTATATCTCTTTGATCCAAGATTGATAATAGTTACTCCTTATTATAGAAATCATCCTCCATTGGTATGATCTCTATGTTTAGTACATCAAAGGTATTAGGTATGTATTTACTCAAGACAGATACATGGATATTTTATGAACGTGAAAGAGATTTGGGGAAACATGAAGTGAAAAGATACCATACATACTCAATCCAAAATCATGAAGGGGCCCATATACCTAGGGATCATCTTTATTTTCTTCCCAAATATCATAACATTATTTGATGAATAAATTTATAGAATCATCTTCTCACAAACATTGAACCCAAAATATCTTCAACAATTATCAACATAAGTTTTCTATGGACTCTGAGTTTCCTTGATGTGTAGTTGAATGGTTATCACATTATTTGTCATTCACTTAGCTAGCTCAGGTTCCAATAGATTTCTTTCCCAAAAATAATAATAGAATATAATTTTTCTACACATCCTACTAGAGATATCCACATAAGGATCCATCTGAATTCTCAAGTGAACTATTTTTTAAAACAGGATTAGAGGATGTTTTTGATCCCATCAACCAATAAAATACGTAGAGAAATATCTCATCATTTATTATATGGATTTAATATTCCTCTCAGACTATAAATATGTTTAAGGATGATAATTGGTACTAAAACACAACTGTATAACCAGATCATATGAAATACCTTTCCTAAACATCAATGTAATCCTTGGATCCTCATTTGAAACAATAAAATGTGATACTCCATGAAACCTTACAACTTCCCTAATGTATATTATAGAAATATGATCAAGCGGTAAATCTTATCCCATAGAAAAGAAGTGTCATATCATTGTAAATTTATTTATTTTAACCTAAATGTAATTATTCCCCTTCAATGTTCTGGGGTGTCCAATGACAAAATCCATGGTAATTGTTTCCCATTTCTATTCTGTATGGGTAATGGTTATAACATCCCTATAAATTTCAGTCTCTCATCATAAATTTTCTATAATATCATCAAATGATATACATAATCTACAACATATCACATTATTTTTCACAATATTAATTCACTTTAACAACTCTATAAATATTAGTACATCTAGGATAAATATATAATTATTAACTATGAGCATAATCAAATGCTTCTCTATTCATGTCAGATATAGAAAAGATACATACTTTATTCCAGAACCTTATTATTCTTGTAATATCATGGTTGAACTTAGGAACATTACTAACCTTATTCTATAATTCCACATCATCCTTCTGGGAATTCTTAATCTAATCATAAATTGATGGTTGAATATTCATTCATGAATTGTAATACATATCCCCTTTCCTCTTGATTTAATGATCTATATTATAAAAATCAATAAATTTTTTATCTCTTTCAATCCACATCATCGAAAAAATAGAATGATATTTCTAAAATAGAGCATCAACCACCTTATTCTGCTTCCCAAGGTGGTAATGTATTTAGCCAACATAATCTTCAATCATCTTAAACAATATTATTTGGTATATGTTCAACTCCTTCTATGTAAATGTATTCTTCAATTTTTTTTAGTATATATATCACACTTTTCACCGTATAAATAGAACCTCCAAATATACAACGTGAAAATTAATGTTTCTAATTTTAAATAATGATTATGATAATTTTCCCTTGAATTTATAATTGATGGGAGGAATATTTTATTCCCATGTCATTTTTCAGGAGTAAACTTATGTGTCCCTTCTTTAATTAATCACTAATGATAACAAACCCTTCTGTATTATAAGGTAGATTTAGAGTAGGCACATTGACTTGCATTTTCTTCAATTATTTAAAACCAAATTCAAATTCATATATCTATATGATGATAACCCCCTTACAATTCAACATTGTGAATTTCTTGTATATTTATGAGAAATATCTCTCAAATTGTTGATAGTATCCATCAGACATAAGAAATATATATCTTTTTTGTATCTTTGGTTGGTCTAGGCCATTTTTAAATAAGTTCTATCATTTATTGACCAACCATAATACCCTCACTTGATATTAAATGACCCATGAATGAAACATTAGAACGGAAAAATTTAAACTTCGTAAACTTCATATACAAATTCTCCTTCCTCAAAGTCTATTTCACAATTCTCAAATCCTTCATACTCATCATTGCTCTTTATAAATATTGAAATATTATCTATAATGATTATAAAAAACAAATAAATGTCATATATAATTCATCTATTCATAAAATACCTCAATATTGTAGGAGCATTGGTACTTAAAAATGTCAATACTATAAATTCATAATAACCATATATTATACAAAATCCTATCCTGGATATATATTCCTTTTTTATCCTTAGCTAGTGATATTTAGATTGAGGATCATTATTGGAAAAATATTAAGCTCCCTGTAGTTGATCAAACAGATCATCGATATGGGATAGAGGATACTTTTTCTTAATATTGATCTTGTTATATTCCCAATAATCAATAAAAATATTCATTGACCCATCATCATTTAGAAAAAATATATTTTCTTCCTACAGTGAAGCACTGGGATGAATGAATCCCTTATCTAGATTATCTTTGAGTTTCTAATTCAATTCTTATTTCTAAATATAATCCTTTTATATGGAGACTTTGAAATAGGTGTATCACCTTGTAGTAGTTCTATTGAGATCTCAGCTTCATGATTTGGGAGAAGACGAGGAAAGTCCTCAAGAAATAAAATTGTATATTCTTGAATAAAATGAAAATTTTCAATATTGGGTTTACCCAAACCACATGAGATAAATAACCCTAATGAATAAGTATAAAAAATCATATAATATATTGAATTTTCTTTGGTTTTCTAGGTCTATCATCACCAAATATAATATTTAACGTTGATTATGATTATGAAATATTACTTCCCTTCCTCAATAATTGTTATAAGATCCATTCAAAGAGAAAAAATCCATAACAAAAAATATTTCAAATTCAATTAGAGGAAGAATAACAAGATTATTAGGAAATACAATCCCACAAACCCCTATCAGAGAGGAGTTATATAATTGAGATGTGATCATCCATCAATTATGGTTTTTTACTTCCATATCAATACCTAATCATTGAGGTGATGATATGATACCCATAGAAAATAATTTGGGTATAAATAGTGGTTAGAACACAAATATAATAAAACATTTAAAATTATAGAGTAGATAGTAAGTCTACCTTATACCACATCACTTGGAAAGTCTATATCATTAATATAAATTTCATAATCATGGCTTCTCCCCATGGTTTAAGTTGTGGTAATATTCCTTAATGTTTCTGGCATTAGTTGGAATAGTTCCCCTTTAATATACAGTTAAAGAATTTTACTTTTATGTATTCTCCATTTCCCTTTCATTCAAGAGTTTTTTGACCCTTTTCTCCACACATGATTCAAACACCATTTCCTTTGAGGCATATACGAAGGTGTTTCTTTCCACATGTATCTCATGTTGGAAAATTCCCCTTTCTCTAAATCTTCCTATCAATTTTTTCGCTGTCACCATCTTTATCTCTTTCATTACTTTAAATACATAATTATTAGATAATTATTTCTCTATCTTATTATCCCATTATACAATATAATTATATTATAAGAATGTTTGAGAAAATATTTATTTTTGAAGGATTGGATTAATTCCATAAAAAACAGTTCATATTTCATTTTTGATTACATACATTATCCAAAAAATTCCACGATAAATTTTAAAATTTATCCCCTGACTTTTTAAAAAAAAATTAAGCTCTTTTGTTCTTAGACATAATAATTTTCTCTCCCCTACTTCAAATTTTTCACGAGGAAACTATTTTTCCATGTAAAGATCCATAAAATATTTCCTTTTTATTATAGAAACTTCCTTATCATACTTAGTGTTTGGAATCAATGACCACCATTGATCTGATTCCCATGAGAGATATTAAAATACCATGAAAACCTTCTCTCTTTCATTAATTCCCAAATAGAGAAATATATTTTCTAAGATACTTATTCATTTCTCACATATAAATGGATTTTTAGTCCCATTGATTGATGGCTGTTTCTGATGAATTAATCATTCTAAAATTATTTCACCATGTTGTTGATCTATAGGCACCTCTATATAAGAATGGTTATTGGTTTTAATATGAGCCATCTTACACAATACATTAATAATTTGATCAGTTGTAGCTCGAGCTCTTGGTTTAGATTCTTTGTCATTCCCATGGGGGAAAACCATTCAAGGATTATATGCATTGATATGGTTTCCATTCATTAAATTACGAACCATTTATAAACAATTTAATGCACTATAATATATCATTACAATATAAATTAAAAGGTATAATTTAAAAACTGGTGAAAAAATAAACATAAATTAATAAAATTATATGGAGATAATCTAAGAATTATAAACTTTTATTTTTTGGAATGTTATTGAATCGTTAATAAGGGTTGGTAAATAAAATTTTAATCAACCCAAGAATATCTCCGTGGAGTTTTAAACTAACCGTGTGGTAATGTCACACTCACTATGCCCCATAATGATAGATGAGATATACTCAAACCAACTCTTTTCAGGGTTATTATCGCTATAAAAATTTGTGAAAATCTTGTGTTCACTTATAGTATCCAAAAAAGGATTTGTTTCTTGGAAAACCATATATTCAATGACTTAGAAAAATAATAATGTTATCTTATACATAAACGTATCCAAAAATTTACTAATAGGGATATATTCCCCAATCTATGTTTTCTAAAATTCACATTCCCATGGGTTTTACATAAAAAATTGATAAAAACTCGGTACAATACAACCCTAGTATCACATAGTTATTTGTCACTTTATTGCATTAGAATTACATACAAGGAACCAAATCCCAATTGACATAATAGTTTAGTAGTCTTGGAAAACTATATATATACTTGAATTTCACATTATATTTTAAAACATAAAATAAAACATATTATATTAATTGATAATTCCAATATTACCTTTAGAATATGCATACATATAAGATATAATACACTTACTAGAATCATAACATAATATAAAAGTGATCTCAAATTAATATTAAGGGTATGAATAACACATAATATAATAAGGAATGAATAATTTGAAGGAACAAAAGATACACAAATAATTCCATATAAATAAACATATGATATTGAAACAAATACCTGGACATAAAAACTGATCAAGTAATCACTTTGATATAAATAAATGATATCATAATGATGGAATGAAATTTTTTCAATATCTGATATATACCATCAAGGCCTCATTCCAAGACATCTTAGATAAATGGTTAATGCCTCGGCCAATTACCTAACCTAGTTTGTCTCATGATACCTACTAATGCATCAATGAGATATGTACTTTTATTCCCCACATATCACATAATATGTAAAATTCATTCATTATAATAATAAATAATATAACATAATCAACATTCCATATTTATCTATATTAGAAGAACTAGCATACAAAATATCAATACTTTCCCTAATCAAATTAGTCATAATACATTTTAATAAATATTGTGGATGATATAATTTTATTATATACTAATAATAAAATGCAACAAAGGATATTCACATAGATGGAAATACATTAAAAATATCACTGTAAAATTTATTTAGGAATATACAATTTTCACTTTGAAATCACTTATTTGATGTCTAAAATATTTCCCAAAAATCAAGGAAAACATTTTCATTGAATGTAAACTTGTAAAATTATAAATAAATATTCAATGAAATGAGTGTTTATTATGGTGGTAAATTCATTTCATTCTATATAAGTAAAAAAATATTCCTTTTACACTTTTATAAAAATGTCAAAAAGTACCTCATTTGGAAAAAATTGAAGATCCTTTTTAAACCATTTTGTAAAAAGTACAACATTAGTAAAAATGTATTTAATAAATCATTTTAATATGAGAAATAAAATTATTTTAGAAATTTTACATAAAATATTGATATAGTATAGAAATATTCCCAATATATTTTAATATATGTGGATAATTTTCATTAGAAACATTATTTATGGATATTGAGTACACAAAATAGAGTATTGGGACAAAGTTAATTGGAGATAGTTTTTTGGATGCTAGAAGAAGAGGTTTTATAAATGTGTTGTATTTTGTTTTCATTATGACAAATCACTTCACTATTAAAGTATTTTTGATTATATGAAGCAATAAAAGGTTCAAAAGAATAGATGTAGATTTCTTATGAAAGTCAATCAATTGTAGTTTTCTTTTATGAATATGTGTTATGAATGAACTTGATATTTGGAATCATATGTTTTCTAGAATTATGTGTTTCATAATAGAGTGGGATGTTTTTTTAGAAAGAATGTATTTTAGGATAGTTTACATTTAATATAAGTATTATTTTTTGTGATAAGAGTACTCAAAATCATAAGTTGACTGAACACATGTAATATAATATTTTTTAATGAATGTTGGTGAAACTTTTTTAGGTATTCAAAGATTTGGAAATCAGATAGAGCTTTTTAGGGAAATAAAAAAGGTGTTGAAAGGATGGGAAGTCATAGAACATTATAAAATTATTCAAATGTTGTTTATAAAATCCTAATTTTCTTAACATAATGATGATGGAAAGATACAAGTATGAGTTTTTTGAATGAATCTGGTTTCTTTTTTTAGATGCAGATCATTGGGTTTAGATAAACTAGAAACAGAATTAGTTTAGAGACTAAAATCTTGAATTTGTTAAAGTTAGAGTATTTTTTTAAATATTTCTTAGATAATCCATTAGATTGACTAATCAATCAGAATAATAGATTCATCAAATAATCTATCAGTTTCTATGTTTCAGAATGAAAGTAATCACTACTGATATTGATCCATAAAAACATGTTTGAAACCGATAAGGTATCAGATATAGTGTGATATTGGATGTAGTGATCCATTAAATGAAGAACATTATAATATCCAAATCATATTATATAGACAAGATTTTGTGAGTGTGACTGGGAATAGATGATATTGATACTAATTAGTAAATTTATGTTATTAGAAGAGATGAATAAGAAATTAATTAGAGACTGATCAATCAATTGAAGAACAATAATGGAGTCAACGATTTTCATAGAGAAGAATTTATGCTTGGTTTCTTTTGGGTAAATATTTACCAAACAAGAATTAAAATTGATTCATTAGATGGGAAATAGATACTATTACATTATATTCATACTAACATCGATATTTCAATAGAGTCTATGTTTCATCAGACACAGTTTCAACAGTCTATGGAATTATTGATCAAATGATGAAAGTAGAAAATATATTGATGTTTTCAGTTGAATGTTGAAGGGATATGAATTAGGTAGAATTTGAAATAATGTTTATTGTTGAATAAATTTTGTTAGTTTGGATATTTGGAATGTGAATAATTTTGTTTTACATGTTTTTAAATAGATCATGAAAACAAGAATGACAAAAAAAATTAGACTAAATAATTGATCATAATTATGAAGAAGAGCGGATTTTTAGAATATTTTTTATGGTTCAGGAATAATATAGTATATTTAGAATTATTTATAAGTGGTCAAAATAAAGTTCAAATGATAATTAAATTCTAGATTCTGAATATTTGTGAGCAGGAAAATGAAATTGGTTTCCCGCCCCTTTTAACTTATCAGGAACCTATAAATAGAAGACGATGTAAACATAATTACACTATTAATGTATGAGAGATAGTGAGGGTGTTGGATTTTTTAGAGAGATTTGATTGAGGAGAGTTTCCAGAAAAAATATCTTGAGAATTGTTTTTGGACATATAAAGTGATTAAAAGATGTTGTGGTCAGAATATACCAGATTAGAATGAGAAATTAAACAGATATATTTAGGAAAATAAAGAAGTAAACATGAATTATTTCTAGACATGAAACCAATATTGATTCTAGACTATATAATTAGACTGAAGATTAATATTAGGGAATCAGACAAATTATTTGTATGATGTCCAGAGAAGATGTTCCTATATATTTCTAGTTAAGGAAGAGAATTTTTGATTTCTAAATAACTAAAAATTTTGTTGTTGTTGAATTGGCATAGTAAAATGATTGTAACCAACTAGTGAAGGTTTCTAAATTTTTCTATAAATAGTTTTTTACATCATTGGTGATAGAATAATCACATGAACTAGTGTATTAATCATATTACAACTTATGTTTAAGGGTATTTACTACTTATTCTATCAACACAAAATAACTGTTTTCTATTATATTGTATATTATTGGATTGTTTCCAAACCATTCTAAGTACTAGATATACTTATTGAGTAGTGAACCTTCTAAATACTTATATTCCTATGGATGTGTGATTTTTTTAGCAATGTGATAAATTACTAGCCGGAGGTGAGTGTTGTTATACAAGAAAGATTACATAAAAAGAAAATATATCACTAATTCACCACCTCTACCACATAGTGATTAAATTGTTTTAGTTTGGTCTTTTTATTATTATAAGAGGGAAGGTCCATGCATTTACCCTTTTATGATTATTTTGAATAGAAGTTGTTATAGATAATTAATTATGTGAATAGTAAGGGGATTCCAGCCTTTTATGGATAGATGTATGATATATAGAAAGATAAAATGTCATTGTATCTTTTGTCACTTGTGTGTGATGGTTTGGATTCTTATATAGATGGATTACCCATCATTTTAAAAAATTTCCCCTTTCATATATTTATAAGAAAAATATAGAGAATGATGGAAGGTCTTAAATTGTTTATTATCATCCCCCTTTGAATGTAAATTTCATAGTATAAATAGATTTAAAACATCTAAATAAATATGGGAGAGGATAAAAAATATTAATGAATGAAATACAAAGGTGAAGAAGGAAAAGTAAAAAATATATAGGATGAAGAATAAAGATCTCATGACGGGTGAGTATGAATATATTGGTGGAATCCTTAAAATTGTAAATGATATTTTTATCCCCAAAAGATGACTTGGTGAGAATCTAGATGATTAATCTATTATTGAAAATCTCATATGAATTCTTCCTATCACGTTTGATTCCATGAATTTATCTTTGGATGAAAGAGATCCTAAAACTCTATCTTTGGATGATCTTTGTAGTACTCTTGTTTCTTACAAAATGAGAGGATAAAAGGTTATGAAAAGAAATGGTTGATTGGTAATTTTCATTCAAAGCTTCCAAGCGAGAAAAAACAATAAACATTCTAAAATATGAATATGTTAATGATTCCAAATATGAAAATTATCCCAATAACAATTTATATAGATTCATCTCCTTATTTTGTAAAAATCTAAAAATAGGTATAGAAAATTATAAAGGTAATATACCAATATTTTTTTAATATAGAGCTGTTGAGAATTTTGTTTAACATTTCCCCTAAATAATTAATAAAGAAGGAAGTGAGGAATATGAAATATGGCCAAGAAGATCTTAGATGAAGAAGGTTGAAAAATAAAAAATACTATTTTGGGAGAAAAGTTAAAATTTCTATATATCCAAAAAGAGAAGCTTTTTCACTAAATACGATGAAGTTGAGTATAGTGATATTGAATCTAAAAAATTTACTACAGTTTTTATAGAAACTATATTTATTAGAAAATTTAATAATGATTTTTTTCTAGTGGTGAATGAAATAGTTCCAAAGATGTAGAAACTGAATTAGAATTTCATCTAAAAAGAGTCTTGAAATAATTTTTTAGAAGATTGTAATACATGAAAGAGAAATCAAGTAAATAAAAAAAGGTTATTCAGAAAAAAATCAAGAATATTTTCCTGAAGATAAAGTTATTTTTCTAGGGGATATTGATCTCTTTAAAAAATATCTTAAAAAATGAATCATAATAAACATCATGAATTAAATATAAAATAAAAGGAGGAAGAGTTTGAACATGTTCAAAAAAATTTCTCTGAAGCTAAGAAGAGAGTTAAATGTTTTAATAACTCTACTACTAGATTTGGAGAATATTATGGAAAGTGTAAAATTGAAAACAAAAATCAATAAAATTTATCTTTAAAGATTGAAAATAAAATTAAAGATGTTATTTATAAGAATAAATATAGGAAAAATGTGTATATTTCCAAAATTAACAAAGTTTATAATTTAGAGGTTTCTAAGTACTCAAAGTCTAAAAAATTATAACTACTTAAAATATCAATTAAATATATAAATAAATATAAATTGAAGAAGATGATTCCATTTGATAAAAAGAAATTTGAGTATCAAGAAATTTTTGATGTGGAAGATAAGAGATTTTTTTAAAATATATTCAAAACTCTAGAAGGTATGGAAGTTACAGAGGGAAATACCCTGTTTATGGTTACTGCTAGTATTTTGGTGGATTTTAGTATGCATAAAATATGTTTTATTTTAATAAAAAAACACTTTAATTATCCCATGAATTATCGGTTGTAATGTTTGAGGGGATTTAATCCTCTTGAAGAAGGAATTATGGGAATGTTTTATTGGAATTTGAAAATAGATTCCAACAACTAGAAACTATTTTTGAAAGTGGTTAATAGCCTAGAAATCAAGAATAAGGATGAATTTTTTTTCTACTAGTACAAAAGTATGTTTATAACAACTCTCAAAATCTGGATCTGAAGGAAGATAAAGGGAAGGAAAAAACTATTGTTTTAGAAACTACTCTCAAATATATTAAAGGAGAACATACCTATATTTTTTAATAGTAGTATTTATTACCATATTAAAGGATATTTGAATCTATTAAATAATTTTAAGGATTTTAAATATGGAATAGTTCTATTTGGAAATGATGAATCACTCAGAATAATAGTTATTCGATCTGCTATTATTGGGTAAGAAAAGTTAAATTATAAGAATTCATTTTTATGGTATGAAAGACAACTTGTTGCATTTTTAAACATTGTGAATACAGAAATTATGTTTTCTTGAAAAAAGAAATTATTTGGTAAAAATTATTAAAGACTGAAATTTTTTAAAAGAGAAAAAAACAAAGGGAAACTTATTTCAAGTTGGTGAAGTACAGAATTCATGTTATCAATAAATATTGAAAGAAAACTAGTTGTGTCATAAAACATTAGGCCATATGTATCAGAGGAATATGAGAAGTGAACAAAGAATGAAATATTTTTTTATATTCCTAATATGATAAGAATAAGATATTGGTTTTTATAAATATTTCAGAAAAGGGAATATTAAAAATTCAGTACATAAGAATGTTTATATTTTTCAACTCATCCCCTATAACTGATACATTCTGATATTTATATGCCAATTAGTAAACAATAATCATTTGGAGATAAGTACATCATTTTTTTCAATGATGATTTTAAACTCATTACATGTATTAAATATTTAAAACATAGTTTAGAATATATAAAAATGATTATGAGTTTTAAGATAATATCTGAAAATGAGTGTGTGTATTCTATAAAGAAGTTATGAACTAATAATGGTGGTGTATACAAAAATAAAGGGTTTATAAGTTATCTTGAAAAGCATATAATTTGGAAGGATTTCAGAGAACCATACACACAATTGTAAAATGGTGTAACTAAAAGAAAAAATAGATGTTTAGAATATATGGGAAATACAATGTCGATTGAACATGGAATTTTTCACTACTTCTAGGAGTAGGCGATGAGTATAATAGTTTACATTCAAAATCATTGTTTCTACAAGGCATGATCTAATATGACTCCTTATGAAATGTTCTATGATGAAATTCCATGTTTGAAACATTTAAAGGGTTTTGGGAGACCCTTTATCTTGAAGAAAAATGGTGTTAATCATTATAAATTTGATAAAAGATGAGATGATGAAATATTTCATGTTTATGATTTAGATATTAGAGGATTTAGATGTTTCAAAAAAGAAATGAGAAGGTCAGTAGGTTTTTTTATATAAACGATTTGGAACCAATTTAAGAATAAGTTTCAATTAGAGACAAGGAAGATGATGAAGATATTATTTTTGAGAAACTTTATGAAAATTTAAAATGTGGCAAGTTTATGCCAGTGGAAGAATCAGAATCAGCTATTTCCCGTGACTATAAAGAACATTTTATATCTCATCCTAGGCTAAGGAAATAAGAGGAATAAAAAACATCATTATTGATCAGAAAAAAATTTCAATGAAAGAATAATATAAAATGTGGTTTCATTTAATTATTTTTATACAAAAGATGAAATAAACGATGTTATTATAGCTTTTAGGAATTATAAGTGTTGTCATATTATGAGATACAAGTAGGATGAAATGAAGAATAATGATATCAAGAACTTATACACAAACAAAATGATAAAAAATTTATTGCTACAAAGTGGATATTTTTAAACAAGTTGAATGGATAAAGAAAATTGATATCAAATAAATCAAGACTGGTATGAAAAGGATTATAAAATATTGAAGGCATTGACTTTTATGATACCTTTTATATAGTTTCAATGTTATAAAAATTAGAGTATATCTTTCAATTGATGAACAATATGGTTACAAAATTTTCTAGATTTATGTGAAGCAAACATTTATTAATGGATAACTATATGAATGAATATATGTACAAAAAATTGTGGTTTGTAATTGAAAAATATGTAAGTTATGTGTGAAAGTGTATGAATGATTTTTATGGGTTAAGGAAAGATCTTAGAGGTTTTTATTCCAAAGTAGATTCTAGCTTATGAAAGTTCACCACTAAAAATGGAAGAGTTAATATTAATCACTACATCATAGAAAATCAAGATATTTCTCTCATTTTAATTGATTATATTGATGATATTATATTTTTTATGAATGATGAAATAACTTTTTAATGGTTTTTTTAATAGATTAAGAAGTTATTTGTAATTTCCATACTCATTGAAATCAAATAATTTCTTTTCCTAATAATATCACAAAACAAGAATCACATTTATAAATATCTAGAAAAGTATGATAATGAAATTCTATATAATATAGGAATGGAGAATTAAAAAAATTCCACACATAATTTAGTGGGAGAAAAAAAATTTATCTATGGAAAAGTAAAGGAATTGGATTCTAAAGTGTTTTGAATTCTCAATGGAAGTTTATAATATTTTAATACTTTAAGACAAATATTGTATATGTTTTTACCTTATTTACAAGATTCTAAAGTGATCTAAATGGATACTATCTTCTTCATGAAAAATAATTCATAGATATGTCATAGGTTCACCATATGTTTTTTAATTAGATTTGAATCTCAGGAATACCTAGTTATTTTGGTTATATAGTTATTGATTCGGCTGGAAGTGTGGATGATATGACATCCACATGGGGTGGAGTTTTATTTCTTTGGAAAATTTTTGTAATTTGGAATACGGAAAAGAAAAATTTAGTAATTAATAGTGTGTCTAAATCTAACTATATTTCCACCACTCAAACAATAACAAAAATTATGTCGATAAAGACACAGCTGGAAGATTTTCTCATTGTAGTAAAGTTACCACTTATCTCATGTTGTGATGATCTGAGTGTTATAAATCTCAGAAGAAATAAAGTAAAACATTCTTATTCAAAATATATTGATATCAAATATAACTTTATCAAATAGAAGTTATAGAATAATGAACTCGCATATGGATATGTTCCTACAATGAAACAAGTTTCTAATATATCCACAAAACCATTACCAATAGATTAATGTTTCAAAATAATGATGAATATGGGTGTCCAACCTCTTTCTCTTAAAGGTTTTGGTATGCACTAATGTTTACTATCTCATATATGCAGTGGATGTTTACTTCAAGGTGTAGAAAAATGACGTTTCATAAATATATCCTTTTTTATATTAGAAATATTTTAAAGAAGTATGTATTTATGGGGAGTTTGGGGTAAGTTGTGATCTCATCAAATAATTGTGTCAACAATTACAAATATTTTTTGAAGTGCTTGTTGGAAACTTTTTTTCTAGTAATCAAGAAGTAGTGAAGATATGTAAAAAGTTTTAAATTTAGTGGTGATGTTTCTTATGTCACTACTTATTGAAATCATGGTTTTATTGTCAAGGATTCTTTTTTCTCACAATGAGTTCTCTCACGTAATATTAGAATTATTGATTTGTGATCCATTGCTTGAGTTACAAATTAATTGTGAATTCTGAAGGATGGTTGAAAAAAAAATCCAAATGGGATATTGTAGGGTCCATGTTTGTAGAGATGGTATTTCAAATGTTGGAAGAAGTGGTTTTCTGAATTTTTAGTAATTTTATCCCATTATGAGAAATTACTTCACATTTATTGTTTTGGTGATCGAATGAATAAATAAAATATTTAGAATATTGGATGCATATTTCTAAAGAAGCTCCATCAATTTTAGTCTTTTTAAAATTCTTTTTGAGTGAAAATTATTTTTGGACTCACGTATTTTATGGAATAATGTTTTTTAGAATATAGTGGGATATTTTTTCAGATATAGAATGAATTTCAATCTATTTTACATCTAATATGACGATGAATTATTGTGATAAAATTTTACGACATTATAATTTTACTGAAAATATGTAATCTAATATTTGTGAAATAAATAGAGAGAAAATGTGTTGTGTTGTTCAAAGAATTGTCTATTATGTTGAGTTATTTATGGAAAGTGATTAAAAATACGAGAAGTAATAAAAACTTTTAACCTTAGTTGGATGTTTTTATGAAAATACTAATTTTCTCAAAATGATGAAGAAGTCATGATACCAGTAGGAGTGTATGGGTGAAAACCATGTTGTGTTTTTTGGATGTAGATCAATTGTTTGGGAAGCACCGAATACACAAGTCTTTTAAGGACTATAATTTTGAATGTACTAAAGATGGTGGATTTACTGAAATATTGATCGACCGATCCATCAAATGAGTTGATCATTCAGAGGAAATTATTCATAAAATGAACCATCGGTTTATGAGTTTCAAAAATAAAGTAGTTGTTGTTGATATCAATCTATCAGGCATGATTTTTAAGCTGATAAGGTCTCAGTTTCAGTTTTTAATTAGAGGTAAAACATTCCACAATTGGAATCATATCAAATGGAACAACCTTTTTTGAGTGTGAATGAGCTAATAAGTTATTAACATTGGTCAATAAGTTGATTTTATTATAACTTATCAATCAGAATGGAATGAGAGACCAATCAATCAGACAAATAATTACATTTTAGTCAACTATTTTCATTGTGAAAAGGTTATTAATAGTTTATTTTGGTTCAAGATTCATTGGAAAATCATTAACTCCAATTCATTGGATGTGAAAAAGAGTTAGGTCTATCAAATTTGTACTAACTGTGATAATTCATAGGACGATTGTTTTCATTGGATGTAGTTCCATCAATCTGAGGATTTACTGAACAAATGAAGAAAGTGGAAAACTTATTAAAGATTCCATTATTTTGTTGAAGGGTTATGAATTCAATATACAGTTAAAAAAAATTTATGTAAGAACATTTTAGTTGGTTTAGAAATTATAAATGGGAAGTATTTTGTTTTAAATGTTTTAAATTGGATAAAGATAATTGGAATGGAAAATATTTTTGGACTGAATTTTTTTTTGACAATATGAAGGAGACTAAAGTTATGAGAAGATTAAAGAAGAATCTAGAAGAATCTAGTAGAGTTGGGGAGTCTTGAGAAATTGACAAAATAATGTTCAAATGAAAATGAAATTCAAGATTCTAAAATGTGTGTGAGTGGGAAAATAAAATCGGTTTCCTGCCTATAATCATTTCTGTGGAACCTATACATAGATTTCAATGTAAAACATATGCTCAAAATGTTCGCATGTAGGGAACAGAGATGATGCTGGAGGTTTTGAGACAAAATTAAAAGGTGAATGTTTCTAGAGATAATTTCTTAGGACTGTATTTCGTGACAGAATAACCGAGAAGAAAAATTTGTAGTTAGAATGTAGAAGACTAGACTGAGAAATTTGACTAACAGATTCAAGGAAAGAAAGAATTGAACCATACTTGTTTCTAAAAAAATAATTAAACTGATGAATTGGACTGGGGAATCTAAATGAGTATTTTTATGAAATTATTATTATTTGTTCATACTTTTTTTGGGTAAAGAGGAAAATAATTTTTTTCTAAAGAATCAATAATGTGTAAGTTATTTAAGTATCATAGTTAGATGTTTGAAACAAACTAGTGAAGGTTTCTAAATATGTTAAAAATATTTATTTATATAAATTGTTCTAGAAGAAGAATACGCATTTTTTTGTGGATCATAGTGTTATACAAATGTGAAGGTATTTTTTACTTGTTGTATCAACACAAGCAGATTATTTTCTAGTGGATTGTGTCATATTGGATTGTTATCAAACCATGATAAGGACTAGCTGCTCTTATTTAATAGTAACACTTTTTTATAATTATATTAATATGGATGTGTGAATGTTTTTATTTTAGAAAATTGATAAACATTTAATATTTGGTGATGGTTTTTTACAACAAAAATTACATAAAAAATAAAATATACCATTGATTCACCACCACCCCTTCTGAGTGATTACATTTGTCGTGGTTGGCAGTTTTTAGAGAGGAAAATGAATGGAAAATTTTTAATTTATATAAATAAACATATTATTATAAATTAAATTTTGTTTAAGATATAAATATTAAATAATAATCCTCATAGAGACTTAAACTAAAACAATCCCAAATAATGATGAGATTTTGAAATAAAACCTTACATCAGGTTTAATTTATATCATATATATTTGATCCTTCTGTATAATATATATATTTATTATACATATATTAAAAACCATAATCATAAATAAAATACCATATAGTATTTTCTTATAAATATTTTTCACATATTTGTAAACAATTCTTTATTAAAATTATTATTTTAGGTTATAATTGCTTCTCTTTTTTAAGTATGTTTTGGTTCAGTAGTTGTGGTCCTTCTATTTTTAGTATGGTTAAATAATATCTAGAATTTGTATCATGATAAAAATATAATATATATTAATTATTCACATTTTTATATTAATTAAAAAACATTATGATAGAAAAATAAATTACACCATTCATGGAGAGAGTAGATTGTAAATATGCGCAAACATTGTTTTTATTTTTCGATGGATGAAAAAAAGTGAGAGGGAAATAGAAATTACTATTTCCAAAATAATTATTATATCAAATACATTGATTAATTATTTCTTTTTTTTACCAACTTGAATGTATATAAATGTAATTCCATTTTTAAATGAATTAATGTCGCATTATGAAATCATTTTATGGAAAATACATGAAAAACTTCAGTTATTTTGGACTATTATAAGTCATATATTTTCATATTTAAAATACAATTAAGAATCATAACCATTGATAGTATAACCATTAAATAGTGATCATATTATTAATATATATTATGGTTTTTGATGAAGTTCAATTTACACAGACAATAGAATGAATGGCCTTAGCAAGTATGATTATACCATATGAAGCCCATTTATTTGAGCTTCTGGGGGAGATAGAATAAGTAGTCTATTCCCATAACCAATCACAATCCAAGATTCATAAATCAATTCTTAAAAAATATTTAATGGATTAGTTCAATCTCATTGAGATCACATCCCAAACCATGTATGTCAAACCAACCTAAAAAAATCTCACCATCATACACCTTAACCTTATGGTGTTCGCTGGTGTAGTAAAGGGTTTTCTATCTAAACCCTAAAAGTGTGAATTTATATATTTTATTTTTTAAAAAAAATGATTATATTTATCATTTTTTAATATTAATTTTAAATTATTATATAATGGGTATGAGAAAAATTTTGTTTTGATAAAATTAAACAGAAATGGTTTTTTTTGAAAAATAAATAATTTCACTAAAATCACTATTTTTGATGAATTCAATAATTATGTAAATTAATTATATTTTAATAAAATTATTTAATTAAATATTATTTATTAAATATAAATTATAATATAATTTTATGAATACAAAAATAATTTTTAGAGGGGTTAAAAAACAATTATTTTAAAAAACCAGTATTGTTCAATAAATGTATATATTTTTATTTTAAAGTGTAAACTCATATAATTTGAAATTATTTGTATAAAATTAATATTATTTTTGAAATTTACATGAATAATTATTTTAATGGTGGTAGTTTCATAATTTTATGAGAGGGTAAAAAATGTTTTTTTAGAAATTAAATACAGTATAAATATATGGTGTGTATTATTTCATTATAATTACCCCCAAGTGATGTGATATTTGAAATAGAAGCTTTCCATCACCAAAAAAAAAATATAACCTTTAAATTTTTATTTTATTTTTTTTATTAATTATATTTATATATATATTTAACTATTCCTCTAAAAAACTTAATTTTATTTTAGCATTTTAAAATCAATTCTTTATAAAAAAGACTCAACTATAAATCCCCAAGGTTATTATTTTATGGATTTTGGTGTGTATAATTATAAAATAATTAAATACACAATTCGTTGGAGGAAACCATGTGAAAAACCATTGTAAGGTATGTAGTTTTGATAAATTTATCTTGTTATAGTCATTTTCAAGGAAAAGTCCAATTATTTGTTAGGATTATGATCAGAATACTATAGTTAAATCCTTAGGGATATAAATAAACAAAAGAAAACATCCATTGATTTTATTAAATATAGAGTATTTAGTTTCCACGAAAATACATCCATGACTGGATAATACAAATGGATTTGGCTGTAGTATATTAGTACATAGGTGTAACAACCTTGAAAAGGGAGCATTTATATGTACTTCATCATCACATAGTTCATGAAAATAGGCCTTGATGCATACCTGGTTGGACACTCCCATGTTATATTCTTTAGTAAATTCACAGCATCTTTAAGAACCATTATAAATAGAACATAAATGTCCTTATTATTTTATGTTTGAAAATAAATCTTGGTTAATATATATTAAAACCTAGAAATTTATAGGTTAAATAATGTATGTAATTTATGATTTATCCCTTCAATATTAATGATTTACTATAACACCTTGACATTAGTTACCCAGTGTAGGTGCATCATTACATAACAATTTCATGATTATAAGAGATCAAGTCTCAACAGATAGATTAGTTTGGTATCCTTGGAGGTACTAGATAAATACATACTTTTTACATTACATTATGTTATGGAAACTCTAAAACATTGTGTCTCCTTTGAACAAACTCATATCCCATAGCCTATTTCTATAGGTATATCATAATATACTTATTCATATCCTAGGAAAAATAAAATATAAGAAAGGGGTGTGCTCAGATGCTTTGTAAGGATAACAATATAGCAGAAACTATAATAAGGAAACATAAACATTTGAGGCAATGTATAAGACTAATACACCAACCGTTTTAAATTTAAACTTCATCATAAAAGAGAAATAATGAATCAAATAATTCCATTTACTTATTCACAAGGATATTTTACTAGTCTAATAATCACATGTAATATCAATATCTAATTTCATAATCATGGAAGGCATAAAGCAGGAAATCATAACCACATATTCAAGGCATCGTGCCAAGAATAAAAATAATAATTATGTCAAGGCCTTGTGCTAAGATAATAGTTTGTCTCATGATACCTATCGATGAATCGAGGCGCTATAGCAGGGTCCCCCCATCACGTACTAATTCCAATTCATTCCTCATATGAAAAGTTTTAAACATAACCTAATCATTCATATAAAAACTAAAATATGAAATGTCAATATTTTAACCGCAAACCATGAATGGTACAATAAGAGCACATCCAATGTCTAACATAACCCATTCCAAACAATATGGAATATTATATTGTAATAAATAAACCTCAATCACGAATAATAAACGATATTGACATAGATGAAAATAATATGTAAAACTATTTTAGAGAAGTATCTTTTTTTTCTTGAAAACATATATAAGTATCACTATTTATCAGAAAGCATTTAAAATATATTTTTGAATAAAATTGTCCCATACCACTTTGAATATTTTAAAAGGAATTTTAATTTTATAACATCCATGTCTATATAAATATATTATTAAAAACATTTTGAAAACATTGACAATAATGAGAAAGATTTAGAAAAGTAAATCTTTAAAACATTTAAAATGATATTTTAGTTAGAGTTCCTAACTAACTGATAGATTCTTGAATAAAAAATTTGATTTAATAAAAAAAATACAATATCATTAGAATAAAGGGGTTCATTATATACTATGTCAAATTATAGTATATACCCAATATAAAAGTGAGTTGGCGCATAAAAATAACGAAGTCTCAGTGGAATGTAAATTGAGATGAAATCCATTATAAAGATTGTATCCTTAGGTTAAGGATAAATAAAAGAAATAATTATGTGTGAACAAAATATATAGACTCAAAACAAATTTATAATCTTTGTAAATCAATCAGAGGACTTACACACATATTCTTTTAAAACAACACTAAGGACATGGATGTTTAACTCAATAAATAGAAATTGACTTAACATTACTCATATCAATTTCATATCAATGAATTTAGAATTTTTCAATAAAGTGATTATGTGTAAAAAAAGTATATCCACCCAAAGGGGAGTGTAAATTACAACAAAAATAAATGAATTTTCATTTCACACATAATCTTGGAGTTAAATAATCAATGGTGTTTTCGTAAAACCCAATGAGTGGAATTTGAAATTAGAAATTCCATTACCGATTTGGTAACATACGAGACTTACACCCCATGAAATAAGGATCATACAATGAAGACGTAAATATCCATAAATTAAAGTATGTTACACAAATAATACAATCACGAGAAGTACATACACCACAGAAATAGAAATAGTTTCAATATGGCATGAATCTCACAGGAATAAAAAGTGAGATGAAAACCCCTTTACCTTGTACTTTTCCATAGTCTAGGGTCTATTAACATCCTTTATAATTGTTAAATCATTGTTTTTAAGTTATATATAAACCTAATACCAAAATATGATTCATATATGATCTTATAATATTTCATTGTCAATAATATTTCTCTAGAATCATTGTTTCGGGTGTTAACTAATTCGTTTTCTTTTATATGTTTTGTTACATAAGTCATGTCTGTTATGGATAGGATGTATTTGATTCATATAACAAATTATATTAATTTATTAAACATTATATTAAATCATAAAATGAAAATTACTTTTGAATGGTTATGATGAGGAATACATCTTATCACGTTCGTGGAGACGATAATCCATACGTACGCATGACCGAAAAAATCATTCCATTGATGGTGAAATAGTTTGTAATTGGATGGTATATCATATATTAATAATCATTAACATGTTATATTTATTATTTAAATCAATTATAATAATTTTTATAACCATCCTAATAATGAGGTGTTGAATAAGAAACTACACCATGACGTGGAGATGTAAAGCTGTACTTACACATGTATGGTGACTTTTTCATTCATAGGATGGATAGAAAAATGATGTGGTTGTAAAATATTTATAATAACATCATAGTAAGTATAGGGTACTAGAGTTATTATATTTTATTGGAAATAACAAATAAAATAAAAGTTGAAGAATAAAAGAACTTTGAAAGAGATGATGAAATCATTACCTCTTCTTGAAGTGTTTCTTTTTGATTCGATCAAAAGGGATCCATAAAAGGGATTTCTGATCATGGAATTACCTCTAGTTTTAATTGAGGGTAGTTGTTTGAATAATTGAGTAGGGGTTGGCTGAAAAAAAACGGCTTTGGAGGTGTGATTTTGAGAGAAGGGGAAGTACCCTTTTATAAGAGAGACGAGGTTCACTTTAGGAAATGCTTGAAATATTATTTTATTATACAGTTATATTCGGTTTATAATGGATCCAAAAAGATTTATTTCGATTCTAGGGTGGGGCTGGGTCGCACACCTCTCAAACAGTAGGTTATAGACAGGTTTTGGTCACCATATGAAATATATCTTTTAGATTTAACTCTTAGTTAAATTGCTTAACTTTTACCAAGTATTCTTTTAATGTTATAATAAATTGTTAATAAAATTACTATAAAATTCCAAGAGAACCCCAAGTGGTTACTTAATGATATATCTATCATTATATAATTCCTTTGGAACAACCTTCTATTTTCTGAAATATTATAGAATTTAATAATATAGTATTTGTTTTGAAAACTCATTTATGTCAATTTTGACCCAATATAGTATTTGGTTTTTGTGGAAGTCAACATAACTTCATTACTTTTAACCAAATAAATTAAATCAATACTAACATTTCATATTAACCTATAAAATTATTATAATGCATCAAAATTATCAATTTATATTTATATTGATATTTATAAAATCAACTATTTTATTCATTCATTAATAATGTAATTACTGCATCATCATTGTGCCATAAATAAATTAAATTATTTAATGTCTAAAAATTATAAATTAAATACAATTATGTATGAAATCATTTTATATTTCTAATTAATATTTATAGTCGAATTTATCTTTTTTATAATTATATATTAAAAATCTATTAGTTATGAAACATTGAATTTAACACTTTTAACATGTCATTAAATAAAATAATAATAAACATCCAAATATAATCCATTTGGGTCAAAAAGGATCATTTTTATTTATAAGGATAATTTTTTTGAAAAAACCTTATCCTATACAATTAGTACATGTGTTCGGGTAATTATAATAACATTTTTACCTTTAATTACCGTTTTTACTTTTAAACGTGGTAAATAAAATTCAAAAGTTACAATTCAGCAAAAATTAATTTCATCCTTTTAAACCACTTTTTATTTAATTATGTAAACTCTGTCTCTCGTATTTTTGAAATTCAATTCACAGAAGTGGTAAAATTATATTTTATGCAAATTTGCAAATGTGCCTAGAAGCTAGGTAAAAGACGTTAAAATATTCAATATAATTTTGTACATTAAATTTTATTAAAAAATGACTCTAATGAATTGAATTGAACATATATAGGTATTATGTATCTTTTTTGACCAAAATTAAATTTAAATTAAATAAATAATTATTTAAATTAAAAGTATGTTTTAAACAATAATGCATTATTTTTCACTATTCATCAAAGATTGAATGTTTTCAAAAAAAATACCAAAAATTAACCCTATGATAATTTTGGTATTCCAAATTCAAAAATGATGTGTATTTTAGGAAAATTCAAAACATATAAGTTTTATTAATTAATTTTAAAAAATATTCCCATACACAAAACCAAAAAATGGGTTTTAGATTAGTAAGAACTATCAAAAGATTGATATGTGTTTATAACTAATTTAAAAGGTAAAATTACATCCAATGAACAACATAGGATTAAATGATAAAAATATAATCTAATTATACTTTTAAACCATTCAAATTTATAATTTAACACTATAATTTTTTTTGATTAAAACAATTATTTTCAATTAAAATTTAATATTTTTCCCTATTTATCAAAATATAAATGTTATCATAAAAGCATCAAAAAAATATCCAAAATAAATTTTTATGTCACTATTCTAAATAAGATTTTTATTTTATCAAATTGAATATATAAAAGTTCCATATATTGGATTTAAAAAGGGTTTCCCATTTAATGGCTGAAAAAACTCCATTATTTGAAAAATAGTTCATTCATATGAAAAATTGAATTTGTCCTTTTATTATGTCTAAGAAGCACAATAGATGAATGTTAAAATTATATGTCATATATATAAAATTAAACATGTTGTTGTTTTTATTCTTAAAAACTTTTTAAATGGATAGTTTGATAGGTTGTGGTGCGTTTGAACTCGGTGTTGCGTACTTCGCTTACTATCATCTTATTCAAAGAGAAATGTATCATAAAAGATTAGGGTGTTACATTATTCCCTCCTTGAATAAATTGCATCCACTAAATTTGAAATTGTTCTTCAGAAATAAAAGGTTAAAAATAGATGATACCTTTGTGAAAAACCTACATTGGAAATAGGGTTAATAAAATTTAATCTTAATAAAAGGGAAAGAGAAACAAAAAATTCACCTCCAAATTAGGATTTTGAATAGGACAACATTGGTTGAAATTATAATTGGAGTAAAAATGTAAATATTTATAAGGAGAGATTAAGGTCATCAATCACAAACAAGTGAGTTTAATATTTAGGGTCTCAAATCCATACATCAATGATGATTTAAAATATCATTAGTTCAACAAAACATAAGGTATTAGGATAAAAAAAAATTGGATTTAAGATTCTTTCCCTAAATTTTATGAAATTTTTTATTCATATAATAATAATAATAATACTTGACAAGTCTAGTTCCATACTTTAACTAATTTCTACCACAAACACATATTTCACTCCACAAGATAAGTATTCAATATTACTTCTTCAAACCTGAAATGCTTGAATTAACTTATATAGAATCACATAATCCACAAAATATGAACAATATATTTCCATTATCTTTATACATTAACCAAAAATCAAAATGTTTATTACAATATCAGATGATCCCCAAAAAGGATAATCCTTTATAGAAATAAATACAACTCTTAATCTCTAAAATTAAACAAACAATACCCAAAGATCAATAAAGGCCATTCAAAAAAATTGTCCTTGAAATTCTTAAAAATATTCCAAACTCAGTTTGAAACCAAAAATTCAAAAGGATTTGATCACATAGTCTTTCACGATATTTATTAACATTTATCTCCAAATAACATCGACTACTCTTAAAGTCACATACTTATAAAGTAATTAACTTAATCAGGTATTCTCTATGATAGGTTAATCATTTTTCATAAATAACTCAAATGTCTATAAGTCTACAAAAAACATACATTCTTAAAAAATAAAATCCACCATTACTCCTCAAATGAAATCCGGTTGTATTCTATTTTCCATAGGCATATAGTGTTCCTAAAAGAGATAACATATTCCAAAATAACATTTATCACTTAATCAAAAAATCATTTTCTTATACTAAGGATAAATAATAATTTCCCAAAATCAACATATTCTTGATCCATAAAATCATTTAAATAAAAAGAAGTAGTCATATTATCCAGGGACTTCACTTATTCCAGTGGTAGGCGATAAATCCCAGTCGAACTTTGGTTGTGGGTTTGATTCCCACATCATTGTCCGACGTGACGAGTTGTCGCATAGTCTGTCTATTTTTCTTTTTCAATAAACTATATAATTTTATAAATTTACAAAAATGAGTTAAATTACTTAAATATAACCATAACATATTTTAACCACAAATGTTATCTCATTCCTTGAATTTTCTTTCCAAAAAGTCATAACCTATAATTGAATCAAATTCAAGGATCATATAAACCCAAATAGTTCTTTATAACTATATACACAAAAGAAAATATAATTATTCCTCAAATAGTTTTTTCATATAAAAAATTGTAGGGTTACACATACAAGAGAAAAGTCATCCAAAGTAATCCAATCAACAAAGATCATTAATACTTTTAATCATTTATCTATCGATTTATTTCCAAATATGTTATTCCTTGACTTAGAGGTTATCCTATAGAATAGAACATTGACATGGGTAATTCCCAACTCTTAAAAAAATTTATAATATTACTGTAATTGGATTCTTATGATCATTTTGATTTTCTTCAATAGTACTCTTAATTTTCCCTTGACAATTATTTACTTTATGTCCTTCTTTCCCAAAGATAAATAATTTCTTTGTTCCATTGAGACACTTTCCTGGGTGACTCCTTCTACATTTCCAGGATGATGGAAAACGAGCTCTCATTTCTCCATGGTCTCCACTGCTAGAGCTCTTATCATTATCCTCCTTTCTCTTCGTTGTTGATTTCAGGAGTTGGTTAATGTATATGTTGTTGATCATATTTTTTGGAAAATTAATTCTCCATGAACATGATATCTTTTATACCTGTCAACATTTTATTGAATTTCTCATTTCCACCACTATTCCCAACTTTTACATCATGTTCAATGTTACTATGACTTCCTTGGAATCTGTCCATTGACTAAAACCAGAAAGTAGAGTGTGAGTAACAATAGTGATAAAATCATTTATAGAATATAATTACACCATATTTTCAATCAAAATCACCAAAGGATTAATCAAGTTTATTTATTCTGATATTATATTAAAATCCTTCAAATCAGTTTGTAATCAAAACATGAATTATCCTAAGCATATCCCATGGGAGTATCATAACCATGATTGCAGTAAGGCCTGTTATCATGCACCAGGATACCCAAGTTTATGCCTGAAACCCCTTGTCAGAGTTTTCACTCCATGGTACAACTGTGTTAGAGCCTCATCTACATGATTGTATCAAGATAGGGATGTATATCTTATAATATACACAATTTCTCTACATTACCAAAATTCTAGGAAGTTCTTATATACTAATCCTCAAATTTTAACTTAGGGTAATGTTCTCTAATTAGAGATTTTCCTAAATCTAGTTTCTAAGGAATGTATTAAACTTCCTCTCATACCAATTGTAACCCGTGACCTTAGTTTCCCAGTGTTGGTGCATTATTACATAAAATTGGAATGATAACAAGAGATCATGTCTCGAAAGACCGATTAGTTTTGTAGCCCTGGGGGTACTAGATACATAAGTACATTTTACATTACATTATGAAATGGAAAAATTAAAACATTGTGTATCCTTTGAACAAACTCTTATCCCTTAGCCTATTCCTACAGCTCAATTATAATATACATCTTCGTATCTAGGGAAAATTAAAACATAAGAAAGGGGTGAGCTTGGATTCTTAGAATGGATAACAATATAGAGAAAACTATCATAAGAAAACATAAACTTTTAAGAAAATGTATGCCGCTAATACACAAGCCTTTTAAACATGAACATCAACATAATATGGTAGAGTTGAATCAAATAATTCCATTTAAATATTCACATGGATATTATACAAGTTGAATAATCACATGAAATATCAATAGATAATTTTGTAATTATAGAATGGATTATTCCAGACATCATAACCAGATAGTCATGGCCTTGTGCCAAGACTACAAATAAAGATTCTGTCAAGGCCTTGTGCCAAAATAATAGTTTTTTCCATTAGACCTACCAATGCATTGAGGTGATATATCAGGCTCCACCCATCACTAATTATGTTCAATTCATTCCTCATATGAAAAGGTTGAAACATAATCTAAACATTCGTATTTAAACTAGCATACGAAATGTCAATATTTTAACCACAAACCATGAGTGGTTTAAAAATAGCACATCCACAGTCAACCATTGCCCATTCAATACAATATTGAAGATTTTATTATAATAAATCAACTTCAACCAGTAATAATGAAGGATATATACATTGATGAAAATAATCAATAAAAATATTTGAAGGAAATATCCCTGTTTTCTTAAAAACATTTAAAAGTCTCAGTATTTATCAAGCTGCTATTAAAAATAGATTTTTGAATGAAAGTGTGTCATTACACTTTGAAACTTTTAAAAGTAATTTTAGCTTAAAAACATTAATGTCCATGTAAATAAATCTTTAACACCATTTTTAAAACATATACATTAATGAGAATGATTTAGAAAAATAATTCATTAAAACATTCAAAATCATATCTTAGTTAGAGTTCTTATCCAAATTATATATGCTTCAATAAAAAACATTTATGTAATAAAAAACATTATAATATCATCTGAATAAAGGGACTCATACTATTATTTGTCAAAGTACATTATATGCTCCATATAAAAGTGAGTTGTCGCATAACAACAAATAAGTGTCGATGGAATGCAAATTGAGATGAAATACTTTATAAATATTATATCATTAGGTTAATGATAAATCAATTAGATAATTATGTGTGAAAAATATTAATATAGTCAATATGATTGGATAATAAATTTAAATCAATCATATTACATTCGCACATATTCTTATAAAAAAACACCAATGACTTGGATGTTAAACTCAATGAATGGAAATTGAGTAAAAATTACTCTTATCAAGTTCATATCAATGACGTGAGAATTTATCAACAGATTGATTATGTGTATCGAAATCATATTCACAAAAATGGGAGTTTAAATTACTAAATAAATAAATAAATAATTAATTAATTATTTCTCACATAATCATGGAGTAAAATAAACAATAAAGTTTGCGTAAAACCCAATTAATGGAAATTGAAATTTGAAAGTCTATTACTGATTTGGTAACATACAAATCACACACCCCATGAAATAATTATAATAAAATAAAGATGTAAATATGAATAAATTATATTATATTACACAAAGAATACAATCATGGGCTGTACATACACCACACAAAAGGAAATAGTTGCAATATGGCATGAATCTCACAAGAATAAAAAGTGAGATGAAAACCCCCGAACTTGTAATTTTCCTTATTCGAGGGCACTTTAACCACCTCTATAATAGTTAAATCATTGTTATTTAGTCAGAAAATAACCACATACCTAAAAATGACATGATATATGATCTTCTAATATTTATTTGTCAATATTATTTCAGTAGTATCATTGTTTTGGGTGTTAATTGATTCATTTACTTTATATGTTTTGTTAAATAAGTCATTTTTGTTATGAATAGGATGTAATTGATTCATATAAAGAATGATATTTAGTTCTCAAACATTATATTTAATCATAAAATGAAAATTATTCTTGAATGATTACTATGGGGAATGAATCTCATCGTGTTCGTGGAAACAATAATCTGTAAGTACGCATGAATGACAATATCATTGCATTGATGGTGAAATTGTATATAATTGGATGGTATATCGTATATAAATAATAATTATCATGTTATATTTATTATTTACATCAATTATACTTATTATTATACCCATCCATGAAATTAAGTGTTGAATAACAAACTACACCATGACGTGGAGACATTAAGCTGTACGTACACATGTTTGGTGAATTTGTCATTCGTATGATGGATAGAATAATAAATATAGTTTTACTATATTTATAATAAAATAGTAGAAAGTATTATTTACATTAGTTTTTATTTTTGTTTTGAAACAACAAACAAAGAGGATGTGTAAGAAGCAAATAACTTTGAAAGAGGTGGTGAAATCATTACCTCTTTTTCGGGTTCTTCCTTTTGATTTGATAAAAAGGAATGATTGGGATGGATTTATAATCAATTTAAGGCCTCTATTTTGATGTGAGGGTAATTGGGAGGATATTGTATCTGGGTTTTTCCAAGACAAATGGAATTGGAGGTGTGATTTTGGATGATTGGGAATTACCCTTTTATAAGAGAGGTGAGGGTCAATTTAAGAAAAGCATGAAATATTAATTTATTGTACAATCATATTCCATTTATAATAGATCCAAAAAGATTTGATTATATGATAAGGTGTGGGTGGGTCGAAAATCTCTCAAACAATAGGTTTTATATAGGTTTATATCACAATATTATCTTTATCATTTAGATTTAAATCCTAGTTAAATAGTTTAACTTTTACCATGCATTCTCGTATTATTATAATAAATGATTAATAAACATTCTATAAAAATCCAAGTGGACCCCCAAGTAAATAATTAATGAAATATATACCATTATATTATTCCTCTGTTCGAACCATATATTATTTAGAATATTATATCATTTATTAATATTGTATTTGTTTTGAAAACTCATTTATGTCAATTTTGACACTATTTAGTATTTGGTTTTTGTGAATGCAAATAAAACATGATTACATCAAAACCAATAAATTAAATCAACACTAAAATGTAATATTAATCTAGAAAATTGTTTTAATTAATCAAAATCTCAATTTAAATTTATTAGGATATTTATAATATCACTTGTTTTAATCATTCATTAATAATGTACTTACTGCATCATCATTATGTCATAAATAAATTTAATTATTTAATGTCTAAAATTTATAAATAAAATACCATTATATAGGAAATATTTTTAACTTTATAATTAATATTTATAGAAATAATTTATCATATTTATAACCCTATATTAAAAATTTTTTATTTATGAAACTTTGAATTTAACACTTTTAACTCTTCTTTAAATAAAATAATAATAAATGTCCTAATATAATCAAAGTGGGTAAAAGAGGATCATATCTTATTTCTGTGGTTGATTTTGGTCTAAAACCACTTATCCAATAGGACTAGGAAATGTGTTAGGGTAATTATAATATCATTTTTACCTTTAATTTCACTATTTACTTTTAACCATGGTAAATAAAATTCAAAATTCACTATTCACAATAAATATTTTCATCCTATTAAAAAAATTTAATTATTGATGTAAATCGTGTCTCTATGTTTTTTTAAATTCAATTCAAAAAAGTGGTAAAATTATATTTTATGCAAATTTGCAAATATTCCTAGAAGGTGGGTAAAAGGAGTTAAAAGGTTCAAAAAAATTTTAGACATCTAATTTTATTTTAAAATTACACCAATGAATTAAATATAACTTATATAGGTATTATATATCTATTTTTACATAAAATAAATTCAAATAATCTAAATAATGTTTTAAATAAAATGTTTGTTTTAAACAATATCGTAGCGTTTTTCACTATTCATCAAAAATTGAATATTTTCACGAAAAATACCAAAAATTCACTCTAAGATAATTTCGATATTCCAAATTCAAAAATGAGGTATATTTTACCATATTCAAAAAATATATGTTGTATTAATTAATTTTAAAATATATTCCTGTTATCAAAACTGAAAAGCGGGTATTTTAGAAGTAAAAACTATCAAAAGATTGATATGAGTTTATGTCCAATTTAAAAGTAAAAATACATCCAATGACAAAAATTGGATTAAATTATTAAAATAAAATAAAATTATACTTCAATACCATCCAAATTTATAATTTAACACTATAAAATATTTTGAATAAAAAATTTGTTTTCAAATAAAATTTAGCATTTTTCCATATTTATCAAAATATGAAAATTATTAGAAAAGCACAAAAATTTATCCAAAATAAATTTTTGGATCCCGATTATAAAGAAGAAGTATATTTTATCAAATTTAATATAATAATGTTTTAAATATGGGATTTAAAATGGTTCCCCATTAAAAAGAGGAAAAAATGCATTTTTTTGAAAATATTTCTTTTATTTGAAACATAGTTTTTGTTCTTATATAATTTATAAGAAACAAAAAATATGAAGCTTAAAATTATATAGGATATATATAAAATTCTAAATGTGGTTGTTACTAATCATATCCACTTTTTAAATGACAAGTTTGATAGTTCATGGTGTGCTTGAACTCGGTGTTGCGTACTTCACACGCTATCGTACTATTCAAAGTGAAATGTATTGTGAAAGACTAGGGAGTTAAATTTATCATTTATGTGTTTAATAGTATAAAAATAATCCTCCCTAATTATTCCATTATATTTTGTCAATGGATTGAAAAAGGAGAAACTGATTCAATAACCAATGTGAGGGGAAATGTGATAAATTCCTAAATGTGATGACCAACCTAATAGGACAATGATTTGGGAAATTTTCCATAATAATTTCACATTTAAATCATGTTTTTGGACAAAAAAATGATTCAAGAGGAACACTAAAATCCTGTTAATAATGATAAAGTTTCAATTGAAACCTTTATATAACAAAAGTCCTCCAACTTTAAATGGATCTTTAGATCCCTTAATCATGGATATGTGGATCAAATACATTTAGAATATAGTTTCTATCCTTAAATTCAATAAAAGAAATAATGTACTTGTGGTTGTTTATCGTATAGAGGGATATGTTGGTCAAGGTGGGTGTTGGTCAGAAATTTGTTTCCCGAGGAGGAGATCAAAGCAGTTCAGTGGGAGGAATTATCGACAATATTTTTCGACAAATATTTTCCTCTCACTCTAGCTATAAAAGTATTGGTAATTACTTATCCTTAAGAAAAATGATGATGAAGACATCAGGTCATTAGAGGGAAACTTCACCAGTATTTCATGATACATGTTCGACTTTATTATTTCTTCTTAAAATAAGTTAAATTCTTTTTTAATGGGATAAAGTTGAGTCTAAAAAATCCTTAGTCATTCAATACTATTAAATATATGAAAAAATTTCCTAATGATCCCTCAAATCATAAATTGAGATAAAAAAATATCAAGGTTCTCATAGGGATAATAAGTGGTAAATTGTGTTTCTAGATTATGTTGTTATATTTCTTCTTCAAGTTGTAATGATTCATACCTAATTACCCAATGACAGTAGGACTCATGACCTTATAATATTTTATTAAGTGTAAAATTATGCATTATATAAAAAATTATATTTTATCAAAATATGGGTTTTCATATTATTACTATCCCTGTTAAAATTAAATGACAAAAGAATATCATCACATCAAAGAGGTTATAGTCCACACGTACACATGAGGAACATCATCATTTAACATAATATTAAATGAAAATAAAATTTATCTGATATTATAAATCTATAAGTATAACTATATCATCAATATAATATATATACATTAAATCCGCCATTATATCAATCTATGAGACGTGGTGTTGGAAAAATAATTACATCGATTCATGAGGCGATAGTTCACCGTACACATGATCGGCAATTTCATTTACCACTATATGAAAGTGGAGATGGATATGAGTTATTATATTAAAATAATAATATCATAGTATATGTAATATTTATTTATTATTTAATCATGGTTTATGAGTATTATAATGATGTAGAATAGTAATTAATATTAAAAATAATAGTTAAAAACAATACCACTTCTTCAGACAACCTCTTTAGGTTTATAAATAATGCCTTCTTCGGATGGGTTTATGATAAAACCAAATAATATTGTTCCATGGGATAGATTTAATAAAGGCATTTTGTCAAGTATTTTCCAAAAACAAAAGTCTCTTGATTTGGGGAGAATATTGGAAATGATGTGTCCTTTTATAAGTGCAAGAGAGAACATATTACAAATGTTTTAAAAGAATAAAATATATTAATTAATTATTCACACCAAATAGATCCATAATGGACCATTACAATATATTATATGATATTAAGTCTAAATATGTCCAATAAATAGAATTAGGGAAAAAAATGGATCATATAAACCCTTATCTATTTAGTTTAATCCCATGGTAAATCTATTTCAACCTTAACGGTGGTAAGAAATATTTACTGTATTTACTGTTAATTATGACAAAAAATTTTGTTGAACTTATTAAATTATATAAATTATTAATATTATAAATATTGAATATATTTTTTCAAATAATTTAAAAAAATAGGAGGAATTTAATTTAAAATTATACCAAAAAACATGACAAAAATATTTTTTCCAAAGAAGAAGTACACTTAAGTTATTAAATGTTTTTATATAAATATTAAACATAAAATTTATTAAAATGTCATAAATTGGATTAATAAAAATATATTTGAACTAATTTTTCTTTTAAGAACGTTTTAATATAATATTTAAATTTTTTACATTCTTTTAATGAAATGAATTTTTTAGAAAAGTACTATTTTTCACTATTCAAAAAAAAATTAATCCTTCCAGAAAATTCTCAATAAAAAACTACAAGTAAATTTTGAAATGTTTATTTCAAAAATTAAGTTAATGTTTTTTCAAATACCTTATATGAAAGTGGAAAAAATAGTTATATTGTTTTATATAAAAAATTAAAAACTATTTTAAAGAAAAAGTAATTTTTTTCAAGCATCTTATGTCTATACTAAAAATATATTTAATTAATAAAAAAAGTGTTTAGATATTCTCAAAATGTCGTTATTATTATTATTACCATAAATTTAATAGTTATTATATAACAATATACTATATTATGGTTCATTTAGACTCGTTGTTGTGTTGTTTTTAAGATATCAAAGAGATTTTATTTATTTAAAAATAAATATATTATAAAATCCTTGGGTGTTACACCATGGATAACATGGATGTCCTAATTAAGGATGACATGGGTTGGTTTCTATCAAAAAAGTGTCCAAGGATTTTTCCTCTTGTATTTATGGTATTTCCTATAGTTAGAGGTAGGACACTCAGAATTCAATTAATCAATCACATAAGGGTGCTTGACCACCACCCATTTGAATTGACACTTGTGTTATCAGTGTTATCTAGGATTAAAATGTCTCCAATTTAAGATAAATACTGATAATATTTGATACCTCTTCTCTTTTTGTGAGTTTATATTGTGTTATTGGATATTTAATGAGCCATAATGAGCATTTCATTGTTTTGGAGTATATCTTGGAGGTAATCCAGATTCCACACACTTATTATGTAGAACTTAGCAAACTATTTATTGTCCATTCTTACAACCCTAGAATAAATCAATTTAATTACACATGATTAGTGTATTGTTTACCATACCATATGGCTAAAAAAAATTCATGGATTTTTTGTAATTAAAATTCAAAATCTTATGCTTTTTTAACTCATTTAAAACATTTTTTTAAAAAAATATGGTTAGATAATGAGGGACTGATTTGGAAAATTTTTAATTTTTTTCAAAATGTTTAAAATTAAAAATGATGTTTGGTAGTGTTATGTTTTTAATTTGAAAAAATTATGGGTTTTTGGAAAGCTTTTTGATACATTGGGATAATGTATATAATTTTAATTATTTTTCAACAATTTCATGGAATGTTAATAAGGATAAATTGAAACCTTTTAGGAAAGGAATTTTTATTTAAAAGTATTCAAGTGGATATAAACATTGGTTTAAATAAGTATATTATTCTTTGAAATTATATTTGATAAAATTTTATTGGGTTCAAGTAGTGAATTTATTTTTATTATTAAAAATGAAATTGGATTGTTTCTTGTGATTTTTAAGTATTGAATTATGGAATTTTATTAAATAGATTTTAATATTTCCTTTCTATTTTACATTTTTTTTATTTTAGGAGTTGAGTCCTAGAAGTTGATTTGATGTTATTTTTTAATATTTTTATATTTTGTTCCCATTAATTTTTAAATGTAATCATAGTTTGATCAAAATTATATTAGATTTTTTTTCGACAAATTTTGTCTCAAGGCTCAGTGTTCTTCCTCTCATTCCCTAGTGTGATGATTTAATTTTAGAGTCATAAAACCTAAATCTTTATCATTTAATTGGGAAAAATTATGTTAGTAAAGATGTGTTTTAGCTAATGATGGCTGAGGAGATATTTATCAATCTTAAACTTCAAAAATCTCCCATGACTTTGTTTATAATATTCGTGTAAAACAGTCTAAGTTAAAAGTGGAAAAATTATGTCATCTAGAATATGCCACATAAGAACCATTTATGGGAAGCTATAAAATCATGGCTTATTTAAGAATTATTCCATAATTTATTTAATGTACCAAAATATAAGTAATTTCATATTCTTCAGTAAATATAAGAAACTATGTTGGAATATATGTGTCATTTTACCAAGATCATTCCATTTTTCTCATCAGCTGTCCTTGGATGACTCTCTAATATATCATTATTTCCTAGAAGGTCTTAAACTAGATTTACAATAGTTTTTTATTCCTCTCATCTTTCAATATTATGGTATGGTGGTAGTGAAATCTACTATATTTGAAGAAGCCTTGGTAGGAGAACTGGAGGACTTGGAGAATTTTTCTATTCCTAGCTATGGTTGAGGAATCTCGAAAAATGGAAAAAGGAAGTGTTCTAAGTCAGACCCTATAAGTGGTGGCATAAAAAGTATTTCATACATTCTTGAGTTGGATTACTCTATAAATGAAAACATGGTTTTCTACCGATGTATGAGTGTGGTTCATATGAAGAATACTTTTAAGAAGTGCTCTAAATTATTCCAAGATAGTGGTAATATATGTTATTTACAAAATATTTATAAAGAATCTATTCAAAAGAATGGGGGATTGGAGCCTAACCCTTATAAAAATATTCTATTTCAACTCTTTGGTCTTGATGTCATAGTGTATACAATTTTAGTTTTCCTAATTTAGTTTATTACATATCATTGACCTTCTATAATTGTGAGTTGTTTTAGTTATTATGGAGTTTTTGTGTTGATAATTTGAAATCTCCTATGTAGTCATTGAATTCAATCTTGGTGATGTACGAATTTATTTTCATTGATTTTTTCAAATCTCTCTATTATCAATAATTTATAAATTTTTATGATTTTTATTGGAATATTTTTTAATCAATTTAAATCATTATATAGTGTAGATACCACCATAAATGAGCTATCCGCGATGAAAGGTTGTCCCCATATGAATCAGTGTGATTTCATCCCTTTGGTTTGATGATACAAAATTGGTAAGGAACCTATGATTTTGAAACCCTTGAGTTGATGAAGTATAATTTTCCTTATCACGTTTCATGTGACTCATTCCCTATAGGATGATGGTTTTTTGGGAATGTTCATTCCCCAATAATGGTATTTCTCTCCTCACATGGTGCAATGTGGGCCTTATTTTTGGTCAGTTCTTCAAATAGTTTTCTAGGGAAATGTTTTGGTAGGTCTTGAGGTGACTATGAGAAAATATCAATGTGATGTGATTTTTTATATGAATTATCAAGATCCATTTTCCATAATCATGAAATTCAGGTACTCTCACTTGATCTAAAACCGGACTATATATTTCTTATCGGGGAATTTTTTTATTAGATACATTTTAGAAATTTGTTCCTATAATTCCCATTTATCCTTCAATGTGATCTATCTTGGATAATTTTATTAATATTTTAGAACCAATTGTATTAATATGATATAAAATATTTATAATGTTTTGTCCATTGGAGGTTTCTTTTGGCTTACGATAGTTTTATTCTTCACTGATTGAGTAGTTGTGGGCCAGCTATTTGGTTTATAAAATAGACTGCTTTGTGAATTTTTATTCGAGGAGTTTCTCAATATTTCGTAAATTATTTCTCCTTTCTTTTTTTGAAGTATTTTTTTGGGACCACTATTTTGGTGTTTTTTTCTAATATTTATTTCTTAAATTTTTAATGCTTGAATCACATTCAATTTCCATCTAAAAGAGTTGAATATTTTAATTCACTCGTGTCATTGGGTTTGGTAGTGTAGATTTGGTTGTATTTTCGTGTTGTGTAGATATTTTCCATTCCGTCTTGATCAACCATTATCCATATACTTTTTGTAGATATAAATTATTATTGTGGGGAGATTTTAAAATCATACCTATGAATTTTATTTTGTATTCATTGTTTTTTTGTTTTGGAAGTATAAACGGGGCTTGGTGGAATGGATTTTGGTTTTTTGGTCTTTTTTCAAAACAGTATGGACAACAGCCATGGTGGTTATTTTGGTCTTCTTATATATCACTTTTTCACTAAAATAAGTCCAAAATGTACTAGATCACGGATTGGCCATGGGTGGAGTGTGATAAAGTTTTTCCTATCCACCAAGGCCAATAAATATCTACCACATTCATACAAGATGTTTTGGCCATGCTGAAAGGTCTTAGAATTTTTCACTAGGGAATAGATGAGGAAATATGGTGGGGGTGTCAAATTTTTAATTTTTAAGCAATATTTTGATATTTGAGGGGGATTTATACTTATTAAATGAGGCACTTGTGATATTTATGAGGGTTATTTTGATTCTTACTTGACTTAAATTCTCAATCTATTAACCCCCATCATTCCTTTCCATTAGTAGATATTTGTTTTAGCTTATTCTAGAAGAAGCTTTGGATGACCCTTCTTTTACATTATATTTTTCGTATTGGGAAGTTCCGTATTTCTATCCCTATTCTTGTTCTTCGATTCTAGGATATTATTGTAGTGAAATAAAATATTGGATTTCCTTTATTGTACTGTAGGAAGTCATTTTTTGTAAATGGTCCAATTATCCCTTATTTTCATATGAATGTCTGATGTTGGTTTTAGTAATGTGAATTCCTTGGTTGAGGAACTAATCTTACCACATTCACTCCCTAATCAATCTTGGGTGTGTTTTCTATTCATATGTGGATATTATAAGTTAGTGAGGTTGGTTCCCCAATCAGCTATCTAGAAAATTGAATTTATGATTGATTTGGATTTCAACTTGAGTTTTTTATGTCTTCTAAGGTTTTCATATTATATAAAGTAGAAAAATAAAATATTTATAATTATTTTTTTTTGAAAAAGTATAGAAATGAATTTTTGAATATTATTTGCTGTGAAAATTATTTTAATGGAATATACCCATGTTTTGGAAATGTTAATTCCAAAGTGAATATAGATAAATGTCATTGAATTTCTGTTGATAATGATTTATAGAAATATGTTTCCTTATATTGGTTGATTTTTACCCTTCTTAGGAAAATTATTTCATAATGGTTATTTAATAATTTTATATGGTATTTAAATCATATTTTAAATGGTCTTGAGTTATTTTGGAAGACACGGTGTTTTGAGTAGAATGTGGAACGACCCAATTTTCATTTCAAATAATTTATTTGAAAAATAAATCACTTAATTCAAGACCTTTTATGTGTAATAGGAATGTTGGGTGTTTGAATTATTATAATTAAATATTCATTTTCAGGGAATTTGATTTTAATTTATTTGATTAATAAAGGGGGTTTTCTTATAAGGGAGTAAATAGGTGAGATCATGAATTATGGTTATTTGGAAATATGATGATATGATGTGATATATAATACGACAGTAATTTGAAATTATTATCTCTATTTTCATGTCATGGGAAGACCTGGTTATCTAAGTGTCAGTTCAAGGTACACATGTTCACTAGAATTGAATCATGATCTGGATAGTGTTATTAGGTAGGACATAGGAAATCTGGTGGAATTTTACCCTTGGATAGGACAAGGTATAGTAAAACCATTTTTTGGGAAAAGATTTATTGATGGGCTGATTGTTTTCTGGTGTTCAGAATTTACATCAATGATGATCAGGTTTTCATAGTCCCAGACTATTTATCTTCAGTACAATTGTATTCCATGATGAAAATTTATATATATTTTTAGGGATTGTTTTGTTGGAAATTTTTGAAATGTTATCTTATTTTCCTTCAAATTTTTCATATTAAATTATTTTATATAAAATTTTTGAATACATATTTATGGGAAATTATTTTTTTGTTATTTTGGTAAAAAGGTTCAAATTTATGAAATTTTTGATTTCTTGGAAAATCAATTGATACCCATGTTATTAAATAAAGACATGTAAAACATATTTGGTATAATTTTTTTAAGACCTGCATGAATTTTTTTTAACCGTTATGATTTAAGTTGGCATATGAATATCTTCTATGATTTTTTCTCACACACATATATCTCCCATGTTCAGCATGTTACGATTCATAGTAGATACTCCTATATCTCTGTGTTTGCGTTATGTGGTGGACGTTGGCGTGGGGATTCTGCACTTTCACATAGAGATGTCTATGGCTTTTTTTTCCATTTTTCCTTGTTCTCAATTGTATCAGTCATCATCCATCTAATTCATTATCCTAAACACCAGTTGTTTCTTTTACTATTTATATCACAATTTATATATTATTTTGATTCTCTTTCGGATGTTTTTTTAATATTTTTTAATGGGTTAAATCATTTCATTTTTATTTTTATTTATTCCCAACAACATTTTGGTAGCCCCGTGGGGATTAGGAATGACCTTAGAGCTTCTCTGTAGCTGTCTTCGGTGTCTTATTCAAGGATTAATTAGTCCAGTTCATAGAATAATCCATTTATTAAAAACATGTTCCCTTTCCTCATAGTATAATAGATCTTGGTGTGATCATATTATAATAACTCCTCTAATATCTGACATTGTAAATTTAAATCGTATTGGGTGAAGATATAACATAACCCATTGTAATCTATGAAGACCAAAAATCACTAACTAATATGGTAACGACACCACAACATTATATAAGACACCACCACTATAAATTTGAGAACATGGGTGATATTGTTAAATACTTTAGGGTGTAATAGATAATTCACATGTGATATAACTATTAAATGTTACATCAAAATTGATCTCATGGCAAAAATAAATTAATGATTCCTCAAAGATGACTCCAACTTTATATAACCAATGTGCAGGATAAGAAATAATATTATCATTTAGGTACTCAAATACCACTAGACACTAATATTTCAATATGATGGTTGGTTCTTTTATGGTCAAAATTATCGAAGGTTCTATAATCTAAGAAAAATATAACATTAACCTTTTTTAACAATTATAATGATCATGGAAACAATTCAACATGAAACCTTTCTTATGATGTGCCAATGAAAAATCACTATCAAAATTTAAAGGATTGATATGTAAACCACATGTAGCCTTATATTTCCCATGAAAATTTACCCAAAAAAATATATTGATATGATTTATTAAATATAATGTATAAATTGTAAACAACATGAAACCCAAACCCTTGATCTCTTATATATGAAACCAATACCATTAATATAAAAATTTAGAACTCAAAGTTCTTTCATTCACTGTTGTAAAATATTCCTTTTACAGTTGGTTGATTATTGATGAAAAAAAAAATCATTAATCAAATCCGTTATATGTGGTGTATCCATGGGTTGAATAAAATCACTCAAATTTTGAGTGAGACCGTATCATTGCACATGATATGATGGTTCCTCTTGGAAGCTGGTGGAGGAAGAGGATTAAGTCATCAGAATAATCATAAAATCATTGAAAATCTTACCATGGTTCACATGAGCAAACCATAGCTTTGTACATCATATATATAAACACTCAAATACTCTCCTAAGGCCAATATGTTTACTCTATCATGTAGAATAGTTGATTAAAACCTTGATTATAACAACCCTACTCAATATTTAACATTAATACATGTTTTATTACATAAGAATAAACTTAATAAAACCCAAATGATCGAGAAGTCTAGTGTATTTGGGAATTAGGTACATTACATAACAACATAGAATAGGGAACAAAATATCATTATTTAAAAATTCATTAACAAGATCAAAATATTCCATAAAACTTAAAACATCATGGGATAACTTGGGAACATAAATAATAAAGTTGTGAAATATAAATCCCAGTAATAAAAGAAACATGACATAAGGGATACATGTTAGACATTAGAAGTTTTAATGAGGAATAAAATGAACATGAACAAAAAATCCATGTTATATCATTATTATCATAACATGGGAAACGTAATAACAACTTAAAACACTAAATAATAAACATAAGTCAAGGCTACACCCACTAATACATCATGGGGTAAAAATTCCCATAATGTAATTAGGTTCACTCCCTATCCCAATGGTAAATATCATGATTCTAAACATTACCCAATTCATTGAAGCGATATCTAGGTGTACCCATCATATTCATTTCGTTCTCATACCTTAGTGTGCCACATATAACATAAAACATGGATTAATTCATCATAAAAATTTATTCCTTGAACATGGAGTGTGTAATACATGAATGTAAATCCCACACCAATAAGTTTATTTTAAAAAAGGTGAATACCCTTTGATAGAAAAATGGGTATGGTATTCACTACATAATTGATTTGGTATGAAAAATTGTGGTGATATTTTGGAAGCATAACAATGCTACTTAAAAATTAATAAAAATAAATATGAGAGAAAAATGGTTATCTAATCATTGGAAAATAAAATATGCAGTAATAGGAGAATGTAAAGACATGTTACAACATTAGTAAATGGAAATCAGATGTATATGTTCACAAAGAAACATTAATAAAGAAGAGAATGTGATGACCCCTTATGGAATTCGGCATAGTAACGGCTTAGGTAATGGTCCAAATGAGGGAGGATAAATGATACATAATTAAAATAACATCAATTTTATATTAAGGTAATAATTATAAATTAATTTTAATATAACTAATTGAAACTAAAAAAACTAATTTCAAAGAAGGTGCCTGAAGTTTAAAAGAAAATAGGAAGGACCCTTACATGAGTGTGGGGCCTCAAAAGATAGGGAAGGGATTATTAAAAGCTTGGGAGAGCCTTGGAAGGATTCATGATAGTGCAGGGTAGAGTATGTTTGTTATATAGGGATTTTTTCTGAATTTAAATGGGATCTTACTGGGATTATAAAGAAAAAGAGGATTATTTCTTTATTATTTAGGTTTTGGACTCTACATAATCAAATATCCAAAACCAAAAACCATACCATGGTTTTTTCCATGGTTTCTTGAATATGATAGTGTTTCTTATTGTTTTATAATTTTGAGGGATGATTTTAATAAAATAATTCCCCTTCTTATGTGGATGTGAGTCACACTCTTAAAGAAAGGATTTTAAAACCTTAAAATATATTATATGTTTTTGAGGATTGATAATGGATTTACAAGATAAATTAAATAAACTTAAAATATAATTATATTAAAGGTAAAACATATATTTGGTCTAGTAAACACTTAATAGTTTTTATTACATCACTTTTGGGTCATTATAACATCATAATACATGAAGTATATTTATATGATATTTAATTTATATATGAGAATTTGAATCTCTAAAAAATAAGAAAAAATCACCATTGGATAATTTCAATGTTTTTTTTTCAAAAAATGATATTCATTTTATCTAAATAATTTTCTAAATATTTGAATTTTTACTCTTACAAAAATCTATATTTATTAACAATTTTTGGGGTTTTGACAAAAACAGTTTTCAAAGAGTTATAAAAATTAAATTTGACTTTATAAAAATTATATGATTATTTATATTTTGAAAAAAATTATTTAAAATATTTTTTTATTTTAAAAAATTTAATTCATATGATAATTAATTTAATTTTAATATTAAGGGAAAATACAATTTGACTTTTATCATATCAAAATAAAAAACATTTACAAACTATTAATAATATAATAAAAATATTTTCAAAATTCTATATAAAATATTATATATTCATATTTTTAGGTTCTTGATACATATCCCTTTAATAAGAAAAAAATTCCCTAAGAGTATGGTGTGTGATGGTGGGACATTCATGGGGAGGTTTGGATAACATGGTTTTTGTAGTGATCTCAATGAGATTTAAATTATCCTACAAATGGTTTCTATCATTCTTATGCTGTTGGATCTCAGCTTGGGCTTTGTTAATGGAACAAAAAAGAAATTTTATCTCCCTTAGAAGGTCCAATAAATGGGTTTCATAGGGTATAATCCTACTCTCTAAGGCCATCACTTCCTTTTTTGTGTTTATTGATTTGTTTAAACATATATTTTTTTAAATTACTTGATCAATGTTCAACAGAAAAATTATCAATGATAAATATACTTAATGGTCATTCCAATCCAATAGGATATAAAAATATAAAATAAGTACATCTATTTTCTATAACCATATTTCATGATGAGATGTTAAAATAAATCAAAATGGGAGATTTCAGTTATAATAGTTTTGGAAATTAAACTCTTCCCCCATTAAGAAATTCAACCCTCAAAATTTTCATTTCCCATACAAAAACTGAGGATGGTAACTCTACTTCATCACCTCCTCTAGTTCCCACATTTCATCTTTAATCTTTTGGGTTCGCTATGTCACTCTGATAAGGTGTATTTTATTTTATTTTTGATGTTTTTCTCTTCGATCTAAGCTCTTTATTGACTACTCATTAAAGGGAAGGTCATTCTATAGTGGTACAACCTCTAGATTGAGTACATGTTAGGGGTCGGTATGTGCTCACTCAATAGGGATGCACTAAATACATCATGTACTTTAGATAGGTTTGGTGGCAGTTCATGTCAATAGACCACTACTCCGATGTAAATAAAGATCTCAGAGTGGTCGATATATCTTGTACTAAGCTTTTCCTTCTCCAAAAATATCATAACATTATTCCATGGTGATATATAGAGGAATACCATGACTCTTAAAGAAAACTCTAGGTATCATTGACCATTTTCTTCACATCTCTTATGTCGACTCTGAGTATCCTTGATGAGCTATTGAATGGTCTTATCCTTTTCCACCATTTCCTTGATCATTTTAGGACCTAGAAATTTTTGTTCTCTTGATTCATCCCAACATGCATATTTTCAACACATCTTCCGATAAAAGGATATATTGGGAGTCATTTTTATTATTAAGTAGAAACTATTCTTGTATGCATACACAACCAGAGGAAGATGTTGGTCCCATCCGGCTTTGAAGTCCATAGAACAGGCTCGAAACATGTATTCTAGATTTTGAATAGTATGATTAAATTTGCCATTAAATTGAGGAAGATAGGGCATTCAGAAGTTCAACTCAATTTTTAGATAATGTTGGAAACTTTTCAGGAACTTGGACATGAATCTTGAATCCCAATCAAATATAATTGATAGTGACACTCTATTCAGCCTTACCACTTTTTTGATGTATATCTATGCATGTTTATCCAATGATAAGTCCTATCTAATTGTGATAAATTGAGTTGTGTTTATATGATGATCCACAACAACATATATAGAATTTTTACTCCTGGATTTCTTTATATGTTTAGTGAATAAGTATATAGTGATGTTCTTCTATTTCCATGTTGGTATAGGTGATGGCTGCATCATCCCCTTAGACATCTACCTTTCAGCCTTCACTTATTGGAATATGAAGCACTTTGATTTATATTTACTTATCTCCAACATCTTATTGTCCCACCAATAGTGATTATAGATATCTTTATACATCTTTGTGCTTCCTATGTTAATAGAGAATGTTGAATAATGTGAATCATCCAATAGTTCCTTCATCAACTCATGAATTGATGGAGCATATATTCTTGACCAAAATCTCACAATTCATTCTTCATAAATTTTAAACTATGAGTACTTCCCCTTTCTCAATGATTCCACCTTCATCAAAAATTAAAAATCAATTATTTGATTATCCTTTAACATTTATAAAAGAGATGTTTGAGAAATAATTTGTGAGTGTATCTAGAGTGTTTCTTCTTTTATGATTCTCATGTCCATCCTTTGTAGGTGTAATAAGATTGGATCCTTCTCAATTCTCATAATTGATGAAGATAAATGATCCTTTGAACTTATAGAATCTATAACTTTATTTTCTTTATCACTATGGTAGTGGTTTGAGTAGTCATAGTCCTTAATAATATCTAACTATCATAATTGGTTCATATTCAACTCTATTTATGTGAATATATAATTTAGGATTTTATGATCCGTATATATCTCACACTTATCCATATAAAGATAATGCTTCTATATTTTTAATGAAAAGATAATAGTTTATAACTCCAGATCATGTTTCATATAGTTTTCCTCGTGAACTTTTAATTACATTGAAGCATGGGCTATGATGTTTTCATTATACATTAACATAGAAATCAATCCCATCTTCGATGAATCACTGAATAATATGACGAATTCTCCACTTATGGGTATTGTGAAAACATTCATAGTAATGATCCTCCTTTTTAACTCCATGAATCTCTCCTAATATTCATCAATCGAGGAAAACCTAACTCCCTTTTGAGTTATCATGGTAAGAGGGTTTGAAAATCGTGATAAATTTCTCACAAATTGAATATAATGTCCAATTAACCCCAAGAAAATATAGATATTTTTCACAGATGTTGGCCTTTTCCATCCTTTAATTTCTTTCATCTTTGAAGGGTCCTCATATATCCCATTTCTTATGATTATATTCCCCAAGAAAGAGACTTAATTCAACCAGACCTCACATTTTTTTACTTGGCATGGAGCTTATCCTATTATAGGGTCTTTAGTAGAGTACTTAGATTCTCCTCATTCTCCTCCTTTATTTTGGAGTATATTACAATATCATCAATAAATGAAACCATAAATTGGTTTTTGTAATATATAAAGGAACTATTCATCTAGTACATGAAGATTTTTGGAGCATTAGTGAGTACTCATGACATTACTATAAACTCATAGTGCTCATACCTTTTATGAAAAGTAGTATTTGGAATTTCCTCCTTCTCCACTATAACATGGTAAAATCAATGCCACAAATCCAGCTTAGAGAAGTATTTTTCCCCAAATATTTGATAAAACAATTTATCAATCTATGGTAGTGGATACTTGTTCTTAATCCGGATCTTTTTGAGATTATGTTAATAAATTAAATGGTGCATTTACCAATCCTTATTCCTGATGATGAGGAATAGTGAACCCTATGGTGAAGCAAATGGGAATATGAACCATTTATCCAGATTCTCCTATAGTTCTTTATTCAGATCCTCATGTTCCAAAAAAAATCCATTCTATATAGAGTCTTGGATAATGGTAACACCCCAGGTAAAATATCGATTTAAAATTAAACATCTTGACTAGGAGGAAGTGAAATAAATTCTTTCAGAAACACAGTTGTGTATTCCCTCTCAATTGGAATGTCTTTGAGGATGTTTCTTTACTTAGAATCAATCATTTTATCTAGATACACTTTCTTATAGGGAAATAATATCCAAGCTTGAGATCATGGTTCAGAAGAAGATTTATCATCTTCCCTGTACTTGTACATAATTTGGGGTTGATTCTAAATATGGAGAATGATTTACATATCATTAAATTTTATGTTTTCTCAATAAAGGGAAAGTTAATCCATACCCAAAATTGCATCAAATTCAACAGAAGGAAATATGACAAGGTTCGATGGGATGTTCTTCCCAAAAACATTGAATATCGGGGAGTGATATACGTGGGATGAAATAATTGACCCATTTTCTATTTTCACTGATAGATCCACTTCCTTGATTTTAGGTCGTGTTTGAACAGATCTACTAAACATTCGTGATGTGAAGGAATTCATAGAACCAGAATAAAAAATTATATTTTCTATTACTGAAAGAATAGATAGTGTACCTATTACCACATCATTTTCAGTATCCACCTTAGTGGTTATGATAGAAAAATATCTCCCTTAGTACCTTGGAGGTTGTTGGCTGTCTTTGAAAAAAATTCTTAGAGAATTAGTTTGGAAAGATCCATGGTTACTTACAGTTGAATCAATGAAAAATGCATTGATGGTTGAATGGAGAATTCCTTTCATCTATAGAATTTTTGGGTTTCTTTTATAATTTGATATCTAGGTTTCCTTCTTTCCCACACCTAATGCATTTCTTAGTTCCCCTTATAAAATTTATGGGGTGCTTATTCTTGTTCCTTTGAAAAGTGGGATGTTTAAATTTCTCAGCATTGTTTGATTTCTCTATTAGACTAATAGAATTAAATTCCACGTTTTAATTTTTATCCCTATGATAGCCTTGATATTCTCCCATCTCCATTTTGACATTAAGGAAACATTAGAAAATTTCCTTAGAGCTACAGAAGTCATGGATCACCAGGTTTTTCATAGATAAGGTTTTATCCCACCAAAGAAGTGGTCAACCTTGAATTTGGGGGTAACGACAAAGACAGGGGAATATTGTGCAAGTCTTGTGATGTTTTCCTCATACGTCCTGATAGATTAGTTGTATTTGTTGTTGAGAACAAGGAAATAACATTCCATTTTAAGTCAGAGAGTGGGAGGAAAATATTTATCAAACAAATTTATGGAATTCCTTTCACTCCAGTGCTTCGATATATTCCTCAGGCTATATATTTTTTACTGAGGACCACCACGAATAATCTTCTACCTCTATATGATTCCAATAGAACCATCTCTTTCTCAAAACATTGAAGGATGGATAATATCATCTCAATGGAGGTGATCCATTATTACTTGATTAATTGATCATATGATCCATTGAAATTATGAGTCCCTTATTGGATAAAAATATTTATTGAGGCTACTTCAATATTAAGGGGTTTTGGGTTCCTTTATAGATCTAGGTTTTTAGTATGAATCTAAGTTATATGAGTGAGTATCATCATAAAATTCAGAATTCCTTCTCCGATTAGGTTGGGTATCTTGTTAGAGAAGTCATCTCATTTACTATCACTTTGATTTTTTACCTAATAGCTCTGATTTCCAACCATTTTCTAGAATAATGTAAAACAATTAAGGAAAAATATTTTTAATCTATTAAACACATAAATTAGAATCCAATAAAATTAAATAGATAACTTATAAATTTACTTATTTCCTTAACTTCTGAATTTCTAGGCTTTAATCTATGTTATCCATAGTCTATTTCCAAACATATTTTATTATGGGATTCTTTTGTTCCTATAATAATGGTTCATAATGAGATTATGAATTTACCAAACCAAATTCCCTGGGAGTGTCATACTAGGTGTGTAATAAGGCGTATTGTCATGTACTAGGTTACATCGAGTCTGGCCTTGAACACCATGTTCAAGTTGTCACTCTTCGACACATCTATTCCAGAACCAAATCCACTAGTAGTATCCAGATATGGATGTATTTTCTTGATAATCCACATAATATATTCAAAAAATAGTTATTTTTTCATATACATAGTCTTATCTCTATGGATTTCTCTATAGTTTTTTAATCCTAATCACCAAAGTAACTAAATGTTAACTCTAATACCACCTATAATAACCATTCCCTTTATTTCAAATTAATACTTGATTCACTACAAAAGACTACACTTAATAAAACATGGATGATTGAAAAGTCTAGTGTCATTGGGAATTAGGTGCATTACATAAAAACATAAAATAGAGAATATAACATCTATATTGAAATATACTTTAAAATGCTCAAAATACTCATTCAAACATAAAACTGTATAGGATAACCTAGGGACATGCATTAGAAAGGGTTAATCTATAATGACCTATAATGGAAAAAGCATTTCATAAGATATACATGTTATGTGATAGGAATATCAATGGGTAATAAAATAAACATGAACAATAAGGCATGATATAGAATTATAATCATAACATAGGAAATGTGAAAAAGACGTAAAACACTAAATCATAAATGTAAGTCAATGCTAAACCCACCAAGACAGCATGGTAGAAAAATTCCCATATAGGAATCAGGTTCACTCCTTGTCCCAACATGACATATCATGATAATAAACATCACCCAATGCATTGGATGGCTTTCTAGGGACACCCATCATATTCATTTCATTTTCATACTTAAGTGTGTCACATAGTTCATAAAACATATATTCAATCATCATCAAAAACGTTTCCACAAAAAAAAAAGAATTTGGTATAAAAAAAATAAGTCCCCATTCAATTAGTATATTTTCATAAAGGTGAATAATTTGTATTAAAAAATGGGTATGGTATTCACAAAATAATTATTTTGGCATGGAAAATCATAGTGAAATTTTGGCATCATAATAATGTTACATAATTATTTATAAAAATGGTTGATGCGATATAAATGGGTATATAATCATTTTAAAATAAAATGGGTAGTAATAGGGACATGGAATTACATGTTCCAACTTTAAAAAATGGAAATAGGATTCATATGTTCATAAATAAACTTGAATAAAGAATAGGTGGTGAGGATCCCTTACAAAATTTTGGCATAGTAATAGCTTAGGTAAGGGTCCAAATGAGGAAAGATAAAATATTACTCATTAAAATAAAACCAATTATAATTAATGGTAATGATTTTTAATAAATTAAAATACATCCAATTGAAATTAAAATAACTAATTTCCAAGAAGGAGCATGCATTTGAAAGGAGAGGAAGGCCCCTTACCTAATTTTGTGACTTCAAAATATTAGGAAGGTCTTCTTGAGAGCTTAGTGAACTTTTAGAGGACTCTAAAAAGTATAATTCAGAGTGTGTTCATTCTACAAGGGGTTTGAGTGAATAAAATTAGGATCTTGGGTGAGTTTATTTAGGAAAAGTTTATAATTTCTTTATTATTTAGGTTTTGGACTCCACATAATAAAATATCAAAAACCACAAACCATCCCCTGGTTTTTCCCATGGTTTCTGCCAAATGAGAGTGGTTCTCATTATTTTATATTTCCAAGGTACAGTTATAATATAATAATTACCTTGATCATGTGGAGCTGATTCGCACTCTTAAAGAAAGTATTTGACACCCTAAATATATTATAAGTTTTGAAGGATGCATAATGGCATTAGAAAATAAATAAAATAAACATAAAATCACATTTTTTAAAGGGAAAACATATATTACTTCATTTATACTCTTTATAGTATTTATTACATCACTTTTGGGTCATTATGTTGTCATAATATTAAAAGTATATTTATATGATATTGAATTTTTATCCAAAAATTAGACTATCCCGTAAAATGAAGAAAAATTCACCATTGGATAATATTGAGATTTTAATTCAAATAAATAAAATTCTTTTTATATAAATAATTTTTTAAATATTTTATTTTTTATTTTTATAATAAAATTCACATTTATTTTATAAATAATAATTTTTTTTACAATAACAGTTTTCGAATCCTTTTAAAAATTACATTTGATTTCATAAAAATTATATGATCATTTATATTCGATAAAAAAATTCAAAATATTATTTATTTAAAAAATAATTAAATTCAATAATTCATTAATTAAATATTAATCTTAACTAAAAATGTTATTTTTTATTTATCGTATCAAAATAAATATCATTTATGAAGTAACAATAATAGGATGAAAATATATTCATTATTATATATTTACAAGTAAATATTAATATTTTTATGGTCTTGATACAAATCCCTTTAATACAAAAAATCCCTAAAAGTTAGGTGCATGATAGTGGGACTTTACTAAAGAAGTTTGATGAACATGGTTTGGGTCATGATTTTGATGAGCTTGAACTTATCTAGTAAATGACTTAAATCATTCTTAAGTTGTTGGATATCATCTTGGGATTGGCCAATGGAAAATCCCCAGAAGGATATCTCCCACAGAGGCTCTGAAAAATGGGCTTTATAGGGTATAATCCTACTAGATGAGGCCATCACATTCTATGACCTTTTTAATTAGATTTTTGAAAACCCTATATTTATGCTAATCATGTGATCATTGTTAAAGTGTTATATTAGCTGTGGTAAATATATTTAATAGTCTTTTAAATCTAATAGGATGTAATAAAACAAAGGAAGTTCATGGATTTTTTGTAATCGTATTTCATGATTATAAATTTAAATAAATCAAAATGGGTAATTTTATTTATAACTATTTGTGTCATTACATAAACCTTTCATAAAATCAACAAATTAATCCATATATCCTATTATGGATTTCATCTTATGAAATATCTAAAATAATAATATGTTTTTCTAGAAGAAATTTGAAAAGTGAAAATTTATTATTTCATTTCCATGTCAATAATAGGAAGTGGAATGGTATAATATATAATTGTTTAAAATATAGTAACAATTAAATTATATTCCTTTAGAAACATGATTTTCATTTTATATGATGTTATTATTTCCTACAATATGATATAGGATTTAATGAATATGTCCTTCAATACCACACTTGAACAGAACCATCATACAGTTTTTAAAATTTCAAATTATATTTTATCATAAATCATAAATTATGAAACCATAATATTTATTTGATATTATACCAAACTATTTTGGGAAGTTATCATCAACATCACATTATATTACATCATATGTATTACATTGACAACATCTATCGAAAACACTTTTTTGATAGTCTCTATTACACATTTAATGAATCTATTTTAGTAAAACTAAATATATATTTACTCAACCAAAAAGTATAAACCTTTAGTACTTTTTATCAATAAAAAAATAAGAATTATTAAGTTCGTAAATTTTAGTAATGTGACCTCTAAAAATCCATATGTGCTTCTATATCTATAAATAAATTTCTTGTGATCTCCATTAATCACATGTAAATATATACATATATATAATAGATATATAAAATGTTAAAATTAATTTAAATATGATCCCGATTTCTATGACATCGAGTTTCCATGGGAGTTGGAATATGTTAATCCCATATGAGAAACCCATATATTGTAGATTCTAAAAGTATAAACATACCAGGTTGATGAAAATATGACATGTTATTAGGATTTATTGATGAGAGAGTTACATGAACATCAATTGAATTTAAAAGAAAAGTGAGTGTATAATCATGATACGGTCATAAAAACCACAGTCTATCTGGATTAAGGGCCTAGATGTCATAATCATAATATGATATGAAAAATATAATTCGAATAATTATCCAACTGATTACATGATTAGAAACATACCAAACTACCCATGATTAGATAATACTCCAGTATTGTAAAAGAGAAGTATCAAATTTTGAAGTATATGATTCTAAGTATCATTATAACATCGTGTATTATGGGCTCCAAATATGAAATTAAACACCCCAAGATTTTACTCTCTATGATTCCTTTAAAGAAACAAAATTTCCTTGTCTTGCTTCACACACTACATCAGACAAAATCGAGCCATAAATTATTAGATGAATATAAATATAAAAATTTATTGATAATAATTTTTTTAAAATAAAATCATTTTAATAATTTATTAATGAATATATATTAGATTAATGATACATAATGTATCTAAAGATAAATTTCCAATAAAGAATTGTCACTTTATATAGGGTATTTTCCTTCAAAATTTAAATTTATAAATTTTAGATTTTTTTTAAACATCATTTTTTATTAATCATTTAGATGTTATCTAATTATAAGGTTTTTGAATTTTTCTAAAATAATTGATTTTAGATTAATAGTGAAACAAATATATATTTGATTTAAAACTGTCACTTTTATGACAATAGCATAATAAATGAATAATTTAAATACTATTTAAACCGATTTTATATAAAAAATATATATTATTATAGTAAAATAAATCATTTAAAATAATATATTTTATTAATAAAACTCACTTTTACTATTTGAGAATCATATGTATTATTTTACTCCAAACCCAATTTTATTTAGTTATGATAAGTGTTAATTTTTATCACTCATTTAAATTAAATATCAAGAAATATTTATCATTTTTATTTAAAAATGCTCATATTATAATGAAAATTTCATTTTAGTCATACATGTATGGATACTTGGATTAAATTTAATCGTCATTATAATGGTGAAAGGGTTATTTTCTAGGAATTGATTTATTATAGTTGAGTGATTTTTATAAAATAAATTTAAATTCAAATAATTAATCTGAATTTTTTTAATCATATATTAAAATAAATTATCACTCATTTAATATTTGTTTTATATTATTTGGGATCAAGTACACTTAATAATAAAAACAACATCTTTCTATAAAACTCTTTTTTATTTATTATTTTATTGAATTTAAAAGTTAGTTTTATCATATTTAGAAGTAAAATAAGATTAAATAGAAGTTTAATTTAGTTTCATCTTATCCAAATTTTATAAGAATTTTTATCTTATATTTTAATTAAAATTAAAATTACATTGTTAAAAACAAGTTACCAAGATAACAAAAATGTAATGTGTCAAAAACTAATTATAAATGACTCAATTCATATTTAAAACATGTATAAAAATTCATTATTATTAATTTATCAACCCAAACCCTAAATCACTCAATTTTGGAGTATTTTTGGATTCATTCACCCTTTAATAGTTTTATGGAATCATTGAAATGTACTAGGTATTTACAAAAATGAGGTTTTCCTCCAGTAATAAAAGGGGGCTCTAACGACAACTTCAAGACCACTCTTTGTTTCAGGTAATTCTTAAAAACTCTTCCCAATTTACCTATCCTAAAATTTAATTTAACTTACTAAATCCCCTTATCTCTAGATTTTATCCTATACCCTTCATTTATAATAATACATTCAATATTATGTTCATTCTCTCCATGTGTGTAATTCTTACTCCTTAGTTTTTCATTATTAATCTTCATCTACAGCCTAAAATATTATCTATATATGAATGCATGATTTAATCAGTAATACTAGTATTATTAATGTTATTATATTAATTAAATACCACTCTACTACCTCCCTACAAATCCACTCAAAAAATGAATATGTTTTCATGTGTTTTGTGGAAAACCGCCTCTATAAAGGACATATTTTTCTCCATTACCGCCTTATAGGGATGATACTAAAAATGTAACCAATTTATAAAAATAAATTTTATGAAATTATTAATATTTTAAAATTATAATATTTCTATTGTGAACCATTCCATAACCACATATCATTTCATAATTATTAACAACAATTTCCAACAAATACATGGAAAGGATTTAAAGGTATGGTGTCTTTATAGTATTAGAAATTAAAATAAATCATCATAAAGATAAAAAATTAAATTTATATAAAAATAAATATAGGTCTCCTAACTCTCATTTGTATTATAAAACATCATAGGAAATCCATGGAAAATCAATAATGAAAAAGGTCTACTAAAGGTATTGATAAGAGGATAAACAGAAAAATAAATCATAACATGGGTGTCGTGAGGCATAAAATTAAATCATGAAGAGGATGATCATAATAATGGAGAAATTTAATAAGGAAATGATTTCATAATATAATAAACTTTTATTGGCAATATAAAATATGATAACATACCATAAGTCAAGGGCCACCCTCATGACCATCCTCATTAAGTGGAAAAATTAGAATAGTGAACTAGGTTCACTTCCTAATCTCTTATATACCGTATTATAGAAATAAATATTCTCCCATTATATTTGAGGAAAATCTAATTCTATTACCACCCTTTAAATACTCTAAAATCCTACATATTCATGCCATGTAATGAAAATAAACCATACATTTATCATAAGCATAATCAAACCCATGAGAAAGAAGTGGTATATAATATTAATTCAAGGAATAACTGAAGGATAAATAATAAGGATTCTTGAATATATGAATAAATTAAATCAATTGTATGTTAATATTTTAAAATTAATCATATTTATTGAAAAATGAGTGGCAATAAAGATATTTCATGAAACGAAACTAGGAAAATAATGAATAAAAATGTTTCCTTTCTGTAAATATTTATGAAATATGTAAAGGATAATTTTTTTTAAATGAAAGTAATTAATATTTTTTGAAAATAAGAATTTAACCAATGGTGGTATCCATAAAATAATTAATTTTCATAAAATATATTCATGTTTTACAAAAATTTTAACGTGGTGATTCTCATCATGAGACAAGATATATGTAAGTTCCCATAAATCAAGATTACATAAAAGTACAAATATTAATGGGAATTAAAAACTTATATAATCCCCTAAATGAAAATGATATTTTAATATTCACTTATATATGGGACGTATATACAAAAATAGTATATGTATATGAGAGTAATATTTCTTAAAAGGATAAAATAAATATAATGTGTAATTAGAAAGTCACAAAGGAGGTACATAAGATTCCATATTGTGTTTTAAAAAACAATCTTTAAAATACCAAATCATAAAAAACAATCATTTAAAAATAGTAGAAGGTAAATATTTATTTCACTATTGAAAACACTTAATTAGGTTTCTAATTAAAAAGGGAAACATTGGCAGGAAGGGAAATTATGGATGAGGTGAAACCCTCATCTAATAGTATGGGAATTATTCATAACATGGTTTAATTTTTAAGAAGGTTTTGAAATACTAAATAAACAATATTTGAATCAAAATTTACCTCCCAATATATAGTTTTGGAAAAACATATGAAATAAATGATGACACTCAAGGGGAAATATTATAACTTAATAAAGACTATTTATTTATGAAATACCAAAATCGGATCCAATTGAAAGAAAAAGAATAAATTTATTCTAATTTTACTAGTTTCATAATAAATGAAGATATTAAAAATTAATGGGTAATTAATTACTTGATATAAATAATGTTCTATGTAGACAATCAAAGCATGCCTCAATGAAAGATGATTGATATATAAATCTTGTCTGAAAGTTCTATGAACTTGAAATTAAATTAATAATTAATAAAATTAAATTTATACAAAAATACTAATAACCTTATCTATATATATTTATTTTTATAAGGTATTTTTTTTAATGTGCCACTAATTTATTATGATGTTTCATTTTTTGTCAGTTACTTGAAGTTATTTTGTAAATTTCTTATAACCATTATTCATATGTTGATCAAGGTTAAAGTGTTGTAAAATAGTTTCATAATATTCAAAATTGTAAATTATTATTTTCTTTTATTTTTGTAGTAGAATATAATTTATACATTTAAATATCTCTTCTATGAGTTTACTCAAATTAGCCAAGGAAATTTGATATTTCCTTTTTATTGGTTGATTTGAATGTAATATTTTATTATTAATATCACTCATGGAATGTATAATAATATAATTAGAGAGAGATACATTTATAGTAAATAAAATTTTTATAAATTACATACATGTATTATTACACACATGTTAATTGTTATGGAAAATGAAAGAGAAATGTTGTCATGTAGAGGTGGTGGTATGATCATTCACATAATTATGTCTTCACTTTTAAAAAGGTATTATAGAATTCTATAAAATAGATGTTAAATTAGTATTAAAAACAAAAATATTAATTATACTAGTGTTATTTTACTCTCAAAGATATAATTTATTTTGAGTTTTATAAGTATAAAAATATTAAAAAGGTGAGGTGGAAAGTATTACATATCACTTTGGTTGATCTCCTTTCATGGCCACCATAAGGCGAACCATCGTGGTATTTTGGAATGATCATAGACCATAGTACATGGGGGGAGGGTTGATTATATACTAGGGAAATTATTAGTATGATAATAATGGGAATTGTATATCTGGATAACTGGGGGTTTGGTGGTTCCTTTTATAATTGAAGTGAATTGAATTTTTTTCACATAGAACTCCTTAATTAAATAAGAGAACATGATTCACATGGCATGTGAATTAAAAGTGGAAATTAATAGAGTTTATCAAAGGATATGGTCTAGTAATCCTCAACCACACTTTTCATCAAATGTTTTTAATTAATTTATTATTAGATTATTAATTTTACCATTTTTGGTTTTAACAATGTTAATTAATTTCAACCTCATTAATTAGTTTTAATGTTTAAAAATAAAATGATCATTATTAGATAGTTTCATCCAAATAATTATAAATATTTTATTAAATTTATGAAATGAAATTATTATGTGTAATAAAAATTTATTATAAAATTGACATATGTAACAAGTAAACCCCCATTTTATAGTTTATTATTTAAAATAAGATTTATGTTTATGATTATATTATTAATGCTATTTATTCTATTAAAATAAAAAATATTATTATAAAATTAAGATATAATTTAATTTAAAATAATTATAAATTCTAATTTCTCCATGTGGACATTTTATTAAGAGAAACATACAAAAAACATTTTTTTTAAATATTACTTAAATTTTCTAAAATGTTATGTTTGGATTTTATATATAAAAATAATATTTTAAAACATTAAATTTAAATTTATAAAAATAAATTTATTTTAAAAAGGGTTTTAGAAACTATCATGGAATTATTGAATAATAATTTTGTAAATGTGAAATATTTGTAAAGTAAATATTTTTCAATATTTACATAAAAATAAATTAGTTTAAAAAATATAAACCATTGAATAAAATATAATTTTAACATCATAGACGAAAAAAACATATGTCTATCTAATTCAGATTCTAAAATTTATAAATTCTTCTTTTTAATTAATATAAAAAATATAATTTTTTTTGTATTGAAACATGGTGGTTTTTAAACATTATGTGTACGTAATATTATTTCTTATAAATTTATAATTTAAAATATGTTAATATATTAGTTAATATATATTATTTTAAAATTTTTCAATTTGATCAACTTGGATAAAAAAATAAAATTATTAAACAAAAGGTTCTTTGAAAAAAAAATTATTACTTTTAAACTAATTACGCTTTTATAAAATACCATTAAAATGATTATATATATCCTAAAATCTATTTTTACTACTCCATTTTTATTAAAAGATTAATTTGATTTTAATATGTACATATTATTGTATTTTAATAAAAATATTGTTAATAACTATACATAATACACACACACAAAGATATATATATTATTTTAATTACATATATTGATTTTATTGAGATTTATATTATTTTAAATTTATCACATTAAAATAATTGACTTTGGTATAATTATTGGATATATGATCAACGAACATAATTCCAATGAACATTTTTCAATCATAATAATTATAACAGCAAGATTTATTATATTTATATATATATGTACTAAATCACTTTTTCATTCCTCTCTCACATTTAAAGGAACATTTCATGTTTTATTGATTTTTCATAATGGTTCATCCATTAATTCTTCTCATATTCATTATAAATTCTATTAGGATTTTTATGTTCCTAAAGTTTGAATATGATCTGTGATATTTCCTAGTCATTAATATTTTATTATTTTCTATCTATTATTCCCTATTGATTTGTGAAATTTTAATGGATATACATCATACATGGTGAATAATAATCCATGCAGTATAGTACATTATTTTATGTCCTTTTTTTGTAATATCCCAGTTATGAATCAATAATGTGTATCTAGTCTGGTTCATAAATTTTAGGGAACATTTTCATCAATCCTTTTGAATGAAATGTGAAACAGTAAATAAAATTATAGACATAAATAATAATAATAATATTATTATTATTATCATTATTATTAGCTTTTAGATCCTGGGGTGTTACATTATCCCCCTAAATAAATTGAACAATCAAATTTTAAATTATTTTTAATAATAATGTTATTAAAGTCTATATAAAAGGTGTTGTAATATTTAAATTTCTAATTAGGTAATAATAACATCTATAAACTTATAATAAACATAATTCCTATATTGTATTTCTTCATAAACAATTGAGTTAATTTTCTCTCAAGGGTTGGTGTTAAGACCTATTTTAGTTTTCCGTGAATTCATAATAATTCTTATGGTAACCCATTGTCTTAAACGATTCAATGGTATGAAATGTGATTCCCTTTTTTATACTAGATACACTACACACACCTATATACCATACCTTATAGTTCTTTAACTTTTTAGTGTCGATATAAAATTGAGTTTGGCTGATGAATATGATAAAGAATAATTATACTCCTTATAAGTCTCATTGAGAACTACATTCATACCAATCCAACCCATTAATAAATTATCCTCCTCTATTTCACTGATAGATACCCTCTCCAACTTATCCCTCATATGCATCACTAGCCTTAACAGATAACTACCCATCTCGTCACCCACTTGCTACACCAGTCCATATATTACCTACTTCGTGTTTCCCTACTAGATAATGGTTATAAGGGGATGAATACCCCCACCATGTAATATCCTAGTGGTTCTTCAGGTTCCAAAAAATATCCTTCCACGACTCAAACTGATTCCATTAATGATACAAAGGCTCATGGGATCTGGCTCATCGAACAATATTCCTAAACAACTCCCAGAATTGAATTCCATTGGTGGCCTCCCCCTTTTCACCTAACCATTATATCCCATTTCACAATTCATGGCATTAAGGGGTTGTGTTCTACGTCCCCCATTTTTATGGTTCTTTTTATTTTTATAGAAACTTCGAGGCCTAAAAGTGGTGGTGGTGCATTGATGGATGATGATAAAGATGATTTGTTTTTACTATCCTCTATTCTAGTGACATTAATATCTCTATATAGAATTTTAATATTATTTTCTCAAAACACCTATCCATTTATCAATATGACAGACATTGTGGGTAATCTATCCATAATTGGTGAGGTAGGAATCAATGTTGAAATAGTTGGTCCATTAATATAATTATATTAAATGCATCTAAATACCTATATTAACATTTATATTCCCATAAACATAATTTTTTAAATGACACCATCATAAAAATATTTGTTTTATTTTATAAATTATAAAACAAGTATATACACATAGACTACAATTAATGCATATTAATGTGGATAGAATAATGATCCCATACTAACAATTTTAAAGTAGATGATTTGGTTACCACAATCCACCTCATCGATAGTAATTTAATAGGCTCTACCTCTTTACCATGGTTGTGGGGGTTTTTATCACCTATCAATTTTATAATATTTGGATACATGATACTGACTTGGGTAATGTCCATTTTTACATACATTAGGAATTGGGCCATTGATGGTTCTTTTGGATGTATTCATTCCACTACCATCATTTTAAAAGGACTCTTTATGTTCCTATGAATGTTTGATGCTTGATGACCCCCTATACTTTAAGTAAATAATTTCCTAATTCCATTAAGTAAATTTAATTGATATATATTCATTTATTTTTGAAATATTGGTAGTTAAATATCCCTTATTTCAACATCTTCATAGCCAAAATTTTCATGAGCCTCCACCCTTATCTTATTAGGTACACTCAAGATTTTAACTTGGTTATATTGTTAATCCTGTTTCACAATAGTTGGTTAACCATAATCAATAGATTTCTTAGTACATATCACATTCTAATGTGTTTATTTTTGAGGTTATCGTCACATTTTTTACACCCACATAAGGTTAACTCTATTCCTTCTAGTTCCAACCAACATTAAAACCAAAAGGGTAACCATGATTGATAGAAATTTGACATCACAAAGGAATTATCATAGTCAATTACATAAAAGGGATTCAACCTTAAAATATTTTATCCTTTTCATCATCACATTAGATCATAATTACATTATTTTGATGTATATCAATCTTATTTTTTCCTAGTTTACATTATGTTGGGTTATCTTATACTTCTCAACCTAGTCCCTCAACGTAACTTGAAAATAAAACATTTATTGAGGTTTATAAAGAAATTATAATTAAATAATTATACCCCTATAGAGTGTCTAGATTTATGTGTAGTTAAGCTGCTTCTTCATGTAATAGGTTAGAGTTGATTTAATTACCTATACACCCTCTTTCGGGTTACTATCCCTATGTAAAATTATATTATATCCTACACCATTTTCTATTGTCCATAGAGGGATTTAATTTCAACGAAAAACCACAAAATTACCAATTTACCAAAAATCTTACGATGTTCTTCCCATACATCGTATTATCCCTTAGAGTTATCCCTATTGTTTTAACTAAGTTTCTCTCATCCTAATTGCCAAAGTTACTAAAACATACATTGATACCAACTATAGTGACATATTCCTTAAAAAATATTATATATTAATTCTTAATATAATTTTATAATAAATACAGGATTTGGATCAAGAGATTTAGTGTGTTTAGAAGATTATACATAACAATGAATCATATTAAACCTAAAAACTAAAGTTTATTTAAACTACACATAGTTTATCTAACTACCATAGTTCTTATAAAACTACATTGGATATCCTATATAAAATACTTATGGAAAAGGGTGATCTAGAAACATTAGTATGGGGATAAAGATGGAATTAAATAATAACATGCGAGTTAAGAGGAAAAACTTGATATCAAAAATATGATGATCAAAATAATAGATACATTTCATAATGAAATGATGTCATCATATCATAAACATATGGTATCCACATAAAATGGGATATCATAATATAAGTCAAGGTCCACTCCCAAGAACATTATAATAATGTGGACAGTGTCCCATGGTGGATTAGATTCACACCATATTCCCTTACATAACATATTATCAGTTATAATGATTTACCCATTTCATTTTAGGGATATATAATACCAATACCACCCATAACATAAATGAAAATATTGAATATTCATTTCACATTAGGGAAATATACCATACATAAATCCTAATTTGGATCAAACCCATTAGAATGAAGTGGGTTTCATAATTCCGATTTAAGGGACTACCAAGGCCTAACACCAATGGAAACTCAAGAAGAAAATGAATTAAATAATTTGGGCTTTTTATTTAAAAATAAAATATTTTTATTGAACATTGAGTTCAAATATAGAAATTTCATGAGAAGAACCTAGTAGAATAAATTATAAAAATGAACCACTTGGGTGAATCATTATGAACTATGTAAAGGATCCATTTAAAGAATTAAATACCCTATTATTTTTCATAATTTTAGAATTAATCAAATATGGTTCTCTATAAAATAATAATATTTTTTGGAATCAATTCATGGATTAAAAACATTATATGGGGGTGGTCCTTATTGTGAGATAAGAAAATAGAAAATTCTCTTAAAAGATGTTTACCTAAAAGTGGGAGTTTCAAAGGGAACTAAAAATATGTATAACCTCTATAATGAAAATGATATTTAGGGAGTTATATATTTATCTTACGTATATATATTAAAATATAAAATATATAAATGAAATGAATATTTCATAAGTTCGAAAAAAATAAAGGGAATGTGTCATAGACAAGTCACAATAGTGTTATAGAAGATCCCTTTTATATTTTAAAACACATTTATTGGAATCAAGCATCATAAAAAATATTATTTTGAAAATAGATATGGTATATATAAATTTCCCATGAGGTAAAACATAATTATGTTTCATGTTATAAAGATAACACTAGAGGGAATAGAAATTATAGACAATGAGGGGAAACAACTATTTAAGAGGATATGAGTTATTATTAACATGGTTACATTTTAAGAAGGATTAGAACTCATAAATAGATAATAATTCAATGAAAAGTGTTGTCAAAATATAGTAATAGGATATATCATGTGAAAATAATGTTAAAACCCAAGGGGAAATATTATAACTCATGACTACAACGTGAGTTATGAATGGACCTTATATTCTAGGGAAGACATAAATCATATACCACAAAAGGGTGAGTATAAATTGAAGTAATGTTTCATAGTTTTAAAATAATTTATGGTATTTCAAATCAAGGGAGTATTAGTTGCACCACAAAAATAAATAATGGTGCAAAAAATGAAATCATTCTCAATGAATGGATATTGAGATAAAAAACCTTACCTCATGTCCAAAAGTGGTCTACACATGAACTTACCATCATGAATAATAGAATTATGTTTATTGAAATAATTCATAATAAAATTCCATATATATATATAATTCATTTTATAAGGTTTTTTTATCATCATGTGTCTCAAATTTATTACATTTTTTCGGCTTCTGTCAGACACATGATGTTCTTCATACAATTTCTCTTAAATTTCTTGGTATGTTGACTAAGGTAATTTTTTTTGAAATTGATTCATAATAACCATAATTATATTTTAATATTTCATTTTTTTACATTATAAAATTATTAATATATATAAATAAGTTTTCAATGAATGGACTGAAATTATCCAAGGTACTTTCATATATACATTTTAGCAGTTGAATTTCATATACCAGTTTATTGTTAATATCACTAATGGAATGTATAATATCATCATAACATTTGTTTAATGGTTTATTAAATATCCTTTTTATACATTAAAAATATGTTTTATTCCACCAATATTATCTATTTTGGTAAATGAAACAGAAATGCCATCACCTAGAGGTAATAGTACGCACGTACACATGGAGACATCTTCACTTTTTAAAATGTTTCAGAGAAAGGAATAAAATGGATATTAAATTATTATAACAACATACTAGAATATTAATAAAAACATTTATCATAATATCATACATATAAGAGTTTATGTGTTTAAAGAGAAGAATAAAATTGAGGTGTGGTGCAAAATAATACCTCTTACTTTGGATTCTCTCCCTTGGTCACCAATTTAAGCCACACTTGCTTGGTACTTTGGAAAGATAAAAGATTATATGACATAGGGATAGTGTTTTATAGAAATTGAGGTATAGTTTGGGTCAATTAAAATTATATTTGGATGTATGGAGAGGTGAATGGGTAGTGGTTCCTTTTAATATTGAAGAGAAGGGTATTTTTTGTAAATATAACTCTTTAATTAAAAGGGATAAAATATTTCATAAAGAATGTTATGAAACATTGGAAAATGGTAGAATTTTGGAATTTTTTAGGTTTATAAATTCACAAAAATACATTTATAAACCTTTTATAACTGGTTTTTAATTCATATACTCTTAGATTGTTACTTTGAACAATTTTGGTTTTTTCTGAGGTAACTAATTATTTCCAATATATATTTTTTTAAATAAAAAAATAAAATGATTCTTACTATATATTGTGTACATAATAATTATAAATATTACAATGAATTTAGACAATATAATATGTATGTAGTAAAAATTAATTTTAAAATTTCTAGGTGTAACATGAAAAAGCCCTATTTTGATAAAAAGTGTATTTCTAAGAATAAATTTTTAATTTTAAAATAAAATTATTAATTTAATTAATTATATTGACATAAAAATTATAATTAAAAAATATTTAATTTAAATTAAATAATATATAAAGCCTAATTCAACCTACTAAAAATTTTATTAAGAGAAACAAATGAAAATCAATTATCATTAAAACATTACCCAACTTTTTTAAAATAATAAGTGTGGGTTTTATATATCGACATATTATTTTAAACTATATAATATTACATTAAAAACTAATTTATCTACTAAAAATGGATTCAGAATTTTTTTCTTCTATTATTATGCGATAAAAGTGATAATATTAGTAAAATCAGTATCTTTCAATATTTTCTTAAAAATTTATTTTAGAAAAAAAATTAATAATGATATGATAATTCGGAAATTATAAATCTAAAAGTGAATTTATATTTACCTAATTTATATTCTAAAATTTATCAATTTATATTTTATAATTAATTACAAAATATAAAGAAAAAAATTTTATTGAAAAATGATGTTTTCTAAACATTAAGTGTTCTAAATATTATTTCATATAGATTTATAATTTCAAATTTTTTAATATGATAAATCATATATAGTATTTTAATGGTTTTAAATTTAATCCATTAGGATCAATTATACGATACGTAAAAAATGGTTCTTTGAAAAAAAGAAATATTGTTTTTATACTAAATACACTTCTAAAAAACCATTAAAAATATTTATTTACATTCTAAACATTATTTTTTCAGATCCAATGATATTATAAAATTAATTTTATTTATATATATACATCATATCATATTTTGATAATATTATTTTTAATTATTATATATAACACATAAATATATATATATATATATAATTGTGATATCGTATTTTATTTCATTGTGATTTATATTATTTAAAATATTCTATATAATAATACAATACATCAAATTTAATATTTTACATATGACCAACGACTATATTTTCAATGACCATATTTTCATTGACCGTATTTTAAATGACCATTTTTATAATAGATAGATTTTGTTCTTTTATATAGACTTACTAAGTCATTTTTCATTACACTCAAACTTGTCATGATAGATTTATTATTTTATAGATTTTATATAATTATTTCTTTAATCGGGTAAATATTCCTTTTTATAGATTATATTTGGATATTTATAATCCTTAAGGTTGTAGATAATCCATGATATTTTATAGATGTTATTATTTTATTCAGTTATATATATTGTCAACTATTTAATTATGCAATTTTAATGTATGTAATTTATCGGTGGTGAGTAATAATTCATGGTGTGTTGTAATTAGTTTTATGTGATTTTTTAATTATCCACTTATGAATTAATAAGGTGTATTTATTTTGGTTCATATCTCATAGGGAACATTTTCCAATCATGTTTCTATCTTTTAGAAGTAATAGAGAAATGTTCATTAAAATAATATTACTAATTAATAATAATAATAACAATGGATCTTAATTCCTAGGGTGTTATAATTTTTCAATCTATAATTAATATTAATTACTATCTATTATATTAAATTTAACTGCATTAAATGAACATATCATGTCAAATATCCCTATTTGACACCATTTATAAAAACCTATATAATTTTATATATTTATTCCTAGTGAAATAATTACGAACAAATTAATACATTTATTAATATTATGAACTTATTTTAAAACACCTTTGACACTGGTCAATATACAAATAGAGTTCTAGAGAAGAATGTTTGGTAATATCTAGTAACTGATATAAAAGAAATCAGTATAGTAAATTAATAACATATGGTAATTTATAAACCATATAATGTTAAATATAGATTAATATAGATCTAACAAATTTTAATAATATTAATTTGATAATCCAATATGTTAGGTTCACACACAGAATGAATCAAGACCTAAGATAATGTTTTTTAGATCCCAATTTTGTTTCATTGACACACAATTCATCTTATAAATATGTTTATTTTTTATGGAATAGGTATTGGATATGGATGTATTTTTATCAAAAATTCCATTAAATTTAAGGTATTTAAATATCTATCTCATGTTATACCTTCTATGAATTATCACATCAAACGATAAAAACACAGTAAGGGTTTGATTGACTAAATTTCTGATACATTGGGTCATAATCTATCTTATATGAATATAATTCTCATGTTATATTTGATCCTATCATTATATTTTTTTGTCAAATTCCCCATTATTATCTAGGGAAATTACTTCTCAACACCAATAACCACTTCTTTGATAAAATGTTTTCTAAAATAATAATATAATGTAATTAAGAATAACTCTCATTATTATGAAGGAATCTTTTTCACATGTCCATATTTATGATGTTTTATTTCATGAATTAAAACTATATGTTTTCTTTTTATTATATTAATACTTTCCCTTCCCTCATTAATGAAATGAAACTATTTCATCATCTCTCAAGTGTGTTATTTTAAATAAAACCACTTAAAATATTAATAAAGGAATTTATTTTCATTATTTACCACTCTGAAATTATTTTCTTGATTATTTATTTTTTTTCAAGGATCCATTATATGGGAATATTTATAATTTTGTTTCCAAAATTATTATATTTACCTTTTGATTAATGTTTTTTGAATGTAATTTTCACTTCAAATTTTATAATGAAGTTTAAAAAGTTTTGTGAAATTTTTTTATTTTTAACTTCATTTTTTATTCAATGGATTGTCTCTTATAATGTTATGTTCTAATCAGCGTATATATTTTATTACAATGAGACACATTTTGGAAAATAATATTTTTCATATCCGATATTTTAATTCCATGTTAGAATATTTTTTCACATTTATTAATAAGCCCATTATTTTTTCATGGGATCATTAAGATATGATAATATTTTATATTAAGTGGAAAACATATATAGGGATGATGATTGTTGGGTCCTATATCTCTTCCAATTCATATGTTAATGATTTTTAAATCATGAGAAAATGTTGTTAATATGGTGAATATTCCCATTCACAACATTAAGCATGGATATTTTGTTTGTTCAAAACATGGAATCATAGACATTATTCTATTAAAAACATGAAGTGTATACATTTTATTTGTTCACAACATGAAATCATGGACATTATTATCATATTCTTATGTTTGAATCATTGATGAAATATTGATAATAATTACCTTTATTATTATTTAAGATCACCCATTTGTTATTTTTCCATTACCAAATCTAGTATGATGAGTATAACCTTTGCAAAGTCTATAAGGGAGTCTATTATGGTTTAATTTTTTAAATATGGTCAAAAAAAATTTAAAATAAGATCCATATTTAACTAGTCCTCTAAGACACTAAACCAAAATGTTTTTTGAGTTGTGTGAGATTATAGTGAGTTGTGATACAAATCCTAAATTTATCCAAGTTTTATTTGGATAATCTCATAAGGTATTAAGGTTATTTTTGTAAATATAATTGTTTTTAGAACTAGAACCGAGAGTGAAGGTATGTGTTACATTAGTTGGTATCAAATTAGGTTTTAATTTTTTTAATATTAGTTTATTTATTTTTAGTGGTAAATATGTGATAGAATTGTTGAAACCCCTAAAAAAGTATCTGGTATGTTTATATGTGAAACACCCTGACCCCAGTTACCTAGAGTTGGTGCATTATTTTAATACATTGGCATGATTATTAGGAATCGGGTCCCAAAATACAAATCAGTTTAGCAGTCTTGGAAAATAGAATACATACATGAACATTACATTACACTTTTGAAAATAAAACACAACAAAAATGATCATTTGAGAACACCATTAATCCCCTAACTTAACCCAACTTATCAATAATAAAACTAATATTAGAATCCTGGGAAAATAAATCATAAGAAGGGGTGATCCCAGATGCTCAGTAAGGATAACAATATAGAAAAATCTTTTATAGATAAGCATAAAAATTTAAGGAAATGTATAAGACTAAAATATACACCTTTTAAAAATAATCTTCTGCATAGTATAGCCAATATAAATCAAATAATTCCATTTACTTATTCACATGATAATTATACTAGTCAAATAATCACATGCAATATCAAATATCCAATTTTATAATGATGGAATACATAATGCCAGACTTTATAACCATGTAGTCAAGGTCTTGTGCTGGGTATACAAATAAGATTTTGTAAAGGCCTTCTTCCAAAACACTAGTTTGTCTCATGAGACCTATTGATGCATTGATGAGCTATAGTGGGCTCCACCCATTATTTACTATGTCCAATTCATTCCTCATATGAAAAAAAATTAAACATAACATAAACATTCTTATTAAAACTAGAATACGAAATGTAAATACTTTATCCATAAAACATGAAGGGTATAAAAATTAAACATCCAGAGCTAAATATATCACAAAACCTTCAATACAATATGGAATATTTTTATCATAATAAATCAACTTCAAACAAGTTTAAAATCGATCAAACGATGTTGACATAGATGAAATCAAAACTTTTTGAGAGAAATATCTCTTTATATATTGAAATCATTTAGATGCCCTTTAATTATAAAAAAAAATTTTATTTTGAAAATATTTTGAAAATATTTTAATGGATGATTCGAATGTTTTATTACGTAAAAAAATAGTCATACCCTCCGTATAAGTTAAAAAAATATTCATTCCTTAATTTTGTCAAAAAGGTCTTAAAAGACCTTGTTTGAAAAACAACAAAAATATTCCTCTATAAGAGTTTTATAAAAAGTAAAAAAATGTTAGAAATGACTCTAACCCATATTCTAGGAAATAGTAAAAAAAATTAATATATTTTTAAGAAACACGGATGTGGATGATAAAGAGGTCCTAGTAGATACTCACATACAAACAACCCTAGATAATGAAGAGATTGTGGAATTAACCATTACCTTGTACATTTCCTCGGTCAAGGGTAGGTTAATATTCTATATAATGGTAAAATAGTTATTATTAAATTATACAATAACCATATACATTAATATTATATCGTATACGATCTTCTAATATTGCTTTGTTAATGATTTTCAGTAGTATCATCATTTAAGGTGTTAGCAGATTTGTTTTCCTTTATATGCTTTGTTACGCAAGTCATGTTATTTATGGATAGGATGTATCGTATTCATATAAAAATTTATATCAAGTCTTTAAAAATTATTTTAAATTATCAAATAAAAATTAGTATATAATGGATACGATGGAGAATGACATCTCATCGCATCATAGAGACAGTAAGCTGTACATACGCACGAGCAAAAATATCATTCTTTTAATGGTGAAATTATATATAATTGGATGGTATATCATATATTAAGAATCATTTACATGTTATATTATTTATTCGAATCTTTTATACTCATTATTATACCAATCCAAATAATGATGTGTTTGAATAACAAACTACACCACGACGCGGAGATGGTAATCCGTACGTATGCACGTATGGTGACTTTATCATTTAAAGGATGGATAGAAAAAATAATATGGTTGTACCATATTTATAAAAACATTAAATTATGTAGGAGGTAATTTAGTTTTTATTTTGGTATTGAAACAACTATGAAATAGGAAGTGGAAGAAGAAAAGAACTTGAAAGAGGGTGGTGAAATTATTACCTCTTCTTCGGGTGATTCCTTTTGAGTTGATCAAAAGGGCTCCTTAGGTTGGATTTTTTTATCAAAATAAGGAATCTAGGTTGATATTAGGTAATTCAAGAGTATTTTTTGTCAGGTGTTGGCTGAGCCAAATGGCTTTGGAGGTGTGATTTTGAGAGAAGGTGAAGTGCCATTTTATAAGAGGGGTGAGGGTCACTTTAGGAAAACATTAAAATATTATTTTATTATAAAATAATATTATATTTATAATAGTTCCTAATGAAAAAATTTATATACTTAGGTGGTTATGTGTCGAAATAATCCCAAAAAATAGGTTTTGGATAAGCTTAGGATTCCTTTTCAACCATATATTTTAGATTTAACTCTTAGTTAACTAGTGTAAATTTTATCGTGTCTTCTTGTATTCTTACACTATATGGTTAATAAACTTACTATAAATATCCAAGAAAACCCCAATTGGTTCATTAATGACATATAAAATATTATTTAAGCCATTTTTCCAAACCATATATTTTTAGGAATATTATATCAACCTATAATATAGTATTTCTTTTAAAAATTAATTTAAGTGAATTTTGAAACTATTTTGTATTTTGTTTTTGTAAAAGTCATAAAAACATGATTACTTAGAAAAATATACATGAAATCAACCCAAACATTTCATATTCATCTATAAAATTATTTTATGTCATAAAAACATTGAAATTTAATTTATTTTAATATTTATGATACAATTTATTTGTTTTCCCATTAATAAAATAATTACTGCATCATCATTGTGTCATAAATAAATTTATTTATTTAATTTCTAAAAATTATAAATAAAATACCATTATGTAGGAAATATTTTCATATTTATAACGAATGTTTATATTATAAATTATCTTATATAAAACCAAATATTAAAAATTGTTTACTTATTAAACATTGAATTTATCACTTTTTACTCTTATTTAAATAAAATAATAATAAATGTATTAATCTAATAAAAGTGGAATTGAAAGATGATATTTTATTCTTGAGGTTGGTTTTGGTTGAAATAAACATATCCAATAGAATTAGGACGTGTGTTAGAGTAATTATAATATCAGTTTTACCTTTAATTACCCCTATTAACTTTTAACCATGGTAAATAAAAGTCAAAAGTTACTATTCATCAGAAATTATTTTCATCTTATTGATCCCCATTTTAGTCACTCATATCAATAGAATCTCACAGAGTTTTGAAATTAAACTCATAGAAGCATTAAAATTATGTTTTATGCAAATTTTAAAATTCTTTTCGAAGGTTGGTAATATACTGTAAAAAGTTCAATAAAATTTTATATATCTAAACTTATTATAAAATGAATCAATTAATTAAATTGAACATATATAGGTATTATGTATCCATTTTGACCTAAAATAAATTAAATCAAAATAACTAATTATTTAAATAAAAATTATGTTTAAAAAAATAACATAGTGTTTTTCACTATTTATCAAAAATTGAATGTTTTCATAAAAATAAAAAAATTACACCATAAGCTAATTTTGATATTATAAATTACAATATTAAGTCTATTTTACAAAATTCAAGACATAGAAGTTTCATTTATTAATTTAAAATTAATTCCTATTGTCAAAACCAAAAAAATATGTTTTTAAAAGTAAAAACTATCAAAAGATTGATATGTGTTTATGTCAAATTTTAATGTAAAATTACATATAAGGACCTAAATTTTATTAAATGATAAAAATATAATATAATTATACTTCCAAGCCTTTTAAATACATAATTAAATACTATAAATTATTTTGATTAAAAAGGAATTTTCAGTTAAAATTTAGTATTTTTCATTATTCATCAAAATATGAAAGTTATCAGAAAAGTAAAAAAAATTATCCAAACTAAATTTTTATGTTCTGATTCTAAAGAAGAATTTAATTTCATTAAATTTAGTATATGTAATGACCCGTGAATTTCAAGGAAAAGTTTTTCTTAATTTCTTTTGGATTTTACAAGTGCGCAGTTTCTGACGGAACCTGATTCCAAGGCCCAGTGTGCCCGAAATCATTTTCCAAAGTTTAGCATGGGTACGTTAAGTAAATGAATGAGAGGGGTTTTCTAACTTTTGAACCGGTGCTTGGAATAGAAATTCGAGGGCACCAATGAAACCGCAGCACCGGTAATTGCTTAGGAACACCTTTTCTGATAGTGTGTTTGCTCAGGAGGAGTTGTTAGAAATGTGAAGAATAAAAATATAGTTGTTTTATAATTATACTTTTATTACTCTGCTGATGGTTTAATTGTTATGGGAAAGGAAGTTGTGAAGAAGTTGGGGTGGGGCACACACGATCCCCCACCTCCTTCAATTTCCCTAAAACCCCATTAAACCCCCCTCTAGTAATTAATTTTGTAACTAATCCTCTCTTCCACATTAATTACATGACAATTAAACGCCTAATTAATTTGACAACACAAGTTATTTAATTTGGTGAATTCAATTTGATTTTTTTAATGGTTTGGATTAGTAATAAAATAAGGCAAAACTTTATTTTATTATGTTTTTATCTTTGTGTGGACATTTTTGGAGAGGAGGGATCTAGTCTTGAAGAACATCGTCTTCCACGTTGAAGAACACGATGAACGCCGGAGCACCAAGGAAAGATGGTGTGCCGATCTTTCCTTTCTCTGCAGCCAGTATGAGATGGTATTCCTTCTTTGATACTCGCCAATGCCATCATCGAAACCACCCATGCGACGCCGTTCTCCCAAGATGATCATCGTTTGACAACTTCTTCGAGGTAGGAGATTGTTTTTATGTTCGTGACTCTTTTTGGCGTTCATGGTTAATTTTCTTAGACGCCTGTTATCAAATTAACGGGAGGAGGTCGAACCACACAAACATGGATGATCCTCCTCCCCTTTTTTGTTGTTCACCATAAGGGGTTAGAACGAAGGTGGCACGGTGCAACGGCACCGCGCGGGATCGAAGAAAAACACGGCGAAGGAGCACGGCGCCATCGCGCCGCGCCGTTGAGGCTGAAAGAATCCACGGACGGAGTCTGGCTACGGTGGAGGGGCACAACACCATCGCGCCATGCCAGATAACCACAGAGGGCCATGGACGAGGTGGGCTGTGGTGGTGCAGAGGGCGGTGGCCGGAACCGTCGGCCGCCGGTGCTTCAGGGGGGTGGGACCAGCAGTCCCGCACGACACAATCGGCCCACCGGATCCAGGAAAACTAGGGGTTTGTACCCCCGGCCTGCAAAGCAGGGTGAACCCTCCATGGTTCCTCTGTTCGGTTTGAAAGGGGTGGCATCTAGCCCCCTTCTGTGTCCGCTCAGCACGCGGGCACCCGGACCGGGCCGAACCGGTCGGGCCGGGACGGACCGCCCACGCTAGGTCGGGCCGCCCGTGTCAGGCCGGACCCCCATGCTGGGTCGAGCTGCACATGCCGAGCCGGGCTACATCCAACCGGGCCGACCCAGGGGGTATTGGGTCGGGTCAGACCGGCCCAAACCCCCTAATTTCGGACATATCTGTTAAAATGCCCATAATTGGGCTACTGACCTCCGATCAACGCACTATTAGTTTCGATGTGATCCTTGGATCGAGTCGGTCGTTTTGGTATATTACACTCAAGGTTTCCGAGAAATTTGGGTATGAACGGGTTGGTTTGAACCCGAAACCAATCGGGCCCTCAGAGCGAAAACACTTATAACATGAGCTCCTGATGTCTGATTGACGTGTCGTCGACTTTGTTGGATTCCTCTTAGTGAGATGGTTCTGTTGGATTACTCCGCTCAAGGTTTGGATGCAGTTGATGTATGTTCGGGTTGGTTTTTACTTAAAAACCAACCGGGCCTCTGGGACGAAAAAGTCAATAACTCTCAGACCGGGCGTCTGATTGACGTGTCATCTATCACATTGAGTTCCTTTTGTCAAGACGGAACATTGGGATACATCAACTCTGGACTACATGTCAGTTGATGTATCGACCCCCTTGGCTCGTGGAGCGGACCTTCCCGGAATCGAGCATGCTGTGTGCGGGGACCCTAGAGCTGGTTGCGACTGCGATGATGAGGATGATTGTACTGGGATCCTCCATGGGTTCGGCAGTGACGACCACCGTAATAGAATCCTCCGTGGGTTCGACGACGATGACTACTATTCGTGTATCCTATGTGGGTCCGGTAGTACTTGACTACTGTTCTTGTAACCTATGTGGGTCCGGAAGTATTTGATTCTGTACTTCTATCCTACGTGGATCCAGCAGAGTAGCTGGTCTTGTATCCTTTGTGGGTCTGATAGCTTAGCTGGTCTTGTATCCTTTGTGGTTCAAACAGCTTAGATGAATCAGTGGCTACATCTGATCATCTCTATCATCTTACGAAAAAGTATACCTGTGTGAGCTGAGTCTTGACTTTCAATCATTATCTTCGATATGATTGTCTTGCTATCCTTTGTGGATTGGGTTGTGATATCCTGGGTGGATTAGATTGTACTATCCTGTGTGGAATATATTGAACCAGGGCTCAGATGATTAGAGTCGAACTGGAATTGATGACTTGGGTATATGTATGGGGATATACCTAAGTAGAGTTGGGTGCTACTTCGTGATTGTATCATTTCTTTGTGGTTTATCCTTCGTGGATTCTGGGAGACCTTCGGGGGTCTCAGAGTCCCTACTGAGTAGAGTATACTCACCCCTACATAGGCTATGCCTGCACTACATTGTGTTGGATGATGACGATGGACAGCGCTGATCGAGGTGGGAACTCATGGAGCTGGACAATACCTGAATGTGGATCACTGGATGAGATGTACACGGGGTGGACGGCTGGAGCTGAGGAGCTGAGGAGACTATCTGTACCCACCCTTCAAGTGGGATTTCTAGAGGACAGCTCAGTGTTGCTGCTTTACTTTTCTGTTGTTGTACTCTATTTTCAGTTATACTTTAATTTCAGTTGGGTTTTTATACTGGCCCATTTACTTTCCAGTACTTACAATTGTACTCAGTTTACTTAGTGTTTACTTCTTCTTGCTTACTCTGTGGTGTTTGAGTTCATACATAAAGGCAGTGCATTCCCTTACATCGGGATTTATGCCTTTGGTGCTAGTCGCCATCCCCTGGCCTATGGAAGGTGGGCTTGGGGTAGTCACGGTAGGGGTCCCAAGGACGGGTCGTGACAAATTGGAATCAGAGGAGTTTGGTTCTACCGAAGAACTCAGGACATTGATCTTTCTTCTATTAAAGCAATAATGTTAAGGGTATTGAGTGAGGTTATCAGTCCAGGGAGTGCAGTGTTGGTGCCGCAACCGAGGTATCCATACACCAGGACCCTGACTTCTGATTTCCGACCCAGTTCACAAAAAAATTGATTACATGTGTGTTTCAAGGTTTTCTTTGTGATTTCTTTGTATCAGCTCACCAGGTATATTGTATTGACTGTGGCACACCTGTCTCTTTTTAGGATGGCCCCATGATGGCAGCCAACTAGGGTTCCGAGCTTTGTTTGAGACGATAGCCCACCGAGTGATGAGGGCTCAGTGCAGTGCCCTATTATAGCAGAGGCATCGGCGGTACCTCTACCCACCGATCCACCGATGCCACCAGCCCCATCCGCTGAGAGTGCACGCCGCCTTAGTGCACTACACTAGTTTCCGCGTCAGAGACCGCCCAGGTTCCACGGGGAGACGGACACTCAGGCAGCCAAGGATTGGCTGGAGGCTGTTGTATGAGTTTTTAGGTTAGTAGGGACACCATCTGACCTCGTGGTGATCCTTGGAGTGAGTCTCCTGCATGCGGCAGTAGGAAGATGGTGGAGCTTGATGCTCTAGGTGCACGACGAGGCATACCTTCTTTGGTCGGACTTCGAGAGCCTCTTCTGCTCGGAGATTGTACCAACCACCCTCCGTGTGGTGCACATTCAAGAACCACTACAGCTACAGCAGGGCAGCATGACGGTAGCCCAGTACTCAGCAAGATTTACTGATCTCTTGCGCTATTCCAAGGACATGGTACGGGACCCATTCTTCCGAGCCCAGACCTTAGAGCAGGGACTGAGGCATGATATCAGGGATTCGATGATCTCACTCAGTATTCTGACATAGGCAGGAGTACTGGAGCGAACCCTTCTCATAGAGAACATTCTTGGTGAGCCTACACCAGCATTGAGACCGTCCGCAGGGTGGCACGTAGCAGAGTCTTCTACAGCTGGCAGTTGACGGATGTCATAGGGGTCTAGATCGACCAGACCATCAGCCGGATGACCTCAGGACACTGGCTTAGTGGTGCGGGGCACTCAGTGCAGAGTCAGTCTTACGAGGAGAAGATAGTGCTATGCATGTGGAGGGCAGGGCCACAAGGCTCATGACTACCTGACCCGCCATGCATGGGAGCCGCAGACGGTTGAGGGACCACCCAGTCAAAGGTAGAGGATTGACCATGGCGGTCCGCAGGGAGAAGGCAGATGAGGCAGAGGAGCTGGCCGAGTAGCGGGTGGTGGGAGATGCTTTGTTGCTCTACCCCCACCACCAACAGGAGGTCTACCCAAACCACAGGGAGCTGGCGGGAAGAGGCAGGCTCAACTTCAGGCAGTGGAGGCCTTTGACCATGGCGCACCAGAGATGATTTGAGGTACTATATGTGTTTATTCCACCCTTACTGCAGTTCTTATAGACACAAGATCGAGTCATTCTTTCATTTCTGCTAACCTTGTTCAGAGCTCGGAGATTCTGACGGAGTCTTTAGCTTGATCCTTACGGCAAGAGACTCCTACGGGAGTAGACTCGACGATTATGCACTGGTGATGGCAGTGTGAACATACTCTAGGAGACGAGATATTCGGTTGGGATCTTCTTGTAGCATCATCGAGGCCTTACGACGTCATCTTGGGCATGGATTGGTTATCTACAGTCCATGCTTAGATCGACTGTATTAAGTGCAAGGTCAGGTGTGTCCGCACCGATGGGAGCAGGTTCACCTTCACTGGAGAGAAGGGAGCCTTTGTAGAGTAGGATGGAATCACAAAGAGGAGAGGACATCCGATCACTCATCAGTTGGCTAGCCTCATCCTAGGAGCATTTGACGTGCAGAGTCCTAGTTTTCCTATAGTGATGGATCAGTTTGCAGACATTTTCCCTGACGACGTTCCAGGACTACCTCCTCACAGAGAGGTAGAATTTTATATTGACATGTACCCTGGGATAGCCCCGATATCCACTCCTGCATATCGTATGGTTCTCGCTGAGCTTCGAAAGCCACAGATACAGCTGGAGGACTTGCAGAGCAAGGGATTCATTTGACCCAGTGTTTCACCCTGGGCTTCCCCGATTTTGTTCGCCAAGAAGGGGGACGAGAGCTTGCAACAGTGTGTCGATTACCGTCGCCTGAACCAGGTGACCATGAGGAACAAGCATCCACTACCAAGGATTGACGACCTCTTCGATCAGCTCAAGGTATCACGGTAGTTCTCGAAGATAGACCTCAGGTCAGGCTATCATCAGCTCAGAGTTCCGGACGAGGATGTGCAGAAGATGGCCATCAAATGTCGGTATGGCCACTATGAGTTCTTGGTTATGCCTTTTGGCATAACCAATGCTTCAGTAGGGTTCATGAGTCTCATGAATAGGATCTTTCAGCCTTACCTTGATCGATTTGTCATAGTCTTCATCGAAGACATGTTGATATACTCAAACACTGAGGAGGAGCATGCCTACCACTTGTGGGCTATACTGGACACACTCTGAGAGCACCATATTTATAGTAAGCTCTCAAAGTTTCAGTTCTAGATAAGTGAGGTCCACTTCTTGGGACATGTCATCTCTGAGGTGGGAGTTGGAGTGGATCCTTTAAAGATCGAGGCAGTGCTATCTTGGGAGCCACCAAGGAGCGTGACAGAGGTGCGGAGTTTCTTAGGTCTGGCTGGGTACTACCAGAGATTTGTGCCAGACTTCTCTATAGTAGAAGAACCACTTTCATCTTTGACGAAGAAGGGGAAACCCTTCATGTGGTTAGATAGATGTCAGCAGAGCTTCGAGGAGATGAGAAAGATATTGACCATCGCACCTATCTTGAGGCTACCAGAGGAGGGAGTAGGGTACGTAGTCTACTGTGATGCATCAGGGACCAGACTCGGGTGTGTCCTGATGTAGGAGTGGGAAGAGATCACCTATGGATCACAGCAGTTCAGGCAGCACGAGAAGAACTAGACTACCCATGACCAGGAGTTAGCAGCAGTGGTCTTCGCTATGAAGATGTGGTGGCACTATCTGATGGGCGAGCGCTTTATAGTATTTTCTGACCACCAGAGTCTTAGGTACATATTCTTGTAGAATTACATGAACCTGAGACAACGTCGATGGCTCGAGTTCCTGTAGGACTATGACATTGAGATAGTCTATACTCCTGGAAATGGGAACGTAGTAGCTGATGCTCTCAGCAAGAGGACGTGCATTCATCTACTTTGGGAGGGGACAGAATAGCTAGCTGCTTTGCAGATATCCTTTGTGGATAGAGATGGAGCATCCTTTCTACAGTCACTCACAGTCACTTCTCCAACACTACAGCGGGTCAGAGAGGCACACCATGGGGACATTGTCTATGAGACGCGGTGTGCACAGATATCCTCAGGATAGGCACTTGATGGATTCTTTATGGGAGGAGATCATGTCGTCCATTTCAAAGGATGTACCATAGTACCAATTGCTTTACAAGAGGAGGTGCTGAGAGAGTTTCACACTTCCCCTTTAGCATTACATCCAGGAGTGGTGAAGATGTACTAGGATCTCAGACGACAGCACCAGTGGTCGGGTATGAAGAATGTTGTAGTAGGGTTCATTTCTCGATGTCTCACCTGTCAGTAGGTGAAGGCAGAGCACTAGGTACCAGCAGGGTTGGTACAGCCCTTGGAGGTCCAATAGTGGAAGTGGGACAGGATATCTATGGATTTTGTGATTGGGCTTCCACGTACGTCCAGAGGACAGGACTCCATTTGGGTGATTGTAGACTGACTCACCAAGTCAGCTCACTTCATACCTATCAGAGAGCAGGGCTCAGTGGAGAGCTTAGGACGCCTCTACGTTCAGGAGATCATACGAATTCATGGTGTGACATCATCTATCATCTCTGATCGAGATTCTCGCGTTACTTCCCAGCTTTGGAAGGGTTTACAGAAGGCATTCGGGATGCAGCTATGTTTGAACACCGCCTTTCAACCTCACACGGATGGTCAGATAGAGATGACCATTCAGACTCTCGAGGACATGCTCCGTGCATGTTTCCTCGACTTTGGTCACAGTTGGGAGGATCACCTACCCATGGTGGAGTTTGCGTACAACAACAGCTACCACTCCATCATCGGGATGGCACGATATGAGGCATTTTATGGTCAACATTGCAGATCACCCTTATGCCATACAGACCCTAGGGAGTCAGCACTTGTGGGACCAAAGATGGTCTAGACCACGACAGAGAAGGTCTAGGTCATCCAGGAGGAGATGAGGACAGCTCAGAGCCGACAGAAGTCTTATGCTGACAGGAGGCGGATACCAAAGAGTTTGAGGATGGTACCACGTTTTCTTGCGGGTCTCACCATGGCGTGGATTATGGAGAATTGGTCAGGGTGGCAAGTTATCTCCACGCTTCATTAGACCATTCTAGGTTCTCAGCAGGATAGGCGAGGTGGATTATCACCTGGCTCTACCACCTCAGTTGTACCGGGTGCACGACGTATTCCATATATCTCAGCAGAGGAGATACGTGCATGACCCGACACATATCATAGACAAGAGGGAGCTGGACCTTGATGATGGGGCGACATTTGTGGAGGTCCCAGTGGAGATCGAGGATCGACAGGAGCGGGTCCTACGTGGGTGGTCGATTCCTCTAGTGCACATCAGGTGGCAGCACCGGAACCTCCAAGAGAGCACGTGGGAGCGGGAGGCTCAAATGCATGCTCAGTACCCTCATTTGCTCCCCTAGTTTGTGATGTATCTTTACGGAGATGTAAATCCCTGAGGTGGGAGTAATATAATGATCCGTAAATTTCATGGAAATTTTTTTGTTAATTTATTTAGGATCTTACCAGTGTGCAGTTTCTGACGGAACCTGATTCCGAGGCCCAGTGTGCCCGGAATCATTTTCTGAATTTTAGCTCGGGTACGTTCAGTGAACGAACGAGCAGGTTTTTCTAACTTTTGAAACGGTGCTCAGAAACAAAATCCTAGGGCACCGATAAAACCGCAATGCCAGTAATTGATTAGGAACACCATTTCCAAAGGTGCATTTGCACAGGGGGAGTTGTTAAAAATGTGAAGAATAAAAATATAGTTGTTTTACAATTATATTTTTATTACTCTGCTGATGGTTTAAATGTTATGGGAAAGGAAGTTGTTAGGATGTTTGGGTGGGGCCCACATGAGCCCCCACCTCCTTCAATTTCCCTGACACCCCATTAAACCCCCCTCAAGCAATTAATTTTATAACTCATCCTCTCTTCCACATTAATTGCATGCCAATTAAACAGCTAATTAATTTGACAACCCATGTTAACTAATTTGGTGTATTCAATTTGAATTTTTCTTAAAGGTTGGAATTAGTAATAAAATAAGGCAAAGACTTATTTTATTATGGTTGTATCATTGTGTGGAGATTTTTGGAGAGGAGGGCTCTAGTCTTGAAGAACATCGTCTTCCACGTTGAAGAACGTGAAGAACGCCGGAGCACCAAAGAAAGATGGTGTGTCGATCATTCCTTTCTCTGCAGCTGGTGTGAGACGACATCCCTTCTTCGATACTCGCCAATGCCATCATCGAACCCACCCACGCGACGCCATTCTCCCGCGACAATCATTGTTCGACAACTTCTACGATGTAGTGGATAGTTTTTATGTTTGTGACTCTTTTTGGTATTCTTGGTTAATTTTCTTAGCCACCTGTTATCAAATTAACGGGAGGAGGTCGGACCGCACAAACATGGTCGATCCTCCTCCCCTTTGTTTATGTTCACCATCGGGGTTTGGAACGAAGTCGGTGTGGTGCAATGGCACTGCGCTGGATCGAGGAAAAACACGACGAAGGAGCGCGGCGCCATTGCGCTGCGCCGTTGAGGCTGAAAGAAGCTGCGGCCGGAGTTGGGCTGTGGTGGAGGGCGCGGCTCCATCGTGCCGCGCCGGAGAACCATGGAGGGTCACGGTCGGGGCACGATGCTATTGTGCCGCTCCGGTCCGACAAAGGGCCGCGACCTAAGGCCGCGACGGTGTAGAGGGAAGCCGCAAGAACCACCGGCCACCGGTGCTTCAGGGGGGGACCAGCGGTCTGGCACGTCACAACCGGTCGGCCGTTACGGCCGGCCGGATTCGGGAAAACCGGGGGTTTGTACCCCTGGCTAGCGCAGCAGGGCGGACCCCCCGTGGGTCCGCTGTTCGGTTTGAAGGGGGCGGTGGCTCCCCCCATTCTGCGTCCGCTCATCACATGAGCACCCGGACCAGGCCGAACCGGCCAGGCTTGGACGGATGACCCGGGCCGGGTCGGGCCAGCCGCGCGGGGCCGAACCCCCGCGTTGGGCTGGCCCATGCGTGCCGGGCCACGCCGCACCCAACCGGGACGGACCTGGGTCAGGTTGAGCTGGTTCGGGCCGACCCAGGGGATATTGGGCCTGGTCGGACCGGGCCCAAACCCCTGTTTTCAGACATATCCGTTCAAACACCCATAATTTGGGATAGGGACCTCTGATCGACACACTATCAGTTGAGATGCGATCCATGGATCGAGATGGTCGTTTTAGTATATTACACTCAAGGTTATAGATAACTCTTGGTATGGCCGGGTTGGTTCGAACACGAAACCAACGGGGGCCTCGGAGCGGAAACACTTATAACTTGAGCTCTGGATGTCTGATTGACGTGTCGTCTACATTGTTGTATTCCTCTTAGTGAGATGGTTCTTTTGGCTTACTCTACTGAAGGTATGGACATTGTTGGAGTATGGTCGGGTTGGTTTTGAATTAAAAACCAACCGGGCCCCTTAGACGAAAAAGCCAATAACTCTCAGACCCGACGTCCGATTGACGCGTCGTCTGTCGCGATGAGTTCCTTTGGTCGAGAAAAAACATTGGGATACTTCAAATCCAGACTACGGGTCAGTTGATGTATCGAACCCCTTGGATCATGCAGCGGACCCTACCCTAATTGAGCATGCAGTGTGAGGGAACCCTAGAGCTGGCTGCGACTACAACGACGATGACGACTATACTCGGATCCTCCGTGGGTTCGGCAGCGATGACGACTGTACTAGAATCCTCCATGGGTTCAATGGAAATGAATACTATTCTTGTATCCTATTTGGGTCCATCAGTACTTGACTACTATTCTTTTATCCTACGTGGGTCCGAAAGTATTTGACTCTGTGCTTGTATCCTACGTGGGTCCATCAGAGTAGCTGGTCTTGTATCCTTTGTGGGTCTGACAGCTTAGCTGGTCTTGTATCCTTTGTGGGTCTGACAACATAGATGACTCAGTGGCCACATCTGATCATCTCTAACGTATTATGAATAAGTATACCTGTGTGAACTGAGTCTTGACTTTCAATCATTATCTTCGATATGATTGTTTTACTATCCTGTGTGGATTGGGTTGTGATATCTTGTGATGATTGGATTGTACTATCATGTGTGGACTAGATCAAACTTAGGCTCAGATGATTGGAGCCGAACTGGAATTGATGACGTAGGTATATGTATGGGAATATACCTACATAAAGTTGGGTGTTACTTCATGATTGTATCATTCCTTTTTGGTTTATCCTTCGTGGATTCTGGGAGACCTTCGGGGGTCTCGGGGTCCCTACTAAGTAGTGTATACTCACCCCGGCATGGGCTATGCGCGCACTATGTTGTGTTGTATGTAGACGACGAACATCGTTGATCGAGGTGGGAGCTCATGGAGCTGGATGGTACCTGGAGTTGGATCGCTAGACTAGATGTACACGGGGCGGACGGCTGGAGCCGAGGAGCTGAGGAGACTATCTGTAACCACCCTTCAGGTGGGATTTCCAAAGGATGGCTCGGTGTTACTGCTTTACTTTTCTGTTGTTATACTCTATTTTTAGTTTTACTTTACTTTTAGTTGGGTTTGAATAATGGCCCATTTACTTTCAACACTTACTAATGTACATAGTTTACGTACTGTTTACTTCTGCTTGCTTACTCTATGGTGTTTGATTTCTTACATAAAGGTAATGCCTTCCCTTACATCAGGATTTACTCCTTTGGTGCTAGTCACCAGCCCCTGGACTATGGAAGGCGGGCTTGGGGTAGTCATGGCACAGGTCCCGAGGATGGGTCGTGACAGTATATAAAAGTGTCAAATGTTTGTTTTAAAAAGGATTCTCTATTAAATAGGCGCTATAATTTCATTTTTTTGAAAGATAGTTCATTTATTTGAAAAATTAAATTTGTCCTTATATTGTGTCTAAGAAACACAATATGTGAATTCTAAAATTATATGGAGTACATAAAATTCAAAATATAGTTAATACTATTCATATCCTCTTTTTGAATGGTAAGTTTGGTAAGTCGTGGTGCGCTCGAACTCGGTGTTGTGTGTAGTGCATGTTATTGAATTTTTTTAAGATATAATGTACTATGAAATTTTGGGGTGTTACATTCTACCCTACTTCAATAGATTGTGTCCTCTCAATATGAAATTTTTCTTAGAAAATAGAAGGTTAAAAATAGAAATATTCCTTTGTGGAAAAGCCACATCAGAAAATTGGGTGAATGAAACTTAGTTTTAATAATAGGAAAAGAGAAATGAAAAATTCACCACCAAATTATGATCACGATTAAGAGAACATCGGTGGAAATTACAGAAGGGTAATTGGAGGTGAAAAGTTAATATTTATAGGGAGTTATTGAGGTCATCAATCACAAACATGTTTAAAATTGAGGGCCTCAATGAAATCAATCTATGCTGATTTATATTATCATTGTTTAAAAAACATAATGTATTAAGATAACACTTTTCTGTTTTTAAGATACCTTCCCTAAGGTTTAAGAATTAATTTATTCATAGAATAAGAGGGAAAAAATACATGACCAGTAGAGTTTCATCTTAGAACTTATTCCAATCGCAAAATCATCTTTCACACCAAAAGATAATTGAATTCAAAAATATTCTTTTTATCGTAATCATATAGGGTTCCAAAAATAATGAATTTATAATTCATTTGTCAGAATATTTAAAAAACGAAAATTAGACAAACAAGGACATCATTTAGGCTAGTGGTAGGTGATCCTCCCTTGTCACCCTTCTATTGCGGGTTCAAGTCTCATTGTCTTGCCAGATGCGACGGGTTATCGCCTGACCTCGAGGTTTTCCCTTTTATAACAATCCAAAAATAATCCTAAGATATTCTTTAACCTTAACAATAGTATCCAATTTCAACAATAATCCATTCCAACATTTATAATTATCCAAAATACTTCTGTCCAAACTCATAGTCCAAAATTTATAAGGAAGGTAAACACAATTAAGATCTTTTTTTTCATGTAATTACATGTGAATACCTTCATCGTGTATTCTTTTAACACACGATAACACCCTGAGATTTCATAAAACATTACTGATTACATTAATTCTCCCATATTCATTATAGAATACTGGATATACTCCTATAAACAATGATGTATATTCCTACAATGATGGAATATACAAATCATTAATCAGTTTCAAGGTTGTCCATAATATCTAATATAATTTATCCAAATCAATAATATATTATTCCAAAATAACTACCTCAGTATCAGAACAATATTATCGTTTATCTTTCTTTCAACTATATATTTCCCAAACTATTTAACCTACTATTGAGGCACTTTTCTTCGTTCCACACAATATCAAGTCATTAATGAATTAGTACTGCAATACAATCCTTATATACTCTATAATTCTTATAACATGTACATCATTAATACAATACTAAAATTAAACAATACTTTAATAACAACATATAAAATATAATCATTCCTATTCATCCTCGGTCATATCATAACTTGTTTATTATCCAATAGCAGAATTTGGGGTATACTCTGATGATTTGGACATTGATTCGTGTAGTGTACCAACTCAATGCAGATGAAGCATTGTACATTTGAATCCCTTTTCTTACCCATGAAATCAAGAACCTGGTGTCCTTTTTATCTACACATATAACAAACTAACATTCCATTCAAGCATTTACCAAGGTAAATTTTTCCATAGTTATCACATATGGGAAAATACTTCTTTCTCCTCTTCCATTTATCTAACTTTCTCTCTTCCATCCTTTTCTTCTCAGGCTTCCCTTCAAATCCATAGGACATAGAAAATTATTTACTTATCACATGATACTATTTCTTCATATGATGAGAATATGTGGGAGGCTGTTTTCCTTTTAAATATAGGATTAATACCATGGATGATATGATCCTTCATAATCTTTCGATCATGCGTATTTTTGTAATTTTCATTCCTTCTACTAGAGGTCATTTCTAAACAATGGCATACACTAGGTTAGTTTATGAATCACAACTAATAATTCCAATCATGTAAAATACCGATCATAAATTGAATTGATTATACATATAATCCTTAATCATAAAATGTTTTCTTTGAGAAAGTATTTACTCATAAATCTTTCATAATACCTTTTAATGAAAATTTGAATTATCCTAAACATATACCCCAGGATTGTCGTAACCAAGAGTGCAGAAAGGCCCATTTTTGTGTACTAGGATACCCTGGGTCAAGCTCGAAAATTCTTATTGGAGTTTTCACTCCTAGGTACATATGTGCTAGAGCTGCCTCTTTCTACACGTATCCAGATAGAGATGTATTGCTTGGAAAATTCATAAAATATCTACATTACCAAAATTCAATGAAGTTCCACTATACAAATCCTGAAAGTATATCTTAGAGTAATGTTCTCTAGTCTGATTTTTTCTAAATATAGTTTCCAGGGTATGTACTAAACTTCCTCTGATAATATCTGTAATTCCCCGAACCCAGTTACCAAGAATCGGTGCATTATTTTAATACATTGGAATGATTACAAGGAATCAATTCATGGAAAACAAATTAGTTTAGCAGTCTTGGAAAATTGATTACATACATGAAAAATACATTATACATTACAAAACAAAACACAACATAAATGATTCTTTGAGAACACCATTAATCCCCTAGCTTAAACCCACTTATTAATCATAAAACACTTCTTGGAATCTTGGGAATATAAAACATAAGAATGGGGTGGGATCAGATGCTTAGTAAGGATAACAATATAGCAGAAACGTTCATAATTAAGTATAAACATTTAAGGAAATGTATAAGACTAAAAAATAATCCTTTTATACATAGTCTTCTTAAATAATATGTACAATATAATTCAAATAATTCCATTTGCCTATTCACATGATAATTCTATTAGTCGAATAATAACATGCAATATCAAATAGCTAATTTTATAATGATAGACTACATAATTTCAGACTTCATTACCACAGAGTCAAGGCCTTGTTCCAAGACTACAAATAATATTTTGTCAAGGCCTTGTGCCAAGACACTATTTGGTCTCATTAGACCTACCTATGCATCGAGGAGCTATAGCGAGCTCCACACGTCACTTATTAATCCAATACATTCCTCATATAAAAAGGTTTAAACATAACATAAAAATTCGTATTAAAACTAGTATACTAAATGTCAATACATTATCTATAAACCATGACTGGTATAAAAATAACACATCCACAGTCAAATATATTACAAAACCATCAATAAAATATGGAATATTTTTATGATAATAAATCAACTTCAAACAAGTTTAAAATCAATCAAAGGATGTTGACAAAGATGAAATAAAAACTTTTTGAGGGAAATATCTCTTTAAATTTTGAAATCATTTAAAAGTCATGTAATTATAAAATAAAACATTTATTTTGAAAATATTCTTATAATCTTGTAAGGGATATTTGAAGGTGTTATAACGGTGGAAAATAGTCACACCCATCCTATAACTTAAAAAACGTTTTTCTATAATTTTGTCGAAAAGGTTGTAAAGGACCTTGTTTATGAAATGACGGAAATATTCCTATATAAACATAATATAAAAATTAAAATAAGGGTATAAATTAATTTAAACTATAATTTATGAAATAGTAAAAAAAATTGAAATATATTTTTCAGAAATACAGATGTGGATGATAAAGACGTCCTAATAGATACTCATGTATAAACAACCTCAGATAATGAAGAGATTGTGGAATTAACCCTAACCTTGTAATTTTACATGGTTGAGGGTAGTTTAAACTCATATATAATGGTGAAATAATTGTTATTAAATTATAAAATAACCATATACATTAATATGATATCATATATGATCTTATAATATTTCTATGTTAATGATATATCAGTAGTATCATCGTTTCTGGTGTTAACTGATCAATTTTCCTTTATATGCTTTATTACAGAAGTCATGTTTGTTATGGATAGGATGTCTAATATTCAAATAAAAAATTATATGTACTCTTTAAAAATTATATTTATTCCTCAAATAAAAATTACTCTTGAATGGTTACGATGGGGAATGACAACTTATCGCGTCGTGGAGATGGTATGCCTTATTTACACATGAGCGAAAATATCATTCTTTTGATGGTGAAATCGTATATCATTGGATATTATATAATATATACCAAATTATTAACATGTTTTATTTATTATATAAATCAGTTATACTCATTATTATGCCCATCCAAATAATGAAGAGTTTAAATAACAAACTACACAATGATGTGGAGACTGTAAGTCATACGTATGCATGTATAGTGAATTTGTCATTTAATGGATGGATAGAAAAATGAATATGGTTGTATCATATTTATAATAACATCATAGTATTTAAAAGGTACTAAAGTTATTATTTTGGTACGGAACCAATAATGAATGAAGAAGTTGAAGCAGAAAAGAACTTGGAATATGGTGGTGAAATTATTATCTCTTCTTCCTGTGTTTTCTTTTGAGTTGATCAAGAGGGATCCTTAGGTTGGCTTTCTGATCAAAGTAAGGACTGTATATTGATGTGAGGGAAGTTGGGAGGATATTTGGTTAGGGGATAGGCGAGCCAAATGTCTTTGGAGGAGTGATTTTGAGATATGTTGAAGTGCCTTTTTATAAGAGGGGTGAGGGTTACTTTTGGAAAAGATTTAAATATTAATTTATTGTACAATAATATTCGGTTTATAATGTCTAAAAATGAATTTATATCGATCCATAGGTGGTTATGGGTCGCAATAATTTCAACCAATAGGTTTTAGGCATGTTTAGGTTACCATTTAACCTTATCATTTAGATTTAACTCTTTGATAAATAGTTTAATGCTTACTGTGTCTTCTTGTATTCTTACATTATATGGTTAAAAACATACTATAAACATCCAAGAAAACCTCAAGTGGTTCATTTATGATATTTATAATATTATTTAATCACCCTTTCTGAACCATAGATATTTAGGAATATTATATCAACCAATAATATTTTATTTGTTTTAATAATTAATTTCTGTCAATTTTGAAAGTATTTCGTATTTTGTTTTTCATGAAAGTTATAACAACTTGATTACATTAAAAAAGCTACATTTAATCCACCCTAACAATTCATATTCACCTATAAAAGTATTTTATGTCATAAAAACAATGAAATTATATTTATTATAATATTTATAATACCATTTATTTGATTCTTCCATTAGAAAGATAATTACTACATCATCATTGTGTCATAAATAAATGTAATTATTTATTCCCTAAAAATTATAAATAAAAAACCACGATGTGGGAAATATTTTTAGATTTCTAATAAATAATTATAGTCAAATTTATCGTATTTAAAAGATTATATTGAAAATGGTTTAGTTATTAAACTTTTAATTTAACACTTTTAACTCTTCTTTAAATAAAACTATAATAAATGTCCTAATATAATCCAAGTAGACCAAAAGGATCATATTTTGTTTTTATGGTTGATTATGGTCTAAATAAACTTATCCAATAGAATTTGGACTTGTGTTATCTAATTATAATATCATTTTCCCTTAATTACAATATTTACTTTTAACCGTGGTAAATAAAAGTCAAAAGTTATTATTCACCAAAAATTACTTTCATCTTATGGAACCATATTTCACTTACTGATGTTAACCATGACACTTGTATTTTTGAAATTCAACTCACAAAAGCATTAAAATTAAGTTTAATGCAAATTTTCATGTCTTGTAGATGGTTGGTAAAATATGGTAAACAGTTCAATAAACATTTATATATCTAAAATTATTATAAAATTAATCCAATGAATTAAAATGAACATATACCAGTATTATGTATCTATTTTTATATAAAATATATTAAAATAAAATAACTAATTATTTAAATAAAATTTTTGTTTTAAACATTAATGTAGTGTTTTTTACTATTAATTAAAAATTGTAAGTGTTCATAAAAATACGAAAAATTCACCCTAAGATAATTTTTATATTCTGAATTCAAAAATGAAGTATAATTTACAAAATTCAAAACATATAAGTTGCATTTATTAATTTAAAATTTATTCATGTTGTCAAAACCAAAAAGCGAGTTATGGAATGAAAAAACTATCAGCTGATTGACATTTGCTTATGTCAAATTTAAATGTTAAATTACTTATGATGACCCAAATTGTATTAAATGATAAAAATATAATCTAATTATAATTGAAAAACATTAAGATTTTTAATTTAACACTATAAATTATTTTTATTAAAAAAGTTGTTTTCAATTAAAATTTAGTATTTTTTATTATTCATCAAAATATGAAAGTTATTAGAAATGTTCCAAAAAAATATCCAAACTAAATTTTTATGTCATGATTAAAAATAAGCATTTAATTTCATTAAATTGATTATATAAAAGTGTCAAATAATTATTTTAAAGGATTATCCATGAAATAGGCGGTATAATAGTATTTTTTTGAAAAATACTTATTTTATCTGAAAAATTGAATTTGTCCTTATATTATGTCTAAGAAACACAATATATGAATTCTAAAATTATTTGGAAAATATATAATTCAAAATTCAGTTAATACTATTCATAACTACTTTTTGAAAGGCTAGTTTGGTATGTCGTGGTGTACTTGAACTCAGTGTTGCGTGCAACGCAAGTTATTGAATTTCCTTAAAGAGACAATGTACTATGAAATCTTGGGGGGTTTCAATATGTCTAGTATAACATATTCAAATTTTAGTAAAGTTAATAATTTGATTTTTTCTAGTATTAAAATCCTTATCTGGATACTATATGTGGATGCATGAACTCACACATATGATCGAAAGTATAATAATTTTAATATGGTTGTATTGGATATTAACTCAATAATCACTTAGTGTAAAGTTAGGGGCCCAGTTGTGCACCTAATGTAACACCCCCGAGGGAAATTCTTTGGCAAATCACTTTCTCTTTATGATCCAATATGAAGGATTTCATCACATATTTATAGAATTACTAGAAAACAAAATATAATATAGATAGTGAATAACCTAGAATGAAGCTAACAAATCCGTAAGAAAAGGTTCATATTTCATTTATATTTTATTCCTTTTAACTTAATAGTATTCCATTTTATATGATTAAAAAAATATTCCCTTTACTTTTTCTTTTATTTTAAGAAATGGTTGGATTGAAGAGAAATCAGGTTAACCATGGGTATGTTGGGAAATGAGAAGATTGTCACAGTGAGAAAAAATGATAAGGTTGTGAGAGTAAAAGACCTTATTTTAATGTTTACTCAACCATAAAAAGTTTTGAATAATGGCATAAACCATATTTATCTCCTAAATAAACTAATTAATGCAAAACTGGTGATTGATCCTTTCATGTGGAACCGTACACTCTCCTTCAGTTGATCTTTTAATCAAATTACTTCTGAGTAATGGATCAAATTTATGGTAACAATATAAGCTGTCATACAGCTCTTAAAAAAATTGAAAATTTTTCTAGCTATTTATCATCTAAAATTATTGTTAGTCCAATACAAAACTCTCATTGGGAATAAAATGGAAAATTAGGTGGTAGACTCTATAGAATGTGAGGAATTTGAGAATTTATTTTTAACCAAGTACATTCCTCAAACTATTTTCAAAAAGATATAGAGAGAATTCATGGAGCTAATAGAGAATGAGTATGGATAAATTGGTTCATATGAATAAAACATCACAAGGATCAAAAGGTATGCTTTTGGTTTTATCTCAGACCCTGATAGTAAAATTGATTAATTCATTGGTGTATTAAATCCAATTTTTTAAAATGTGTTTCCTATAAGATAATTTAGAAGATGTGAAAATATTTTTAATGTGAACTAAAATGGGATGTGGATACGAGTGAGTATCATTATTCTGGAGAGAGAAAAATGAACATAGAGAATCACATAATCTTTAATGATATGTTTCATGGTGGAATAAATTTCAACTAGCAACATGTAAACAATGTGTGAAGAATAACCTTGTTAATTGTCTTCAGGAAGCATATATGTATATGAGGATTGGATATTTGGATAAGGATTTTCCCAAGTGGATAAGGAGTCCAATCATTATGATAAAATAAAAAAATTCCCCAAATAATGCACCACCCATACTTAAATGATTCATGTGTAGTGTGATTAGGTATTATGAAATTCAATATAATAAAACCAGAGCTAACAAATTTAATAGAACCCAGAAAACTACAATGCCATGAAAATGAGGATGATAATAAGGAATCACTTCTAAAATAGTGGGTCAGGATAATTATGTCACAATAATCCTATAATTTAGAAATACATCTTTCTTGCTAGATTTTTATTCTATGAATAATTTTTATAGAATCATCCCTGAATGGAATTGGCATAAGAGAACGGATACATCTAAATCCATAATAATATTGGGATATCCACATAAAATTACAAGGATACAAATTTCTTTTCCATCAACCATTAATCAATATAAAATAACTACCATCCTAATAATTCCTCTATAAAGGGTAACACAAATAATAAATTGTATTCCACCACAAATAGATCATGTATTTTACCACACTATTCAAAAACCAGCCCCATGTTATCAACTTCCATCACATGAGCAGGAGATAAATTTATCATGGTGTATTCACACATAAGATTTTGGTCATGTCCCCATCAAATATAACTCTATGGATTCACTAAATTACTATAGTGGGATAATTTATTGTCATATGATTTCATTATCAAAACTATTATCAAAGAGTGAGAATACACACTAAACAAAATGCATGGTGACATCGCAATTTAATATCATTGATTTAGTACCACCATCCACTGAGTCATAACCAGTGCACAATTCACTAGACTACCCAATATAGATATAGGATTACATCACCCAATAGATATAGATTATACCCATCTCCCTCATTTATCAATGTGGTTACATATTCAAAATGATAAATCTAGTAGTCCGTATCCTCTATATATACATAGTATTGTATAATCTAACAAGTAAAGCTGTGTGGTAAATTTTCAGGACATATATCACCCCCATTTTCACTATGATGAATGCAAAAACAAATTCATCAAAAAAATATATAAAGATCTAAATCACTCAAATATGGTATTTCCTTCCCACTACTAAGTAATATCACAATTATAACCATGTAATTACTTCAAATCAAATTTATAACACAACATGTCAAGAAAACCATTCAGTTCAATTGATCTAGAAGAATGATCATGTTAGCATATTATACATTACACAAACCATTTTCACTTAATTTTAAAATCATTTCACCATTGATAAAAAATAACATTCATGAAATTATGAAATCAATTTAAAAAGATTTAAAACCCACTATTTTATGAATTAATTTATGTCAAATAATAAAAACTGAATTAAAAAACCAATTGCATAGTTTTAACAAACAAACCCTTAAAACAATAAAAAATCAACTTGTATACACAATGTTATAGTAAAATAATCCAAAAAACTCCATTTTATAAAATACTATTTAAAAAACCCCACCTTTTGGGTTTCTATACAATAATTTTAAACATAAATTCCTAATTTAAAACTTAGTACCAAAACCAATGTTTCTCTAACAAATTTAAAACAATTTTAAATTCTAAAAATCATTTTTCTCACTAAAATATATTTTTTCAAAAAAAAAATTGTTTTTATAAAATGTTTTACGTTTTTTACACCATTTTTTAGTGAAAATAAAAATAGTTTATTCCCCATGAATACTCACGATATCTAAAAATATTGAAACTCATATCTCCATTATGGAAATGTAAAATATCTATAAAATTATATAAACATGCTAGGGAAAAAATATTTTTCATAAAAAAAAGAATCTATTCCACTTAGAGACTATGATAAACCTCAAAAATATAATTAATTTTTCATTTTTACCCAATGATTCCATTGAAACATAAAAATTATTTGAAACTCTAATTTAATTTTTAAATCAATTTTATACCAACGTTATTAAACATGAAATTCTTGAATTCCCATTAAAATACAAATTCATAAAACAAAAACATATTTGAAAGAATGTATTTTTCTAAATTGTCAATAAAAGTAATTTAAAAATAAATAATCTTTTTTCCAAATTATATTAAAACATAAAGAAAAATGTATTATATAATTCATCAGAAAATAAAATTTATTCTATAAATTATATTTTCAAAATGAAACAAACTAGTTCACTACAAAATAAATAATTTACCGATAATTATATAGTCCTTGGTTTTCTTTAAAATTGTTCCTTACCAATCTATTTAATGGAATATTAAAATAAACTACTATGACTAAATTCTAGTGATCTATATAAAAATATTTGAAATATAAAAGGATATCCATGCTACCAACAAACATAATATATCGAAATTAAAGTAATCTAATACATAATTATACATAATATATAAATATCATTATATATTTATCCTAGAACATATCAAATTATTAAATACAGCAATGAATTTACTTATCCAAAAATATGAATAATGAAATAACACTTTACATATCTCAGATAAACCCTTTTATATATAATATTATATAATAAGAAAAATATAAACAAAAATAAAAAAATAATCCATGAAATTCAGTTCACCATACAACATGATATGTAAGGAAAAAATCCCATCTCAATCCAACATTACCATGAAATTTCACTTAGGGAAAACCAAAATAGAGAAATTCTTTTGAGTCAACTAATGAATCACATTCAGTAAAATTATTAGAAACACAAGAATGATTATCAATGTATTGACCAAGAATTTTTATAAAAAAACCTATTATTTTTTGACACCTCTTATATCTAAGTGTATTATATATAGCTCAGAAAAAACAGATTACATTTGAAAAATCTCGTCCAATCATATCATCTCAACCTAACATTAATCCAAATTCAAATGTTAGTTGACGCTTGGAATTGTTATGAATTTCCAAAAGCACAAAAATAAATAAAAATTATTCAATTTCTAACCATGGGTAAAAATTTGATGAAAAAATCATATAACGACACTACATACTAGTATAACTAATTGTTGTTATATATATATATATATCTATCTATTTTCAACTTATTTTGATGGATTTTATCATATTTCAATTGGAAGTTATTCTTTAATTTATTATATTTTTAATTTGATTCTCTTTTTTTAAATTTCTCAATCCTCAAATAAGGATTATGAGTATAGAGTGTGTTGATTATGTCATTTCACTTAGTGATCATTGAGTGTATTCATCATCACATAGTAAAATGAGATCTATAATTTATATTGTGTTTGTTAACATCATTTTAACAAACTAAATGAGATTCTTGACATGGGATTCCAAACTAAGTGTTGAGAGAGTTATAATTTTGAAAAGTTTATTAAACATTGAAAATATTTTGATCCATGAAAATTATTAATTTTGTCCAATGTATCTCCATTCTATTAATTTATCTTCCCACACATTTTTCTTATACTTTGAAAATTTTACTACTCTTTACTTTAGTTTCAACCTTTTTAGTTAGGAGAACCTCAAATATTAATCTTCTAGTCATTAAATTTACCCTCAAAATACCTACAATATCATAAAAATCATAAAAATTATGATATTAATAAACTCCATAAATATGGTCTCATTGGATTCTACTCAGGGTTCTAGTATACTATATAATTTAAGTGGTAAAAATTTGAAGTTTTGGTTAAAAAAATAGCAAAAATTAATAATTTCAATTGGAACTATTTCTAGGTATTCTTATTAGATGTTTTCAGAACAAAATATGAATCATTTAAAAAACAATAACCACAAAAATTATGAAATTTATAATGATGTGTGATTTAAGGAATCTTTTTTACTGATATTTATATAAAATACCAATAAATAAGCTATCACTAAAAAAAGAAATTTATAAACATCACTAATTTAGTGATTTTTGTTTACTGATGCTTCCTAAAAATTTTGGTAAATTAGGTGTTGTAAAATAGAAATATCTATAAACATCACTAATTTAATGATGTTTGTAAATTTATCCAATTAGTAACATTTATAAATATTTCTAAATTGGAAGCAATTAAAAACCTCTCTACATTAAACACACCACATTTACTGATATTAGTAATAAACATTGAAAATTTAATTAGTGATATTTTAAAATTTTCTAAAGCAAAAAAAATCATAAAAAATTAGTGTTTCCTTATAGTGTGGGTTATCCAGTGATTAAGAGAACCTCCTCTCAGAAGTCCTTAAGAAGTATAAAAGTTCCATATGTTTTTCTTGGTATGTTTTACCATAGATTAGTTCTTTAGTGTTATGCATTTGATATATCTAGGGGATAATTCCAAACCTATTAGAAAATTATAGATGATATTGAATCCAACATTTATAGAGGTTTTTAAAAAGGAGGTAACTACCTTATTGGCTACCGGTATGATTTACCCCATTTTTTATAGTTAATGGATAATTAGACTCCATAATTTTCATTAAATGGTTGGGTTTACAATTATATAGAATTAATTTAGAAAATTAGTTCCTATTAGTTTTCCTTATAAGTGGAGGGTAAGAATTGGTTATAGGAGTATGAATGTAGTGACTAGGAAGGAAAACATTCTCGTACATTTTCCTTATCAAATCCTTCAATGTTTAATTATTCAATCAAATTATTTCTTCTTGGATAGTTTTAATAGAAATTTCTAGATTCATGTATCTATTAAGGACTAATATAAAACAACTTTTATGTGTTCTTTTTGGTAATTTTACATATAAGAGAATTCCTTTTAGAATATTTAATTCTCCAACCACCTCCCAAAGTGGTATTTTTCACATTTTTTCAAAATTTCTTGAGTAATATATAGAGGTTTTTATGGATGATGTTATAGTGTATTGACCATATTCTGGGATTAGACATATAAGTTTATGGGCTATTCTTAAAGTGTGTATGAAAAATAACCTTATTATGAACATTGAGAAATTTCATGTTATAGTCAAGATAAGAATTATGCTTTGTCATGAGGTTTATAAAATTGAAATTCGAGTGGAAAATTCAGAGACTTAAATTATATATTCATTTCCTTTTTTAGATATTTTGAAAGATATTTGATCTTTTCATGGTAATGATATATTCTATTAGGGGTTTATAAAATATTTTACTCAAATTTCATTGTCTTTGAAAAATCTTATACATAATGATATTATAATTATCTTTGATATGAATTGTAAAGAATCCTTTAATAAAAATAAATATAGATGCATGTTCCCACATATAGTTCAACCACCTAATTGGGAAATTCATTTTGAATTAATGATTGATGCTTCTGAATTATCGTTAGGATATGTTCATGGAATGTGTGTGGAGATGAAACAAAATGTCACATCTTGTTCGTTAGTAAACCTATATTTTACCAAATCATCGTCATAATCTTTATTATAATGATTTTTATTCAAGGAGAAAAGTATAAAAAAGCAACAATGATAGAAACTCCCCCTCTCCCCTCACCAAGGACCATCCTCTAAGGAGGCCTATAATGGTGTAGCCTTATGGAATTTGTAACGACCCAATATTTTTCAATTGAAATTACCATCTTATAAATATGTCATAAAATCACATGAAAAGACAACATACTAAACTAATAAGTGATAAGTGACCATTAAACATATGTTTTCCACATCTGTGTGTGGAATTTCAAAAATATGACATACACGGTTGTGATCAGAAGGTTGTTTGGAGTCCAATAAGAAAAACATAAATTTTGATGAATATTAACATACCTTATGAATAATAACATACCCTTATGAATAGTTATATACCCTAAAGAATGGTAACCTTACATATGATAATATATAAATGATATTCAAGTGATAGTATGGTGTACCAATATTTTAGAATAAGTAAATGAATGTTTTAAAACAAGTTTTTGATAATAAATTTTGATTATAATTAAATATTAAAATAATAATATTTAGAAAATTATTTTTTAAAAATGGAAATAATTTATGGATTCTACATATTGAAAATCGGTTAGGTTTAAGTTGTGGGATTTTTTTGAAGTACTTGATTTTTTGGTGAATACTATAATACATTAATCTACCACAGAAACACATTTTAATTTAAACCCATGATTAATGACATCACAAGTGATGTAAGCACCCAAATCTTGAACTCATATACCCTATTTACTATCCTTGGTCATGGAAGAATCACTATTCCTTATCATAGGGGAAATTAATGAACTAATGAATTAAATATTAAGATAACCCCTCTCCCCTCCAATATAAATACAACGCTTCACACCCTCATTTCAACACACCTCTCAAGCTTCAAGACTTGACTAAACACTTCCCAAGAATCTTTTCTATCCCCTTACCTACGTCGAAGATCTTTTGGTATCATCAGAAGTCCTAGCCTATTTCCCTTAAGGTGGATCTCAAGAGGATGATTCAAGAGGTATTTTCTCTTCCTCTTTCCTTTAATTTCCTTTCAATTTCAAGATATTTTCTTATTCCCTCCCCACATATCTTAATCCACATGTTATGGTAAATCTAGTATCATACATATACAAGAATTCTATGACACGTTGGGATATTATACCATCCAACCCACTTTCCGTCTTCCTTTTATTTTATAAAAGAAAATGTAGTTTGTGAGGTGTTAATCTATCACCTTCAAGAACGACATGTTTTATTTTTTCCATTTATACATTCAGATCTGGTCATGAAACCATTTTTATGGTTGAAACAGAACATTTTATATGTATTATGTCTTATTAAATGTTCTGGGACTAACTTATGTACATATTACTAAATGATTAATCAAAACAAGTTTGTTGTGGTCGAAAAACCTTCCAAATTAACTCAAACAATCATAATTTAAATCTTATCTAATGATTAATACACATTGTATAAAATATAATAAATTATAATATCATTTAAACTTTTTTAATATAGTTAATAACATGGTATATCAATTATATATGTTTATCCATGTTTACCCAAACTTCAATTTATGAATACAAGTGAACCACTCAAGAAAACCCCTAAAAACAAACATTATTGAACAATGTTTTTTTAAACTCTATAACTCATAAAAAGGCCCATTAAATAACATAATGAAACCATAATGAACCATATTAATGTATACAAGGTTCTTTAATTTTAAATTAATGAATATAATGTTGTTATACAAGACATTAAAGCAAAGAAAGCATTCGGATACAAGGTAAGGGAAAATTCTCGAACCCAACCTTCTTCCTTCGAGTTCTCCCTCTTTCACTCCATGTTTTATATGAATACTCCCAAAAAATAATTTTTTCCATCATTATATTGCCTATTTTGGGATATAAATGTTCTCCTTTGGATTTTATGTCAAATATAATGATTTCCAAGGAACTCTTCTTTTAAAAACACACCTTTTACTTCTCACTAAAGGTTGATGGTTCTTGTTTCAAGTTTGTTATTTCCGATTTATTTTGGGAACCCAAAGTTCCTGAATGTGTTATTATGATACGAAACAAATTCCTTTCTAGGGTTCATTTATGTTCATTTTTTATATATGTTCTATGTGTAATGCATGATAATGACAATGTTATGGTGTGGAAGGTGCGTTCGGAATTATATAGCGCAATATGAATGTTTGAATATGACATGTGCACTGGTAATTATGAAGAGCTCCAGTGAATTAGTTAATATGATGAATATAATTAGTAAAAGTGAAATTATGTCTATAAATGACGCTATCATTGTTCAAAAATATTAGTGTTAGTTAACCACTAAGACATGATGATTCATTTTTTATGCATTTTGACATTTCATCTCTTTTATTTATGCCTCCTCTCATGTTCATGATTCTTCCTTATGATATGATTCTGCTCACCCCATGCAATTTTTTCCTTATATATCCTCTTATAGGGATTTTAGCTCACCCATATTGATTTATATCCTCAATTTTCTACATGTACTAAGGAGAGGTCTAGTGCCAACAAGAATCTAGAGAAGAATAAATTAAATAAATGTTTTTGCTTGATGTAGTCATTGTTATGTATGGTCCTAGTTTTCCCAAGACACTAAACCTTGGGATCCTCTATGTGTAATAATATTATGTTGTTTATCATTAAAATGATGTAATAGTAATGTATGAAAAGTCTATGTTGCTATAGAATCCCCCTTAATAAATTTAACCCCCAATCTTTATACTATCTATTGTAGGAAAACAAACATCCACTAAACAAGAAAAATCCAACGATCCAACCCAATCCAATTACTCTAAAACATCGAAATAATTATATGTAATTTTTTACCTTGATAAGATTATATGCTATCATTTGTGGTCTAAGGTTCCAGTAACATTGAACATTTACTTATTATATATCTCATTAAGAAGAAAGAGTCAAAACCAATGTTTGTAAGGTAGATCTTTCTATTCAAGAATTTGACATAGAAATCCGAGAGATGAAAGAGATTGAGAACTTTATGGTGGATCATTACAGTAGTAGACATTCTAATTTCCATCTGGATAATATATCTATTAAAAACAATAGAGATTTTTTCTATGGTGAGAGATTATATTCTACTATTACTGATAAGTAACCATAGATTTTGAATAAAGTGAATTTATTGGCTATCGATTCTAGTAATCAATAATTTTCTAAATAGTGTATTGATAAATATATTTTTGAGTACATGACATATATATTGGATGATCCTTACTTATTGAACATGGGAAGTGAAAAAATTTAGAATATGTATACCAAATTTTGAAATTTCTTCAGTGCTCAAATTCCACCCAAGTTTAAGTTATAGATGTAACTTTGGTACCAAAGAATACTTTGTAAAGTGTTAGATTGCAAAGAATTTTTTCCCACCATATTCATAGATTCTTATGAGTTTTATTGGACCTATTAATGTTGTCAATTCTAGGGAAACATTTATCATATAAATGATATGAAAAAATAAGATTTGTTTTTAATATTGTCATCAATGTTTAGTGGGGTTGATATTATCGTCCCTTTTCCTAATTACATGGGATATTCATATATACTTATAATTATGTACTATTTTTCTAGGTGGATTGAATTTATACTAACTTGGACTGATGATACTACAGAGGTGTCCTGGTTTTTTAATATGAATCTAATTTGTAGATTTGGGATGCCATGTTTCATTCTTACATACCAATGTACTTCTTCATATAGTAATCCATTAAAAGATTTTTTGAAAATAAATTTGATTATTTATAAAGTTTTTACACCCTATCATCATAAAAAATAATAGTGGATGAAGTTCCAAATAAATAGATCATGTTTGTTCTTGAGAAAACAACTAACCCAAATAATAAGGATTGGAGTTTAATACTTGAGGTTGTTTTTTGGGTGTATATGAAATATTATAAAAGACCAATAGGGATGTTACCTAAAAATATATTCCTTTTTAGATCCATTCATATGTATATGGAGGTAGAGAATAGTGGTTTTTTTCCATTATGTCGTGAAATGTGAATGTATTTTAAGTTGTAAAAGATAGAAAGTTATGTTTGTAGGAGTTATAAGAAATTAGAAAAAATAACTATGAAAAATAAAGGGGTTTTAAACATAAAACAAATTATTTTCATGATAATTTGATTTTCAACAATGAATTTCAAATTAGAGATACTTTTTCACTATACCACTCCAATATTAATATACATCCTCAATATTTTGGGAAATTATTTTTTACAAAAAATAATAATATTTGGATAGTTTTCATTACACGTAACACCAAGTTTAGATATCATTAAATGTAACACTATGTTTATCTTATTTTAAAAATAAAACTAATTATATCTTTCATTACACAAAACGCTAAGTTTATCTTTCATTTCACTTAAAACTGTGTTTAAAGAAAGCTTGACATAATATTGAAATTTTATTATTTTATAATATAGATGTCTTCTAGAAATTAGAATGGAAATAATGAATAGGATTTAGATAATTGTGATGATATATGGTTTAAAAATGTATATAAAATCAATTCTTTAGTGATAAAATAATTATAAATTAAAATAAAATTTATTAGAAAATAAATGAAATCTTTTCTGAAAACTATATTACGCTCAAAAATGTGTTTTACCTAAATAAATTTAAAAAATTACATCTGGTGAATCATTTTTAAATAAATTTATATATTATATTTTTATTAAAAAAATTAACATTAATGTTATGTGTTTTCTATAAAATATATAAGAATAAATCCAATTTTATGTAGAAAACTGTACTTTTTTAAAAAGCAGTTTTATCTCCCTTTTTACACCTATTGTAATATTAATTTTTTCCTTTTTTAAATTTTTTTTTAAAAAAATTATTTTTTAAATAAACAAAAATCTTAGGGTTAATTTTTGAGAATTTTATGAAAACATAAATTTTTTGAAAAATAGTGAAAAACACTTATTTTTTTAAATAATTCACTTTTTTATTAAAGTATTTAAAAACATAAAAATTATTTTAAGATGATTTTAAATTTTAAATTACATCAATTATTAATATATTAATAAAATTTAGGCCGTTTTAATCAGTTTAATATATAATTTTGATAATAAAACCTTCTCTAATTATGAAAATTTTAATTATGAAAATTCGTTATCTTGTCGCATCTATAGTATTAATTTTAAATCATATTATGATACTTATGTGAGTGTAATTTGAAAAAATTGATCCATAAATTTTAATAATCATAATTTTTATTATATAATAATTTTATTTTAATCATTTACCACAATGAATAGTAAAAACATTAGAAATTGATTATCATGGTGGAGGTAAAAATGTGTTTAGTAGGGGTTAAACAAAAAAGATATGGGTTAAAATTACCAAAACCTTTTCCAAAATCCTGATTCTAGACATATTTCAACCTTTTCTCTATTTTTGTCTATAATTTCACAATTTCGATCCATTTTTCCTGTGAAAAACATTATTACACATTTTTATTTTAAAAAATCACTAGTGTGCCACTCACCTCACTTATAAATAGACACCCTCTATCATCACTTATTCGCAGTTCAAAACCCCATTTTCAACCATTAACTACCCAAATAACTACCTTAATTCACTAATCACATCCTATAATCCTTTTTTTGTCGTAAATCCATCCTAAGAAGCCTTTTGGTGAAAACAGAAAGATGTTTTTTGTAGTAGAGGTAAAGTCCCTGACCGAGCATTTTATTTTATTTCTTCCTCCACCGCATTAAATTATTATTAAGACATTATTATATAATAACCATATTATATTACATATACTGATATGTTACTTTGTTAATGTAATAATCTAAATACTTCTCCTCTTCCATCAAATAGGATACAAAATCATCGCTTGTGTGTACGGTGGACTACCTCCTCATAAACCCAAGTTACTCGTTTTCCATCACCACCTCTCACAGAGGAATATAATTATTTATTTTATTTTTATATATGATATTTCTGATATTATTATAGCTTTTGAGTTATAATACTACATCTACCTTATTACCTCCTAACACGTAGGAAAACAATAATGATGATCGACTGTATGGAGGACTATTGTCTCGCGAACCAGTGAGTTATGGTTTTCATTTTTGCTTAAATTGTATGATAAAAAAGACATATTAAATTAATGAATATTATATATTTAATATAATTATACTTATTTTATTATGATATCACATTTACCTTCTTAATTTTTATTCTATGGGGGAGATGATAACATCATTCGTGTGTACAAAAAACCACCGCCCTCTGAAGCAATGTGATTTGTTTATAATTTACCTGGAAGGTAATAAAGATGGGATCAATGATTTTATGAGATATATATCAAATAAAAATGATTATTTAATGATAATATATTTTTTACCTTTATTCCTTTCAGTTTTTTGAGAAAACAAAAATAGTGTTCATGATTACATATGACCTACCATCTTCATGAACGGTGTATTTCATTTTATTTCTCAAAATATTATGGAATATTATAACTACATATAAACTGAATATATATGATATTAATATCATGGTTATAATTATTAATATTATTTATCCAGGATCAAATTAATAGGACAGAAAATAACAAATCATAACATAGTGGAAAAAAGCAATGTAGTTATTGCCTGAAACACGTCTTTAACAAGGAATTGTTACTAAATGGATAATAAAATTTCATAAGTAAATAATATATTTTGTGATAAATAATAGTATAATTATATAATAGATATATAATTAAATTATACTTATTATATACGATATTTTAATGAGTCCAATAGATTTTGGGACTCATTGTAAGGTTATTTCATCTCACTTTTATTTTCGGTAAGACCCATTTCATATTCACAACCTATTTATTTTATATTGTGTATATAATTACCCTGAATTAATTTTATGATACTTGTCTTTAAATTATTCATATTTTCATATCCATTTCAGTATCTCTCTTTCATAGGGTTTTTGGTTAAAAATTTACTGAAGTGATAATGGAATTTTGTCTAAATTTTCCTTTTTGTGAGACATATGTTATGTTATGTACCCATATTCTTCATAAAGTGTATATAAATATCCTTTTACATGTTTTAGGATTAATATTATTATTTTCAAGAAAATAAAATCTGGATTTTATGTTATTATTTAATGTGACCTATGATTAAAAAGATACAAAAGTGGTATGTGTTTTAGGATACAATATATTCGTTTACCAAGATTGTTTATGTTTATGCTTCAGATGATATAATATAACGATAAAATTATTAATAAACTAACCAATTTATTATCCTCTAGTTATTTAATGAGAATTCATGTTTTACTTTAGCTTTATTCTTTTTATGCACTCAATACATCCAATGAATTCTTTTTAGAAAACTCATCTATATTTCTCTCTTTGATCAAAATCGATTTTCTTCAAAAATCCTATTTTAAAAAAAATTATTATAAATGTAATTTTGAAATTATAAAAATTATTTATTAATGAAATATTTACTCATGTTTTATTTTTTAAAAAAAATTAAAGGAATCTTCAATTCATTTTCAAAACAATGCCTATATGGATTTTACTAAAAATGAGAAAGGTGGCATTGTTTTAACATATATAACATGAATGGTATTTTCAACCATCATTCCCAAATCAATATTTTTAAAGATTCCTTTATAATATTCAATGTTTATTTTAAAATAAAAGTATTCCAAAAAAGTTTTATAAATTTTTATTTTTAAAAACATATTCTTGAAGAATGTTTATTCTCCTCAATAAATGTATTAAATAATATTTAAGGATTAATTTGTAATTTTATAAGTTTATTTTCAAAGAAAATGATTTTGAAAATGTTTTCTATTTGAAATTTTTTTTTCTTAAAGTGGAATGGTTGTTTTCCATAAAAAAATTTCCTTGTGATCTTTCAAAATCATTTTCCATCTAAGATGACATCATTTGATGTTAATTATGATTTATAGGGGATATAATCCAATGATTCCATTCTTGTTATTTCTTTGAATGGTTTATGGTTATGATGAAAAAATATTTATGTATCCCATTTCTTTCCATGGGTTATACCCTTATAAAATTTTTAGGAAAACCACTTAATTTTACTTGGATTGTGGTATGATGTAATACTTATGTAACCAATTTCTTTTCATGGGTTATTATATGAGGAATGTCATATTATCTTATGACATATACATGTATTATTTTTATTATATGATGGAAGTTACATTATATCCATGTACAAAGGTAACATTATAAACAAGGATAGTGGTTACATTATAACCAATACAATTGGGACCAATATCGCCCTCCAATTCCTTGGGAAATGATTAATGTTATATGATCTAAAAGGGTACACGGTAGGTTATCACAAGCCCAAATCAGTTACATGGGTGATTATCCCAAACCTAACATGTTATGAATGAATTGGTTGGTATGCTTGACATAAGATTTTATATGATTATTTATATTACACAAATATCTATATTATGCTAATGGTATGCTCTCATTGATCATTTTCTTTGATTCCATTATTATTTATGTCTTATGATCCACCAAGATGTAGGCTAAGACTCATGTCTATGATATATGATATTCATGGTGTGTTTTTTATTTTTTATTTTCATGTTCACATACCTATATGCTCATGTTATATTGATATGTCCATTTTTCACCCTTACTGATCATCCAATATCACCTTTCCTTATGATTCCTTTTGTCACGACCCGACCCTACCCGGGCTCGAGCCGCATCTACCCCAAGCCTGCCTTCATAGGCCAGGGGATGGCGACTAGCACCAAAGGCACAACAACTCAGGGAGGCCTTTTCCTGAGTACTTGTACACACACATACACGTAGCACACTCAATGAAAAAGTGAAGAGTAAAAAAGAATAGAAAAATACCAACTGCTATAAATAAACCAAAATGTTCATTGAACTATAAAAGTACAAAGCAAGTACCGAAGGTAAACTGAAACGAAAAGGGGCACAACATGCACCCAACCAGAAAAGTGCCACAACCCAGCAATAGGTAAACAAATGCAAACAGTCGGCAGGGTCCCCCACCTAGAACCTAACTATGACCATCGCACACAGTCCAAGCTCCCGAAATCCTAAGCTCCACTGAAGTCACGACCAACATGTCTATCGTCTGCAAGGGTACACCAAGTGCGGGAAAATCCCAAGCAGGGGTGAGTATAAAAATACACAGTAGGATACCTCGAAGTCTCGAGGGAGCAATAATGGAGGTACCAAAGGGTGAGTAGTAGATCGAACAGTAAAAGTAGAGGTGTACAACCAAGAGTGCAATAAGGATAATAGTAGAGAGTCCAGCTCAACCCAACTAGTGAAAGGAGTTAGACTCGTCCAGACACAAGGAGCTGAAAACGGTGAGAAGATGAACTTCTCGTCGATTCTTCGCTACCTATAGCAGGAGAGTAGACTCATCGAACCACAAGAAGCTAGAGAAGGAAAGCACGTGGCGTACCCCACACGTCTTCGCCTCTCCTTGAAGAAGAGTAACCAAAACCCAAGGAGTGGATACTAGAACAAGGAATATACATATATATATGCTCTATTAAGATACCAAACAATATTGTAAGGGGGTCTCCATCCTGTAGCTCAGCACAAGAAAGTGAGTATCCAATAGTCCCAGAAGTAAACACCATCGATGCCCAGCATCCCGCACGTCTGCCCCGAACTGCAAGTCAAGGTGCTCAAATCACCACAGCTCAAAACTATCCACTTTAGTCGGCACTGACTTTCCCGTACGGTTTTAGTTCACGTCGCAAGGATGCATCTTGGTGGGGAAATCACCCATCGTACATGAGAGTTCTGGGGGAACGTCAAGCTACACCTCTTCACTACCCCGCAGTCGAGAGGTCTCCTCAAAGTCGACATGTGACCCCCTGCCCAGCCCTACTGGAGGGTGATCCGTGGAAGTCAGCGGGTTCCCACTAGAGGGAGACCCGGAAAGAGTTGACAGGTGCCACACTGCCCAGTCCTGTAAAAAGGTAATCCAATGGACGGAGACCCGGAAAAAGTCGTCAACGTGTCCCAATGCCCATTCCCGTAAAAGGGTACTCCACTAGAGTGAGGCTCAGAACCATCATCGAGGACCACTTACCAACCGAGCTGAAGGAACACCAGAAATCAGGGACCACTTCCCATCACCATTGGAGGTAATCTCGGAATTGCTCTGGCCATCCCTATTGTATGGTACTTCTCGGTGAACACCACTGTACTGGCCATCCCTACAGGATGGTAACCCACTGTCCATCCCTACTGGATGGTACAACTTGCCACCCCTGATGGGTGGTACCCCACTGGTCATTCCTGCAAGAAACAACCTCCTGGCCTGCCATGCTGGAAACAACCTCCATGTAGAGGATTGGAGCCCACGTAATGTGTTGGTCACACCAAAACTATAAGAACTCTACCAGGGAACACGAAGCACCTCTGTCGGCCAAACCATCGAGAACAGAACCAGGGGAAAATCACTCAACCCTACTATTCATAACCATCATGATCAAGACTAGGGGGAAACTCAACCCTACTGGTCAACAAACAAGACACGAGGAACCCTCTACGTCGTGAGAGGTCAAAAGTACGTAAATAAGAACATGGCACACATATGGGGCCCACGTGACGTGTGACCCCAAGTCAACCCCAACCAAGCGCACAAACATTATCAGGTACCAACATCTGCATGTACCTCCCAGCGTTCTCTTATACTCCCAGAGTATACCATGTCTCCATACCATAGGCTAACCTGCACACAACACCCAAAGTCAACGCGAAAGCGTAACGGAACAACTCCAACATTCCACCTCATCAGCCTAGGCACGACCAAATACATCTCTTCAAGCATTACTTCACTCACACGAGAGTCCATGTGATCAAACACCAGGGGTCCACTACCAACACAGTAGAAAAACTACCACCGGAGCACCTTTCGTTCTTCCACATTTAATAATATCGCGTAAGAGGCTCTGCTCTCCAGAACAGATTACACCGTTGTAATCCTCATGGAAAAACATACCAGATTTACTACTTTATCTCCTCCAACAGATATCCGAAGGAAAAGTCACCAACACCATTTTATGTCCGAATGGAGTCCCATGATCCCGAGCCACGACCGAAAAAATAGTCGGGCGCATATCACCATTGCGATCCCCTTGGGAAAACATGCCAAAACGACTGCTCACTTGAGTGAAATGGATATCTAGAGAAAAAGATGCATTCCAGTGCACCGCACACGAGCGGTGTTTTGTGGGACCCACATCCCGGTCCCAAAACACAACGAATGGATCACACCATTGAGATCCTCTCGAAAATGTACACAAGTTCAACTAATCACGTGTCCAAAACACACACCCGGTGATAAAGCTGGAAATCAGCGTCAACTCTCGAAACGGCCCTCATGGGGCCCACACCAGTGTTCTTAATAAAAGCGGGTGGATTGTGCCATTGCAATGCCCTCAGAAAAACACTAATAATTGACTACTCCCACTCCCCGAACGGATGTCTGATGGAAAAGTTACAAAATGATGCACACAGCTCAAAAGATGGGTCGTGGGACCCACTCCTCAACTCTGGTTTCAACGCACGAAACCACGCTGGAAAACCTTGGCTCAACGCCAGGGTTGCAACGGCACTGACGGTGCTCAAAATGGACATTGGATGTGTCTGTGCCGTCCAAAACAAGAACCCCTGAGAAAAACACTTGTCCACTTAACGTCATGACGCGCCTCGAGCCCCTCGTTTCGGGATTAAAAACCCCGAAAAACCATCTTAAAAATTTCACATCGATCTAAGGAACAAGTCACCGCTGATGACACGTGAATCCCAAGACCAGTCTATGTTCTAGAGGCGTTTTAAGTTTTATCAGGCCGAAATGGGGTGGGTCGAGCTGGTTCGGCCGTCCCACACACTGCATGAGCCGGCCCACGGTTCACCGCGTGGGCCGTCCCGCATCGCCCAGACCGGATGAGCTGGTCCGACTGTTTCCCCACAAGACCCGCGAAACACGGGTCCCCTGTCTACTAGCTGGGGTGACAAAGACCCCGGGTCTTCCTCCTGCAACGACCAGCCGAACCCGGTCCTTCCCCACGTCGCCGCCCGGCTGGAGCCTACTACAGACGACCACACGACCTACCTCATCCTCCTGCTGTGCTGACACCCTCGCAGCCCGCGCCTCTGCATCCCACTCTACTGCGATGCCCTGCATCTGCCTGTGCTCACTGGCTCGCCAAAGCCCGTGGACACCTCCGCCAGATGAAGCCCGCACCGCCACCTGCTGCTCTGAGCCGCCATGGACCGCCGCTTGGGATGGCCGGACCGCCCTTGGATCTGGCTGAAATCACCGAAAACACCGAAAACACCCCAAAACCCGCAAACTCGATAGACGCCCCTGAACTAGTCATAACTCGGATGTTCAAACTGAAACATGCATCAGGAAGCTTAAAAAAAGTAATAAGCATTTATGGGCTTCGTTCGACAATCAAATGGAAAATCGAAGCCATTAATTGAGATGAATGTTGGTACGTGAATTAAACACCTCAAAAATAAAACTCCAACCTATTGGGCATAGCCTTGAGCTTCACCGGTGATCTGCAGCTCACCGTCATTCCTTTATCCTTGATCAAAGGAGGGGGAGGCGAGGATGAGGTTGAAGGAGAGGCTTTGCTAGGGGGGTGCAAAATGGTGGAGGGAGGGGAGTGGGTTAGGCTTAAGTAGAATACGAAAATTAATTTAATTAATTTTAATTAATTACCCACTAAAGGACCCACCTCTGAACCACTCGACGGGGTCGAGGTTAAACCTCCCCAAGGGTAAAAACCACCTCCCGAGCACAAATGCTATCTCAGAATTTTAATTCGAGCCTCCGTTTGAATGTTATTAAACTCAACGCCTGAGGCCGCCAAATTACGAAAATTACCCTGGGGCTATATTCACAGACGGCATGTGCCCGCGAAGATTACACTCCTCCTAGGGTAAATGGAACATTCCAGACTCAGAGGTTCCCTTGGTTTTCCAATCCAAGCCACCGTTTAAGAGATACTTGAGTTAATCCATTAAACGAATAAATTAATTATTTAATTTATCCATTTAATATTCCGGAAGCAAGCGAGGGGTCCAAACACCCTGTGACGACATGCTTTATGTCATTCCTAGGTTAAAAACCCCATTTCAGACCCATCCGTACACTAATATTGGTGATCTGGATCACCGTTTAAGAGTTATCCCATTTATTTGGCGTGACCAGTGTGAATGCACTGAAAATTTAATTACGGCCACACTGAGGCTCGGAATCGCACGCCGTCTGAAGGCGCTGCTCTGGAATAATATCAAGAATATTCCAAAGTCCTTTATAGCCAAAAACCGGGTTCTTACACCTTTACCCATGATATAAATAAATTTATTATGTATGATATGTTTAAGAAAAGATCTAGTTATCAATAACTTAGTTTAAGATAATGTAAGTCACTTATAGACCATTTATTTATGTTTCCAAATTTATAAGGGTGTTATCCATAAATTATTGTGGAATGTATTATTATGTTATGAGATGAATATTGATCTATTAATATTTTATATTCATGTATAACATGTTTGGATCTATATAGTTCATATTAGAGAATTTTTTAGTTTACCAATGGATACTTGGATGAGAAAACATTAATGACATTCTTATTGATATTTCAAAGGACATTATAGGGATATCTCAATTTATAATTCTATGTATCATTCAAATTATATTGAAATTTTATTAAATATAGTAAATAATACAGTGATTGGTTTCAAAAAAATTAAAACCCTTTATGGATATTAAAAGTGGATGTGGCTCTAGAACATAGCTACCTAGGGGTAATAACTATGAAAAGGGTGTACTGATATGGAATTGATCATTACCGGGTGTATGAATGTTGTCCTTGATGCATGCCTAATTTCAAACCCTTAGTGGATATTATTTTTATATTCACAAAATCTTAATGAACTTTCATGATGTATTTAAATAGATAATAACCATCCATCCAAATACTTTTTTTCATTATAAAAAATAATCCACGTTTTGGGGGAGTGGGAACCTTACAAACACCTTATACAAGATTCAAAAACATCCATATAGAAATAAAATATCATGAAAAGGCACATTCAAAATCGAAAATTCAAATTTAAAAATTGAAAACTCATACCACGGGAAAAGAAAACCGCCCATGAAACCCAAAATGAGAGAATCCATGTCACTTTCGGCACCATCATCACCTCATCGGCCTTATCGATTTGTCACTATCACTGCCTTCACATCAACTCATCACCATCAAATTATCATCAGCGACTCATCACCGTCGGCTACACTTCGTCACAGCTGGCACCGAACCCCATCTTCATCACCAACTGATCGTCATCGAGGATCCAATGACCGGAACGAACATTGATGATTCATCATTTTCACCCTCCTAGAGTTATATGCTCGAACTCACATCCCAAGGAACTGAGAAAACCACTGCCCGCATCCGCTTCAGAGAGAGTGGTGAGGTCCTGGATCAAGAGTAGAGAATTGAGCATACAATTCTAGGTTAGAATTCCGGTGAGACCCCCTAGAATCTATCATCATTGAGACGTTGTCCATCATACATCTTGACCAATCACAACCCCATCATTTCTTTAGATCAAATCACTGGAGAGCCCTTCCATTAGATTCTTTCATCACTATCATAAGATTTTCATCGTCTCTGACTTTATCTGAGTCCCAAAACCAGTCAAAAAACCCATATCAGTGTCGCTCCACCTTCACGGTAAAAAAATGAACTCTGAAGAGAAAAATAAACACCATATTATTTAAAGAAGAAACACAAACAAAAAGACAAAAAACCCAACTTCATAGAAAAGGAAAAAATTCAAGAGGCGTTTTAGCCGAAAGCCGACAAACCATGCTTCCCAGAACCATAGAGAATCCACTACTCCAAATACGACTAGGAGAGGTGCCGAGGAACTCAAGGTCAGAGTAGGGTTCAACAGCTGGGGGGCTTCGAACAATTCCAATGTGGTTTAGAAAACTAGAGGATGACACAATGAGAGCAGACCAAATATAGGAGCGCCAGCAAACCCATCAGCCTCCAGAACAACACATTACCCAAAACCCTATAGAACCGAAGCTCCAGCTCTGACATGGAGAAAAAAAGGGGAACATGGGATCAGAGAGAGTTTTGAGTAGCATATGACTTCTGTAACATCAAAACAATAATGGGAATATTGATGAAACAACAGGTGAAAACCCCTTGCAGCGATCCCTAGAGAGATAAAAAATGAGAGGAGGAAAATACAGATTGGGAGAATATATGAAGCGGAACAGCAATGCTAGTGGAGAAGAAAGAGGAACTGGTTTAGTATTCAATGAGACAAACAATATGTCTATGAGATACCAAATGGAATGATGAATCTACTGAATGATATTATGATTATTCTTAATAATTTATCGTGATATATGATTAATAACTTTCACCTTAACTAACTCTCAGACCCACCAAAAAAGAAAATGATAGAGTTCCTTGTAATTTTGAATGGTGGAGACCATGGAGGAAATATGACTAAGTTCTTATATTTTAATAATTTTGGAATAATAACTCCAATTAATGACTTAAAGGAATGAGAGGGTATTTTATGTGAGTATAAGAAATACACAAATTATACAATTTTTGGGTAAAAATGAAAAGTTCGGTAAACACAGTGGATGGGAATAATGGTTTCCCTAAGGCATCATCAATAGTTTAATGTTAAAAATAAGTAATGTATGGCCATTATAAAAATTGATGTCCTGGGGGGAATTCTCAAGATAGGGTCAATAAGGTTGTACATGTAAATTTATTTTGTTGATGATGAAGTGACTACAAATGAAAAATGAAAGGAAATCAGTATTAAGAAATAAGCGGATTAATCCTAGATAATTTCTTAAGAATTAAGTAGAATTATTGAAGTTTTTATGTATTGGATTCAATAATTTTGAAATATATATAGATTGGTTAGTATAGGTTTTTAGTGTTGGATTTGAAAGAATATTTTGAATGGTGCTGATGTCCTTGAAAAGTTAATTAATGGAAAGGTCATATTTCATGAAAAATACATAATTAAGTGAAAGATAAACCTTAATATTTTCAGGATGTTTTGATAAATATGTTTTAATAAATAAATTATTGATAAAGATAAAATAAATTAGATAGTACTGATTACCTTGGAACAGATTAATGGTTTTTTTAAAATGGTGTTTGTAATGTCCCCGGCCCGGAAGCCACTAAACTGGTGCTCCGACCCGAGTGGCTAAATGACATTAAGCGCGCCTCCTCATACGCCAAAGGCTGCTGACTAGCAGCGGGGGTCTATAGAGTCAAGTGGGGAGACTATACCCCCTTTTTATCTGAGTAAGCCACAACAGAAATAAACCAAATAGTGGAAACAATAACCAATAAACAACGAACATGTATAATAAACATTTCCAATAGTAAATATGCCATGTCATACTACAAGTTCAAGAGTGAACAAAACCCAAAATAAATACAATGGCCAAAATCCCCAAAATGTTCCCGACTCCAAGTCTGGATCCTCCACCAAGTTCTACCCATGTTCACTCACTATCTAGCAATGACCTTTGACCTTCTCCTTACCTGCAAACATGAATTCTGCGCGGGAACCCAATGGCGGCCCGAGAAAGGTGTGAGTACAACTCAGTAGGCCACCACTAATGGTATCTACAAAATATCCAGTATAAACAGGTAGTGCATGCAAAAGGAATATGAATGATAACTGCCAAGTAACTATTTAAGGTTCCATTAAACAGTTCAGATCCAAATCCATTGCTACTTCCATTACCATTCATTACACACCCATTATCACCATTTACCAAGTCATCACATTTCCATGGGTTAATCACATACATTATGTGACATGGGTCTCAGGCCAAAAATCACATGAAAGAGGGTAAACACATTGTCATCCTATCTCTCTTGGACTAACCCCCTCATAGCAACCATATCCTCACCTCGAAGCCTCAGTCTGGGTGGATGCAACCATTAAGAGAATAGAACCCCAGTCCCATTTCTTAATCCATGCATTTAGGGTGGAGTTCAGAGCATCAGTCTTTACTCGACCCGTGGGCGTAGATCCTCAAGTCATACCCCACACTACCAAGCCATGTGCACATGCTTATATATAAATAACCATCAACCATCCAAACCATTTCCCTTCGGTAAAGACTATTCAAAAAAACCCACATGGGTGTCCACATCATGCCTTAACCCATTAACACATTATCATTTCACATCATTTAACCATTCACCCAATTCCCATGTGTTATTTTTATCCCACTAATAATTCAACACTAAACTCATAATCCTTCCCATTATGGTCTTTAAATCGGTTTACACATTAACCCATTTAACCCGTACATCATTCCCATGAATCAACCATTCAACCCATTCCAAATAACCATTAGGTTATTACCATGTCTAGGTGCATCACCTAACATCTATTCCATGTTCAACCAAACATGCCAACATATTCATCAAGGTTTCTACCCTTTATTAAAACAAGGTCACTTGTTCAATCACATTCCCTAAGTTCGGGAAAAGCCAGCACATCCCATGGATGGACCCAATTAGGTCAAGTCAATCCCAACACATCCCACCGGGATCATGTGGGTTCCCATTTCCCATTTAAAACACCATTATTACCAAAAATTCCAAGGTTAATCGAAACATAACCAAGTTGAAACAAGAACACAACATAAACATGCACAAATACCCAAATAACTATGGGATATCACTTGTAGACCACCTACCTCGAAACTGCAGTCGAATGCACTCTCAATCGAGTCCTTAGACCTCTATCCGACCAACATTTGGAGATTAAACCTAGAACTCACCGAAAATATAGGTTTCTAGAGCTTCAAAACAAGAGGGAGAGAAGATATAAACCCTAAACCAAAAAGAGATGCAAGGATGGGATTAGCCTTACCCGGAGCTTCGATCTGCAATCAACGCCACTGAAAACACTTTAGAAACGAGGGAGATTGGTCTCTTGGAGCCTTTGGGTGATTTGGTTCGTTCCTAGGGTGTAGAGGGAGGAAATGAGAGGAAATATTGAGTGGGGTTTTAAAGCCTGGAGAGGAAAACATATAATTTTTCCCAACTTTAAGTGGTATTACGGTTTGTCCATACGGATTGGAAAACCGTGCGCATGGAACTGTCCGGAGGAGGAGGGGTCACATGATTTAGCCTCATGGTTTGGAAAGCCATGGTCAAATTATGTGCATGCTTCTTTCCAGAAGAGGAAGGTTCGAATGGTTTATCCTGGGCAGGCCGCATGGTTTACCTGGCCGTGCATAGGTCGTGCGCCCTGGCCTATCTTGCCCAGATATCCTTTCTTCTATGCCTCGAGCCCCCGGAACACCCCCATGGCCTATCACACATTCAGTAAACATTTTAAATCCCCAAAAACAAAGGGTTCAACCCAAAACACAACAAAACATACCTTTCCAAACACAGGGATCTTACAACCTCCCCACCTTATAACGGCTTGTCCTCGAGCCGAGTTTCCAAACCACATTGATCCATCGAAGAGAATAGTTTGGGCCACTGAGCCCACATATCTGATTCCAGCTCCCAAGTTTCTTCCTGAACATTCCCATTCTTCCATAGTACTCATACTAATGGCACAACCTTGCATCATAATACCTTCTCAATATGATCCACCACACGAACCGAATTCTCCTCAAAGGATGCATCAGCCTCAAGATCCACATCCTCAACATCAACCACATGAGATAGGTCAGGGTGATACCGTCGAAGCTGTGACACATGAAGCACATCATACATCCCAACATACCACTATGAAAGAGCCAATCGGTAAGCCATTGGTCCGATCCTTTCCACAATCTCAAAAGGTCCCACATACCTGGGCACCAACTTACCCTACTTTCGAATCCGACAGTGATCCAACCTTGCCGACACCCGAATGAACACTCTATCACCCACCCCAAACTCAACAGGTCTATGCCTCCGATCTACATACGAATTCTGTCTACATTGAGCCGTAGCCATCTGCATACTGATAAACTTAACTTTCTATGAAGTCTCCAGCATGAGACTTGGCCCCAACAACTCAGATTCACCGGCCTCTATCCAACACAACGGAGATCTACATGGTCTCACATAAAGTGCCTCACACTATTCCATCTGAATCATAGCATAAAAACTATTATTTTAGGAAAGCTCAACTAGTGATAGGTTCCCCTCCCAAGAAACAACAACGTACATGACACAAGCTCATAACATGTCATCCAACACTTGGATTGTACACTCTGACTGCCCGTCCATCTACGGGTGGAAATCTGTACTCAAAAACACCTGTGTGCCAAGTGCCTTCTGCAACCCTTTCCCGAAACGCAATGTGAAATGCGAATCTCAGCCCGAAACTATGGTTCGTAGAACACCATGCAACTGCACTATTTCTCGAACATACAACTCACCCAACTAGTTGACTGTAAAGGTCTCATGAATCGGTAATAAATTATCCACTTTCATTAACTGATCCACAACCACCCAGATTGCATCATTCTTCTGTGGAATCCTTGAAAGACCCATGGCAAAATCCATTGTCCCATCATCCCACTTCCATTCTAGAATGGTAAATGGATGCAACAAACCACCTGGGCATTGATGCTCGGCCTTCACCTGCTGACAGGTAAGACACCGTGCCACAAAGCCTACAACATCCTTCTTCATTCTAGGCCACCAAAACTGCCTTTGGAGATCACAGTAAATCTTGGTCCAACCAGGATGCACTTTCCACTTTGATGCATGGAACTCACGCATCAATTATTCCCACGTACACTCTGGCACAACCACACGGTCACAAACACAAACAACTCCGTCCACACCCATGGACTAACTAGAAAGTAGATCCCCACCTTTATGATTTTCCTTCATGATCAAACACTCAGGATAATCAAGCTGAACTTCCTTAACTCGACTCACGAGCGTCGACTCCATTGCTAAAGAATCAAGAGTGACCTGACCACTCTCCTCCTACACTTTCAGGTGCATTTCTGCAAATGATGCCATCACCTTCCACTCAGTGCTGAACTCCTGAACCACTGGATTCTGAACCTTCCTGCTCAGAGCATCAGCAACACTATTTCCCATTCCTGGGGTGTAAACCAACTCAAAGTCAAAAGACTGGAGATATTCAACCCATCTTCACTGCCAAATATTCATATCCCGTTGTGAGAAGATGTACTTTAAACTCTTATGGTCGGTAAACACATAAAACTGTTCTCCCAACACACAATGCCTCTAGCACTTCAAAGTGTACACTACTACAGCCAACTCAAGATCATGAGTGTGATAGTTCCTCTCAGGGGGTCTTAACTACCTTGACCCATAAGCCAAAACCCACTCATCCTACATCAACATAGCCCCGAGCCCGATTCCAGATGCATCACAAAACATGATGTACTTCTTACCCGGCTCAGGTAAGATCAAGATAGGTGCGGTCATCAACCACTTCATCAACTCTCGAAAGGCATTCTCAGAAGCCTCATACCACTCGAACCTGATTCATTTCTTGGTCAAGCCTGAGAGTGGTGCTGCCAAGTGATAGAAATCCTGAATGATCCTTTGGTAATACCCATCCAAACCCAAAAAACTATAAACATCTGAAACACTCCTGGGCTTATCCTAAGAAACAAATACCTGCACTTTCCCTATATCCACTGAAACACCTACCTTTGAGATGATGTGACACAGAATATTCATCTCACATATCCAGAATTGACACTTTTGTAGATTGGCGTATAGCCGATTCTCTATTAGCATACCCAAGATGATGTTAAGATGTTGGGCATGATTGTCATGAGTTTTCAAGTACATAAGATATCGTCAACAAATACAACCACAAACTGATCTAGATACGGATGAAATATTAGGTTCATCAAAGCCATAAACAACGCTGGTGCATTGGTCAAGTCGAAATGCATTGCCACAAACTCAAACAACCTGTACCGACTCTAGGAAAGTTGTCTGTGGTATGTCGGAAGACCTCACCCTCAACTGGTGATAACTTGACATCAGATCAATCTTATAAAACACTAATTCACCCCTCAACTGATCAAACAGGTCATCAATTCTAGGAAGAGGATACTGGTTTTTCACTGTCATCTCATTCAACCTTCGATAGTCAACACACAACCTTAACGACCCATCATCCTTCTTTTAAAAAAGCAAAGGAGATCCCCAAGGAGTCGTACTAGGATTGATAAACCCCTTACGCTCAAACTCCTCAAGCTGAGGCTTCAGTTCCTGGAATTTTTCCGGTGCCATTCGGTGTGGTGGAATAGAAACTGGCTCTATTCCCAGCAGCAACTCGATTGTAAACTCAACATCCCTTTCGGGGGTAACCCTGATAAATCCTTGAGAAATACATCCTGAAATCGATCCACCACAAGAGGTAAGACATATTGTTCTCCTCTTTCCTTATCATCAAGCATGAGACATGCTACTTGAGCCATGAGTTCACTCAACCAATGACCAAATGGTCCTGCACGGCCTGCTCGAAAATCCCATTCTCCATGGTAGACATAAAAATCACCCTCAAGTGACCTGAATGATATTCTGCAACGATAATAGTCTATGTGCGCCTGATACAACACCAACCAATCCATTCCCATGATTCGGTCAAATCCTGACATCTCAATGATGAACAAGTCCCACATAAAACGATACCCACCAACATCCATGGAATATCCCTTGCACTGCTTGATATCCTCAACCCGCCCCCCCAACGGAGTGTCAATTGACATAACTCCACACACCCTCTCCACAGGTAAACCCAGCGCTACCACAAGTTGAGAAGAGGTAAAAGAGTGTGTGGAACATATTTAAAACAATGCACTAGCAAAATTAGAACCTACAAGGATCATACCTCGAACAGTCGATGGTCCAGCCTCGCCACAACTAGGCGCTAACTAAATTTCCTGAAGTTGACCTGCCCCTCTACCCTTGGCACCAGCCTGAGTACTCTATGCTACACTGCCCTGCTGGCGTGAGCGATCTTCCCCTGGAGTTCCACATCCTCCGCCCCTACCAGTATGGCCCGTGGACCTCCAACTTCTTTCCTGATACAGGGAAACTGATCCCCTTCCCATATCTAGTACTTTCCTTCCCATCATACTCGCCCACCTACTGAGGTTTCCTACAGAACTTATGCACATGTCCCATCCTGCCGCACGAACGACACTCACCTAGATGTCGAGGACACTGACCACACGTACGCCCTAGCCTACTGCACTGATAGAAGAACACCTGATTTCCAATATAAGAGGCTGAACCTCTCTTCCAGACACATTGCACACTTCTGCCATGTTGTGATCTCTCATGGCGTCGCTTCCGACCTTCGGTAGCTGCACCGCTAGTCTTCCCCGCTGGCACCACAAGCCCACTACCTGAAGCTCCCTTCATGATTCTTTCCGAGATCAGTGCCTGATCTACTATCTCTACGAAACTCTTTATACATAAGATATTCACTTGAGACCTGATCTCATGTCTCAACCCATCCTGGAAACGCCTTTCTACTGCTGCTTCATCGCCTTCTAACACTGGCACAAAGCGTCTCAAATCAGTGAAGCGACTAGTATACTCTATCACCACTAGCGATCCCTGAGTCAGGATCATAAACTATACATCCCGCTCTTTCCTCAAAGTCTCTGTATAGAAATTCTCTAGAAACCATTCATGAAAAACCTTCCATTGCATTCCCTCAACCTGCTCGATTTGAACCTGAATGTCCCACCAACACCTAGCCTGGCCCCGCAACATAAAAACGTCCAGCTATACTCGCTTTTCAACAGGGGTATCTAGATGGTCCAGTATCGTCTGGACAGACTCTGACCAGAACTCCACTGCCTCTGGCCCACCCTCTCTGGTGAAGGTCAGAGGGTGCTGCAGCTGGAACTCCCTGGTCCGCTCAAACATACTCAGTGAAACCCGCCCTGGGTTTCGATCCATCATCTGCATATGGTGAGCCATGTTCCCCCAGAACCGGTCTTCTCCACCATCATTGATCACTACATTTTCTTTACCCTCTACTGGAGGAGTGTTCCCAACAACATCCTCTTGTATCCCAATAGGTAACCGACGTCGTGGTGGCATCTCTCTACATTTCCCAAACACGAGATTTAGAACGCATACCATAAAACTCTCACGACATCCTCAAAATCTATTTACCAGCTACAACAACCTACTTTTTTTATTTCATTATTCTCAATATTTCTTGGTTTCATGAAATTCATAATGCACCCTACTTTCCTGCCTCACACACCCATCCCATGCGTGTGCATAACACAATGCATGTCACATATCTCCCTAGGTGTCTACAATGATGCATGAATGCAAATCCTCGTGCCGTTAAGGCCACGAGCCAAATATCATTAAACAGTCACATCAAACCACATGTGCATCACCCATCAGTGAAATATCATCAACTTTAACATCACACAACCAAGAAAAACATTTCCCCACCAAGGGTGAGTTGGGTTTCCCCGTACCTAGGTTAGCTACTCCCAAGCACGAGCTCATTACCAAGGCCTGACACATCTTAACCTTTGGCTACCAATACCAAATAACAATACCTCAGTGAAAGAGAAGAAATACCTCCTATGATACCACTTTGTAACATCCCCGGTCTAGAAGCCACCAAACCGGTGCTCCGAGCCGGGTGGTAACATGACCTTAAGCGCGCCTCCCCGTACGCCAAAGGGTGCCGACTAGCAGCGGGGGTCTATAGAGTCAAGTGGGGAGAGTATACCCATTTTTAATCAAATTAAGCCACAAAAGAAATAAAACAAATAGCAGAAACAATAACCAATAAACAAGTAACACGTATAATAAACATTTCCAACTATAAATTTACCATGTCATACTACAAGTGCAAGAGTGAACTAAACCCAAAATAAAGACAATGGCCAAAATCACCAAAATTGTCCCGACTCTAAGTCCGGATCCTCTACCAAGTTCTACCCATGTCCACTCACTATCTAGAAAGGACCTTTTCCCTTCTCTTGACCTACAAACCTGAAGTCTGCTCAGGTACCCAATGGCATCCCAAGCAGGGTGTGAGTACAACTTAGTAGGACACCACTAATGGTGTCTATGAAATATCTAGTATAAACAGGTAGTGCATGGAAAAGAAATATGAATGACAACTACCAAGTAATTATTTATCGTTCCATTATCCAGTTTGTATCCAAATCCATTGCCACTTCCATTACCATTCATTACACATCCATTATCACCATTTACCATTTCATCACATTTCCATGGGTTAATCACATACATTATGTTACATGGGTATTAGGAAAATAATAAAATGCAAAAGGGTAAACACATTGTTATCCTATCTCACTAGTATTAACCCCCTCATAGAAACCATATCCTCACCTCGAAGCCTCAGTCCGGGTGGATGCAACCATTAGGAGAATAGACCATCAATCCCCTTTCCTAACCCGTGCATTTAGGGTGGAGTTCAGAGCATCTTTCTTTACTCGACCTTTGGACATAGATCGTCAAGTCAAACCCCACAATACCAATCCATGTGAATATGCTTATATATAATTAACCATCAACCATCCAAACCATTTCCCTTCGGCAAACACTATTCACAACAACCCACATGGAAATCCACATCATGCCTTAACTCATAAAACATTATCATTTCACATCATTTAATCATTCACCCAATTCCCATGTGTTATTCTTATCTCACTAAGAATTCAACACGAGACTCATAATCCATCCCATTATAGTCTTTAAATTAGTTTACACATTAACCCATTTAACCCATTCATCATTCCCATAAATCAACCATTCAACCCATTACAAATAACCCTCAGGTTATTACCAAGTCTAGGTGAATCACCTAAATTCTATTCGATTTTCAACTAAACATTCCAACATATTCATCAAGGTATCTACCCTTTATTATAACAAGGTCACTCGTTCAATCACATTTCCTAAGTCTGATAAAATTCGGCACATCCAATAGATGGCCCCAATTAGGTCAAGTCAATCCCAACACAGCCCATGGGGATCGTGGGGGTTACCATTTTCCATTTAAAAAACCTTTATTACCAAAAATTCCATGGTTATTCAAAACATAACCAAGTAGAAACAAGAACACAACTTGAACACGCACAAATACACAAATAACTATGAGATATTACATGTAGACTACCTACCTCGAAATCACAGTTGAACGTACTCTCAATTGAGTCCTTAGACCACAATCCGACCAACCTTTGGAGCTTCAACCTAGAAATCACCCAAAATATAGTGTTTTAGAGCTTCAAAACAAGTGGGAGATAAGATACAAACCCTAAACCAAAAAGAGAAGCAAGGATTGGATTAGCCTTACCTAGAGCTTCGATCCACAAACAACAGCACCAAAAATGCCTTAGAAATGAGGGAGATCAGTCTCTTGGAGCCTTTGGGTGATTTTGTTTGTCCCTATGGTGGAGAGGGAGGGAATGAGAGGAAATCTCGAGTGGGGTTTTAAAGCCTACAGTGGAAATCTTGTAATTTTTTCCAACATTAAGTGGTTGCATAGTTTTTCCGCACGTTTTGGAAAACCCTGCGCAAACCATGTGCATGCCACTATTCGGAGGAGGAGGGGTCGCGCGATTTAGAAACACTATTTGGTAAACCATGCGCAAACTATGTGTATGCTTTTGTATGGAGGAGGAAGGGTCCCACGGTTTAGCTTGGGCAAGCCGCACAGTTTACCTACCCATGCGCAGGTCATGCGCCCTGGCCTGTCATGCCCAGATTTCCTTTCTTCCGTGCCCCGAGCCCTCGGAACACTCCGATGGCCTCTCACACGTTCAGGAAAAACATTAAAGCCCCAAAAACAAAGGGTTCAACCCAAAACACAACAAAACATACCTTTCCAAAAATAGGGATCTTTCAGTGGTTTAGGTTATCATTGATGGAGTTTACAACATTTTTGGATTTAATAAATATATTCAATAATTTGTGTTTTATTTAAGTAATAAGAAATAATTTATTCTTTTGAAAAATGATTATGGAAATTCATGTTATTTCCCTATTTCAAGAGAATACATGATGAATGTATTCACATGTTTGGTACGTGATACTTAAGAGCTACTTCATTTTATTTTTAGGATCAATGGAATGTTTATTTTAGAGATTTATTGAACATATATCTAACATTTTGGATGTTAATATTTGGGGAGGGTCACAATTTAAACCACTAATTAAATGGTTTAAGTTGGACTTCATAGGAAGTTTTAGAGATTAATGTATTAATTAATCATGTTAAGATTTATCCATATTAGATAACCAGTGTTAGACAATTTTTCATAACTAAAGATACTAGAATGAATTATAATAATATTATGGTTATTTTGATTAGTTATAGATTCATGAATACAAAAATAATATTTATTTCATGAATTAATAGATGAATTGGAAATTGATCAAAGCACAACCAAAGGATAAAAGAGTGCATATAATGCTAATGATAGGTATGCCCTATGTGTATTGATCCTTTGTAAATTCATGATTGTATCGGGATGGTATCCTATTAATTTTTGCTTCATCCAAACCTCTCTTAGATTCATAATTTTTTCCATGTATCTCTCATGTGAAAATACATAACTAATCCATCACATGTACTTAACCCATAAGTCATACTGATGAAGCATGATATTTATTAGGAGGAACAACCAGTCATGATTATGGATCAAATATAGAATGGTCTATAAAACAAGACCACTCACCTTATTAATTTTTTATAGGGAAACAACTAGTTTGAGAAAGATATGTGGTAACCAAAGGATGTAATGAGGTTGGTTTATCCTCATTTTTTGGTACCCAAGTGATTAATTTCAATGTAGAAATTCATTTTCATGGGGTAGAATATAACACCCTGAAATTAGTGCAATATTTATTTCAAATAATGTTAATCTTTTTTAATGTTTTTCATTATATGAAACACTGAGTTTATCTTGAGTTTCAAACAAAACTTATTTTATCTTTCATTACCCAAAACACTAATTTTATATTATGTTACATGCAACATTTATTTTATCTTGAGTTACAAGATACATCGAGTTTAAATGAAATGTGACATACAACTAAAATATTTTTTTAATATGATATTTATATCCTAGATATTAGAATGGAGAGTACAAATAAGATTTAAAAAATTATGAAAATATATGATTTTATCATTTTTATAAAAATAATTATTTGGTGAGTAGTTAATTAGAAATTAAAACAAAGCAACATGGAAATGAAGGTTATTTTTTCCTAAAAAAAATATTTTTATGTCCCAAAACGTGGTTTACCTCAATAAATTAAACAAATAAATTTTGGTGAATTATTTTAATGAAATATATATTTCATATAATTACTAAAAAATTTAAAATTCATCTTATGTGTTTTCTTGAAAAGAGATAAGAATAAATCCAATTTCACACTTAAAATGATATTTTTTCAAAAGAGAAGTTTCATCAACATTTAATACCTATTTTAAAATTACTTTTTAACTTTTAGAAAATTTATCTATAAAATATACTTTGTTTTTTAAATCTATATATAAAAATTATAATAGGTTACATTATTACTAATTTTATGAAAGGGTAAATTTTTCAATGAATAGTAAAAATACTAGTTCTTATTATGGTTTTTCATTTATAATAAAGCACTTAAAAACATCCACAAACTTATAAAATAATTTTAAAAGTAAAAATAGGTAAATATTATATAAATTAATAAAATTTAAGTAACTTTAATTAATTTTATATTTAATTTTGATTCTAAAAAATTCTCTACTTACGAAAATCTTCTCTTTGAAAACATGCATTCTCATCACATCAATGGGTTTAATTTTGAATGCAATTCTACAAATTATATGAGTTTAATTTTTAAAAATGGATTTTTTATTTTTAATAATGATAATTGATATTATATTATAAGTTCTACATATGTTTTTTCCATAATAATTAGTAAAAATAGTAAACATTGTTTGTTGTGGTTAAGGTTAAAATGGGTTTACCGGGGAGTTAAACTAAAAAGATAAGGGTTATAAATGACCTGAAACATATCTAAATGCCATTTTATTCGCATATATAGTCCTTATATATTTTATTATCTATAATTTATAATTTTAGATAATTTATTAATATGAAAAATGTGGTTACACCTTTTTCTTCTCAAACATTACATGTCTTTAACCCACCTCACTTATAAAAGGCTTCCCACTTGCCTTTCCTCTTCACACTCCCAAAACCCATTAGATCAAAAATTAAATTCCAAAATAACTTTCTTAAATCCAAAATATCATCCAATAATCCTTATATTGTTCATAATAATAAACTAGGGATCCTTTAGGTGAAAAATAAAATAAATGTTCTGAAAAAGAAGTAACATCCCTAACTGAGCATTTTATTTTATTTATTCCTCCACCTCCTGAATTTATTTTTAATCCATTATGATATAATAAAATAAGTGTATAAATATAATAATTTTTTTTATTTAATAACCTAATTACATATTCTCTTCTATCAAATAGGATACGAAATCATCGCTCTTGTGTACGATGAACTACCACCTTGAAAACTAATGTTATTTCATTTCCATCACCACCTATCATGGATGGATATAATTATGTATTTAATGTTAATATATTATAATTATGGTATTTTTATACCTATATTTTAATAATACCACATATACATTCTTACCCACCATCCTGATAGAAAACAATAACGTCACTCGTGTGTCTGGAGGACTATAGCCTCATGAACCAATGTGATGTATTTTTAATTTTTGTTTTAATTGGGTGGTAAAGAGGATATATTAAATCAATTAATATAATATTATTAATATAATTATACATCATTTATTATGTTATCACATATATCTTTTTAAATTCCATTTTATAGAGGATACGATAACGTCATTCCTGTGTACAGTGGACCACCACCTCTCGAAGCCACGTGATTCGTCCATTAATTAAATAGTATATTACAAGGACAGGAATATAGAAAATAATTGAATAATATGACATTAAAATAATTTTTTATTTTTAATTTATTATTTTCCGATATTTATTTCAATAATTAGAGAAAATTGAATCAACGTTCATGTGTATGTATGACCTACAGTTACCATGAAAGGTGTATTTTATTTTCTTCATTTGAATTTTATGGACTACTCTAAATACATATTAATTGAATATATATGATATTAATTTCATTTTTATAAATTTGGATATTTTTTAACCATGATCTGAGTAATAGGGATGAAAATGTCAAATCAAAATTGACATGAAAAAAACACAGTAGTTCTTAACAGAAACGTGAATTAAACATTTAATTGTTTATAAGTGTGTAATAAAATTTAATAATTAAATAATATATGGTATGATATATTTATTAATTATTTCTAATATATGTATAATATACATATATTTATTATAAAATTTGTTTTAATGTGTATATGGAAGTTTAGACTTACGGTAAGGGATTTTCATCTCACATTTATTTATGATAAGATATATTTCATGTTCACCACCAATTTATTTTATGTAGGGTTTATAATGAAGTTTAATGTATTTTAATATAATTATCCTGATATGTATTTTTATTTTCACGCACATTTTATAACATCTCTTTCATGTGTTTTACAGTTCAATTGTTACAAAAGAAGTATGAAAATTTTATAACAATTAAACTTCTATAAGACCCGTGTTATGTTATGAACCTATCTTATTTATCATTTGTATATAAAAATCCTTTAAAATTTTATATCTTGAATATAATTATTTTCATTATAATAAAATTCTAATTTTATGATCTTCTTTAATGGGTCCTATGACTCAAATGATATCAAAGTGGTAAGGGTTTTAGGTTATAATATCATCTTTTATTGGAAATGTTTATGTTTATTCTTATGATAATGAAATATTATAACCCATATGTTTAGAAAATTTTTATTTTCCTTATAATATGGTTATTATATGACCAAAACTGTATTTCCTTCATTTTTCTATCTTTATGTACTCAATATTTAAAAAGTATTTTTTAGAGAAAAGTATCTTTATTTCTCTATTTTGTTGAAATCCCTTTTTCTATCACATTTATGTTTTCTAAAAAAATTTAGAAATGTTTTTAAAACTCTATAAATTATTTATTAAATACATTTTTACAAACAAATTCTTAAAAATTGAAGGAATATTCATGTCTTTTTCCAAACAATGATTCTTTGGATTTTACTAAATATGTAAATTGAATATTTATTTGAACATATAAATCATAAATAGTACATTCCAATAGCATGATGAACACATTTATTTTAAAATATTAATTTATAATTTTAAAAGATTACTTTTAAATAAAATTATTTTCAAAATTTTTTATGACTTTTTATTTTAAAAATGATTTTCAATTAAAGGTATCATTCATAAAGCAATGTTTTTAATAATAATTAAAGTTTTTTTTAAATTTTTCAAGATTATTTCCAATGAAAAGGATTTGGAAACTGTTTTATATTCTAGAATGTGTCATTCAAATGGGATAATCTATTTTCAACAATAAATGTACAATGTGATCTTTAAAAATAATTTTCCATTTAAAATGAAGTCCTTTTGTGTTACTTATTCTATATAAAGGATATTATCCAAGTATATTATTCATATAATTTATAATAATTTTTTATGTTTATGATTAAAATATTTTTATGAAGCTAATTTTATCTCTAGTTATACGATTATAAAATTATTATGAATCCTTATTCTTTTTCAATAGGTAATAGCATGATGTAATGCTTATGAAACACATTTACTATTATGGGGTTTGATATGATGTAGGTATTATTATCATATGGAACACACATGAATGATTTTCATTATATGATAGTGGTTATGTTATAACCAAGGATGATAGTTATATATAACCAGGGATAGTGGTTAAGTTATAACAAAGATTGTTGAAACCTATATATCCCTTGAATTCTTTGGGTAATGATTAATTCTATATAATCTTAATGCATATATGAGTAGTTATACTAAACCCAAAAGGGGGTATATGAGAGGTTATACCAAGCCAAAAAGTTGGTAGATGATAGGTTATCCCAATCCCAATTAATGTACACTAGTGGTTAGCCCAATCCTAACATGTTATGAATGTCTTGGTGGGTATCATTAATATAAGATTTTCTATGCTTATATATATTCCAAAAATATATGTATTATGTGATTTTTATTCTCTCATGGATCATGTTATTTAATTATATTATGATTCATATCTTATTAACTACCAAAATTTATTCAATGCATCATGTTTATTATTTATGATATGTAGGGCATGGTTTTCAAATGATATTTTCATTTTATCATACCCATATGATCATTTTAATTTTATATCTTTATATTTTACCCTTATTAACCATATAATATCGCATGTTATTTTGTTTCCTTTATGTAGGATATGAATGAATGTATTATGTATGATAATTCTCAGAATGGCTCTAGTTATAAGGAACCTAGTGGGAGATGACGTAGCTCACTTATGGACAAATTGTATCTATTTCCAAGTTTCCAAATTCACTATAGATAAATTATTCTATTGTCGATCATTATGTGATTTAATGAATATGCATCTTCTAAAATATTATATTTATGTGTGGGAAGTTTGGTCCTCTACACGTAAGATATACCTAAGTAAATTTAAATCCAAATGGGATGATAATTTTATAAAAACTCATCTTTTACCTTTAGGTGCTATAAAAATTCAATACCCTCTAAAGGATATTCAATTCATTATAAATATACATATTGTTATGTTGTTTATAGATTATATTAATGAATCCCTAGGGGTAGTTCCTTTTGTTAGAATTTAAATACCCCCAAATCATCAAAGTTATATCTTCGCATTATGTTTTTTTATAATAAGTTTATTGGAGGTAATAACCTTATGTAGATTCTAGTTTATTTTGTTTTATAGTGTTTCTTTATAGAGAATAATGTGATCTTAATGGGAGTATGTTTTTCTAATTTATCACTATGATGAATTGTACTTGGGATTATATCAACATTATGGAGTGGAAGATTTATAATTTTTAGTGATCTAGAGATATTTCAAGATGATGAAACATGATTAACCCCCCTTACTTTTTAAACTCTTGTAACGTTTTAATTGAGTTGGAATTAATTAAATTTAATGATGATTTTTTTTCAATTTTTAGGATCATGGATATAACCAATGGGTCTTTTTAGAGATAAAAATCGGAGGCATTTAAGTGAATAATAAAAAGAAAATAATCTTCTATATCAATAGAGTTATTATTTTAAACTAATCACATTTTCATTCAATGAAATTATCATTGCTTATACTACTACATTGAACATTAATGGAAAAAAATGGCCATTTAGAGTTTTTTTAGATAGAAAATAATGTTGAAATGGCATGTTTACTAATTTTAAATTGATTGTTTTAGAGTTTTTGTTAGTGTAATGTCTTTTTAGATATTCTTTTCTTCATTAGTAATACATCTGAACACATCATTAAAGATAAACATGGATATAAAAATTATATTTGATTATAATTTTTGAAGTGGTAATTAATAGAAAACAATTTTTTAGGTTTTTATGTTATTATTTGTTTTTTATGTTTTGGTAAACATTTAATGAGAATTATTGTCACATATTTTATAATAATTTCCCAATGTGTTTTTAAAATAAGATTTAATCCAATTCATTTTTATCTATTTCATCCTTTAAAATTTAAACATTAGAGAAAATTTTGAGTTTTAATTGTGTAGAAGGGGTCCTAAAATTTTGTGTTTTTGTCTATTTTTGGTCTAATTGGTCTTAAATGTTAACGCATCAAAACCCCATTAATTTTTTTTCAATTTGTTAGTTTTTAATAATGAATTGGGAATCTTTAATATTGATATGTTTTTATAAATTTGAAGGTATTAATGACACATGGATGGGTTTTATCATTATTTCCCATTGGATATAATTGAAAATAACTTCTTTCACTTTCCCTCTCCGAAAAAACCTTATTTTGGAAAAATTTTGGGAGAATGATATAAAATAGTAATTGGAAATGAACATTTTAATTTGAATTTAACTCATAAGATATGCAACCGAATAGACTATTAAATGAAAATCCTAGTCTAGGTGGAAATTCATTTATTTATTAATTAAATATTTGATGGGTTGTTTATTTGAGTAATAAATTTTAATTCCAACACATCCAATGGTGTGTCTAATTATTTTTTTATGATATCTTAAATTATGTGAGTTTATTTTTCTTGAGGTAAAGAGAAGTTTGGAAGTTCAATTGGATTAAAATGTAATCATGTTAAATTCTCTTAATAAATTTAAAATATAATCATTTTTGTACAACTATAAACAATATTCAGTAAAACAATTTAATTTTATGAGGGTAGTCAAATTTGACTATATGATAGCCTATTGGGGAAACCATTATGAAAATTAATTTTTTTTTGAAATCCATTTTTTTAGGCTTGAGATTTATTTTATTCGACTAAATATGACTAATTGGTTTATTTAGGATATATATTCCATATTTTCGTTGGATTTTATATGTATATGTTATTTTAGATTTTTTCTATCTAGTATTATGGAATTTATCATATTTCTAGTGAAAAATTTTCATTAATTAGTTTTATTTTGTATTTTTTAGTTTAGAGTAAAATAATTATTCTTTGAATATTATTTTACAATTTTGTATTTGTGGTACATAAATGATTATTTTATTATTTGGTTTAATTTATTTTATTTTTCAGAATAAAATTTTTGTTAACCATTTTGGTGTGATTTGATATTGTTTTGAGAATTTTTTTAAATGAAATATTAATTGAGAAGTTGGTTATTTTGATACCATGATATTAATTTTTTTTATATTTTTGGAATATTATTGAATATGGAACTTTTTTATTAAATTATATTGGAATTAATATTTTAATTTATTTTACACGGTCTTTATGTTTGTAGCTGTAGTAGGGCCATATAAGAGATTTTAAAGTGCAGTTGATGCTTGCATAAGATTTTCTAGAAGATTCACATATCAAATTTTATTCCAAGTTCGTGAATTTATTTTACACCACCCCATCCACATATCCAATTTCATGAACCAACCCAAATATGACATCTTACCCATCCATGTATATGATTTGTGGGAAGAAAAATATATATATGTTTCACCCACTTTGTCAAATAACCATATTATTTTGTTAGCTATGTATCCTTTTTTCTCAGTGCGAGAACCATGTATCTTATTTTTACACCTCAATCCATGAATAATTTTTTACCAGCAAACCACATCTGTGATTTCTGTCCCAAATCCAAAATATTTTATGTATTGATTTTCCAAATAGGAAGAACCATGTATCCAATTCTTATCTAGAACCAAAATCAAATAACTGATTTCTTTGTTTTGTATTTGACCTATTTTATGGTCTATTTTATGTTGGTTAAACTAGATCCAACAAGAATCATAGAAATATTGTTTTGATTTTTTGGGTTAGAGAATGATTTTTTTGGTTAGAAAATGTTGATTTGGTTACAAATGAATAAATCAAAGGAGTTTCCTATAAATTGTATAAATTTGATATATGAACCAATCAATCTTTAGATTCACCATGGATGTTTTGAATGAATATTTTATCACACTCATATTTGATGTTAGTGGAACATGAGGCCAACATACTATTCCAAAAGAATATTAGACCCAAATGAGAGGATGAATCTAGACTACAGATGAATCAATGTCAACCCAAGATCTGACAGAGGGATGTCTTATGACACCAAAGACTAAAGTGAGGTGAGTGAAAATTTGGAAATCAATGATCCTGAAAATATCATTTAAGGGAAATTTATTGGTGATCTCGTATTGGAATTATAGGATGAAGCACGATCCAATAAAAAAACATGGGTAGATGATTATGATATTGAGTTCGATTTTCAAGATCATGTTTTGGAGTTTTGATGATGATGAACCAAATTATTATACAACAATATTGGTATGGATGGAGCATTGTGGGTTATTTCTGAAGAAAATGATCTCTCTTTTGATTTTTAATACAGTAGAGGAATTTTATTAAGATACAGAATCAATATCCAATAAGAAGCTCCAAATACGAATGGATATTGTGTCATTAAATCCATGTAGATACTGATGAAACCAGATCAAGGTGTCTTTATATAATTTTAACTAACACTAGGGAATTTTGAAATAGGGCTATGATGAATTGATGGTTTCACCAAGATCCATATTTATGATGAACTGACTATCTAAGGGAGACAAATTCTGAAGATGTCAAGTCTAATTGAATATTGTATTCATTTATTAAATGAGGTTCATTCCTAAAAGGTTTTTGGAAGATTGTCCCAATTAGGCTCAAAAAATAGTACAAATCAATATTATGATTGATCATTGATTGGAGAAGTTCAAACATGTTTCCCAAAATGAGATAATTTCCACTTGAATTATTTTTTGGGTTAAGAAGGTTGATTCAGGGAATTAAATTATTGCAATTTATATATTTTTTTTAAAAAAAAATTGGGGCTAGATAGATACGAATCAATTAGTATTTGTCGGAGATATAAAATTCATATACAAGATATATTAGTTTTTGGAAGAGGATGCTATTTTTACAGGTTAGTGACATAAACTAAATAACTATTTTTCTACTATTAGATATCACATGAAAGTTGTGGAGAAATGGATGTGAACATTTATAAAATAATTTAATGTACATTTCCATGAGAAATAGTGAGTAATCCATTTTTTTATAGAGGACTATAGATAACAACTCCCATTTTTTATAATGATGAAATGAGAGTACTACCTAGAGAGTAGGAAGAGGGGTTTCATACTACAACTTCAATGATGATATAGTGTAATGATTCCACCTACACCACAAACATGGTCAGTTATGATATTTAGAGTCGGTAACTAGTGGATTAAAATAGTGATATCCTTATGATTTTATAGTCCTTTTATTATGCAATTTTTATTCTCTTTATATTAATGTTAGTTGAATTTTGATAGATTTTTATGTCCAATTATTGTTTTCACTTTCTTAAACATTTCCTTCCATTTTAAAAATGATACATCATTTATTAGAGCATGGTGAGATATTAACGTGTCTTTATGTTAAATAAAATTAGGGGTTTTATATTGATCTTATTTGTTTAAATATCTTATTCATTGATTAAGGATTGTGAGTATAGAGGGATTTGAATTTGTCATTATACTCAACAATCTTATATTCCACTCACTAAAAGGTAACAGACTACCTAGATAATGGTTAGGTATTCAGAATATAGTGTTGAGAGAGTTATAATTTTAAATATTTTCTTAAACAATGAATTGAGATTAATCTATGATAATTACTTATTTATGAAACTGCCTCTTCATTATTTTAATTTCACTGTTCACACATTGATTTACCATTTTTCATAATTTTCTACTCTTTATTATAGTTTAAACATTGGTAACCTTAGCGAACATAGAATGAAATGGTAACGACCAAATCTTTTTGAGTAGTATATTAACTTACTCTTAATGACTTAATAAGATGTTAATGGTTAATGCAGAAAGGGGAGTTGATGGCTTCATCCAGTAGACTCAACCCTTACGAAGCCCACTTATCAGAGCTTGGGAAGGAGGTAGCATCTGTGGGCTTCGCTTTGGACCAAGCCCAAGCCGAGCTCCAACGTGTCAAGCTTGAACGAAAACGCTTGCAGGAGAAGTTCAAGTTAGTGGAGATTGCTACTAGGGCAATGTTATCTGAGCCTCCCTCAGATTCTCTCACCATAGCACACCTTACACTTAGGTCTTATACCAGTGTTATAAGGGGCTATGTGATGAGACCCTAGTTTCCTTGTGTAATCCTTTCGGGTGAATAAATTGAGATTTCTTCCTTTAGTGATGTTTGTGAAATTTCAAATGTCTAGATAATTTTAGAATTTATTTTATTGATGAATTTTGAAAAAGGGGTATTTTGAAATATTTATGTAAACCCTAAATAACTAATGATGTGTAATGATTTTCAAAAATGGTCTTCTACAAAAGTGTTCATTAAGGAATTTGGAGTCTAATAAGATCAACTTAATTTTTGATGAATAGTAAATTATTAATAGAGATTTTACGCATAGGATTAGTAATGTGACCAAATGGATTAGTAATTTTCACTCAAAGAAAGTTTTAATATAATTTAGACACCTTGATTAAGTAATGTGATTCAATAAAATGGTTAAATAACGGTTTCATAAATTATTATTCAAGTATTAGTTTTTTCGGATGAATAGTGTTTTTTAATTAAAAATTTAATTAAAAATAAATAAAAAATTATTTTTATAAAAATGACTTTATTTTTGAACTCAGAGCATCGATATTATGTTATGGTAAATTTTGGGGATTTTTCAAAAAAATTGAATTTTCGTTGAATAGTGTATTCATTTAAAAATAAAATTAAAAATATTTAGAAAATTATTTTTATAAAATGGAGTTTATTTTTTAAATAATAGCATTGATATTTGGTTAATGTGAAATTTTGGGATTTTTCTGAGAAAGTTGAATTTTCAGTGAATAGTAAAAATACAGTTTTAGGGTTTCTGTATGTTTAATGACATCATAACTGTGTCATGATGATGTCATGAAATATTTTGAGGGTTGGCCGGCCAAGGGTGACGAATTATTGTTTTGGGGGCCCCATGTGGCCTAACTCCATGATAAATGCCAAGGGAGAGCACATGGGTTTGAGAAAAACACATGTGAGGTGTCCCTTGGCCATTAATGCTTTGTCCCCTCACTTTCCCTATAAATACCCACCCTTTCCTTCCTTAGTTTTCACTCCCAACTCTCCCCCAACTAAGTTCTGGTCTTCTTACCTTCCAAGGAGTCCTACCAAGGTGCCCCCAAGCCCTCAAGGTCCAATCCTTTGAGTTTCAAGAGTCACGTTTTAAGGTAAGGGATCCGACCCCTCTCTTTCTTTTCATGTAATCTCTTTTATGTCATTCCTATTATGCTCCATGTTTTTATGTGAGAGGATGTTCTTTTATATTACTCTTACTTCCCTTTCATTTTTATATTGTGAGAGATCCCCTCTTACTCTCATCATTTCATTTTATGAAAGTTTAAGTGACGCCGTTAGGCTGCCGAATTTTTAAGGGATTCTTTCACCCTTCTCTTTTTTTTCAAGTTCGATTTTCATGTCAAGTCTTTCAAGTTCCTTTTTATTATGTTGGGGTATTATCTCTATATCTATCATACTGATCTCTTATGATCATATGATGAGGGACCCTATTTGATCTTGTCAAATCATTTTCTTTTGATGTTAAGTGACGTCGTAAGGCTGCCGAATTTTCATAAGAGAAATCTAATTTTTTTTCCTTCGATGTTTTTCATTTCAAATGGTATGTCCCTAAAATTTCATTACCATGTCCATATGTCCTTCTTATTCTTTCACCCTACTGTTTTATGGATCATTTATGAGTGGGTGACCCATGTCCCCTCTCATTTCAATGTTTTATAAAACCCCGAAACTTAGCCGTTATGCTGCATAATTTTCCCCTCAAAATGCCTCTCTCTTTTCTCAAAAATTATTTTATGTTATAAAGTGAATACTCAAAGCTCTTATTTCTACAAGGTTATTCACATATATATCAAAATATTACATTTTAAATTCTGGGATTTACATACCTGAGACTCGCTTTCCCTTTCTGTGGGTTTAAAGTGACGTAAAGATCATGTCTTTAAAGCAGTTTTTAAAACGTTATGATTATGAAATGAATCCCATTTATTTTATGCTATGTGGGTGTTTCACACGGAATCCGGGGATGACCTCCTGGACGGGAGATTCAAACGTCCCGATCGGTTTCTAATGGGTTTGTTCGTAGAACCGGAAACATCCAATGATTCCACATCCGTTTGGACCTACTTTCCAAAGGCAGACGCTCATTAGCTTGTGGACTAATGAGACTTAGGAATTTTCATTGGTCGAGAGGATGGGAGGTCGGACTCATCACACCTTTTTGAGGGGAATTATTGTCTACTCCGGGACTCTCTTTATAGATTTAAGTTATGTTCGTGAATCCTTATTACATTACCAAGTATAAAATGTGCTTTCCTTTAGTTTTAACAATCAATGATAAAATATGCAAGAAATTTAGAGAATCTTTTATATGTATTCGAGGTTCTTCATCAATAGAGAATCATCTATATCTATTTAGAGATTCTTGGTCAATGGTATCCTTCAAAACATTTATATAAAAGTCTCTTGGTCATTATGATGACCAGGCTGGTTTTAAAGCCACTCAGTGGGGCACTTGAAGTTTATCGTCATTCAGAAGGACAGAGATTATTTCAAAGTTGGGATCGAACCCATAAATGGGCTACCTACGTATCCTTTCTTTTGGAAAAGGAATCAGAACCCACGTAGTTCGAGGAATGGGGTATGATGTTTATGATTGATGGCTCAAAGATGAATGTCATAATTACTTTTACACTCTAAGCTCACGTGAGTCATGCTCGGTGTGAGAAACAAGAGGTATTGATAAAATTTAGACAATTGTGCCATAAAAGATGCAATCATAAGAATTTGTTTGGGGCTTATGTATAGATGACTGCCCAGATAGATGAAGGTTTAGGATTTACTTTTAGGGAGAAAATCCATGAACAGTGTCCATAAAGTTATATGTGCTTCATGGAGATTTGAATACTCTAATCTTGGGGCTTACTCCTAAGGAGGATGCCCAAGTTAGGAGGGGACTTATGATTGGGTTTTATTCCTGAATAGGAAACCCAAATCAAAGGTAAATTATGACTGGTTAAGAAAAGTTTAAGGGGACTTGGGGCTTATTCCTGAAAAGGAAGCCCAAGGTTATGACTGAGTCTTATTCCTGAAAAAGGAGACCCAGGTTAGGGATTATGGTTTGGGGCTTACTCCTGAGGAGGATGCCCATATTTGAGGTTGGGGATTATTCTTAAGAAAGATGCCCAAGATTAAAGGACTTGATTGGGGATTACTCTTGAGGAGGATGCCCAAGATTGGGAACTTTAAGAATTTGGGGCTTACTCCTGAGGAAGATGCCCAGATTAAAGGTTTTATCACTGGGGATTATTCCTGAAAAGGAGACCCAAGTTAGGATTCTCTCATCGTAAAGGATGAGGTTGAATGAATGAACTCTCCGTATTTTAGTGATATAAGGATATTTAAATCACTAGACTTTGAGAGAGATTCCACAGAATTCCTTTCAGGTAAGAAAGTCAAATCAAGAAATCATTCCATAAATGGCTTTGAAGAGTGTCTTGAAGACTGAATCTTGAAAAGGAAAGGTGAAATGGCTTAAGAGGGGTAAAATGGGCAAGATGGGCACCCAAAAAGATAGGGGCGCGCCAGTCTTGGAAGGCGCGCAAGTCCTACGGCGGAGCGCATTTATTGGCCGCGCAAGTATACTTGCGCGACACATGGTGTACTTGCGCGATTTTCAATCAGAATTTGAAATACTTGAGCGACTCTTCATAAAACCCTTTAGAATCCCCTTGAGGTTCTTCCAAAAAAGGGACGCGCAAGTTATATTGAAGGAATTAAGTCAGCGCGCAAGTGTTTGATAAGTTTCAACACTTAGGCCTTCCTTCTTCTCTTTAGATCTTCCGTTCTAGGTAATAAATTACCATAGAAGTGTTTCGGAAGATTTGAGAAGAGACTTGGGCGTCGGGAGCTTCAATCTGAGTTTCTGGAAAAAGATCCTCCCGAATGGGGGGCCCACATGGTCTATTTATAGGCAAAAGAAGACCCTGGGTGGTTACCGGGCGTTTACCGGGCGGTTATCACTTAGGTCGCGCAAGTCACTTGCACGACCATAAGGCATCGCGCAAGTACTTGCACGACCACTAGGCGGCGCGCAAGTGTACTTGCGCAACCATGAGGGAACTTGCGCGACCTATGGGCAATGTTCTCCTTGTTCATCCCTTTGTCGATTTTTTGATGTTTCTTCAAAGGATGAATCACATTGGACTCAGATATTCCCCTTTTCCGATTTTTAGATTCTGTGACGAAAGGAGCGTCAACAAAAGTCCCCCCTCAGATTTGGATCCGGAGTGAAATGAGGATTTGACTCTGAGGAAATTGAATCCATCCAAAGGAAAAGGGGGCGCACAAGACTTTAGGGCACAGAGGGTAGTGCACAAGTGTGCTTGAACTTGAATTTTATTCAGAGTTCATTTGTCTTTTGTGGGAAGTTTAAAGTCATGCATGCCGGACATAAAGGGGCTAATGTTTAAGGTCGAAATAGCTTTGACCAAAATGGATTAGAATTGACAAAATTCCTTGAAAGTTCATCTGAAAACATATTACCATACTCAAGTATGAGGGAAAATATGTAAACTATGGCTTAAGAATATTTGAATCTGAGGAATGATATGAAAAAGAGCTAAAAGGCATTAGAAGAAGTAGTTTCCATGAATGAAGTTACTATTATTTAACAAAACCCGTTAGGGGGTTGAAATATGCAGGGCCACCTATGGGCATTGTCTGCATGGTAAAATAAATAGTATCATTCGGCTGACAAGTCTGTTATGTGGACTGTTTATGCAAGGCCACCTATGGGCACGTGCTGCATAGTCAGGAAAAAGAACTCCCAGAAATTTACTTTAATAGTGCTAAAAGCCAGTGAAAGTTTATGGAGATTCAAATTTTCTAAAGTATAGAGTTTGTTGTATGGAAAGAGGTACTTGAATATGGAGAAGATATTTCCGAACAAGAACATCGAAGAACTGGATGAATATCACTCCTACGAAGGTCTGACCCAAACGTAGGGAAGAAGAATAAACCATAGACTTGAATACTTTCAGATCATGAAAAAGGATATGGGACAAATATGTCAAGGATGGCTATTTTTTGCGGATCCCTACATACTGTCGTTTTAATACAAATAAGGACAAAAGAGGCATTCTTCCCAAGAATGAAGTTACCATTATTTAACAAACCCGTTAGGGGGTTGAAACATGCAGGGCCACCTATGGGCATTGGCTGCATGGTCAAATAAATAGCATCTTTTGGATGACAAGTCTATTATGTGGACTGTTTATGCAAGGCCACCTATGGGCACATGCTGCATAGTCAGGCAAAAGAATTCTCAGAAGTTTGACATTTTTGTGACTAGAAGTCATGAAAAGGGTTATGAAGATCTGAAAATATTTAAGGTTAGGATTATAATACATAAATATGGGTATTTTCCAATGTATATAGAGATACATGGGTCAATGAAAACCATAATCATGTTGTGGCTGGGTCCTGAATTGAAACATGGACTTCACTACGTATCTCATAAGAATGAGAATAAAGCCATACGTAGTTCTTGAAATGCAATTTAACGTCGTGCAGTACGAAAGTATGAGTGATATTAGTTTAGGGTCATAGAATTTGGACCATAATAATGAATACACAGTTTGTGTTTTCATGAGGACTTTTCAGCCAAGGGACTGAAAGTGAAATTTGGGGTTAGGCCCAAAAGACTTGGGACTAGATTCGAGGGACACTCGAATGTTCCTACGTATCCCATAAGGATGGGAATCAAGTCCACGTAGTTCTAGAACTACCCTTTGTACAAATTTGGTTCGTACATGTGAAGGGTGAAAGGGGACTTTAGTGCAATGATGGTTTAACCTGAGATAAAAAGTTTAGGCATTACCATGTATGCACGTAGTCTTTTGAAATGAAACATGATTGAAAAAATCAATGTCAATAATGGTTCCTTCTCAAATGAGGAAATCAAAAAATATTGTAGTTTATTGTCGTACCGGACAAAAGTGTTGTATAGTTTAACGTCATATAACAAGGACAAAAGTGAATCAATGTAAAGATATTGAATCCAGGGGCGGTTTCAGAAATCAACATCATATGAGGTTGTGGTGAACCGATGTGAAGAGATTGTTTTTGGGCTTGAACCCTGGGAGGTTGCCTACATACCCAGCCTGGAGGGCAAGGATCAAAGTCTGTGTAGTTCAATTAAAGAATGAAATAATGATCAAGTTGTTATTGGGGACAATGATCTAATAAAAAATGTTGTTGGGACTTACACATCGTTAGTGGCCCAAAGGGAGTGTTATGGTTGATGTTCGCTCTAAGCTCACGTGAGTCATACTCGGTGTGAGAAACAAGAGGTAATAACAACCTTAACGATGCACAGTTTAATGTCATGTAGGACATAAAAAGGGGACTATGCAGTTTAAAGTCTTGTAGTTAGGACTATTGGTGCTGCACAGTTTAGTGTCATGTAGCAGGGACAAAATACAGTTTAATGTCATGTAGGACCTATCAAGGATTTTCTGTACAGTTTAGCGTCATGTAGTTAGGACGATGGGGATAAAATAGTTTAACGTCATATTGGACGAAAGGGGGACTGTGCAGTTTAATGTCATGTCGTAAGGACAAAATAACACACCATTTATGTCATGTTGGACGAGAGTGTGAATAGTTTAAGGTCATATGCATGGACCGTGGATGGTGCAGTTTAATGTCATGTTGGACCTTTGATGATTATATAGTTTAACTTCTTTTCGGACGTGAGGGACTTTTATACAGTTTAACGTCATGTAGTTAGGACGTCACAGTTTAACATCTTGCTGGACATAAGGGATTTGAAAATAGTTTATGGTCATATACATGGACCAGGGATGATGCAGTTTAAGGTCATGCTGGACGGTTTAGGGAACTTTTTCACAGTTTAATGTCGTGTGGGACGAAGTTGCATTTTAAAGTCTTACTGGACCATTGCTGTATAGTTTAACGTCATATAGCAAGGACGAACTGGTGTTGTACAGTTTAAAGTCATGTAGCTAGGACTAAGGTGAACCAATATGAGGATATTAGTTCTGGGGACTTTTTACAGTTTAACGTCATGCTGGACGTTGGAAGTGCCACACAGTTTAATGTCATGTTTCTAGGACACAATATAGTTTAATGTCATCTCGGACAAAATATAGTTTAATGTCATCTCAGAAAAAATATAGTTTAATGTCATCTCGGACAAAATATAGTTTAATGTCATCTCGGACAAAATATAGTTTAATGTCATCTCAGACAAAATATAGTTTAATGTCATCTCGGACAAAATATAGTTTAATGTCATCTCGTACAAAATATAGTTTAATGTCATCTCGGACAAAATATAGTTTAATGTCATCTCGGACAAAATATAGTTTAATGTCATCTCGGACAAAATATAGTTTAATGTCATCTCAGACAAAATATAAACCAATGTGATTGTTTTGGATCTGGGAACAATATTTTGTGTTTATACAAAATACTTCTTCAGAAATCTGGCATTAGTTGGAGTCGTGATGTGTTCTCCATCCATTGAGATCAGAGAATACGCTCCATTGGAGTAGACCTTATGTATTGAATAAGGTCCTTCCCATTTTGGTTCAAGCTTGGGAGGCTTCTTTCCTGGTATCATTGGTGCTCTGAGAACCAATACCAATTCTCCCTGAATGAATGAACGAAGACGAACTTTTTTGTTAAAAGCTCGTGCTATCCGATTCTGATAGATTTCCAAGTGGTGCAAAGTGCACAATCTTTTCTCATCTAACTGTTCCAATTCATTTAACCGCTTTTGGGATTGCTCATCTGTTGACAACTGATCACAAATGGCTATTCTGAGTGAGGGAAATTGAACTTCAATTGGCAAGACTGCTTCTGTTCCATATACCAATGAATATGGAGTAGACTGTGTTGCATTGCGAGTGGTAGTCCGATAAGCCCATAAAGCATGATAGAGTTTATCAGGCCATGACCTCTTATCTTTATCCACCATCTTTTGCAGTATATTTGAAAGAGTCTTGTTGAAGGCCTCTATCTGGCCATTAGCCGCTGCATGATATCGAGATGAATGGTTGGACTTAATGTTTTATTCTTGATACAATTTCTTTACCTCAGAAGAACAGAAGTTGGTGCCGTTGTCCGTCAATATGGTATGAGGGACACCAAATCTAGTAATGATGTTAGACTTGATGAAGCTAACAATGCATTTAGAACTGACTTCTTTGAGAGGTACTTCCTCTGCCCATTTGGAAAAGAAATCAGTAGCAGTAAGAATGTACTTAAACTGCTTGGCCATAGCTGAAGGGTAAGGTCCCACCACATCCATTCCCCATGAGGAAAATGGTCATGAGTATTTAGCTGTATGAAGCAACTCTGGAGGTTGATGAATGAAGTTGGCATATACTTGGCATGAATGACACTTCTTTGTGAAATTAACACAATCTTGTATCATTGAAGGCCAGAAGTATCCAAGCCTTCGAATTTGATCAGACAGTCTATGTCCAGACTGGTGGGCACCACAGACTCCTACATGCACTTCTTTTATGACAGCCATTGTCTCTTCACCATCAATACATCTGAAGAGAACTCCATCAAAACTATGTTTGTAGATAATTTTATCGAGGTGGTTTGGACCATCATAAAGAGTAAAATTGACCACACGTCGCCGAATTTGTTCTTTCTTGGCTCTATCAGGTGGAAGTGTTCCATTTTGAAGGTATTCCCTGATAGGTGACATCCATCCTATAGTATGACCATATGGTTCAGGAATGGGACTAATTTCATTAATTTCCTCTGTTCTGACTTGAACATAAGGTGAAATTGCACGACGGTGGGAAATACAGATGGTTGTCTCATCCCGATTTGGATCTGCTAAAGCTGTGGCTATATTAGCCAGTGCATCAGCTTGAGCATTTTGTGATCTTGGGACATAAGAAAATGTCGGTTCTGAAGGGAGTTCCGACATTAACTCTCTGACGTAATCATACAAAGGGATTAATTCTTCTTTTCTGATGGCATAATCCCCATTGACTTGTTTGATTACCAGGTCTGAATCACCTTTCATCTTTAAGTGATTCACTTGTGCTTGAAGCGCTAACTCCAAGCCTGTAATGAGAGCTTGGTATTCAGCTTCATTATTGGTACCACCTTCCCACAACAAAAAGGAATAAGGTAACACTGCCTTATCTGGAGAAATGAGCACAATTCCTAAACCAACTTTGTTGAATTTAGGATTTTCCATTTTCTTCCCTGTTGGACTTCTAGAAGCACCATCAAAATACATTTCCCATGTTTGAGGACTCTCTTGAATAGAGAAAACTTCCTCATCAGGGAGTTCGATATCTGAATACGTGTCTTCCACTGAAGGATGTTCAGCCAGGAAATCAGCCAGAGCTTGGCCCTTAATTGCCTTTTGAGACACATACTGGATGTCTAACTGCTGTAGAATAACCGCCCACCTTGCCAGACGTCCTGTAAGCATTGGACGACTAAGGATGAATATGAGTGGATTATTACGAGATTCAATTGGACCTTGTGATGTTGCAGGTAGTGTCTCAGTTTCTGAACTGCAAAGCTTAATGCTAGGCAGCACTTTTCAATACTCGAATACCGGGTTTCTGCTTCAAGCATAGTTCTACTGAGATAGTAGAGACTATTTTCATTCCCAGCATCATTCTTTTGAGCGAGAAAGGCACCCAATGATCGCTCTAAAGCTATCACATAGAGGATAAGAGGCCTACCCTCAACAGGTGGCATGAGTACTGGTGGACTCAAGAGGTATTTCTTGAGAACATCAAATTCTTCTTGACATTCTTCAGTCCACGGGTAAGTGACTCCTTTCTTCAATAATTTGTTAAAGGGTAAACTTTTGTCTGCCAAATTGGCGATGAAACGCCGAATATAGGCTAAGTGTCCTTGAAGTCCTCTTAATTCTTTCAAATTCTGAGGAGGTGACATACCAAGGATTGATTTGGTCTTCTCAGGATCGACTTCAATACCACTATGGCGTACAACAAAGCCGAGGAATTTTCCTGAGGTTACCCCAAAAACACATTTTAAGGGGTTCATCTTCAAATTATGTTGTCGGAGCTTGTGGAATACGAATTCAAAATCAGCCAAGTGATCAAAACGTTGTTTGGATTTAACCACCATATCATCTACGTAGCATTCAACAAATTTCCCTAAAAAAGGTTTGATGATACGATGCATGGCGCGTTGATATGTTGCACCTTCATTCTTTAAACCAAAGGGCATCACCCGGTAACAAAACACACCTTGAGGAGCTCTTAAGGCTGTATATTCCTCATCTTCTGGGGCCATTCGGATCTGATTATATCCAGAATATACATCCATGAAAGAAAGTACTTCATAGCCAGCCGTCGCATCAATTAAGAGTTCTGTAATCGGAACTGGGAAATCATCTTTAGGACAATACCGATTAAGATCTATGAAATCGATGCAAACCATAATTTGTCCGTTCTTCTTCTTTACAGGGACAATATTAGCCAACCACTTGGGATATTGATCTTCTCTGACGAAGTTAGCTTTGATAAGCTTATCCACTTCAGCCTCGATTTTGGAAGCATAGGTTGGGTGTGTTCTTCTCGCGGCTTGCTTGAATCCTCAATGTTCTTTTGGAAAACCCAAATGATGGGTGGCAACATCAGGATCAAGGCCAGGCATCTCTGTATAATTCCAAGCAAAAATATCTTTATTTTGCTTTAGAAAAGAAATATACATCTCTTGTTCTTCAAGGGTCATGGCCGCACTAATTAAAGTGGGGCGTGGATCTTTCTCTTTACCCAGATTTACATCTTTGAGTTCATCCACAGTGGTAGAGATACCCTCTTCAAATGCTGGAGGAGCATCTCTAAAATCTTCCTCTTCCTCTTCATCATGTGTTATTTCTTCCGTTTCTACTTTAAAAGTAGATGAAAAAACGAAATTCTCATGATCATAAGAGATGTCAAAATTTTCACATTTTGAAGAAGAAGCTTCCATTTCCGACCCTATTGATGAAAAAGGGTATTCTTTGGGAAATAAAGAGGAGATGATGGATTGAGAATCGACATCAATATTCACCTCTGGTGTTGCTATAACTTCTTCTGGCCTGATTAGCGAAGTATAGACTTGTTGGATTTCAGCAGACGAAATGAAAACGTCACCACTTATGCATTCATCACTGCTTGGTAAGTTACCAATTTCTCCCATGTTGTCTGGCTCGATTGCCGTAATTGACATTATGGATCATTCCATAAGAGTATTTTGATTTGGGCCTATTTTGTCAATTTGACTGATAGGTAACACATAATCTGTACTCACATGTGAAAATGGATTTATTGGAATTTTTTCCAAACCATATGGAGAATTAACTTTGGTAATTTCCTTCATTGTAGATTTTTCTCTTCCCTTCATGTGATAAAATTCCGCCTCAATGTATTGAGACTCACATGTCTTGAATGGGGCCTTATCACCATACAATGTTCCAACTTGACCATCGAATCAGTATTTGAGACATTGATGGTATGATGACGGAATAGCTGCATGCTGATGTAGCCAGGGTCTTCCAAGCAAGATATTGAAAGCTGAGTCTAGATCAACAATCATGAAATCCGAATTGGAAACAAGATCTCCAAACTGAGTTCTGAGCGTAACTTCTCCTAGTGGTTCTTGTTCATTTTTATCATATCCTTGCAACATCATGGTAGATGGAGATAAATCAGATTCTGTGAGGCCCAATCGACGAAGTGTGCGAATGGGCATGAGGTTGACTCCTGAACCATTGTCAATAAAAGCTCTTCGAACATCTATACCATTGAATTTTCCAGATAAGTACAAAGGTTTTATGTGCCCATGCACAACATCATCTTCATCTTTATCAGTAAAAGATATCACTGCATGGCATTCTGCAGGATTATTCTCTATGTGATAAATTTCAGCTGCAGCAATTCCAGCTTCAAACTCCTGAGGACTTGACAAATCTTCTATGAGTGCTTCCCGAAGATCTCTTGATAGATTCAAGGCATCCAAAATTGATAATTTGGCTGGTACTTGGGCCAAGTGTTTCAATATATCATACTTTTGATCTAGAGGTCTGCGTTTCCCAATATGAATATGCGGTTTAGCAGGTACCTTGGAAGCAGATGCTTTGGAAGCTAATGCATCTTGTATTGAAGTTGGCAACATCTTTGGTTTTGGAAAATTAGACTGATTAGATCCATTTACCTGCTGAGATAAAGAAGATGTAACCTTTAATCGGTCTTCCAAAATAACTGTGCCGAAGCTGAGTTGGCCATTGGCAGAAGAACTTGCTTGTTCTTTTTGAGCTCGCTGAAGGGCTCTACCACGAGTTTCTGCTGCATATACAGTGCTAGCAGGGGAAGAATTAGAGTAGTGGCTTCGGAAAGATCCACGTCTTCCCCTATATCCTGAACCTCTAGAATTTCCTCGGGTTCCCTTATTTGATATAGGGAATTCAGGCTCATCAAGACTGGAATATGAATCTGTTAATTGAATCATATTAACAGAACCAAAGATTAACTCTTCTTCTGATAAAGAATCTGCCTGGTTAGCCTGTTTAGGCTGTGCCGTTTGGTGGGACGGTGCCTGTGGCTTTGAAGTAGATGGCATGAAATCTGCCAGAGTCAAAGACAATTTAGGCTTTGATGCATACTCATCTTCTCCTGATTCCTCTTTCTTCATTGAATTGCGCTGCCCTTTTGAGGATTTGTCTTTTGATGGAGGCTTTACTGCAGCTTTTGTAGGAGACACAATTGGCTTCTTCAATTGTGTTCGCAAAATGGAATGGGTCTGATTGATTGTCTTTATGACCATCCAATCATCATATTTTTTCGCAGTTTTGATTTTGACTTCCTGCCACTCGCCTCCTTCTTCTGGATCTGTAGCGGTAGTACACGCTACATGAGCTGAAGAACCCTTCAATTTGACTTGTCCCAAGTCAACCATCTTTTGCAGGAGGTCTTTAAAGAAAAAACACTCCTGGATGGGATGCCCCAACATTTGATGAAAGGGACAATAATTGGGACGGTCTTCATCTCCTTCCTTGTTTGGCCTCTTCGGCACTGGTAATTGAACCAAATTATTTTCCAGAGCTGAAATGAAGTAACCAGGAACATTCTCACTTCTCAAAGAGTATGTTTTACTCTTCATATCCTCAAATTGTTTTCGTCGTTGATCTTTTTGATCATTTGGACGAAACAGCCTTTGTTGTTGGCGTTCAGGAGGTGGAGCCCTTCGAGAAGATGAAGGTTTTGAAGTAGAAATAGGTACAGGTGCCTGTTTAAGCATAACTATAGCAGTTTCTGCTTCACACATTCTTCTTCCTGGAGCTGATGGAATTACACGAGATTTAACCTTAGCCTGTATAAGGGAATCTTCAATCTGTTGAGCGATTGAAGTAAGGTCTCAAAACCCTCCTGTGTATTTCACAGGGATCAATGGCGTGCGTAATTCGTCACGCAAATTTTCCACACATATTGGCAACAATTCCTCCTGAGGGAGTGATAAACTAAAGGAATACGTTAATCCCTTCCAACGAGCAATGAAATCAGAGACTCTTTCATTCTCACTTTGCTTGCAGTTTGTAAGATCGAAAACTGTCGTTTTTGGCAAAGTTGAGCTAAACTGAAGAAGGGATTTTTGACGAAGATCCTCCCATCCGATGACTAACCGGGATTTCAAGCTTGTATACCAGACAAAAGCTGGTCCTTGCAAGGTTCGCACGAAGCATCTGAGTTTCACTACTTCTTGCTGCTCTGGAGTTCCCATCATAGGATCAAAACAAGAAACGTAATGCGTCAAATGTTGTTCAGGGTCGCCTGATCCATTGAAAGTCGGGAAAATAGGGTTTCCAAAACTGGATGGAGGAGAAATTGAATCTACCCATTCAGGGTAAACTTTCTTTTCAGGTTGAACTTGCGCCCGTTTCCCTTCCATAGTTTCTAACCGAGGTGTTAATGACTCAATAATAGTTATTAACTTTTGAGAAACGTCAGGTTGAACTTGGTTTTGGGTAGGTGCAATGAATGGAGCTTGGACAGACGTGGTGGTTGGTGCTGCAACTGATGGTAGTGCTGCCAACCGTTGTTGCGTTTGACCCGTAGGATTAGACCTCTGTGGGTGTACTGATAAAGGAGGATATTCTTGATCCATCTCAGTAGTTACAACAAATTCCTTCGGCTGTCGGACTTCAGCATTCTTAAGAAGAAGACTACTCTGAAGTAGTTCTGCATTCAACCTTCTTAATTCTTTCATTTCTTCCTCCTGTTGTGCAAACCTTTACTCTAATGAGAGCGATTGACCTCCTTCAAAGGAAGGGTGAGAAGTAACCTGATTCTTTCCTTTCCCCTTATTGGATCCTTTTCGGAGAGGGGGAAGTGGGTTACTTGAAGGAATACCCAAATTTTGGGTAAGCCATTGATTACGTGTGCGCACACCTTCTTCATTTAGGTCTGTGTGCGCGACTTCTTGAGTAGGAACCTCTTCGTCTGATCCCTCTGATTGAGCCTCATCTGGTGAATCGGCAGCAACGGAATTGATGACATTAATGGATGCATATTGCATGGAATCCTTTCTATCATCATTTCTGTGATATTGTCTCCTTCTATGTCCATGATGAGACATGGCATTACGTTGACTTGATCCCTCAGGAATTTCTTGGAGAACCGTCACTTGGAGAGAATCTCCTGACAGCTTGGCTCTTCGTTACTCTTGAGGCTTATTCCCTAATCGAGAGAATACTGACTTTCTCTGAGGGAAGGATTGAAGATTTGAAAAAGTCCCCAGTCCGGTGGACTGGGGACGTTCCTGCTGCTTCCGCTCAACTCCTCGAATCCCATTCGTTGACTCTGAGGGTTGGGTTAGAGGAGTCCCCAGTCTGGCAAGCTGGGGTGTCTCTTGACATGCTATGTCTGAGATCTTCTTAAAATATCTCTTGATCTTGCGAATCTTAGTTCGGAAATTAGCTGGATGCATTAACCTGTATCCACATTTATCACCTGGTTCAACAGACCGTTGGATGATTTCTGAAACATCTGTCATTTGATGACGTGTTTGCTCCAGACGAGAGGCTTGTGCAATATTCTCTCCTTCTTGATGTAGGAGCAATTCAACAACCTGTTCTCTATATACTTGATTTTGAGAGGAACTAGTTGAAGCTTGTTCTTGAGCAAGCTTTTGATTATGAACAAAGCCCATTGACTGTGGCCGGCCATGGGCAATAACATTTCATGAGACCATTTTCGGCGGGCTTTGCTGACCGGAAAGCACTGTGAAATGTAGTACTCCGTGAACACCACATCCTCTGATATGAACATCAGATGGAGCATTGGCAATTAACTGACGCAATCTTCTTAGTGCGCCAAGGCATGAACGTTGAAGGGTTCTCTGTTGCTTTTCAGCCTTCGGATACCGAGAGACTGATAGAGATGCCAAATCAGTCTGGCGTTGTAACCCTTCTATTATCTTAAGATGATTTCCATATTCATCGTAATATAATACCTTCTTCTTTAATTGACAAAGAGTTTTCCATATGTTGAGACGAATATCATGGATTCCATCATCCGTCAACATCTTTGGAATGTCGTACTGGGAATCATCCAAAGGCCAAAACATGACTGGTACTTCACCTTTTGCCAGTTTTTTCCTAATGTTCAGCATTTCCTCTTTATCATTAAATGAAGATTATTCTACCTGTTTGGACCAGAGTTGGTGTCTCTTTGTTGCTTCATCGGATTCAACAAGATTGGTAGAGAAATCACTATTCATGCTGGAAGATAAATGACCCAGGGATGGTTCGGAGAATAACCTGAACCCCAGGCTATCTTCTGATGGAGAAAGAGTTTCACCTGCCGATAGTAAAGCATCAGACATGACTGGTTTTACGTTTGCAAGTGCCTCGAGATAGGAGGGATCTCTCGTCACTACATTGCCTTCTGAAGAATTTTCGAGACAACGTGAATCACTACTGTGGAGAGGACTTTCGCAGCGAAGTTCATCACCATGAGGAGGACCGTCATGATGGGTTACAGCAAAAGATGAAATCTCTTGCTCCTTGGCCTTCTGACCACACAGAGGGTTCTTGTGGCTCTCATCTGAAGAAGAAACTTCAAGATTGACCGAATTTTCATGAAGCAAGTCTTCATGAGGAAGTGTCTGTTGAAGACCTTCAGAATTAATGTTCCAGTTATTGGGAACTGAGGGAGTAGAATCTTGAATTCCGATAGATAAATGTCTGAGGGCTTCAAGAACTCCTGCATCGAGCAAGGCCTTATTGCAGATTAGCCGTTGATCTCCTGACTGTGCTGGGCGGATCTTTTTCTTAGATGCCTTCTTACTCAATTTAGAAACCAATTGATGACGAAAGTGATTGCTCTGAGCAGGTGTATGTGCCTGATCAGGAAAGATGGTCAGGTTAGGCTGACGATCTCCACTCAAATCAGGTGTATGTGCCTGACTTGGTTGTCCGTATGATATGGGGGAGTATGCCCCATAACCCTCTTGGACTGGAACAGATGTGTGTGTCTGTTCCGGAGTGAATCGTTGATGTGTCACTCCATTGCTAGGGATAGATTTATGTGTCTGTCCCTGAGATGATGCTGAAGCTGTTATGATATCCTGGCAAGCATCCAGAATATGAGCAGGAATTTGCTTCTGCTCTTTCACCATTGACAAAATATGTTTGGTGACTTCAGCCGCCGGAACGGGGATATACGTCCATTCCGGGCTTGGAGTAGGTGTATGTGCATGCTCCTGTCCTCCTTTTCCTGTCAGTGAATCCTGACAGTACTCAAGTGTGGAGGCAGAGAGTTGAGTCTTCCCCCTTTTTGTCGTCGGGACTTTCCGACTGACTTCTCCGGGTGCTACCAAGCGAGACTGTAGGTAGGTCTGATTAGTATTAGCAGGTGTATGTGCCTGCTGATTACACTTCGCCAAACGCGGTTGACAAGATCCATCATATGTAGTCAGATGAATCTGCTGACTAACTGGTGATGTATTAGCAGGTGTATGTTCCTGCCTATGGTACTCCGCCGGAATTGCCTGGCGGGATCGGCATGATGCTGCCAGACGAGTCTGCTGGATAGCTGAATTAAAATGGGCAGGTGTGTATGCCTGCTCGTTGTTTGCCACCAAGTTAGGTTGGTGGACTTCTTCGGAGATGGCAGGGATGACAACCTGCCTATTGTTAACCGGATTCCGTCTCTGGCGGTTCATCTTGCCTGCTCGGGTTCGAGGAACCTGAGGTGAATGCCTGGAGTCGGTACCCTCATCATGTTGAGGGCGCACTACCGCACGAGTCTGGCAGCGATTGTTGATGGGAGCCCTCGGGAAGGACTCCTGTCTTTTTGAATTAAGGCCACGAGGGACCTGGTCATTCACTTCCTTGGAGTAAGGGAGTGAATGGAAATTGCATTCCGGGGATAACGACCCGAAACGGTTGGAGACGGTAGTCAGCACCGCCTGCTTCATGATTGTTGGCTGCCGTTGTCCGGACGACCAAGTAGAGTTGTTAACTTGGAGGGCATGACGAGCGGCCTCCAGAGTTGGGATAGTACCGTTGTGACGGTACTCCTTAACCAGTGCATTAGAAACATGGCGTTGAAGACGCTGAGTTGGTGATGTCATCCTCAGAGCGGATGACGTTCCAGCAGGAGTAGCAGCATTGGTTTTCACAGCAGCAGACCTCATAGTAGAGGTGTTCACAGCAGCAGTATTCACAGGGGTGAATTTAAGGAAAGCCATTTTTGCAGAAGATCTTGAGAAAAGAGGGCATGTTCCATGTAACAGACATAATCAAGATGAATCCGGCCACTGCATCTTTTGGATGAGCATATGTCAATGATTGCCTTGTTGGCCCAAGGGGCCTAACAAATAAGAAGAACATCACTTTCACTTGGTTAAGGATTCACGTCGGGTTCACCATTTTTTTTCGCATGGAATCCGGGGATGACCTCCTGGACGGGAGATTCAAACGTTCCGATCGGTTTCTAACGGGTTTGTTCGTAGAACCGGAAACATCCAATGATTCCACATCCGTTTGGACCTACTTTCCAAAGGAAGGCGCTCATTAGCTTGTGGACTAATGAGACATAGGAATTTGCATTGGTCGAGAGGATGGGAGGTCGGACTCATCACAGCTTTTTTAGGGGAATTATTGTCTACTCTGGGACTCTCTTTATAGATTTAAGTTATGTTCATGAATCCTTATTACATTACCAAGTATAATATGTGCTTTCCTTTAGTTTTAACAATCAATGATAAAATATGCAAGAAATTTAGAGAATCTTTTATATGTATTCGAGGTTCTTCATCAATAGAGAATCATCTATATCTATTTAGAGATTCTTGGTCAATGGTATCCTTCAAAACATTTATATAAAAGTATCTTGGTCATTATGATGACCAGGCTGGTTTTAAAGCCACTCAGTGGGGCACTTGAAGTTTATCGTCATTCAAAAGGACAGAGATTATTTCAAAGTTGGGATCGAACCCATAAATGGGCTACCTACGTATCCTTTCTTTTGGAAAAGGAATCAAAACCCACGTAGTTCGAGGAATGGGGTATGATGTTTATGATTGATGGCTCAAAGATGAATGTCATAATTAGTTTTACACTCTAAGCTCACGTGAGTCATGCTCGGTGTGAGAAACAAGAGGTATTGATAAAATTTAGACAATTGTGCCATAAAAGATGCAATCATAAGAATTTGTTTGGGGCTTATGTATAGATGACTGCCCAGATAGATGAAGGTTTAGGATTTACTTTTAGGGAGAAAATCCATGAACAAGGTCCATAAAGTTATATGTGCTTCATGGAGATTTGAATAATCTAATCTTGGGGCATACTCCTAAGGAGGATGCCCAAGTTAGGAGGGGACTTATGATTGGGTTTTATTCCTGAAAAGGAAACCCAAATCAAAGGTAAATTATGACTGGTTAACAGAAGTTTAAGGGGACATGGGGCTTATTCCTGAAAAGGAAGCCCAAGGTTATGACTGAGTCTTATTCCTGAAAAAGGAGACCCAGGTTAGGGATTAAGGTTTGGGGCTTACTCCTGAGGAGGATGCCCATATTTGAGGTTGGGGCTTATTCTTAAGAAAGATGACCAAGATTAAAGGACTTGATTGGGGCTTACTCCTGAGGAGGATGCCCAAGATTGGGAACTTTACGAATTTGGCGCTTACTCCCGAGGAAGATTCCCAGATTAAAGGTTTTATCACTGGGGATTATTCCTGAAAAGGAGACCCAAGTTAGGATTCTCTCATCTTAAAGGATGAGGTTGAATGAATGAACTCTCCGTATTTTAGTGATATAAGGATATTTAAATCACTAGACTTTGAGAGAGATTCCACAGAATTCCTTTCAGGTAAGAAAGTCAAATCAAGAAATCATGCCATAAATGGCTTTGAAGAGTGTCTTGAAGACTGAATCTTGAAAAGGAAAGGTGAAATGGCTTAAGACGGGTAAAATGGGAAAGATGGGCACCCAAAAAGATAGGGGCGCGCAAGTCTTGAAAGGCGCGCAAGTCCTACGGCGGCGCGCAAGTATTGGCCGCGCAAGTATACTTGCGCGACACATGGTGTACTTGCGCGATTTTCAATCAGAATTTGAAATACTTGAGCGACTCTTCATAAAACCCTTTAGAATCCCCTTGAGGTTCTTCCAAAAAAGGGACGCGCAAGTTATATTGAAGGAATTAAGTCGGCGGGCAAGTGTTTGATAAGTTTCAACACTTAGGCCTTCCTTCTTCTCTTTAGATCTTCCGTTCTAGGTAAGAAATTACCTTAGAAGTGTTTCGGAAGCTTTGAGAAGAGACTTGGGCGTCGGGAGCTTCAAACCAAGTTTCTGGAAAAAGATCCTCCCGAATGGGGGGCCCACAGGGTCTATTTATAGGCAAAAGAAGACCCTGGGCGGTTACCGGGCGGTTACCGGGCGGTTATCACTTAGGTCGCGCAAGTCACTTGCACGACCATAAGGCATCGCGCAAGTACTTGCACGACCACTAGGCGGCGCGCAAGTGTACTTGCGCGACCATGAGGGAACTTGCGCGACCTATGGGCAATGTTCTCCTGGTTCATCCCTTTGTTGATTTTTTGATGTTTCTTCAAAGGATGAATCACATTGGACTCAGATATTCCCCTTTTCCGATTTTTAGATTCTATGACGAAAGGAGCGTCAACAGTGGGTTATTTATGAAATGTTTGATGATGATATATGTGGATCACATGATAATAAAGGCAAATTTAAGGGTGCACCCTGATAGCGCTCCAATGCATTGGGTAATGATGTAACCACTAGAGATTACAATTTTCACGATACCTTGGTGAATAACCTTGGTAATTTTGAAATGACACCTTGGGGATGGACCTTGGTGATATGTTCATGATTGTCTATGTTAAATGATGTAGCCTCATCTTCAAGTTATGAAAAATGTTATTTTTATTATGAAATGCCTCATAATTTCTTTCTCATGCCTTAAAGTTCTTTTCATGTCCTTATTGAAGTATCTCAAGTTCACATGTAAAATGTTCCTCTTGTTTCCCTTACTGGGCCTTCTGCTCACCCTTTCTTTTGATGTATGTCCCCAGGTTATGAGATGTAGTAATGAACTTAGAATGAACTTAAGGATATGTCTTTCAAGTGTTTAAGAAGAATGTTTTATGTTGCTTTCGTGTATTATGATCCTGGTTTCCAAGACACTAGACCTTAAAGATCCCCAGTTTTGTGTAATGTAATGAAAGATTATGTTATAAAATGGCGGGATGTCATAGTTGGTATCAAAGGATGGTTTAGTTATTTGTGGAAATTAGGATATAAAAACATTAGGAAGAACCCTATAGAAAAGTTTAAATATAGGAAAACTTCCTGGTATTTTGGTAAGTATTGAGAAAGTGGTCTATCAAACAAATACATCCCTGTCTGGATACGAGCAGGTAGAGGCGGCTCTGGCACAGATGTACATAGGGGTAAAACCCGAAAACATCGCTTTGAGCTAGACTCGAACGGGAACTGGTGCACGATAACGGGCCTTGCTGCACTCTTAGTTACGACACTCCCGGGGGATATGTTTGGTCAATCACATGATTTTTATGAATCATTATGAAGGAATTATAGAGAACTATAATTTTCTAAGCACGAGGTCTTAGTTAAAAGATTCATAAATGAAATAAGTTTCTCACTAAGGTTTTATTCTTTTAGAAAATGGTGGGCAATAGGAGAAACCATGCCGATGGTGACCGCAATGCACCATGTGCTGACGGCCCTCCGATGGAAGCCGGAATGGAAACATTCATGCGAATGATGAACCAATTGACTCAAGTTATGAGTAATAACTTGAATCAAGCTGAGAGGTCGACCTCACAACGAAGGGAACAAATTTCTGTTGAGTCCTTCATGCGTCAATGACCGCCAACATTCAGTGGATCTACTGACCCATTGGTTGCGGAACAATGGATAAGCTCCATTGAAAAGATCTTTTCTATACTTCATTGTTCGGAACAAGAAAAATTCACCCTTGCTGTTTACCGCCTAGAGGGAGAAGCTGATCAATGGTGGTCACTGATCAAAAACACAAAGCCACGAGGAGAGATGGAAGCTATGGAGTGGGAAGAATTTCGGGGGATTTTCTTTAACAAGTATTTCCCTCGTTCCATGAGAACGAAAATGGAGAAAGAGTTTCTCGAGATGAAGCAGAATGAGAATGAATCTGTCGGAAGCTATGAGATGAACTTCACAAGGCTTTCCGGTTATACCTCAAGCTTTGTCATGGACCCTAATGAGAAGCTTGATAGATTCTTTGGCGGACTACGACCACATCTGCGGAAGAATCTATCCAACAGGGACTACGATAGCTATGAAGAAATAGTTCGAAGTGCTATGATTGTTGAACTAGAGTTTGGGGAGACACAATGGTCTCACAAATCTAATGAGAAGAAGAGAACTCTAGAACCAAGCCTGGGAAGAAGTTTTGATCAGGAAAGAGGTGGAAATCATATGCAACATGCCACATGCAATAAATGTGGGAAGAAGCATCCGGGGAACTGCTTGATCGGAAGTGGCAAGTGCTATAGGTGTGGAAAAGAAGGCCATATTTCTCGGAATTGTCGTGGTGATGTGAAGCCTCAACATCCCAACACTAACGACAGAGGAAAGATGGTTCTGGCCCTACCTGAAGTCACATGCTTCAAGTGTGGACAGCTTGGGCACTTTGCTAATCAATGTCCAAATCCGAGGGCGGTGGAGGGGAATCACCATCAACCTCAGCAGAGGCCAAGGGAGCAAGGTAGTGCTTTCTCTATCACAACAACTGAAGTTGAAGTTCCGAACGATGTGGTAGCAGGTACTCTTGTTGTCCTCTCAAAACTAGCAAGTGCTTTATTTGATTCTGGTTCTACGCATTCCTTTATTTCTTCCAAGTTTGCAAAGAATATAGAATCAATCCCCGAACTGCTTGAAGTAGAGTTGTCAGTCAAGACTCCAAGTGGGATTATCCATGCATCAACAGTGTTTAGAGACTCAAGTGTTTACTTTGGTGAGCACAATCTTATCGCAAATCTATTAGTCATTCCCATGATGGAATTTGACATTATACTAGGGATGGACTGGCTCTCAAAGTATAACGCTAAGATCAAATGCAGAAGTAAGGAAATCTCAGTAGTCTTGAATGAACGACCTACAGTTATCTTCCGAGGAGAGATATCCTGAACTGATCCCTATCTAGAAGCACCTCCTATAGCTTTCTTTATGGAGTTAATCAGTGATGAGGAAGAAGGGAAAGGGAGCATACAAATTGAAGATGTTCCGATTGTTCAGGAATACATGGATGTATTTCCTGAGGAGTTACCTGGACCTCCCCCAGAAAGAGAGGTAGAGTTCTCCTTTGAACTCGTACCTGGGTCTCAACCGATATCAAAGACTCCATATAGAATGGAAAATGTGGAGCAAGAGGAGCTAAAGAAACAAATCCAAGACTTGTTGGAGAAGGGGTTTATCCGACCGAGTGTGTCTCCTTGGGGAGCACCAGTTCTCTTTGTGAAGAAGAAGGATGGATCAATGCGGCTATTCATTGATTATAGAGAACTGAACGGGATCACAGTGAAGAACAGATACCCTCTTCCAAGAATTGATGATTTATTTGACCAACTTCGTGGGGCTCAATACTTCTCTAAGATTGACCTTCGATCTGGTTATCATCAACTGAGGGTGAAGAAGGAATATATTCCAAAGACTGCCTTCCGATCAAGATATGGGCATTATGAGTTTACTGTTATGCCCTTCGGCTTGACTAATGCTCCTGTTATTTTCATGGATTTGATGAATAGAGTCTTTAAGGACTACCTTGATAACTTTGTGGTAGTTTTTATTGATGATATTTTGATATATTCAAAAAGTCGTGAGGAGCATGAAGATCATCTGAGGGTTATTTTGAAAACTCTACGGAAGGAGGGGCTCTTTGGGAAGTTCACCAAGTGTGAGTTTTGGTTACAACAAGTGGCTTTCTTGGGGCACATCGTAACCAATGAAGGAATCTCGGTTGACCCTGCAAAGACAATGGTTGTGGAGGAGTGGCCTCAACCCACAACAGTAACTCAGATTCGTAGTTTCCTTGGTTTAGCGGGATATTATAGGAGGTCTGTGAAAAACTTTTCACGGCTTTCTAATCCACTAACCAAGTTGACTCGAAAAGGGGTTAAGTTCATCTGGACAAAGGAATGCGAGGAAAGTTTCCAAGAGCTGAAGAAGAGATTGGTTACTGCACCTGTGTTAACACTACCCTCTATCGGAGAAGGATTCGTTATTTTTAGCGATGCATCTCTGAAAGGGCTTGGGTGCGTCCTCATGCAAAATGATAATGTAATTGCTTATGTATCTCGACAGTTGAAGATTCATGAGCAGAATTATCCTACGCATGATCTAGAGCTGGCGGTAGTTGTTTTTGCTCTAAAGATATGGAGGCACTATCTTTATGGGGAGAAATGTGATATATACACTGACCACCAAAGTCTAAAGTATATTTTCACTCAGAAAGAATTGAACATGAGACAAAGGAGATGGTTGGAGCTTATTAAAGACTATGATTGTTCAATTCATTATCACCCTGGAAGAGCAAACAAAGTCGTGGATGCGTTAAGCAAGAAAGATCCTGTTGTTCTGGCAACAATGAGGATCCTGGGAGATCCCTTGATTAAAGATCTAGTAAAACTGGACATGGGAATTATATGGAAAGGGACATCATCAACCCTATACCAAATTATTTCTCAACCTTCATTACTAGAGAAGATCAAGAAGGCTCAAAAAGAAGATCCTTTGCTGCAGGAGAAGTTCGAGGCTGTAAAGGATGGGAAGTTCCATGATTTCAATATTGATCAAGAAGGTGTATTGAAATTTCGTACAAGACTATGTGTTCCATCTATTCCAGAGATAAAGAAAGAAATTATGGATGAAGCTCATAGCTCTACTTTCTCTATACATCCGGGAAGCACTAAGATGTATAGAGACCTTCGTGATCATTATTGGTGGGATAACATGAAGAGGGAGATTGCCGATTACACTACAAGGTGCCTGGTGTGTCAGCAAGTAAAGGCAGAAAGACAACTTCCTAAGGGGGTATTACAACCGCTACCCATACCAGTATGGAAGTGGGATAATATCACCATGGACATTGTAACTGGTCTCCCAAAAACATCCAAAGGAAACAATGCGATATGGGTTATTGTGGACTGTCTCACCAAGACAGCCCATTTTATCTCTATTCGGGAGGATTTCTCTCTGGATCAGCTTGCCAAGATATACGTGAAGGAAGTGGTAAGGCTGCATGGGGTACCACTATCCATCGTATCTGATCGTGACCCAAGATTCACATCAAAATTCTGGAGAAGTCTTCAGCATTATCTGAATACTGAATTGAATTTTAGTACGGCCTATCATTCTCAAACTGATAGCCAATCTAAAAGGACTATTCCGAAACTCGAAGACATGTTGAGATTTTGCTAAATGGAATTTAAAGGTGGATGGGATCAACACCTCCCATTAGCGGAGTTCTCCTATAACAACAGCTTCCATGCGAGTATTCAGATGGCACCCTATGAAGCTCTGTATGGAAAGCGGTGTAGAACTTCTACTTGTTGGGATGAAACTGGTGAGAGGAAGCTTCTTGGGCCTGATCTTGTGCAAGAAATGACAGAACAAGTTCATGCCATCCAACAACACATAAAAGCTGCTCAGAGTCGGCAGAAGAGCTATGCTGACAATCGACGAAGAGACTTGGAGTTTGGTGTTGGTGACAAAGTCTTCCTTCGAATCTCTCCATGGAAGAGAGTCATGCGGTTTGGGAAGAAAGGGAAGCTCAGCCCTAGGTACATTGGCCCCTATGAAATCCTTGATCGCATAAGAGCAGTGGCCTATCGTCTAGCACTTCCACCGAACCTAGCTCAAGTTAATGATGTCTTCCATGTATCTCTCTTGAGGAAGTACATACCCGACCCTTCGCATGTACTAAACCCAGAGGTGGTACAACTGGAACACGACCTCTCTTTTGAGGAGCAGCCAGTGGAGATCTTGGACCGTAGAGACAAGGTCCTACGAAACAAGACTACCCACCTTGTGAAAGTGTTTTGGAGGAATCATAAATATGAAGAAGCGACTTGGGATCCTGAGGAAACGATGAAGCAAAAGTACCCTCACCTTTTCGACTATGCCTCAAGTATAAATTTCGGGGACGAAATTTCTTAAGGGGGGAAGAATGTGACGACCCAATCTTTTTGAGTAGTATATTAACTTACTCTTAATGATTTAATATGATGTTAATGGTTAATGCAGAAAGGGGAGTTGATGGCTTCATCCAGTAGACTCAACCCTTACGAAGCCCACTTATCAGAGCTTGGGAAGGAGGTAGCATCTGTGGGCTTCGCATTGGACCAAGCCCAAGCCGAGCTCCAGCGTGTCAAGCTTGAACGAAAACGCTTGCAGGAGAAGTTCAAGTTAGTGGAGATTGCTACTAGGGCAATGTTATCTGAGCCTACCTCAGATTCTCTCACCATAGCACACCTTACACTTAGGTCTTATGCCAGTGTTATAAGGGGCTATGTGATGAGACCCTAGTTTCCTTGTGTAATCCTTTCGGGTGAATAAATTGAGATTTCTTCCTTTAGTGATGTTTGTGAAATTTCAAATGTCTAGATAATTTTAGAATGTATTTTATTGATGAATTTTTAAAAAGGGATATTTTGAAATATTTATGTAAACCCTAAATAACTAATGATGTGTAATGATTTTCAAAAAACGGTCTTCTACAAAAGTGTTCATTAAAGAATTTGGAGTCTAATAAAATCTACTTAATTTTTGATGAATAATAAATTATGAATAGTGATTTTACGCTTAGGATTAGTAATGTGACCAAATGGATTAGTAATTTTCACTCAAAGAAAGTTTTAATATAATTTAGACACCTTGATTAAGTAATGTGATTCAATAAAATGGTTAAATAACGGTTTCATAAATTATTATTCAAGTATTAGTTTTTTCGGATGAATAGTGTTTTTTAATTAAAAATTTAATTAAAAATAATTAGAAAATTATTTTTATAAAAATGACTTTATTTTTGAACTCAGAGCATCGATATTATGTTATGGTAAATTTTGGGGATTTTTCTAAAAAATTGAATTTTCGGTGAAGAGTGTATTTATTTAAAAATAAAATTAAAAATATTTAGAAAATTATTTTTATAAAATGGAGTTCATTTTTGAAATCATAGCATTGATATTTGGTTAATGTAAAATTTTTGGATTTTTCTGAGAAAGTTGAATTTTCAGTGAATAGTAAAAATACAGTTTTAGGGTTTCAGTATGTTTAATGACATCATAACGGTGTCATGATGATGTCATGAAATCTTTTGAGGGTTGTCCGGCCAAGGGTGATGAATTATTGTTTTGGGGGCCCCATGTGGACTGACTCCATGATAAATGCCAAGGGAGAGCACATGGGTTTGAGAAAAGCACATGTGAGGTGTCCCTTGGCCATTAATGCTTTGTCCCCTCACTTTCCCTATAAATACCCACCCTTTACTCCCTTAGTTTTCACTCCCAACTCTCCCCCAACGAATTTATGGTCTTCTTACATTCCAAGGAGTCCTCCTAAGGTTCCCCCAAGCCCTCAAGGTCCAATCCTTTGAGTTTCAAGAGTCACGTTTTAAGGTAAGGGATCCGACCCCTCTCTTTCTTTTCATGTAATCTCTTTTATGTCATTCCTATTATGCTCCATGTTTTTATGTGAGAGGATGTTATTTTATATTCCTCTTACTGCCCTTTAATGTTTATATGATGAGAGATCCCCTCTTACTCTCATCATTTCGTTTTATGAAAGTTTAAGTGACGCCGTTAGGCTGCCGAATTTTTAAGGGATTCTTTCACCCTTCTCTTTTTTTTCAAGTTTGATTTTCATGTCAAGTCTTTCAAGTTCCTTTTTATTATGTTGGGGTATGATCTCTATATCTATCATACTGATCTCTCATGATCATATTATGAGGGACCCAATTTTATCTTGTCAAATCATTTTCTTTTGAAGTTAAGTGACGCTGTAAGGCTGCCGAATTTTCATAAGAGAAATCTAATCTTTTTTCCTTCCATGTTTTTCATTTCAAATGGTATGTCCCTAAAATTTCATTACCATGTCTATATTTCCTTCTTATTCTTTCACCCTACTGTTTTATGGATTATTTATGAGTGGGTGACCCATGTCCCCTCTCATTTCAATGTTTTCTAAAACCCCGAAACTTAGCCGTTATGCTGCAGAATTTTCCCCTCAAAATGCCTCTCTCTTTTCTCAAAAATTATTTTATGTTATAAAGTGAATACTCAAAGCTATTATTTCTACAAGGTTATTCACATATATATCAAAATGTTCCATTTTAAATTCTTGGATTTACATACATGAGACCCGCTTTCCCTTTCCGTGGGTTTAAAGTGACGTAAAGATCATGTCTTTAAAGCAGTTTTTAAAACGTTATGATTATGAAATGAAACCCATTTATTTTATGCTATGTGGGTTATTTATGAAATGTTTGATGATGATATATGTGGCTCACATGATAATAAAGGAATATTTAAGGGTGCGCCCTGATATCGCTCCAATGCATTGGGTAATGATGTAACCACTAGAGATTACAATTTTCACGATACCTTGGTGAATAACCTTGGTAATTTTCAAATGACACCTTGGGGATGGACCTTGGTGATATGTTCATGATTGTATATGTTAAATTATGTAGCCACATCATCATGTTATGAAAAATGTTATTTTTATTATGAAATGCCTCATGATTTCTTTCTCATGCCTTAAAGTTCTTTTCATGTCCTTATTGAAGTATCTCAAGTTCACATGTAAAATGTTCCTCTTGTTTCCCTTACTGGGCCTTCTGCTCACCCTTTCTTTTGATGTATGTCCCCAGGTTATGAGATGCAGTAATGAACCTAGAATGAACTTAAGGAGATGCCTTTCAAGTGTTTAAGAAGAATGTTTTATGTTGTTTTCATGTATTATGATCCTGGTTTCCAAGACACTAGACCTTAAAGATCCCCAGTTTTGTGTAATGTAATGAAAGTTTATGTTATAAAATGGCGGGATGTCATAGAAAGTATTTTAGTCATAAAAAATTATATCAAAATTTTAAAAAATCATAAAAATTTAATAAGAAGGTGGCCGTAAAAATTTCCATAGACTCAGTCTCCCAGAAGACTACTCAGGGTTTTGCTATACTTAATATAATGTTTGGGATAAAAATTTGAATATAGATATAAATAAAATACTTAAAACTGATCCCTTCACTAATATATAGTAAAATATAAGAATGTAAATGAAAACCAAAATATTTACAACAATAATACAATACAAAAAAATAAAAATAAAATATTATACCATGAACCAACCCACCACTCATGACTCTACCACTACAAGTCTCTAAAAGCCAACATGTTCTAATCAATCATTTTTAACAATACAATCATCACTATAACCCTCAATTAAATGTAAAATATTTTTCATGTTCTTTGGGATATAAATGAACCGGGGGTCTATACCAACTTTTTAGTATCTCATCGATGGATTCATATGAACCCTATCGATATGAAAATGATTCACTCAACTGTATTGCATTAAGACATAACACACACATAAAAATTGACATAATAAAATTGAAATATATTTTTTGTAATAAAAATATATAAATTTTCAGTAAAAAAGTAATCAAATAATTTATAACACTATAAATTATTTTCCAATAAACTCAAACAATAATATACTGATAGCTTGAGGGAGTTCAAAACCCCTGAAACCATCATTGGGAAACACTCACCTTACATGGTACCTCACATACCAACCACTTAATAATGATGAAAATTTTATCCATTCATAAAAAACATCCCTAAATAGAAATACTAAAATACTCTTCATTTCACCAATGGTTATTCATATAAAAATTCATATATTTTCACCCAAATAACTATAGCCAAAAAACATATTAAAACCCTAGATTGTATATTTTCCAAAAAAACATTCTCACTCAAAAAACTATTGGAATTAATTTTTTTGGAAATAAATACACACAAAAACTAATAATCATCAATCATCAACCATATTTATTTGTTAATTTAAATCCATTATATTTATTTATATGAAAACCAACATGTCAGTCATCTAATTTATCATACAATATAAATAATGAGGATACACCTACCTCAATCATTATTAAATAGTGAAATATACTTTTCTAAATAATTATTATTTTTATTATGATACGAATAAATAGGTTAACCATAAAATACTCAATTTTATTCCATAATCAAAATCCCATAAATCCAAAATAGTTTCAAATAAATGAACGTTTTATCATTTGCTAATCTGACATGAAAAAAAATAACAATGGAATGTTATCCACCCACTGTGGACTCCTTTATCCTTTATGAGAAAAATCATGATTTTTCTATATGGTTTTTCCATGCCTTGGTGGAAACCCCACATAGAAATCAAAATATCCATCCACTAATATGATAATAGAACAAGAACATATTTGGGATAAGTGAAAGGGGGCCCAGTGTAGACTTTAATGTATTTTAATGGATGAAATTAATCATGTACCCTAGAAAATAACTCAAGAAGGGTATCCCATATAATATATTGAAATGTGGAAGATCTAATTAGTTTCAATAAAAATACCATTTTTTGGATCACTTCGTAATAATTGAATGGCCAGAAAATGGTAACAAGTTTCGGTCATGGGAATGTTCATTTATTACTTTCTAAAAACTCCAAGGATATAAGGATATATATGGTCATGCATTAGACCATTAATTTAACTTTTCAATCACAATTTCACCTCTAAATACCTTCAAACACTTTCTAATAATTATTAATACATAAAACTACCTATAAAAAGTTTATAATATTTTCTATAATAGTTAAAGCACTCTAATTAAAATCTAACCCAATCAAAACAAAAATAATTCCTTCACTATAGAAATTGGGCAATACAATACATACTATCCACAAAAAACACTGATATATATAAGAATATTTTACTTATAATTGATTCTTCATTTTATAATAATCAGGTAGAGTCCATGTCAATACATATCATATAATAAACAAATCTCATAAACATGATAAGTACAATTATACATTACTCCTAACATAAACATGGAAGGGTACCATTTTCCATATAAATAAAATATGTTTATTGAACCAATTATTACCTAATTATTTACCATTATCTATATCAATATCATCATAGTCATATTTCAACATAAGATTGAGATTAACCAAAAGTGACATACATATATTTTAGACAATTATTCATGAATATATATTAATCATCTGGATTAAAATATACTATCTAATAGAAATAATTTGGCAATATTAAATATTATCATAATATAATTATTTTTAACAATAAAAAATGCATTTTATCTATCACATAATTTATACATGGTTTCCTTATAGACATTAAATTTCAAATGATATCATGGTAAGATGTATAAAAAATTAAATGGAAGAATTAACTGTCCCAAAAGGGGGAAAATGAGATAAAAAATAATGTAATATATATAACAATAAATATTTCTATAAAAAAGTGAGCATAAAACCAATATTTTACAGAGGAAAATAATAAAATCACATGAAATAAGTTTGAATAAGTCATATATTAAATATTACAAACCATAAAAACATAAACAAGAATAATAACATAAAGATGTTGTGTAAAGACAATATTAGGTAATCATAAGTTAAAGTTAACCACTAAAAATATCTACACATTTTGTATTAGGATAACATCCCACATATTATTTCACAGTGGATTATGTGAAATATCAAAATACCATAAAAAATCAATATTTTGAGATATAAATATTTACCAAATGTATTAGATATCACTATTATTAGATCCAGCTGTACTATATTTGTATATCATTAAATATTTATACTAAAATAAAATGAATATAAAAATAATTCCATCAGATTTTATATCATTATTTTCTTGTGAAAATAAATTAGATAATAATGAAACATTCAGGATGTATAAAAAACATAAAATATGAGAAAGTGTATGGTACCATAATTGTAAATCACTAAAAAAATATTGTAAGTATATCCTAATAAATAATTAAATTGTTACATTTATAAAGTAATTTTATTGATAAGTAATCTCCTGGTAAAAGTGATGAAATTATAAAAAAAATTATAATAAAGCTTCAATAATTTTAACAGAATGTTGAAATATTCCCCCATAAAGAAAATGGGAGTTGAAATATTATTATTATAAATAATCATAAAAAATATATATATTTATGTAGGAAATATGATTTATATGTGACCAATTATTGTTACATATAATTGAAAAATCTGATTTAAATGTAATCCATATTTGAATGAGTGGAACTTTATAAGAAAAAATATAATAAATTTATTCATTGTTTTAATTTTATATAAAAATTATGAGATTAAATCAATGAAATATATATATAATTAAAAAGGAAATATAATTATATAAAATAAAATGAAATAATGATATTCTAAATTTATTGACATAATTATATTATTGTGAACCAAGATATAGATGGGAAAATTCAATCTATTGTTTGATAAATAAGATGGTTACCAATATAAACATTAAAAGGTATGATCTAAACATAAGTTATTGTTGGAATAATACATAGGAATGTAAATCTAGGGAATTGATTGTAATGTAAATAATATGATAAATTAATTGCAAAAAAATATAAATTTTTCAATAAATTATTGCACATTATAAATCTCATAGATGAAGCGAGGTTACAAAAAATCCTCAAATAAAATTGATAACTTATAAGATAACAAATATTTGAATATAGGGTATTAAATGAACAAATAAAAGAAAATAGTTTGTTGAAATAAGTTATAAATTCATTTCTGATTATCAATATTTAATAAAATATAAGACATACTAGAATATTAAGAGAAAATAGGAAACATGGATTTGATGATAAGAAAACCAAAAAAAATACAATTATGGAACTAATTAAACAATTTCACAATGTCAAACATACCAATTATAAAATTGTATAGTGAAATTAATTGAAAATAAAAATTATATATAAAATAATGTTAATTTAGTATTTTTTTGTAAATTATATATGAATCTTCCAATGTAAGATGGATAATGACAAAATAAATCAATTAAGATAGGTAATTTAAAAGTAAAAGTGATAGAGACATTATTTAAATATTTTATTCAATAAATAATTCGATAATAAAAGGAATATATATCCTATAAAATAACATAAATATGGGATAAAATATGTGATTCCTTAGTTTTTAATTTCATGTATTATTTTGGGTGTTTACTGAGTTTTCAATGTTATAATTGAATTGGAAGTTGAGAGGATGAATTTAAGATGAAATTTTATCTAAAGATGAAAATAATTCAATAATTAATTTTGTTGATACCTTATTTATTTATAGGATGATAAATATATTTATGTTATCAAAATGAAGGATAGTTTCACTACTAGCCATTAACATGTTTGGATTGTGCCATAGTTTCATGTATTGTGAAATAGTGGGATAAATAATTTCAAGATTCAATATAAGAAGGATTTTTATGTTTTTTCTTTTTCATTGGAAGAATACATAACAATCCATAGTTTAAATCCTTGATTTTAATGTATTTTATTCATTGATTGTTTTTAGTAATGTAGTTGTTTTTTGATGATTATGAAGATTAAATATAAGAGGTAAAAAATATTTTTTGTATAATATTGCATCATAAATCATGTATTAGAACATAAAACTAGGGAATTATAGTTTGGTTATTTTGTAATTTTTATTGATACAATCAAATTTTATAGTTTTTAGTTTATGATAATGAAAGGGGAGATAATAGAGACTGTGCTATGATGTTTCAAATCCTAAAAAATTGAATCAAATTACACCATAATGTAATACATTTTGATATCCTTTCTTATTCACATATTCAATTAAAAAATGTACTCATTTACCAAATAATTAAAGGTTTCTTATTATTCTCTAAACCTCTTTGATTCAAATGAAGTATTGTAGACAACTCAAATATATTCTATAAGGATTTTTAATTACCAACCTTAGAGAGGCCAAATTTTCATAAATATATGTAATGTTTATTAGATTCAATAATATTATATCTATCCTACTTTATCAAGGGAGTCTAGGGAAATTTTTGATATATTATTGATTCATTGAAACATAAAATAGATTTATCATGGGTTCTTTTTTGGCACATAAAGATTTATGTATCAATATTTTAATGAATTTACAAATAAAGAGTAAAATTGAGGACGTTGATATAGATATTATCTTAATTTACATTTTTTAATGTGTAATATACAAGATTTAGAATTATTTTCTTATATCTGAATACTGATTAATCATTTAATTTAAAGAAAACCATTGAGGTTTGTGAGACTATGATAGTGTATACATGATCATATAAATTCTTATTGTTATTTTATTATTATGATAATTGTGGAATGTCTTGTGATTATAGATGTAAAATGATGTTGAATATGTGGTATTGTGGCATAGATGAGTTGTTTTTGTAGGAAAATTAATTTTAATTGATCATAGAGGATATTTATTCCATTAATATGGTTGTGGAAGAAAATATTGATTATAATAATGGATGAAGGAACCAGTGTATGTGATGATTGTTGAAATAAGATGATTAAATAAGGTGATAATGTAATTTTTTTAATGTAGTTAGGGGTTAATATAAGTGGTATAAAATAAATTTAAATCCTAACATTGTTATTTATGAAAATTAGTAAATAAATGATGTCAAAATCAATATAATGTTTGATAATGGAAATAATAATGCTGTAAATTGTTAGTTAATTTTTTTTCATTAAATGTTTTGTGGAAAGATGTTGTAGTAGTGATTATAATTCCAGGATGATGAGGTGATGAGATGGTTATTCAGGTATATTGGTTTTTAAATGACCCTTGGACAAATTGTTTTTGTTAATATATAACATCTTATGCTTTCTTAATTCATATAAACTACCACCCATGTCAAGAAAAAACTCAAAATCCAAAAATGATTTTTTGGTATAGTTTGAACACCTACCATCTGTGATTTGGCAGGAATGAATGGATTTTTTTTATAAATCTCTTAATATTACATAGTTTCATTGAATTGGTACTGTTTATTATATGTGGGGTGATTTTTGGTTGTATGAAGTCCTGATATGTTTTTTTGGGATAGATTTGTGGTCTGAGGTAACATGGTGTAAATACTGGAAAAGGATATGTTATAAGGATTTAGGAAGGTATGGGATTGTTTAGATGAATGTTGTTTTTATATATGGCTAAATATATCTGTAAAGTATCTCGTGTGGGGAAAAATATTTTTTATCCTTTTTTATTAACTATATTTATATGGTATATGTGTTTATATAGTGATCATGAGGTGATATAGGTTTATATGTGACCTGGGATAGGACATGAGTGGAATTTATTGTTCATTCTCGAATTATTTAATATATTTATAAAACATTGATCCATTAATTTTTATAGAGGTTCTTATTGAGTATACAACAATTCACACACTTAAATATAATATTTATATAGATTTATAGGACGTTGTAAAAGAATTGTATAAACCATATTAGCATTTCATTTTGGAGATTGGTGTTCTTTATATTAGTAACTTTCATTTTAGGATATGATAAATTTTTTATTAGCATTAAGAAATTACATAGTTTGTGCAATGTTACATTAATTTAGTTGTAGTTATAGGTATTTTTTTGTTTATTCCATTATATGTATTTGTGTTTATTAGTGGTTTCAATATATTCCTTGTGATTAAATATTATAATGTATCTCATTATTCATTCTACAAAACAACCAAATTTATTCTAACTTATGGACAATTGGGGGCTATATACATGAATCCCTATAATATTTAAAATGAACCAAATATGGGTTATAGTGTATTATATGCATAATGGAGTGGTATATGAGCTTTAATTTTCCTTATAGTGCTCGTTTTTAATATTTAATTTTGTGGGTTACTTTATTATTGAAGGGACATATAATTTTTAATAATAATATGTGATACATGATAAGAAAATATAGTCTGATATATAGGTATTTATATATATTATTCAAAGACTATTTTTAGCATATTCATATTCTATGATATTTGTTTCTTAAATAAATTCAATCTCTTGGATAGCTTGCGGTAAACACATCCCCTAGTAAAAAATGGACCATAATATTGTATATCATTATAACACAGTACTAAAATTTGTGGGTTTGAATAAGGAGTACTAAATTATGAAAATTATATGGCTTAAACATTAATAAAATAAATTCAATGTTTATATATTAATCATAAATAAAATTAGAATCATTTGAAATAAAAGGAAATGTTTTCAGAAAACTGTATTTTTCTAAATATTTGTCTCGTCACTCTTTCCTCACACGATTTAAAATTAATATTTTGTATTTTTTAAAAATTTATTTTATAAAATAAAATTCATTTGTGGAAATCTTCATATAAAAATTTTCTTCGAGTGATGTTTTTAGAATTTTATAAAATGGCAAATTTTTCAACGAATAGTGAAAAATACTTGTTTTTATTAAAAAATAACTTTTCATAAAAATAATATAAAAGAAAAACTTTGATTTTAATATGTTTTAAAAGTAAATTTAATTGAATTATTTTATAATAAATAATATTTAGTTCATTTTAATAAAAGTAATTTTTTTTAAAAATAAAACTTTCTATACATATGAGAATTTTCTTTTTGGAAAATTATATTTTCATCCCGCCTTCTAGTTTAAATTAAAATTATAATTTTACACTTATATTAATGGAATTTGTAAAATTGGATTCCTTATATATAATTATAAGAATTAATATTCATTTATAATTTAAACTTAATTTTTAGTCTTAATGAATAGTAAAACATAGTAAAAAATAATTATTTTGGTTAATATTAAAATGGGTTTTCCAGAGGGGTTAAACTAAAACTATAAGGATTAAATTTACCTATAAAATTGTGTAATTTCTATTTTATATAAATATTTAGAATTTATATCATTTATTGTTATATAATGATCCATTTTGGAGCCATATGTCATGTTAGAAATATGGGTATAACTTTTTCTTTTAAAGGATTCCAAGTGTGTCCTCTCCCCTACATATAAATGGCTACCCCCTATTCTATTACATTTTCACTATCGAATCCTTTTGGTTCATCAAATACCTAACCAAATATCTTCCTTAAATACCTCCCCATATCCTATAGTCCTTTGATTTATCATAAATCTAGTCTAGGAAGGCTCTATGTATAAACCATAGTGGTTTTCTGAAGATGAGGAAAAATTATTAACCAAGAGTTTTCATTTAAATTATTCTTATAAATCCTTAAAATTGTCATGAACCGTCCCTTAGGACCCAGGTCGTGACTACCCCAAGCCCGCCTTCCATAGGCGAGTGGGTGGCGACTAGCACCGGTAAGGCATATCCCTAAAACGGGAAGGCAATGCCTTTTAACCTGTATAGACATAGTCCAAGAACACAATAAGTGTAATGACGATGTAAACTAATGTAGTAAAAGTGTGCTTAAAGTAAAGGTGCTAGAATACAACTCAACTGAAAAGTGCAAGTAAAATTGAAAAGTACAAATACAACTGAAGAGTGAAAAACAGCTCCTAGATCGTCCATCGAGGATCCTACCCGAAGGGTAGGTACAACTCACGAACAGTAGTCCACGTATCATGTCTCGCCAAATAGTCCACCTCCGAGCACCGTCTGGTCCTGGATTCATCATCCTCGATCAACTTTGTACGTCATCAGCACAAGACACAATAAGGTGCGGGCATAGCCCATGCATGGGTGAGTATAACAATACTCGATAGGGACCCTGAGACGCCTGTAGGTCTCTTAGAGTTCAACAAAGGAGAAACTACAAAGTAAGACATCCACTCTACTTAGGTATATTCCCATACATATTCTAATGTTTTCATGATATTCCCAGCTCATACATGAGGGAATAATACCACAAAGGTACCACCCATAAGGCAACACCACAATGGTAGAAGTACCAAATAGGTTAAACTACTAAGTCAACACCACAAATGTAGAAGTACCACATAGGTTACACCACAAAGATAGAAGTACCACGCATGTAACACCACAATGATATAATTACCACATAGGTAACATCACAAAGATTACACTACAAAGGTGAAGGGAATCAACTCACAATCATGTATAACTTAAGTACAAAAGTATAGAAGATTAGTCATATGCTATGTCATCTTATTCTGTTAAGAGGCACTGCTTCTGACCCACATAGGACCAATAGGTATCTAACCCCCACTAACCCACACATGATCTAACCCACACAAGATCGGTATGTGCTGACCCACATAGGATTGTTGAGTGATAACCCATATAGGAGCTGATAGAAGCTAACCCGCAAAAGATCGATAGATGTTGACCCATACAGTATCGTTATTCTTTCATCACGTTACAGCATGCCATATGATTCATCTCACCTGGTGTTATCGAGTTCCATAGAATCTTCCCATTTAGATATTAGTCATACCTCGACCTCCACTAGGGACCTTCAAGTTGTAAGGGATCCAATGCTACATATGGTGCATCAATCAGAAGCCCAGTTTGTGAGTAATAAGCAATTTAGTTCTGAGGGATCAGTTTGATTCAGGTCTGATCCAACCCAGATGTACTCCAACTATATCCAAAACTCAATTGGAGTATCGCAAAATAACATTCTATATCCAAGGGTCCTAGCACTATAGACAGTTTGTCAAACGATCTTCTAATTCTCAAAATATGGCCCTTTAAGTGTTTATGGGTCCGGTTGGGCTCGAGTTTGGGTTGACCTAGTATTGGATGACCCGACTCGGTCTAGGTCCGACCTGACTAGGCGGGGCTACAACGAGCTCAGTTTTGTCTTCAAGGGGGCACAGCCCGGCCCGTTGGGGTGCAATGGGGTGGCATGACGCCCAAGGGGGCGCGACCTGCCAGTCCATCCTGCGATGGAGCGCGGCCCGCAGGTGGCACAACCCGGTCATGTAGGGTCCTCTAAGCTGGAACAGGGGGTGTTCCCCATTCAGAAGGTGAAGCGGTAGGGCCTACAAGTGCTTCTAAGTCCCCTGGGGACCCACTGTGGGTCCCGCCGCTGCAGCTTCGGAGTTGCGGCTTCCCTAGAGGCACACCGGTCGTGTTGTCCTTCCCTTCCATGGTCGGCCTGTTCCACTGATGGCCCAAGTGCACTGCCTCCTTCCTCATGGACGGTTGGTGTGCTGTCCACCGCCTTCATCCACCGCGGACCCTTGCTCACTAGAGGTATGCAACGGTGTGCCGTAGCCACTCTACGGCCAGCCAGTTCCATCCACTGCCATCACTTGTTGCCCTGGGGCTCGTCTGACCCGAAGGAAAATCTAGCTAAGAATGCACCAACATTCAACAAAAAGTGTGGAGGGATCGGGCCTTCTTCATTTGGCCCACACCCTCCACATTAGGTTGATATCCATAGGGTACAAATGATTCAAATAAATCTTTAAAAATAAGTCAATATTAAACCCTACCTCAAGAAATATGGAGAAACACCAACGATTATGGAAGTGGGTTAGTTTTTTCCATCCCCCGAAACTAGCCTCCAACGACATCGCTCAATCATCGATCTTCAGTTCGGTGTTTCAGTGTCTCTCATCACCAATATATAGAACTAGCTCTATCCATCATTTTTTTCCATCTCGTCACTTTGTCAGCACTTCTTTGTGTGGTGAAGCAGTGTCGAAACCTCTCCCTAAGATCCATATATATATAAGAGAAGGGGTGGGTGTCTAATGCTCGTATAATTTATAAGGGTTCATTAATAATAACCTTCCAAAATTCTAATGATGATGTTACATAGGAAATTAAGGGTCAATCCAATTTATGGCTTGACAAATCGCTAGTACCATGTTTCCTCTTGTCCATTAGAGGAAAACTAATAAATAAAATAAAATAACAAAGTTATTTTATTTATTATTTTAAAAGTATAAAACCTATTATTTTTTCCTGACCTACTATGGTCGAAGTGAATCCTCCTTTAAGTGAATCCCGATGCTGTAGATTCAATGGTGCCCTTGTATATTTATTCTAAGGACTAGTTTAAGAGTTTGAAAATGTTGCTCGCACGTTTATAGAACGTACCATAAAAAGTTCAGAAATTCATTTCTGGCACACTGGGCCTCAAAATAATGCTCCATTAATTTTTATAGACTGTTAATATTTGAATATAATTTAAAACAATTTACATGAACAATCCGAGACTTTACATTCTCCCCACCTTAGGGATTTTCGACCCTGAAAGCCCTAACATAGACTTAGAAAACCAATGGGGGTACTAAGCATGAATCTAAGGCTCCCACTCCCATGTTCTCTCTTGGAGATTCCAGTGTGGCCAGGGAATGCACACCTGAAGTATTGACTACCAATAAAGGACTTTCTTATGTTAATCCTCAATCTCTACTAGAACCTCCATGAACGTCACCCCATCATCAATGTCCAGCTCACCGTGGTCGATGATGTGAGATGGGTCATGCAAAAATATCCTCAGCTAGGATACGTGTAAGACACCATAAAACCTCTCCAACTATAGTAGAAGTTCCAAGTGGTATTCCACCTTCCCTTTCCTATGATGTATCAGAAATGGTATGATAAAACTCGGTGATAACTTTCCTCCTCGACCAAATCTCTATAAACCCCATCGAGGTGAGACCCATAAGAAGACATGGTATCCCTCCTCGAACATCAAAGGTCTCATCCTCCTATAATCATAATACATATATCCACTTTGTGCAGTCTTCATCTACTCCTCGATGATCTGAACCTTCTAAGTGGTAGCCCGTACCAACTCTGGACCCATAAGTGTTGACTCCCCTGGGTCCGTCCAGCATAGATTTCATCAGCATGGTCGACCGTATAGGGCCTTTAATGGATCCATAACGATGGTTGATTGATAACTATTGTTGTATGAGAACTACAACAAGGGAATGTGATCCACCGAACTGTGACCAAAATCTTAGACGCAAGCATAAAGCATTCCCTCCAGTGTCTGTATGGTCTGCACTGTCTGACCATATGTGTGAGGATGAAAGGCAGAGCTCAAACGTAGCAGAGTCTCGAATGCCTCCTATAATCCCTTTCACAACATGGATATTAAATGTGCATCACAGTAAGATAGGATCTTCGATGGAACCCCATAAAGTCACACAATATTCTACACATAGTGGCATCCCAACCCATTTACTGATCCCTGCTATTGGATAGGTAGGAAGTGGGCTGACTTGGTGATTCGTTCAATGATCACCTAGATAGAATTAGGTACCCTTGATGTATATGGAATCCCTTTCACAAATACTATGGAGATACCATCCCAAATCCACTCTGGCGCCTCAAGTTATTGTGCTAAGCTGGCTAGAACCGGATGCTCGGCCTTTACTTGATGACAAGTGGGGGATCGAGAAACAATCTCTGCCACTGCTTTCATCATCCCAAGACACAGGTGTTGATGCTGGAGACCCTGGTACATCTTCACCACACCAGGATGTACCTCTATAGGGGACCTATGGAACTCCCTCAATACCTCCACCAGTAGCACCACCAGTACCATGGTATGTCCTATAAATATGATTATGTGCTCCCCACCTTCATAAAATCCATCAGGTGCCTGTCCTGAGGATATATGAGCACGTCGAGCCTCATAGTCAATGTCCCCAAGCTGCACCTCTCGGACTCGCTGAAGGAGTGGGGGATTTACTATCATGGACTGGAGGCATGCTACTCTATCTCAATCCACAAATGATGTCTTCAACATGGCTATCTCCTATGTCACCTCACTCAGTAACTGCAGACTAGACCTCCTGCTGAGTGCATCTGCCACCACGTTCCCCTTCCCAGGAGTATATACTATCTCAAAGTTGTAGTCCTAGAAAAACTCCCACCATATCCACTATCTCAGGTTTAGTTATTTATATGATAAGATATACCTGAGACTCTTGTGGTCATATTAGACTGTAAAACATTCGCCCCTCAAGTAATGTCTCCACGTATTCAGTGAAAATACTACTACTATTAACTCTAGGTCATGGGAAGTGTAGTTCTGCTTATTTTACCTCAACTGTTGGGAACCGTAGGTGATCACTACTCACTCCTGCATCCAGACAGACCCCATTCTGGTCCCTGATGCTTCATGGTAGACTACATTCCCAACGTCCTCTTCGGGTAGCCTCAAGGTGGGTGCACTCGTCAGTCTCTGCCTCAGCTCTTTAAAACTCTAACGATATCTCTCCGTCCATACAATGTGATATCCTTTCTTCTTCAACGCTGACTATGGTGTCAAAACTCAGGAAAAGTCATGCATGAATCTCTGGTTGTATCCAACTAACCCCAAGAAACTTTGCACCTCAATCACACTCATGGGTGGCTCTCGATCTAGCACAACCTCTGTCTTCACTAGATCCACTATAAATCTATCCTCTGAGATAACATGTCCCAGAAAGTGAACCTCTCATATCCAGAACTATCACATTGAGAGATTATGATAATGTTTGTGCTCTTAGGGGGTATCTAGTACTATCTACAGATGATAGGCATGCTCCTCCTCGACGCCGAGTATATCATGATTTCGCAGATGAAGACCACCACAAAGCGATCGAAAAGATCATCAATCCTCGGAAGTGGATACTTGTTCTTCAAGGTCACCTAGTTTAAGCACTGATAGTCCACACAGAGTGTCAAATTCACGTCTACATTCTTGGAAAACAAAATCAGGGATACCTATGGAGAAACACTGAGCCTTATGAACCCCTTCCACCGCATGTCCACCAACTATACCCGTAACTAACGGAGCACCACGGGAGCCATTAGATATGCTGGAATAGATATTTGTGTCATCTCGGGGTACAAGTCTATATAAAAGTCCACCTATATTCCAAGAGGTTGTCTTGGAACATCATCAGGAAAGACATCGGCATACTGGTTCACCAATACAGTATAGCTCGGACTCTCAACATCAACTTCCACGAGGGTAAGGTTTTCCAAATGATGTGGGATCGTCTACACCCTCCTCTAGGTAAGTCCATACAATGTTGCAAAGGATCTCTACTCACCGGTGATGGAAAACATAGTCTCATCCTTGAAGACACACATCACTTTGCACCAAATACATTCAATTTGGGCATGGACTATGGATAAAAAGTACATACCCAAGATGATGTCGTAAGGCCTCGACACCGCTACTAGAAGATCCCAGTCGAAGCTCTCATCTCCTAGAGTATGTTCACACTATCGAAACCAGTGTGTAATCGTTGAATCCTCTCCCGCGAGAGTCTCTGGACATAATGATCGAGCCAACGGCTCCACCACAATCTCCGAGCTCCGAACAAGGTCCATGGATATAAAAGAGTGACTGGCACCTATGTCTATAAATAATATAGCTAAGGCATAATAGACACTTATCATACCTCTAACCATCTCTAGAGCATCATGGTTGTAGGCCTCATCTTCCTGAAGTAGAGATCATCCCTGTCCACCTACTCCCTATGGTCGGGGTGGACCACCTAGAGGTAGTGGCAGTATAACCTCGAATCGCCACCCACCTCCTGCTGCATGGCTAGATCTTCTACCGCATTAACCTACTTCCTATAGACCTCCAAAATCGAATCTATACCTCTAACTCGGTAGTCCCTACACCATATGTTGGTCATCCATATGGAAGGTTAGGTTGTAACGTGCCATGTGACCCTGTCCGCCACACGAGTAGCACTCCCTGCTTCTCAATTGTCCTCCTTTGTCCCGTGAACCCCGAACAACTGACTTTGTATCTTGAGTTCATCCTCCGGATTGTCAGGCTTGCTTGGGACCCTACATCATATGTCTAATACCTACTGCATATGACTCCACTACATCACTTCTGGTGGTGGATCTCATTATTAGTGCCTTATTAACTAGGAAAATCACCCCCAAAAGCGCTCACTCTAGCACCTGAGCATGCATTAGAATGATGAGCGATATCATCGATGCTCCGATCTCCCATTGGATACCCTACTCAAAGGTCTGTAACCTGAAGAAAGGGTCTCGTACCATGTCGGACGAGTAGCTGGAGAGATCAGTGAACCTAGCCAAGTACTGGGCCACAGTCATGTTGACCTACTTTAAGTGTAGCAACTCCTATATTTGCACTGAGTGTAGAGTCTCTCTGACAAACTCTGCTCCTGAAAAGGCACTCAAAGTCCTCCTAAATGAGGTTAACCTCATCATGTATCTGAAGCATCAAGATCCACCATCTATATGATTCTACCTGAAAAATAATATATTCTTGCATCACCGTAAGGTCATCTGGTGTCCCACCAGTTAGAAAACTCTGACTACAGCCTCCATCCAGTCCTCGGCTACTCGTGGGTCTGTGTCTCCTCAGAACCTTGGAGGCCACTACCACTAAAACTTGTGAAACACGCTCACTTGGCGTGCATCCTCTGCTAGTGGGGCTAGTGGAAATGACTTCCCAATGGGTTGTGGTGCTACTAGTACACCACTCGAAGGTGCTAACTCATTAAGATGTCACTACATTGAGGCCTCATCGCTCTGTGGGACATCATCGCGTACTCTCTCAGGAATCCAGGATGGATCTCTACATGGAGACATACTGAAAGAAGACAAGTGTGCCACTGTCAATAAATTATACCTGGTGAGTTACCTCGAAGATACCATAAGAAAAACTTTTCAGAACACATACAATTAGTGTTTTCATGAACTAAGTCAGAATGCAGAAGTTAGGGTTCTGGTGTATGGATACGTCATCCACCACACCACCACTGGATTCCCCAAAATGAAAAACACACCCATAAAACTTAACACTATTCCCAAATAGAAAAGATCCTAATACTAGTTCTTTAATAGAACCGTCTCCTCTAAGACCACTTTTCCATGATCCATCCCACGGGGCCCATGTCGTGACAACCCAAAACCCGCCTTCTATAGGCTGGGGGATGACGAATAGCACTGGAAAGAGGTATCCCCAAAAAGAGATGAAATTACCTATTAACCTATACAGACACACAATTCAATAACAAAACAAGATGCAACTGTGATGTAAACTACTGTAGTAAAGTGTGCTGAATGTAAAGGGTTGGAATGCAAGCCCAACTAAAAAGTAAAAGTACAACTGAAAAGTACAAATACCATTAAAGAGTGAAAAACAGCTCCTGGATCATCCACTAAGGATCCTACTTGAAGGGTAGGTATAGCTCATGAACAGTATTCACCACGTCATGTCATGCCAAATAGACCACCTCCGACCACTGTCTTGTCCTAGCCCCCTTAGCCTAAATCAATGTTGAATATCGTCTGCACAAGACACAACAAGGTGATGGAATATACCATGCATGGGTGAGTACAAAAATACTCAGTAGGGACACCAAGACCCCTGTTGGTCTCCTAGAATTCCACAAAGGAAAAACCAAAAATCAAGACATCAACTCTACTTAGGTATATACTCATACATATACCTAAGTTGTCATGATATACTCATCGCATACATGTGGGAAGAATACCACAAAGGTAACACCACAAAGGTAGAATATCCACATAGGTAACACCACTAAGTCAACTCGACGAAGGTAGAAGTACCACACAGGTAACACCACGATGATTGAAGTACCACACAGGTAACACCACAAAGATAGAAGTACCACATAGGTAACATCATGATGATTACACCACAGAGGTGAAAAGACTCTACTAAAAATCAGGAATAACTTAATTAAATAAGTATAGATGATTATTCGTAATCTAGATCATCTAATCTAGTCAAGAGGCACTGCTTCTAACCCACACAGGATCAATAGGTATCTAAACCCTACATACCCACACAAGATCTGAACCACACATGATCGATATGCACTGAACCACATAGTGTAGTTGAGCATTGACCCACATAGTATCTAATAGAAGCAGGACCACATAGAATCTATAGATGATGATTCATACATGATTGATATTATTTCATCATGTTACAGCCCTCCACATGATTCCCTGGACCTTGTGCACTCAAGTTCCGTAGAATCTGCCCCTTGAGATATTGTTCATTCCATGACCACCACCAAGCTCCACAAATGAGTATCCCAAAGGACCTCTATGTCTTATGGGTTCCAACATGAATGACGGTGCATCAATCCGACACTCGGTCTGTGAGTTATAAGCGTTTCAGTTCTAAGGGCCTAGTTGGAATCAGGTTCAATGTAACCCATCCATACTCGAACTGTCTCCAAAAAACAAGTGCATTATACCAAATGGTCTATCTCACTCGAAGGTGTCCAGCTCCATAGATGTTTCATCAAACGGACCTCCAGTTCTCATGAAATGACCCTTTAAGTGTTTGTAGGCCTGGTTGGGCCCAGGTCCAGTCTGACCCGACCCAATTCGGGTCTACTCGACCAGGTCCGGGTCTGACATGACTGGGCTAGGCCATGGCGGGCTCGGCCCGACACACAAGTGGGGAATGGCCCTACCCGAAAGGGGGCATGGTGGGGCCCGCATGGGGTTTCACGGCCCGTAAGGGGACTGCCCGCCCACAAGGGGGCAGCCCTCCTACAAGGGGGTGTGGCCCGCCAGTCTGGCCCACGACCCGGTCATGCGGGGTCTGCATAGATCGCATAGGGGGGGGGGGGTTCCCATTCAGAAGGATTAGTGAATGTGCCTTTAGGTGAAACCAAGTCACCTGTGGGACCCGTTGTGGGTCCCGTCGCCGCAGCTTCCCCTGTGGCGAGCTAGTTGCACCACCCTTCCCTTTCGCGGTCAACCATTGTGCTAGCCGCCTCTTCCGACCGCTATGGATGATGAGCCAAGGTTGGTTTCTCCGACACTGCATGTGTGCCACCACCTTCCTCAAGGCCGGCCGGTGTTTCGGTCTCCACCTTCATCCGCCTCGACTTTGGAAGCAGCCCATTGCAAACCGGCTGCATGTGAAGGCACGCCGCACCTCCTCCGTGGTCGGGCACTGTTGTTCGCCGCCATCACTTCTTGCCCCGGGGCTCATCCAACAAGAAGAAAAAGCTAGCGCAGAAGGCACCAACTTTCAACAAAAAGGGTGGAGGGACCAAACCTTGTTCGTTTGGCCCACGCCCTCCAAATTTAGTTGATAGAAAGAGGGTAGGTAGAATTCCAATAACTCTTTAGAAACATGTCAAGATTAAACCCTACCTCAAGAATGATGGATAAATGACCATGATTGATGAAGTGGGTCGATGTTCGTCATTCCCTACAACTAGCCTCCAACAACAGTTTTTGATCATCGATCTTCGGTTTAGGGTTTTTGTGTCACTCATCACATCTTTCCAGAACTGGCTGCATCCTTCATGAATTTGGAATCTCGATACTTTTTCTACACTTTATTGCATGCTGAAGTAGTGACGATACATCTCCCCAAGATCCATATAAATAGGAGAAGTGGGTGTCTAATGAAAATAGTTCTTTTAGGGTTCATTAATATGAACCTTTCTAAATTCTAATGATGTTGTTAGGTAGGAAATTAATGGTCAAGGAAATTAATGATCTGACACGCCACTGGTCCTACACTTCCACTTGTCCGTTGGAGGAAAAGAAAGAAATAAAATAAAATAACAATGTGATTTTATTTATTCTTTTAAAAGACCAAAACCTAACCTTTTCTCCAGACCTATTTCATTTGAAGTAAAGTCTCTCTTAAGCGAATCCTGGCACAGCAGATTCAACGGTGCCCTCAAATTTTTAATCTGAGCACTGGTTCAAAAGATGGAAAAATCAGCTCGCGCGTTTAGGGAACTTACCTTTTAAAAGTTCATAAATTCATTATGTTCACACTGGGCCGCAGAATCATGTGCCTTCAATATTCAAAGACTCATAATAATTCCATATAATTAAAAAAAAATTACACGAAAAATCCAGGTTTAAAAAAATATATTATCCAAATATGATAAAATAATAAACCATGTATCTAATATATTCTTGTATTTTATTATGTTAATGTAATTACCTATATAAATATACTCTTCTATGTAATGGTAAATGAAACTGGTGATCATTTTAATAGTGGATTACCGCCTCATGAATTGATGTAACGTTTCCCATCACATCGTTTAACATATGGATATAATGATGTATTTAAAATATTTATATGATATTTAAGAAATTAATATATATTTTTAACCATAATATCATATATAAATTCTTATCTTTCAATCCTTTTTAATTTAATAACATAAATCACGTGAAGATGTGGACTACCACCTCCATATAGTGATTTGAAATATTCATCATTTTATTTTTAAATGGATGGTAATATGGATATATTTAATGAAATTTAAATATTTATTTTATATAATAATGGTTTTTAATGGATTAATATTATTGAAATTTCTAAAATTTCTTCAGTTGGGAAAATAGAAACAGCGTTCATGCGTACATACTACCAACCATCTCCATGAACAGTGTAACCCATTTTCCCATATATAAATTTTTGTGTACTATTTTAAAAACTAATATAATGATTATATAAAATATTTTTATCATGTTTATAATTTTAAAAATTATGGAACCATTATCAAATAAAAAATACTGAAATTACCATACCAAAACATGCATGAAAAAAAGAAATTATCATAAGAAACTGTTATTTTTAAAATAATTGTTAATAAACAGGTCAAAAAATAATATAGTTAATTCATATATGGTTTTAAATATATTCATATGGTTATTAAATTTATGTATAATAAATATATATTAAATATACAGGAGTTAAAGACATGTATAAAGGAAATCAGACATGGTGTAAGGTTTTCTTGTCTCACTTATACTTCCATGAGACATATGTCATATTCACAACTTAGTTATTTTGTGTAGGGTATATAATTATCATGTGATATTTTATTTCATATATCCCTTTATATTTAATGTATTTAAAAATTAATTTGAAGTAATTTCTTTCATGGGGCTTAAAATTCAATGGTTATAATAGCTGTAAGAGTTTATTCAAACATCTCATTATTATTCGAGATTACTTATGTTTAAGTCTCTATTGGGAGAATTATTTGATCTCTATATATTAAAACCAATATATTTTAGAATTATATTGTTATTCAGGGAAATTAGAAGTAATAGTACTATTTTTCCTCTTTGGTACTAAAATTTATTTAGAAAATGTTTTTTTAAGAAAATATAACTTTTTTCCCTCGTCTGTTGAAACCTTTTTCTTCTATGTCCATGTTTTTTGAAAATATTTTCAATTTTTTTTTTAAAATTCTAAAAATAATTTATGAAATAAATATTTACTCTTTCTTAATTGTTTTTTTAAATTGTTGGAAATTTGTATTCATGTTATTTTTTGAATGAGTTACTTTTTGACATTTACCAAAAATGTGAAAGGAGTCTTTGTTTTAATGTACCCGACATGAACAGAATTTCATACTGTCATGGAAAATCATTATTTTGAAAATTAAATTACTAGTTTACATGGTTATTTCAAAAGAATATTTTTCCCTATATTCATGAAATTTATTGTTTTTTAAAGTGAATTTAAAAATGAAAAGGATTTTTTCCTGAAGTCTCTTTTAATGGAATTTTTATAGTATTCTAACTCATCAATGACAAAAACCTTCATTTTACCTATGATACATTGGGAATATATTGTAATGATACCATCCATATTATTTATATGGATTTTTTATAATCAATTTGACGAGTATGTACAATTTCAATACAATTCTTTATAGTACTGTAGATGGTTTTTTATTGTGTTTGTTGAATGGGGGAATTGTTAAAATTTCATTTGACGGTTTTCTTATAGTAATGTTTATATTGATTACGGTTATACCCTTTCATATAAGTAATGAATTAGACTTTCTAAGTGATTGGAGGGGCCCACTGTATCCGATTTATTCATCGTTAGGTATCATGAGACAAACTAACTTGGTTTCTTGGCCTAGGCCTTACCCATTTATATAAGATTTCATGAAACAAGGCCATCGTGGTATGGTTATAAATTATGTAATTATACATTACCTCATTATGAGGTTATTTATTTATGTTCATGTGATTATTTGATATGTTAGAACATACATTGTTAAGTTTCGGGCTTATCAAACTATTAATATATAAATATTTTAATCATAAATTATTTGAGTGTTATTATTATTCATGTTCATGTTATTGATTAAATAGATCTTTTTAGTTTTTAACCATTAAATATTTATTACGACTTATTTTTTTGATAGATTCAATTGTATACATACCCTTACTGAGCACTTGAGCTTACCCATTTTTTATGTTTCCTTTACATAATATGTCTGTAAGTTTATTATGAATGATATGTAGGGATATCCAATCAGAATAATGATGTTCTCAAATAAAATTATACGTTTTATTTAATGTTTTCAAATGTAATGTTAAATTCAAGTATTTAAAAAAAAATTAAAACTACTAAACAATTTGGTCCATTGGAATGTGATAAATTTTATCTAGAACCAATGAAATATTGTAACTACAAAATCTTGGCTATGAGGGTCGGTGACATTATAGTTGTTATCCATGGAAGTTTAGTATAAACTTTGGGAACTAGATTTTGGAAAATGTTGATTAATTAACAAAACCATGTGGTATATATTGATGATAAGTATAGAAGAACATGGTAATGTTTTGGTCAGGATGAATTTATCTCATTTTTTCCTTACAATACATTCATGGCTATAAACTACATGTTGATGTGGCTTTGTCACAAGTTTACCAAGGAGTCATAACTCTGAAATGGGCGCATTGGGATTTGACTCAATGTTCACCGGGTTTATTACAATAGGCCTTACTACACACCTAGTTTGAAACTCATAGGGAATATTCTTTTGAAAATTTTAATTTTCATTAAAAACCATTACAATGGATTTGGAAATATTTTTTTGAATTGAAACATTTCCAAAAAACCATGTTTATAATTATGTGATTAGTTATGCATAAAAGTTAAAATTTATGTAAAGTATTTTTTTTAGTTTTTGGGATTATACATTATGTTTCATAATTTTTTGATAAAATTTAGTGTATTATAATTTTTTGAATTGTCTCTTAGTGAATGAAATGGGAACTGTATTAATTCACGTACTCCATGTAGGGATTTTCCTTATGAGAAAGTTAATTAAGAAAGGGTAAATATTCAGCTAGAACTGGTCAAATTATAACCATATTGGGGTAGTGGAATTAGGTTATGAGTAATAACCTTGTCCCTATGGAGCAATCTGCTGATCCACCATATTGTGTTACAATGTTATACCGATTCATTCATTAGCATCCTGCAACATTTAATGGTACTGAAAAATCCCATTATAGTTTATCAATGGATTAGCTTATTAAAGAACATATTTATTTTTCTAGGAAGTAATGAAATAGGTAATGTTTTAAAGGAAGTTTATCATCTAATAAGGGATGAGGGTAAATGTTGTTCATTGATTCAAAACACTATGGATTGGGATAAAATATGGATCATTGAGTAAATGGAATTAAAGGTACACTTCTTAGAGAAATATATTCCTCATGAGAAACGACCTGGTATGGAGAGACAGTTATTAAGTTTGATATATAAGGAAGATGAAAATGATTTTTTATATGAAGATAACATAACAACATTAGAAAGACATGTTCTAGACTACGTTCATAATTTTAAGAGAAAGATATACTATTTTTTTGATAGTCTTAAACCAATCCTTCAAAGGGGACTAGTCTCTCAAAATTTATCATTATATACAGAAATAATATAATGTGTTATCAAGAAAAAGAAAGAATTATACATGTATTATAACTTTTAAGGGAAGAAAGATAAAAATAGGGCTTTTGAGCATGATGAAAAAGGAAATATGGAAAATGGGAACATGAGGAGGGTGTATTTTGTGTGTTATAATAATTTGGAAAGAAACAACATGGGACATTTTTTATTTCAGTCAAAATTTTATATAAGGGTGGAGAGAAAGGAAATTATGCTTATGTTTATATGGTAAATAAATAATCTAATGATGTGAAATAATTCAACTGTAAGGATATTGGACATTGTGCGATTGATTTTCCCATGCGCTAAGGGATTTTTTCCGAGTAAAGGAAAAGAGATCAACACAAAGAATATGAAATCAAAACATCTATGGTTTATGTCTCTAATGTTGTGCTAGAATATACATCAGTATTATTTTCAAATTTAGATAATTATTTCTATGTTTTTGGATTATCACACTCCTTTAAATCTTCCCAGTATTCTTTTAAAATTATTTACTTCCATAGCACCTTACCTAGGGAGTTATCAGTCAAGAATCCTAGTGAAAGTCTCACCAAAACAAGGATGTGTTAGTATGTTCCCATCATAACACATAAACATTCCATGTTTGTTGACAACATTATTATACATATTATTTATTTTTATGTAATACTTTGTATGGAATGGATATCAAAATATAGTGGAAAATTATATTTTTAGGAGAATAAAGTACATGCCAGACCCAACGCATGTTATAACCATAGAAAAAATAAAGAATTGGGACCTAATTTATCTTAATGTGAAGAGACTATAATGATTTTGGACATAAAGGAAAAATTATTTAATAATTGGAAAATTCAATTGGTAATGGTATTTTGGAGATATCATAAGATACAAGAGGCGATGTGGGAACCCAAAGAGATTATGATGAATAACTCTAAATAATGTCATGAGCTGACATTATGGAAATTTCACGAATGATTTTTTTTAAAAGGAATGAATGTAACGCTCCAATACATCACAATATATTTATTCTTAAATAAATTAATTATCTTTGATAGCTTATGGTACACACAACCATTATTCTAAATGAAATGTAATACAGTATACAATTACAACATAGTTGTTAAATTGAATGGTATGAATAGAACTAACTCAATTATGAAAGTTATATCTTTTAAACATGAATTATATAATTTAAATCATCATATATTGGTAATAAATAAAATAAAAATTATTTTAATCAAAACTAAATGGTTTTTTAAAATTTTATATTTGTCTGAAAAGTGTTCTCATCATGCTTTCTAAAAATAAATTACAAATAATTTTAAAATCATTTATAAAACTTATTTTAGAAAAAAATAATAAATTTCTAATACAACATGTTATAATTATCTTATAGTGAATTTTTTGATAATTTTCTGAAATAATAATTTTTTTGATGAATAGTGAAAAACTTGGGTTTTTTTTATTGAAAAATGCCTTTTTCATTTAAAGAATTTAAAAGTTAAGTTTTTAAAAAAAAATTAAAGTATTATTTTTTAAATAATATTATGATAAATAATGTTTTTCTCATTAGAGTAAAAATTGTTTTTATTTTTGATATTATAACATTCCATAGTTTTGAGAATTTTCTCTTTAGAAAACTGTATTTGCATCATTTATATGGAATTAATATTAAATTAAATTTTTTAAATATATGCATGGATTTATTAAAAAGAGATTAAATATTTGTAATTATAACAGCTAAAACTATATAATAATTATAACTAATTTTTTTTCATAATGAATAGTAAAAATATAAACAATAATAATATTTACTACAATGATTAAAGTTAAAACAGGTTTACTATGGATTAAACTAAAAAAATAAGGGTTTAAATGACTTATAAACTTGTCCAATTTATTTTTGTTGTTTATATTTAGACATTATATAATAAATGTTATGATAATGGGTCCTTTTGGAGCCTTTTGGCATGTGAAATATGTAGGTATTAGTTTTTTACAAAAATTCCAAACGAGACATCCCCCCCACTTATAAAAGTAACCCCCTATCCTATCATCATCACACACCCAAATATATATGGTTAAATAAATACCTACCCAAATATGTTTTTATAAATCCCTCTCCAATTCCTAGAGTAATTTTTTGATCATAAATACAACCTCAGAAGGCTTTAGGAATAATCCTAAAAAGGTTGTCCGAAGAAGTGGTAATGTTATTAACCATGTGTTTAAGTTTTAATTCTTATTAAAAATCCATAAAATATAATAAAAAAATGCTAAAATATTATTGAAAATATATCCTATATACTAAGATGTAATCATGTTGACGTAAAAACCTATATCTATTTTATATTCCATCAACTGGGAAAAGAAACTATCAATCGTGTGTACGACGGTCTACCACCTTGCAAACCGATGTAATTTATTTTCCATCACCAACTCTCTTGATTGGATATAATGATGGATTTAACATATTTATATGATATTTATGAAATTAATATACTTATCTGATTATAATATCACATATACCGTTTTACCTTTCAATCCTTTAAAAAATAATAATATCGCTTGTGTGTACGTGTGGACTACCTCATCTACCTAGCAATATGAAATGTTTTTCATTTTATTTTGACATGGATTACAATAATTTTATATTTAATGAATCTTCCTAAAATATTTGGCCTAATAATGGTTATATAATGGTTAAATATTTTCTACCTTTCATACATTCCATTAGTTGGTAAAATAGAACCAATGTTTATGCATACGTAAGGCCTACCATCTCCATGAAAGGTATAACTAAATTTCCCATATCTAAATTTTATAGTTTATTATAACTACATATATAATTACTATATTTAATATTTATATCATTCTTAACATTATAAAAATTATTTTACCTAATCAATGACAAATAACCAAAATTTTCAAACCAAAATATACATGAAAAATAAACTAATTATCAACTCAAACAATGATTCTAACAAAGAATTGATAATAAATAGGTGCTAAAATAACATAGGTAAATAATATGTGGTATGAAATATATGATTATGGTTTTTTAATATATGTATAATAAATATATATTTATTATACATGAGTTGCATACATGGTCGAAGAAAATGTGACATGAGGTAAGGGTTTCTCATCTCACTTCTAATTCCGTGAGACATATGCCATGCTTACCACAAATTTATTTTATAAGGTTGTATATAATACCCCTATGATATTTTATATCATGTATCCTATTATATTAATGGTATTTATGTTTCAGTTGATGTTATTTCTTTTGTAGGGTTTAAAATTCAAAAATTACCAAGGGGCAAGGGTTTATTTAACAATCTCGTTATTATTCGAGATTGTTTTTGTTTAAGTATCCATTGGGAGAATTATTTAATATATATATCTTAAATAAAATATATTTTCTTCTACTATGGTTATTCATAGACATTTCATGTAATAGTAAAATTTTACCCTATATCACATCATGAATTTTCTCAAAGGTATAGACTGTTTTTTTAATTAATTTTTCTGGACCTATTAATGATGCCTAAGGGAGTTAAGGTGGTCTTAGGGAGTCTGGGCCTCATTCAGAGATTGGATACCAAGAAATTAAAGAAGTATACTCAGTTTCATGGTTAGTAGAAATCATGCTACCCATCCCACATTGTTTTCCTAAATCGTGCGGTTTCAGACCGTGGGGTGTTGGGAGCTATATCATTTGTCGTCAACCATGTGACCCTAGGCGCATGAATGTGTGGTGTTGCATGGGTTTGGGATAGATCTCATTCGTACTATTGGAACACAATTTTTCCAACTATGCGATCAAATTGTGTGCCCTTATTTTTTAGGGTGAAATACCCAAATTTTCCTTAATGAATTTGTTACCCCTTATTCTTCTTCTTTCTTATACTCTGGTAGTTTTCTTCTCCTCCATCACATGTGATATTTATACTCCCATCATCACAGGTTTTTTGATAACTGTCTTAATCAAACACCAAATAGATTTCTATCAGAAGATATGGAAATATATAAGTAGGCCCTGTCATGCTATTCCTTCTATTTCAATGTTAATCCTTCCTCTATTGCACTATTTTGGTGTGACCTCTTTTACCCTGTTTTTATTGTGTTGGGAGATTTCGTAGTTTTCAACCATTCTATCTCAATTCAAGATTCAACAGCAGATGAGTCGATTGACACTAAAATGTGTTATGTGGTCTAGGTATTTACCTCTCTTTTAATCACTTTTTAAAGGAAGTTCTCTTTTTCCATGCACCAGATCTTATTGGGGGTGCTTAAATTAGGTTTAATTAATTAATTTAATTGGTTTTCCATGTAATGTTTGAACCTAAATTATAGTGAAGACCCTTTGTGGGTAGTTTTATTTATATTTGGCTACCACTTTTTGTGTTCCCATATTTAATGGCCTATTTTCCCATGATTTGGATGATAACCACCATGTGTGTTTTTGTTTTCATTCATGATAAATGAAATAACTAGTGAATTGAAACAAGTTAAATTCTTGGCAATTAGAGAGCCCCATGATCTATATATTTCATACTTTATAATTGAATTCAAGGATTGACACTTCACCTTATATGTGGCATTCCTTATATTTAATTAATTATTCTTAAACCATATTTCATTACTTTGCGCATCCATTCTTATGCTCAGTTCCATGTGCTAAATTCCATATTCCATGTTTTTTGGATTGAATTGAATGAAATTAATATCTTAGTATCTTGTGATATTGAAATTCTTATTGATGAAATGTGAGTGTATATTTTATGCCTTGTGATATGTGCCATGGTTGATATGGTTCACCTGTTATGGGATGAGAGAGAACACATGTCCTAATATAAGGACTTCATGGATTGACTCGCCATGTTTGGTTCAGATCTACTTAAAGCATCAGGATCAATGCTTTGGTTTTCCATGTACAAGCTCTTTGGGTAAATTATTTATACTTGTGGGTGACACTGATAACCTAGGGGAGAAACCGTGGATGGACATGTTGGAAACATGGATATTCCATTACTCGAGTGATACCTGGTCCCCTATGTGAGATACATGGTGCAGACTCAGAGTTTACCATTCCATGAGTGAAACAAGGGACACCTTTATGGGTTTCCTTGGATAGACTCAGTGGCATTGGTTATATCAAAGGCGCATGTAGTGACCAATGGTATTATTTATAGATATCCTAAGACATGATTAGGACTCCACCAATGGATTTGATAGTTTTATTCCTTATGTAAAATGTAATGTTTCTTATTAAACTTATGAGCATGCTTGAGTGACATTCCATAGAGGTGACCACCAAGCCAAGTCACATGCTTGGGGTTTTTCCACACTTTCTATATAAATTATGATACCCACATATACACGTTATTACTTATATTGGGACCCGGGTTCAGACATCCAGCTTAAGCTGAAGTAGGTGGTATCGATCAGGCATCAATTTAGGAACCTAGGATAAAGTGTTTATTTATTTATTTATTTATTATTTATTTATGTATTTCCCTATATTTGATCATTTATAGAACTCTTTTCATTTATTTATTACATGAAATGGATTAATATAGAATTCATTGGTCATGGTTTACTGAGATTTTATCACAAACCATACTTGGGACACCTTTGTTACACATGATGATTTCAGGAATTTAGGTACTGTTAAAGGAAACAATGCATAATCCATTAAATAATTTATTTATAGCTTTAGGATGGAGTATGGGGAAGAGGACCAAGCATATACTTGAGATGATTGTTTTAGTAGTTGTTGGTCTTTTGTAGTTTTGTATATACGGTGGTATATCATGTATCCCATATTCCCTATGTACTCATCATTTTTATAGAATGATTTTCATTTTCATGGACATCTATTTCTTATTCAATTTACTTATGTTTACTTAGACTGCTTGGCTTATTTCCACTATTTGAAATGATGAATGCTTTTTATTTCTTCTTTTGATGTTTATTGTCAATTGTTTCCTATTGTTCTCACTCTAATCGATGAGGTTATAGTCTCCCCATAGACACAATCTAGTCCCTCACTATTATTAGACAACCTATATCATTTCGGGAAGTACCGTTGAGGTCTTGTGGAAATAATCTTGGGGAACCCATAAGTGGCACCCAGGGAGGGGTGATACAAAGTGGTATCATAGGTCTTTTCATTCATTTTTTGTTAATTTTTAGGCATATATGGGATAATAGGATGTTTTAATATATTAATGATCATGTTCCTGGGGTAGATAGACCACGTATAGGGGAAATCCAAATATCATTGGATGGGTGAATGTTATTACTGCTTCTGCTATTATAGTTTCATTAATTTCACCATTGGGTGGTGTACTTACTTTGTTCCATTAATATTATTTATAAAATTACTAACATTAGGGTATTTCTTATTCCATATCCCAATGATATTATGGAATATCAATGCATGCATCATACTAGGCACTCTAGGATTTAAATGTCATGCAGTATACCATGTCATATCTACTTATCAGGATTCATTTCATGTTTTTATGTGATTATTGTTGTGACTTGTTAGTTATGTTATATAGTAATTTTATTGTCATATATCGAAATGAAAAAACATCAATACACACACTGAAAAACAAGACTTACACTTAAAATCCATGCCTTAATCAAATAGTGTTTTCTTACATAGATTAAAATAGACCCATTATGTCTTCGGTTATGGAATGTTGAACCATGAAACATTGGTCATATGGGATTGAATGTGTTGTGGTTAGGATTAAGTGTATTCCACTCTCTAATTTATAAGGTGTGTGGGCCCTTATAATTTTTACATGGTTGTCCATATAATTTAACCATTTAAAAATGTTCTTAAATATATAAATAAATTAAAATGAATACAACATTTAAAATAAAATGGCCTCCTTATATGTGTAATATAAGACATTAACCCTGACTCATCCTAGTAGTGTGTAGTATTTTGTGTGCATGTGATCCTTATGTGACATTTTCTTACCACCTCTACCTTTATTTAGAAGTTGGTTGGAAGTTGTTTCTTACATTCAGATTGGAATTGTAATAGTCCCTTCTTATCACATTTTCTATTAGTTATAAATTCTATCTGAGGAGTGCGCTTGGAAATTATAGAGTTATTACACTGGGAAATATTCATGGTATATGTTAAGATAGTATTGAAACGCATATTATAGATGAGGTGGGCCTTTATCTCACCCCCCTGCACCGTAGTTCCTCCTATAGTTCCACTGTGGAACCTCATATAGATCTTCTTCTGGGTGTTGATGCTCAGTTTCATGACATTTTTCTTTATTTATTATAGTCTGATAAGGGTGTCCCCCCACCATCCCCCATTATGGAAGAGCTAACTCATTTGTTTTAGCGATAGTATCCTAACACCTACATGGGGGTTGGCGGACCACAGGCTACTGAGTCATTCTTAAAATAAATTTTTTCAATCTTTGACCATCTTGAGACACCTCCGGAGTAAAGGGTCAAGCTCCCCACATACATGTTATGTGATTCTAGAAAACACTAGTGGGACATTATATCTCATGTTGATCTGTATTGGGGTATGGTCTAGGAAATATTCTGTATATCATTTTATAATCACTTATTCCCATAGACTCTATGGTAAGATAATCCTAGGGAGTCCATGATTCTTCATTAGGAAAATCAAACTATGCTAGAGTTTCATGACCCATCCTGTGAGTCCCGTTTCATGATATATCCCAATCCTGCCTCCCAAAGTCCAAGGGTTAGCGACTAGCACTGAAGGCATCAACATGCATGTGGGAGGCATTTTCCATAGTACCTATATGAAAAAATGTTCACAATAATATCCCACAAACTGGAATGGGAAAAATATACAAAAACAAGTGTTGAGTACAAGTACAACTAAAAAAAAGTGGTCCAAAATACAAGATAAACAAAAAGACCCAGCACATGCAGGTGAAGCTCATGTAGGGGTGACTAACATAGAACTCATTTGGGGACCCCGATCCACTATGGAGAAATACCACAACGTAGACACAAAGAAAATCCATTAATTAAATCCATAAGGCCAGGATAGACCACACCCAGTAAATTCTAGAGTAGAAAAGTTTCATCAGTTATAGTGATTAACGTTTTGTACTATTGAGGGACTCATCCTTCATGATTCACTGATGTCTGTTGGGCCATTAAGGTCCACACAACTTCTACATGTCTGCTAGGCCACTGAGGTCCACATGGTTCTGCCAGGACACTATGATCCACATTAATACTGGTCTGCTTGGCCACTGAGATCCATGCAGCAACTCGTCTGCCAGGCCACAGAGGTCCACATGGCTGATGCTCGTCTTCACGCTTCATTTTGAGAGAACATCTCCCCCAAGCCATACGTTGGAATTCAACTTCTATATAAGTATCCTTAGAGCATACTGAAAGATTTTCCTCATTGAGAATCTCCCAACACTGAAAACGTCTTGTTAGTCGTACACTCAGTTTGTAAGTTATTAGTATTCCAGTAATCAGGGGCCGGTTGCATTTGGGCCCGGTCCGACCCTGTCGGACTAACCCAACCAACCCAACCCGGGGGTACCACAGATCCAAATTTAATTCGACTGGCCTGACCTGACTTGGATCAGGTTAGATTATGTCTAGCCTAACCTAGCCATTGGGTCGGGCCCACAGGGCCCCGCTGGGCCCGACCCAGTTTGGCTGGGGGGGGGGGTTCATACCCGATGGGTCTCCCCGTGACACGGTGTTGTCCAGAACTTCCTAAAGGTACCAGGTATGATCTACTAGCATGGGTCCAACCTGTTTGGTGTACGTCCAGCCCACCCCACTGGATGAGGGTGGGGCATGCCAGCTGGAGCCCGGCCCACAGGAAATGTCCCAGTGGCCTGCGCTAGGCCGGGACATGACCAGTTGCCACTTATGGATCCCTAACTACTTTATGGTTCAACTTTGGGGCCTCCATCCTATCACAGTCAAGGGACCACAACTCCCAACTAGGCTGGGGTGGCCTAGACACAGCATCCCCCTCCACATCACTTGCAGAATCAATCTGCGGGTTTGACCATTCTACGCGATGCTAGGTTGTCGCCACAGTTCTCCAGTATTACAACCTTTCTTGGTCATGGTTTTCTCCACCTCGATGTGCCTCCGAGGTGTGCCACTCTACCAGGATGTTGGAATGATCGGCGTCGTTGCATGCTGCTTCCAGTTTCACCGTCATCGGCTCGTAGGAAAACTCTTCAGCGGACCACCGAACGTGCTTCAATGATCTATTCGTTGTGTCACCTATGGATACAGCCTCCAAGGAATATCCTCTCCACTAAGAAGGTTTCAAACACTCCTTGAAATCGATTTAGATACATAGAAATGAATAAAACACATGATAGAGTGGCACGGGCCTTGAACGTGTCGACCTGTACCCTCCGTGTCAGGATTTCAAAACACAGGGGGAGGTTTGGGGAAGATGTTCAAACATAGAATGTAATAACATAATCCTGAATAGAGAAGACACAAAAAAACATCACCGTCCACCAAGAACACACATTCCGCAGATCAACCAATTCAAGGGTTGATCCGCATTCGTCATTTTGAATAAGAATGGGGAATAACATCAATATAAAACAAACCACTAACTCGTTGACATTTGTTTATGTTTCATTTCTCTCTTGAGGGTCAAAGAGGTCGATGGCATTGTCCGTTCATTGAAGTATGTAGAAGTAGATTATGTCCCACCGGTGTTCATCATTCTTCATTGGGGAGGTAATCCATTAGAGGTTTGTTAGAGATTCCTCACCATTTAATCCTTGTTTCACCAACAAATCAAAAATTAAAAGAAAACATGTCGCAACACTTCATTTATTCTGCAACGTCATGTCGTTATGAAATTTGATTTATGAAACATTATCGTAGTTACACATCACTAAAGCTTCAATATGCTAGGTGTTAGTGATCCATTAATGAAATCCATTTATGCACCTCGTCACTGCCTCATCACCGTATCACAATGTAACTATGTCACAACTCATCCGTTATGGAAAAGAAAAAAATATATTTTTAAAGTTATTTTATTGTTTTCCAAAAGGTCAAAAGATTTACTTTTCTATTTTTACCTTGGTGGATGAGGTTATGTCCTACCAATGGGAATCCTAATATTTCAATTTCAATGGTTCCCTCAGATATTCGATCTGAGAACTTGTTGAAAAGTAAGAAAACCCCGCTCGTACATTTACTGAACATACCATAAAAAAAGTTCAAAATTTAGTTTTGGACACACTAGTAATGCACCGACCCCCATAATCTATGAGATGGAGAATTATTTTAATACATTAGCATGATTACTAGGAATCAAGTACAAAAGAACCGATCAGTCTAGTAGTCTTGGAAACAAGACACATACATATGTTCAACATTACAACTTAAAAAAACAACACTAAACTATTCCATTAGAAACACCCAAGCTTCCTAGATTATGCCTGCAAGTCACTCATAACTAACTTCTTCATATCCTAGTAAAATGAAAGATGAGAAAGGGGTGAGTCCAAATGCTCAGTAAGCGTAACCAAAACAGTAAAGATAACATAAACATTAGGCATGGTGAATAATTGAAAAACATTCCTTTACAAATAATTAACATGAACACATTATGGAAAGAATATGAGCTAAGTAAATAATGACATAATAAAAAATAGTCAAGGGTATATCCTAGTTTAATAACCACATGAAATATCAGTAGATAATCACATAATGATGGAATGCATAATGTCGGACATCATAACCACATAGTCAAGGCCTCGTGCCAAGACTTCAGATAAGATTTTTCAAGGCCTTGTGCCAAGACACTAGTTTGTCTCATGAGACCTACCTATGCATCGAGGAGCTATAGCGGGCTGCACCCGTCACTTACTAAGTCCAATTCATTCCTCATATGAAAATTTTGAAACATAATATAAACATTTTTATTAAAACTATCATATTAAATGTCAATACATTATCCACAACCCATGAATGGTATAAAAATAGGACATCCAAAGTCAAATATAACTCATTCAATGCAATATGGAAGATTGTATTGTAACAGATTAACCTCAATCAAGATTAATTAAGGATATTTACGTAGATGAAAATAATCATCAAAACAATTTGAGAAAAATATCCCCCTTTTTTCTTGAAAACATTCAAAGGTATCATTATTTATCAATAAGCTGTTTAAAAGTGATTCTTGAATCAAAGTATCCCATTCCACATTAAAAAATTTAAAAGGAATTTTAATTTTAAAAAATTAATGTCCATATAAATAAATCCTTAAAACCATTTTTAAAATGTGGACAACGATGAGAAATATTTAGAAGAATAAATTTTTAAAACATTTAAAATTATATTTTAGTTAGAGTTCCAAACCAAATGAGAGATGCTTGAACACAAATAATTGAGGTAATCAAAACTTAATAATATCATGAGAATAATGGGAGTCATGATATATTATGTCAAATTATAATATATAAACCAAATAAAAGTGAATTCGTGGAAAACAACAAATAAGTATCAATGGAATGTAAGTTGAGATGAAATCCCTTATAAAGAAAGTATCCTTAGGATAAGGATAAATCAATGACATAATTATGTGTGAAAAATATAAATACACTAAATATGATTGGATATTCAGTGTAAATCAATCAGAGGATATTTACACATATTCTTGTAAAAACAACAACAATGACTTGGATGTTTAACTCAATGAATGAAAATTGAGTTATGATTACTCTTATCAAGTTCATATCAATGAAAATAGAAATTATCAATGGAGTTATTATGTGAATGAAGAGTATATCCACACAAAGGGGAGTGTAAATTACTACATAAATAATTAATAGTGATTCCACAAATAATCATGGAGTAAAATATTCAATGAAGTATGCGTAAATCTGAATGAGTGGAAATTGATATTTTAAATTCCCTTGCCGATTTGGTAACTTACGAAACATACACCCCATGAAAGAAGGATCATAAAATTATGATGTAAATACCCATAAATTAAAGTATATTAAACAATGAATACAATCATGGATAGTATATATGCCGCACAAAAAGAAAATAGTGGCCAATATAGCATGAATCTGACATGAATAAAAAGTGATATGAAAAGACCTTACTTTGTTGTGATCAATCGATTCATATGACCAAAAGTTAATAACCACCAAATTAATCACAGAATACCATGAATATAAAGATAATCATGATAATATATATCAAATGGAAGTACAAAATACACCACATGTAATAAATAAGTGTCAAACAATGGAAATCTCATAGAATTAAAAGTGAGATAAGAAACCCCTTACCTAAAGTTCGGCGTGCCTTGTATGTTCCTTGTTCTTCCTAAATAATAAAGTTAAGTTAATTTATAATTTATTAAGAACATTTTCAATTTTATTATTCCTTTTACATCACTTATTACCTTGCTATAACAATTAGTTAATTATTTGAGTTTATATAGGATATTTTATCGATGTTCGGAACATGAGTCAAAAATGAACATGTTATAATTACAATTTTTCCATGTGGTAAATAGTTAATTATCTACAGAATTATATACATGATTTTGATATCATGTATATATTATATATCAAGTATATATATCTATTTATAATAGTACATATAATTTGGAGATAAGAAATGAAATGTACCGTTCATGGAGATAGTAAGCCGTACGTACGCATGAACGCTACTTTCATTTCTATTTTTTATTTTAATGGAATTAACACATAAGGATACATAGGTATATTATAATTATAGTATAAAATAATATATAATATCATTAATTTCATCCTTTACACATCCCACATAATGCATTAACGAGGCATATCATTTTGTGGGGGCGGTAGTCCGCACATCCTCAAATGAAACTATCATGTTTTACCCATAATGGAAACTATATAATAATGAAATAAATTGAAAATATAGAAGCATAAAGAAAACATAAAAATAATATAAATCTCATATATAAATACAGTTTCCTATTAATGGCCACCATGAGATGCGGTAGGAAATAATCGAACAATCATCGTTTCGTGGGGCGTTAGTTTTTCATCCACAGAAACAGTATGTTCTTCAACCATTAAATGGAGGTGGGTGTAAGTGAAGTTTGAATAATTCTCATAAAAACATCCTAGTATATTGAGGATAATGGTTTTGTAATAAAATAAAGTAATCAAGAATGTTTATTGGGGTGGAGAAGTAAAATAAAACAAAACAAAACAAAAGAATTTAAGAGAAAGTGTTACCTTTAATTTGGGTCTTGCTTTGGTTTGAACCAAAAGGACTTCTTAAAGTGTCTTCTGCCTAAGGTGAGGCTTCTATGAGGAAGAGGGGGATATTGAGAGATTATTTTGTTAGGGTATGGATGAGCCAAGGGGATTGAGAGGTGTGTGTAATGGGTTAGAAGTGGTGTCCTTTTATAAGGGGGGGGAGAGGCTCTTTAGGAAAGTTTGAAAATAGTATTTTATTATATAGTGATATTCGGTTTCTAATGGTCAAAAACTAATTAATGTAGAATATAATATGACTCATGGTAGAAATAAAATCATCCAATAATAATTGGACAGGTTTTGGATATTATTTTAATATTAATAATCATATTTATTTAAATCATTTATTAATGATGTAAATACTAGATCATTATTGTCTCAAAGATATTTAATTTATTTGATGTCTAAAAATTATAAGAAAATTACCATAATATAGGAAATAATTTTAGAGTTACAATGGGTATTTATAGTCGAAAATATGACTTATATAACATCATGTAAAAATTGGTATACTAACAGATTTTTGTTAATGTCATTTTGGACTTTACGTAATGTTAATTAAAATAAAGTGTCATTATCATTTTTATGTGGTTCCATGGGCTCCCCAAATTAACCCAAGGATTCCAAGGGTCGGCCATGACTCATAAAGTATGGTTAGAACAAGTTTTAAGGTAGTTTTTTAATATTATAATATTCTTTCTACCTTGAATTACCATAACAACCTTTAATCGTGGTAAATAAAAGTCAAAAGTCGCTATTCACCAAAAATTATTTTCATCTTATTGAATCAAATTTTACTTACTAATAACAACCATGTATCTTGGATTTTCGGTATTCAATTTGCAGAAGTGTTAAAATTTTATTTGAATGAAAAAGTCGGATTTTTAACTACTACTTAGTGGTTTCACTATTCATCAAAAATTGATGTTTTCCAGAAAAATACCAAAAATTCATCCTAATATATATTTGATATTCTGAATTCAAAAATTATGTCTATTTTACCAAATTCAAAACATAGAAGTTGGATTAATTAATTTAATATTAATTCCTGTTGTCATAACAAATAGCGTATTTTTAAGAAACAATAACTATCGAAAGATCGACACTTGTTTATGTATAATTTCAAAGTGAAATTAATTTAAATGACCAACAATGGATTAAAGGGTAAAAATATAATCTAATTAAACATCAAACCCAAATCAAAATATAATCTATACATATAAATAAATTATATTAAAAGGTAGTTTTGAATTAAAATACATTATTAATCACTATTCATAAAAAAATGAATATTATTAGAAAAATACAAAAATTTCATCCAAAGTAAATTTTGATGTCCCTATTCTTAATAAAAATTTTATTTTCTCAAAATGAATATGAAAAATGGTTAAATATTGGATTTAAAAGGGTTCACCATTAAAAGGTGGTAAAATTGATTTTTTTTGGAAAAAATACATTTTTTATCTAAAAAATTGTATTTGTTCTTATAATATGTCGAAAAAACACATAATACATAAGTTAAAATTAAATATGTTATATAAAATTCAAAATCGAGTTAATACTATTCATAACCGCTTTTGAACGGCTAGTTCAGTAAGTCGTGGTGCGCTCGAACTTGGTGTTGTGTGAGGTGCAAGCTATTGAATTACTTTAAAGTGATATTGTACTATGAATCCTTGGGGTGTTATATTCTCCCCTACTTTAATAAATTTCATCCTTTTAATTTAATCTCGGGATTGAAAACTTGGGTTTTGACATTTCAAAATATCTTAGTTGAAATCCCACATCAAAAATGGATTAATGAGGATTCTATTTTAAAATAAATAAACATAAGTACAAAGGATACCGAACATAACACAATCTCGGGTTCAATGTAAGAAAACAAGGATATGGAAGAGAAAACTAATCATCACGTTCTAATGGAGAGTGATCCATAATATTTTTAGGATAATGTTAATGATCTGGAAGCCATAAACTTGTGATGGGATGAATGGTATTTGATTACCCAGCAGGAAAAGTAAACGAAAAACATTTTTGTTTTAAGTTCCTTTTCATAATTCTAATTAGTTTATTTATGATATTTATTAAGAGTATATGGATATATAATTACATCACAATTAGAGTTTCATCCATTAATATATTTCTACACAAACTCATCTATTCTCCAAACGATGAGTATTCAAGATGACTTGGTTACACCTAAAGCACTACAATAAACTTATAGAGAATCACATAATCCGAAAGGGATGAAATATATATTTCCATTTTCATTAAACATTATCCCATACCAAAATGGTTAGTACATGATCATATGATCCCCAAAAAGGACAATCCTTTATAGAAAGAAATACTTCTCTTAATCTCCAAAAATTAAACAAACAATACCCAAAGTTCATCAAATACCCCTCAATGAAAAATTATCCTTAAAATCCTTCAATATTATCCAAACAAAGATTGAAACACAAAACTTAGAATAATTTGATTATGTAGTCTTCCACGTTTAATTGTATCTCCAAATAACATCATCTACTCTTAAAGTCACATACTTAAAAGTAATTAACCTAATCACATATTCTCTATGATAGGTTAATCATTTCCATAAATAACCCAAATCACTATAAATCCATAATAAAAACAGTGAAAAATATCCACCATTACTCCTGAAATGAAATCCCATAGTATTGTATTTTCTTTAGGCATATAGTGTTTCCAATAAAGTGAATGTCTTCCAAAATAACATTAATCACATAATCAAAAAATTATTTTCCTAAACTAGGGATATCCATTTTATAATACATAATTTCCCAAATCAACTTAATAAAATAATTTAACTAAAAAAGAAATAATCACACTAACCAGGGACTTCACGTAGTCCAACGGTAGGCGATACGTCCCAATCACACTCTGGTTGTGGGTTCGATTCCCACAACTTTGTCTGACGTGACAGGTTACCAATCGGTTTGTATATTGTCCTTTTTCAAAAACTATATTTCATTAAATTACGAAAATGAGATAAATCCCTCAAAATAACCATAAAATAATTTAACAACAAATGTTATCTCATACCTCTCATTTTCATCCCAAAATTTAATAACTTGTAATTGCCTCAAATTCAAGTATCATATAAAACCAAATGGTTATTTATAACTATATCCACAAGAGAAAATATAATTCATCCTCAAATATCATTTTCAAATGATAAATTATAGGGATACACATACAAGAGGAAATTCATCCAATGTAATCTCATCAACAAAGAGCACTAATACCATTAAGCATTTTTCCGCCCATTTATTTCCACATAGGTTCTTCCTTGATCAAGTGGTTATCCTATAGAATAGGGAATTTACTTGGGTGATGCCAAGGTCTCTTACATTTATGAAAAATGACAATATTTGGATTCTTAGGATCATTTTTATTCTCTTCCATAGTATTCTTCATTTTTCCTTAGAAAATCATTACTTTATGCCCTTCTTTCCAACACATAAATCATTTCTTTGTTCCCCTAAGACACTTTTCTGGGTATCTCCTTCTATATTTCTAGCATGATGGAAATAGAGCCTTCTTCTCTCCATGGTCTCCACAGTTTAAGCTATTATCATTCACTACCTTTCACTTCTTTGTTGAGTCCAGGAGTTGGTTAATATATATGTTGATGATCATATTTTTGGAAAATTAATTTGGCATGAAGAAAATATCTTTTATGCCTATAAATATTCTATTTTGTTTCTCATTTCCACCACTATTTCCACCTTGTACATCATATCCAATGTTGTTATAACTTACATGGAATCCAACCATTAACTAAAACCAGAAAGCATTGTGTGAGTAAGAATAGGCCTAAGATTATTTAGAAAATATTATCACACCTTATTTTAAATCTAAAACACCCAAGGATTAACTAAGGTTATTTATTCTCATCTTATCTTAAAATCCTTCAAATCAGTTTGTAATGAAAATGTGAATTATCTAAAGAATATCCCCTGGGAGAGTCGTAACCAAGAGTGCAGCAAGGCCCGTAGTCGTGCACCAGTTCTCGTTTGTGTCTAGCTCAGAGCAGTGTTTTCTGGTTTTACCCCTAGGTACATCTATGCCAGAGCAACCTCTACCTGCTTGTATCCATACATGGATGTATTTCTTGGAAAACACAAAAAATATTTACATTACCCAAAAATTTGGATGTTCTTCTAAACTAATCTTGAATGACTATCTTAGGGTATTTTTCTCTATTCAATGTTTTTCTAAATCTAGTTTCAAGGTTTGTACTAAACTATCTCTGATACCAATTATGACGCACAAACCCAGAATCTAGGAGCCGATGCTTTATTTAATACATTGGCATGATTACAAGGAATCAAGTTTTAAAGGACCGATCATTTTAGTAGTCTTGAAACATGATACATAGATAAGTCCAACATTATAACTTGAAAAGAAAAACAACACTAAATTATTCCTTTAGAAACATCCAAGCTTCCTAGATTATGCCTGCAAGTCACTCATAACTAACTTCTTCATATCCTGGGAAGATGAAAAATGAGAAAGGGGTGAGGTCAAATGCTCAGTAAGATTAATCAATATAGAAGAAGATAACATAAACAATAGGCATGGTGAATAATTGAAAACACATGCCTTTACAAATAATTAACATGAACACTTTATGGAAGGAATATGAGTTGAGTAAATAATGCCATAATAAAACATAGTCATGGGTATTCTCCAAGTCAAATAACCAAATGAAATATCAATATCTAATCTCATAATGATAGAATTCATAATGTTGGACTTCATGACCACATAGTAATGGTCTAGTTCCAAGACTACAAATAAGATATGGTCAAGGTCTTGTCCCAAGACACTAGTTTGTCTCATGAGACCTACCGATGCATCGATTAGCTATTGTGGGATCCACCCATCACTTACTATGTCTAATGCTTTCATCATATGAAATGTTTTAAACATAACATAAACATTCTTATTAAAACTATCATAATAAATGTCAATACTTTATCCAAAAACCATGAATTGTATAAAAATAGTACATCCATTATCAAACATAACTCATTAAATACAATATAGATGATTGTATTGTAACAAATTAACCTCAATCAATAATAATGAAGGATATTGACATAGATGAAAATAATTATCAAAACAATTTGAGAGAAATATCCCCCTTTTTCTTGAAAACATTCAGAAGTATTACTATTTATGAAGAAGATGTTTAAAATAGATTTTTGAATCATAGTGTTCCATTCCACTTTGAAAATTTCGAAAGGAATGTTATTTTTAAAACATTAATGGCCATATCAATATATCCTTAAAACCATTTTTAAAACATGGAAAATAATGAGATAGATTTAGAACTATAACTTTTTAAAACATTTAAAATTATATTTTAGTTATAGTTCCTCACCAAATGAGAGATGCTTGAACAAAAATAATTAAGGTAATAAAAACTTAATAATATCATGTGAATAAAGGAATTCATTATATATTATGTCAAATTACATTATGTACACCAAATAAAAGTGAATTGGAGCATAATAACAAAGAAGTCTCAATGTAATGTAAGTTGATATGAAATCCCTTATAAAGACCGTATCCTTAGGTTAAGGATAATTCATTGAAATAATTTTGTGTAAAAAATATAAATACCCTAAATATTATTGGATATATATTGTAAATCAATCATAGGACATTGACACATATTCTTGTAAAAACAACACCAATGACTTGGGTGTTTAACTCAATGAATGGAAATTGAGTTAAGATTACTCTTATCAAGTTCATATCAATGACTTGAGAAATTATCAATGGAGTGATTATGTGTATCAATATTATATCCACACAAATTTAAGGGGAAATTACTACATAAATAATAAATTGTGATTCCCCACATAATCTTGGAGTAATATAGTCAATGAAGTATGCGTAAATCCGAATGAGTGGAAATTGAAATTTAAAATTCCCTTACCAATTTGGTAACTTACGAAACATAAACCCCATGAAAGAAGGATCATAAAATTATGATATAAATACAAATAAATTAATGTATATTACACAATTAATACAATCATGGACAATACATACTCCACACAAAAGGAAATAGTGGCCAATATAGCATGAATATCACATGAATAAAAAGTGAGATGAAAACCCTTACTTCATTGTGATCAATCGAGTCGTATGACCAAAAGTTAATAACCACCAAATGAATCACATAATACCATGAATATTATGAGAATCATGATATTATATATCAAATGGTAGTACAAAATACACCACTTGAAATAAATAAGTGCAAAACAATGGAAGTCTCACAAAATTAAAAGTGAGATAAGAAACCCCTTACCTCAAGTCCGACTTGTCTTCTATGTTCCTTGTTCTTACTGAATAATAAACTTAAGTTAATTTCTACTTGATTAAGAACATTTTTCAAGTTTATTATTCCTTTTAAATCACTTATTACCTTGATATAACAATTAGTTAATTATTTGAGTTCATATTGTATATGTTATCGATGTTTGGAACTTGAGTAAAAAATGAATCTATTTTAATTACAATTTTCCCATGTGTTCAAAAGTCCATTTTCTACAGAATGATATAAATGATTTAGATATCATATATATTTTATATATCCAGCATATATATATATTTTTAACAGTACATAGCATTTGGAGATAAGAAATGAAATGTACTGTTCATGGAGACGGTAAGCCGTACGTACGCATGAACGCTACTTTCATTTCTATTTTATATTTTAATGAAATTAAAACATCATGATACATAAGTATATTATAATTACATTATAATATCATATATAATATCATTAATTACATCATTTATACATCCCACATAAGTCATTAACGAGTCATATTATTTTGAGGGGGCGGTAGTCCACACTTCCTCAAATGAAATTATCACATTTTACCCATAATGAAAACCATAAAATAATTATATAAATTAAAAATAAATAAGAATAAATAAAACAAAAACATAATATATATATATATATATATCATATATAAATACAATTCCATCTTAATGGTCACCATGATAGGAGGTAGAAGATAATCATACAATCATTGTTTCGTGAGGCGTTAGTTTTCCATCCACAGAAACAATATGTTCTTCACCCATTAGATGGAGGTGGGTGTAAGTGTATTTAGAATCCATCTCATAAAAACATTCTATTATATTGATTATAATGGTGTTGTTATAAAATAAAGTAATAAAAAGTTTTTATTTTGTTGGATAAGTAAAATAAAACAAAATAAAACAATAGAATATAAGAGAAAGCGTTACATTTAATTTGGGTAATGTTTTTTGGTTTGAACAAACAATAACTGCTTGAAGTGAATTATGCCTAAAGTGAGGATTCTAGGAGGAATATGGGGATCTCAAAAGTTTATTTGGTAGGGTTTTGATGAGCTAAGGGGATTGAGAGGTGTGTGGAATGGGTTAGAAGTGGTGTCATTTTATAAGGGGGGGAGAGACTTATTAGGAAAGTGTGAAAATATTATATTATTATATAGTGATATTCCATTTCTAAAGTTCCAAAACTAATTAAAGTCAAATATAAGATGACTCATGGTCGAAATAAAATCATCCAATAAGAATTGGACAGGTTTTCAATATTATTTCAATATTAATAATCATATTTATTTAAATCATTTATTAATGAGGTAAATACTACATCATTATTGTGTCAAAACTAATTTAATTTATTTGATGTCTAAAAATTATAAAAAAATTACCATAATGTATTAAATATTTTTATATTTTTAATGAGTATTTATAGTCAAAAATATGATTTATATAACCCCATGTTAAAATTGAAATACTAAAAGATATTTGTTAATGTCATTTTTGTATTTACTTTAAGTTAATTAAAATAAAGTGTCATTATCATTCCTAAGTGGCTCCATGGGGTCCCTAAATTGACCCAAGGATGAAAATGGTCTGCCTGACTCATCCAATAAGGTTAGGATAAGTGTTAATGTATTATTGTATTATTATAATATTCTTTTTACCTTGAATTTCCCTATTTATCTTTAACCCCGATAAATAAAAGTCAAAAGTTACAATTCACCAAAAATGATTTTTATCTTATTGAACCAAATTTTACTTACTAATAACAACTATGTATCTTGGATTTTAGAAATTCAATTCATATAAGCGGTACATTTTCATTTAAATGAAAAGGTTGGATTTTTAACTACTACTTAGTGGTTTCGCTGTTCATCAAAAATTGAAGTTTTTCAGAAAATTAAAAGAAATTCAGCCTAGTATATATTTGATATTATGAATTAAAAAATGATGTCTATTTTACCGAATTCAAAACATATAAGTTGGTTTAATTAATTTAAAATTAATTCTTTTTGTCAAAACAAATAGTGTGTTTACAAGAAACAATAACTATCAAAATATTGACACTTGTTTATGTATAATTTCAAAGTGAAATTAATTCCAATGAGAGAAATATATTAAAGTGTAAAAATATAATATAATTACACATCAAAACCAAATTAAAATAAAATTTAACTATATAAATAAAATATATTAAAAGGTAGTTTTGAATAAAAATACATTATTTCTCACTATTCATAAAAAATAAATATTATCATAAAAATACAAAAAATTTCTTTGAAAGTAATTTTTGATGTCCTGATTTTAAATAAGATTTTTATTGTCATAATGGATATATAAAATGGTAAAATATTGGATTTAAAAAGGGTTCGCTTTTAAAAGGTGGTAAAATTGATTTTTTTAAAATACATTTTTTCTGAAAAATTGAATTTGTTCATATAATATGTCTAAGAAACACATAATACATAATTTAAAATTATATGGAGTATATAAAATTCAAAATAGATTTAATTATATTCATAAATGCTTTTGAACGGCTAGTTCGGTATGTCATAGTGTGCTCGAACTCGGTGTTGTGTGAGGTGCAAGATATTGAATTACTTTAAAGAGATATTGTACTATGAAACCTTGGGGTGTTACATTCTCCCCTCCTTCAATAAATTTCATCCTTGAAATTAATGCTCGGGATTGAAAACATGGGTATTGACATTTCGAAATATCGTAGTTGAAACCCCACATCGAAAATGGATTAATGAGGCTTCTATTTTAAAATTAATAAAGGTAAGTATGAAGGTTACCGAACATAACACATAATAGGGTTACATGTAGGGAAACATGGATATGGAAGAGAAAACTAATCATCAAGTTCTGATGTAGAGTGATCGAAAATATTTCTAAGGGAATGTAAATGATCTAAAAGCCATAAACTTGTGATGGGATGAAAGGTCTTTGATAACCCAACAGGAAAAGTAAACAAACAAAAAAAATTTAAGTTCCTTTTAATAATTCTGATTATTTTATTTATGTTATTTACTATGAGTATTAGGATATTTAATTACTTCACATGTATAGTTTCATCCATTAATATATTTCTACCACAAACTCATCTTTTCTCCAAACGATGAGTATTCAAGATGACTTTGTTACACATGAAGCGCTAAAATGAACTTATAGAGAATCACATAATCCACAAAGGATGAACTATATATTTCCATTGTCATTAAACATTAACCCATAACAAAATGGTTAGTACATGATAATATGATCCCTAAAAAGGACAATCAATTATAGAATTAAATATTAATCTTAATCTACAAAATGTAAACAAACAATACCCAATGTTCAACAAATACCCTTTAATGAACAATTGTCCTTAAAATACATCAATATAATCCCAACTAAGATTGAAACCCAAAACTCATAAGAATTTGATTACGTAGTATTCCACGTTAAATTTTATCTCTAAATAACATCAACTACTCTTAAAGTCACATACATAAAGTAATTAACCTAATCACATATTCTCTATGATAGGATAATCATTTCCATAAATAACAAAAATCACTATTAATCCATAATAAAAACATTAGAAAATATCCACAATTACTCCTCACATGAAGTATCATAGTATTCTATTTTCTTTAGGAATATAGTTTTTCCAATAGAGCGAACGTCTTCCAAAATAACATTTATCACTTAATCACTAAATCATTTTCCTAAAATTAGGATATCTATTTGATAATACATAATGTCCCAAATCAACATAATAATATCATTTAACTAAAAAATAATTAATCAAACTAACTAAGGACTTCACGTAGTCTAGTGGTAGGTGATAAATCCCAATCGCATTCTAGTTGTGGGTTCATTTCCCACACCTTTGTCGAATGTGACAGGTTGTCACATGGTCTGTATATTTTCCTTTTTAAAAAAATATATTTCATTAAATTACCAAAATGAGATAAATTCCTCAAAATAACCATACAATAATTCAACCACAAATGTTATCTCATACCACACATTTTCATCCCAAAATTTAAGAACATGTAATTGCCTCAAATTCAAGGATCATATAAAACCAGATGGTTATTTATAACTATATCCACAAGAGAAATGATAATTACTCCTCAAATATCATTTCCAAATGAAAAATTGCAGTGTTACACATACAATTGAAAATTAATCCAAAGTAATCTCATCAATAAAGAGCACTAATACCTTTAAAAATTTTGCCTTCCACTTATTTCCACTTAGGTTCTTCATTGACCAAGTGGTTCTCCTATAGAATAGGTAATTAAATTGGGGGATGCCAAGGTCCCTTATATTTACGCCAAATGACCATAATTGGATTCTTATGATATTTTTTATTCTCTTCTGTAGTACTCTTCATTTTTCCTCGGCAATTCTTTATTTCATGCCCTTCTTTACCACACATAATGAATTTGTTTGTTCCATTGATACACTTTCTTGGGTTTCTCCTTCCACATTTCTAGAATGATGGAAAATGAGCTTTCTTCTCTCAGTGGTCTCCACAGCTGGAGATCTTATCATTCACCACCTTTCTCTTCTTTGTTGAGTCCAGGAGATGGTTAATATATATGTTGTTGATCATATTTTTTGAAAACTGATTCCGCATGAAGGAAATATCTTTTATGCCTATCAACATCCCATTTCGTTTCTCATTTCCACCACTATTACCACCTTGTACATCATGTTCAATGTTACTATGACTTCCTTGGAATCCAGCCATTAACTAAAACCATAAATCATTGTGTGATTAATAATAGGCATAAAATTATTTAGGAAATATTATCACACCGTATTTTGAATATAAAACAACCTTGGATTAACCATGGTTATTTATTCTCATCTTATATTAAAATCCTTCGAATCAGTTTGTAATGAAAATGTGAATTATCCGAAGCATATCCCATGGGAGTGTCATAACCAAGAATGCAGCAAGGCCCATTTTCGTGCACAAGTTCTTATTCAAGTCTGGCTCAAAGTGGTGTTTTCAGGTTTTACCCCTAGGTATATATGTTCCGGAGCCTCTTCTACCAGCTCGTATCCAGACAGGGATGTATTTCTTGGAAAACCCACAAAATATTTATATTACCCAAAAATTTGGATATTCTTCTATACTAATCTTCAAATTCTATCTTAGGGTAATGTTCTCTAATAAATTTTTTCTAAATATTTTTTCCAAGCTTTGTACTAAACTTCCTTTGATACCAACTATAAAGCCCCGACCCCCAGAATCCAGGAGCTGGTGCATTATGTTAATACATTGGCATTATTACAAGGAATCATGTCCCAAAGGACCGATCAGCTTAGTAGCCTTAGGAACAAGATACATATATATGTTTATCATTACAACATGAAAATAAAAACAACACTAAATTATTACATTAGAAACATCCAAGATTCCTATATTATTCCTGCAAGTCACTCATAACTATCTTCTTCATTTCCTCGGAAAATGAAACTGAAGAAAGGGGTGAGCTCAAATTATTAGTAAGAGTAACCAATATAGTAGAAGATAATATAAACATTATGCATTGTGAATAATTGAAAACACATGCCTTTACAAATAATTAACATGAACACTTTATGGTAGAAATATGATCTGAGTAAATAATTCCATAATAAAACATAGTCATGGGTATTCTCCTAGTTAAATAACCACATGAAATATCAATAGCTAATATCTTGATGATAGAATTCATAATGTCGGACATCATAACCACATTGTCAATGCCTCGTTACAATATTATAAATATAATTTTGTCAAGGCCTTGTACTAAGACACTAGCACTACTGGAAATTCAGGTTATAACCTCGGTTTAAAACCATGGCTATAGGTCCTCAAACCATGTCTATAGGTAATAGCCACAGTTTGAGGAACTGTGGCAATGTTTGGCAAGGCTATAGGCCTAGACCTATAGCCACAATTCCAAATCGTGGATCTAGATCTACAGCCATGGTTTTAAACCGTGGCATTAGACCTATATCCATGGTTAAAAACTGTGGCATGTAACCAATAGCCACGGTTTAAAACCGTGGATATAGTGTCTAAAAATCCATAAAAATACCCCCCAACCCCACTACACAGCCCCCACCCCCACTCCCCTTGCATCCCCCTCCCCCGTAGCCCCCACCCCCTGTAAAGCCCCGCTGGACCCCCCCCCCCCCCCCCCCCCCCCCCGTAAAGCCATTCCTGGACACCCCCCCCCCTTCATGGGCAACCCCCCTCCACCTAGAAAAATAGCCCCACCATCTCCCCTGCATAGCCCACCCCCCCTGCAGCACCCTCCCCCCTTAAAACCATCCCCTGGACAACACCCCTCCTCCCCTGAAAATCCTCCCTTGGATAGCCCTCCCCACTCTAAGGCCTCCCCTGGACAGCCCCCCCTCCTCCCTCTACAAAACCCCATCTGGACATCCACCCCCCCAATTTAATAATAGTTTAATCATACTATGCCAACATGGGAGATTGATGAGTGGTAGTACAAAGATCAAGTCATAATGATATTTAAGTTACAGTGGAGCTGAATAGAACTATGGTTCCCAAAACAGCACCCCCCCTCCTGGACACCTCCCCCACTACCTGGACAGTACCCCCTCCCTCCCTCCTAGACACCCCTCCCCCTTCCTGTAAAGCACCACCCCTACTGGACACCCCCCTCCTGGACACCTCTCCCCCTAGACACCCCCCTTCCTGGACATCACCCCCCCTCCCTACTGGACACCTCTCCCCCTAGCATGGATAGCAACCCCCCTGCTGGACACCACTCCCCCCTACCTGGATAGCACCCCCTCCCTCCTGGACACCTCTCCCCCTGCCTGGACACCCTCCTCCCCTCTGCCTGGACAGCACCCCCTCCCTCCCTCCTGTACACCTCCCCCTACCTGGACATCACCCCCCCTCCTGTACACCTCTCCCCTAGACACCCCCCTACCTGGACAGCACCCCCCCCTCCTGGACACCTCTCCCCCTTGGACAGCCCCCCCCCCCTTCCTGGATAGCACCCCCTCCCTCCCTGCAGGACACCTCTCCACCCTTCATGGACAACACCCCCCCCCCCCTACGGGACACCCCTTTCCCCTGCCTGGACACCACCCCCCCTCCTAGACACCTCTCCCCCTACCTGGACAACACCCCCTCTCTCGTGGAGAACTTTCCCCCCAGCCTGGATAGCACCACCCCTGCTGGACACCCCTCCCCCATACCTGGATAGCACCCCCATCCTGGAAAACCCCCTACCTTTGCTTTAAATGTTCTCAATTCAAAAGGTAATTATATACTCACTAGGAATATACTTTGTGAATTATGTCTGAGATTACGTGTTGACATTCTTTTTTTGTTTCAGTTAGGTATGATGTATCAAGAAGCACCTTGGTAAAGGATGTACCTCAGCAAAGAAAGATTCTTAATCGTAGGTATTAAAGACATAAGCTTTACCTTTAATTTTTGTTTGGACTTATGATCTAAGATTCATTGTTGTCACATAGATATATGTTTTAATCTAAGCAATATTGTGTAGGTACTAACTTGTGGAGAAATAAAAGGTTGCCAACATTGTTGGGATTTTGGTAGGAACCCTCGGTGTACGTATGTTTATCAGATGCTTGGTATTTTTTTAAGACTAAAAAAGATGGAATGAATAATGAAAACTCTAGGGATGTCAGGTTGGTTTCATAGGAGTAATGATTAAACTAACAGGTTTATTTTTGTCATCCACTTTAAAATGTCTTTTATTTTAAATCAGGGGTATAATTGACATTAAATAAATTTGTTTGGAATGCAACCAAAAAAATTGTCATTCCAGCCCATTCCATTCCTCCACATCCATTTCAGTCCAGTCCATTCTATTCCATCTTATTACATTCGGATTCTTTGAACCCAACGGGTTGCAAGTGACAAGTGTTTTCACAAAGAAAAGATAAGATCACCAACTATGAAAGAAATTATGTGCTATGTTTTATGTCTAATCTGTGATTTGTTTTAATAATTATTTACTCCATGTATAATTATTTTCTTTTATGTTCTATGTTAGCGCCATCTCCATCCATTTATATTCACTCCAAATCTTCTTAGCATGGTTCTTTCATTTCCTCTCTCAAATATCTCTTCCAGCATTCCCAAGTCCCATTAAGATGTGTTGGGAGCCTCACTAATATATAATCTTGTTGAATCACTTTACTATGTGACATTCATTGATGAATCAACATGAAATTTTAAAAAGTCTGGTTTTTTTCTACATTCCAGCTGAACGATGCTGGCTGAACACAAAATTTTAAAATTCTTTTTTAAATAAGCTATTTCTACTGCACTGCATATTCATAATAGATGATTGCAAGGCCTAATTCTGATAAAACACCTTGCGAGTTTTGAAACAGCTATGTACCCTATTTATATTCTTTAAGTAGGAATTACCTTAACATAAATGTATCATACCCGATTTCACACATGATAAAGTTGCATCACATGACTTAGCCTATCCGTATAAACAATAACCATACAAACCATAGCCATAAAAACTGTTAATACAACCTATATGTATTCTTGGGACCTTTATGGGCTTTCCATTGTTTTTGAAACTTTGTGATGGCTTCTGAATTTTTAATGTATTCTCAGTTTTATTTTTGTAACTGACTTTTATATATTTCTCATGCAACCACTTTGTGAATTAGTCACTAATTTTTTAGCTGGTTATCTTAGTATGATTCTCCAGCTAAAAGAGTTGATAGAAGGAGCAGGAATAAAGGCCTATATCATTCTCATGGGAAGGCAAAATCCAGAAAAGCTTGCAATCTTTCCTGAGGTACCCTTTTACTAATGAATTGTTTAATTGTATTTTTTTCCCATGGATGGATTTTGCGAGATTTAAACATATGTTTTGATTTTATATGTTTGGAAGTTTGATGTGTTCATTTATGATTCTTGTGCTCAAACTGCTATATGCATAGTAAAGAGTACTTGTCTCCAGTTATTACTCCTTTCGAAGCTATGCTAGCTTTTAGTAGGTACTGCTTAGAACATAGAACAAAAACTTTTTTTATTCTTTGGTCTTCACACATGAACGTCTCTTTCAGACATTGATCATACCGTTAAACGGTGTCTGTTATGACTAAAATAATGAACTTTTCACCATTCTCCAGAGAAAGGTCGTGGACGGGTGAATATGTGATGGAATTCAGAGATCTAATAACCCCTATTTCGGTTCAAGACATGAAACATCCCGAAGAAGCGTGATTTTCTTTCTTGAAAGGCAGATATCTTAATGTTTTTGACATTTTAGGTATTCTCTACTGATTTGTTAATAGTAGAATGGTTATTAAGATGATGTGTTTGATCTTTCATGCTGATATCTGTTTCTCTATTGGTTTGCATAACCATAAAATGTGGAAGGGGAGGTGGAAGGATCTATTGCTTTAGCTTATTTGACAGAAAAGGCTCTGTAGGTTGGTGACGGTTTCTATGGTTCTCTGACCAAAGGACCAATTAATTCTAGGGCTGACTTTGTCACTTCTCGGTCATATCGTGGTCTTGACATGCACCCTAAATCCTCTCCATCACCTTGTATTGTTGGTAGTACTGGTCGGGCATCACGGTATGAAAATGAAACGGGGAAGCAGCAGAATATAAGGTCCATAATATGTGAGTCTTCTAATGCACCATATTTGAGTTTAATGCATATTATTCTATGATTCTGAGAAAAATATTGGGTGATTATTTTTGGTGATACAGATACTGGGAGATGTTGTTGAGTAGTATTGTGACCTTCTAGATAGGAACATCAAGATGAAGGTTTGGTTATGGATGGGTGTAGAGGCTAATGTTATGGCTGGTGTTGGCTTAGAGGTTCTATTTCTGTGGACTGGTTTGTTAACATAGATTGGGTGATATTGTTGTCTGTGAGTTGGTAAATGGGTTGTTGGATGAGTTTTTTGTGTGGTACAGGATGCCTCTTTGATGGGGTGTGTTGCAGGAGTGGCATGGGTTGGTGCTGGTGGCTTGGGATGTAAATTTGAGTACATTCTTAGTGGCTGGACATTGCTGTTGGTTTATAGGCGTGGGTACTATTACTGTTGAGTGGGTTACTACTAAACACTGGTTTTTATTGGGTTTTTCTCTAGTACATGTGCTATTGGCTAGTGTTATTGGATTATAGTAGGTTTCTGCTTGGTGGGGAGTGCTTCTAGTGTCAAGTGGGCTACTACTATTTCCAGTTCCACTAGGGGTTAGTTGTAGATTGAAAGATGGGAGGTTGGGGTTTAGTGGTATGAAGATTGACAATGGTCAATCTTCATACCCTTATTCTTCTTTAGGCTGTGAATAAAAATAGGTTGGCACACTACAAGGTAGACAAGATGACCAGACCAAGCCGATTTTGACTAATGACTCTAAGTAGAACAAATGCAACCCTCTTTGGGGTTTACACTTGAGCAGTGACACTTATGTGGAGAATACCTTTAGCTCTGAATAGACCCCCTAACCCCCACATGGTTAGGACAATGCATCTCCCAAGGAAATGGCCATGGCACCTATAGTTCTGGGTGTTTCAAAGACTACTCTGGATAGTTACCTAAATCAAAATTTGGTTTCCTCGGGTTTTCAAGGTTAGAAGGATGCCAACCCAAATCTTCCAATTGAATTGGTCAATAATTAGAGGTGTATATTTTCATCTTATCAAGAGAAAACAAACCTTGTGGACACACCAAAGATTCCCCTAGGTTCTAGAAAAAAGCTGGAAAAACATTCAGGTACTTCACATGACAACCTTGCTATAAATATTTCAGGTACATCTCCTCCCCTTTTTGTCAATCATAATATTGGTATTTCTCAGACTTCAGATAACATTAATATTCCTACTAAATCTGATATGGAACATACAACAATGCCTTTTCATGGCCTCTAAGAGTGTTAACCTCATGCGAAGGAAGTCAAAGTAAGGGAACTTTTCTTTTTAAGATTAACATCTCTAAGGCTTTTGATACCCATAAATGGAGTTTTCTCATTGAGATACTTCACAGGAATGGGTTATTGAATATATTTCTGAACCTGGTTAACACTATTCTTGGATCCTCACGGATGTCAATTATTGTGAATGGTGCACCGAGAGGGTTCTTCTCTTGCTCATGGGGTGTACGAAATGGTGACCCCTTATTGGGTATACTGTTTGCAATTGCAGAGGATTACATAAGAAGATGCATCAATGTGCTTGATCATCTGGGTATTTATAAGAGGATTAGAGCTAGTTTTAATGATCATGCCCCACCTCATCTTCTCTATGTTGAGGACATTGTATTTCTAGGGCAGGCTGCAAAGAAAACCATATCCTATATAAAGTCTCTTTTCACTCACTATGTGGATGTGGCTCGACATGCCATAAGTTGGGACAAATATTCAATTGTTTTTAACAATGGAATTCCTCTTGGAAAAAAGAATAGGATCACTTGATACCTTAGGGTGAAGATGGGATCCTTGCCCATTCTATATCTTGGGGTGAAGAGGGAATCCTTTACCTTTCACTTGATAAAAATGGTTGTGAGGGCTTATTAAGGAACATCAAATCCTGGTGAGAAACTTTATATGGACAGGATCAATCTTTGAAAGGAAGTTGGTCACAGTGAAGTGAAAAAAATTTATAATGCTTTGGAAATGGGAGGATTAGGGGTCAATGATCTTCATACCATTAATGATGGTCTGATTGGAAAATTCACTTGAAGGCTGATCTCAAATCTATCTAATTTCCCTAGTGTTACCCTAAAAACACATTTTATCAGATTCATGTTTAGGTTGTGCTACTGCAACTTGTTAAATATTTTTTAATGATCTTTGAAATAATCACATCTCTATTGAGATTTGATAACCATGTCATTAAAAAAATCATTCATCTATTCTTTATAAGAAGGTATTAATGATATAATGTGTGTAGTGTTGGAATGTAGTGTCATCATTATTTAATCCAAAGGGCATGACCTAAATGGTGCGGGCTGGATTGCAGGTGGCTAGGGTCTAGTGCGTCCTCGAATGCAGGTGGAAGGGGGATAGAATGCTGGTGGAAGGGGCTGGTTGCAGGTATTGGGGGGATGGTGCTGGATGATTCAAAGGTGGTAGGGGGGCTGTTACGGGCTGGAATGCTGGTGGCAGCGGGCTGTAATGAAGGTGGAAGGGGGCTGGTGTGGGCTGGATGTGGCTGGAGCAGGGCCAAATCACGGCGTGACCGCGGGGTGACCGCGGGGTGACTGCGGCAAGACCGCGGGGTGACTGTGGCATGACCGCTCCGTGACCGCGGCGTGACCGCGGCGTGACTGCTGCGTGACCGCGGCATGACCGTGGTGTGACCGCAGCGTGTTGGCCAGGTCCAGCGACATCCGCGGGGCAACATCTTCCACTTTGTTTCAAATATGATGATATGGATGGAATGAGAGGATGTTTTTTCACAATATTTAAAGAAATGAATGCTAATATCTGATGACTAGAGGATTAGATGTCCCATGATATACCTAATTCGGTGAGGGATCGAATAAAGGTGGAAGGGGGATGGTTGCAGGTGCTGGGGGGATGGTGCGGCCTGATTCGAAGGTGGAAGGGGGCTGTTGTGGGCTGGAATGCTGGTGGCAGCATGCTGAAATGAATGTGGAAGGGGGCTGGTGTGGCCTGGATGTGGCTAGAGCAGGGACAAATCAGGGCATTACTGCGGCGTGACCGCGACGTGACCACGACGTGACCGCGGCGTGACCGCAGCATGTTGGCCCGGTCCAATGACATCTGCGGGGCATCATCTTCCACTTTGATTCAAATAGGAGGATATGGATGGCATGAGAGGATGTTTTATATGAATATTTAAAGAAATTAATGCTAATCTGTGATGAATAGAGGATTGGATGACCCCTGATATACATAATTCGGTGAGGTTTGGAGATCTAGAAATGTGTAGGAATAATTAGAGGGATACCCCATGGGATCAGGGAAATCACAGGTTACATAACATGTAATCTGACATTACTGGTACTGTGGGACCCTGGGCTATGGAACTGGGCTTTTGGTTGGATTTAAATATCACATGCAATGTGACATGGTCACACAACATGGGAACCATCTTAAATGTCTAACGACACTTAAAGAGTGTCTTGGTTCAAACAATTGTTTTAATAAGAAGAGGGAAACCCCCTACAAGGATATAAAAAGGGACAAGTACGATGTGTGATTTATTACTGACAATGACATCAAGTATAAGGAAAACATCAATGCAATAATGTTAAGCAAGGTATACCACTCTGAGTTTTTGTAGACTGCACACCTCCATTGGAGGGGTTTTATTACCAAACCATGACTTATTTATCAAACAAAACAATTATCTTAACTAACACTTATTCAATAATTGCAATTTAATATAAAAATACAAAATTAAGAAGGCAACTAAATGAAATTTAATACATTCTTGAATTAAATAGGCTAAGAGAGGGACCCTACCTCAACCTCAAGGCACATTTTCTTTTGACTACAACAACTCAAATCTTCCTTTTTTCTGCTTGCACGCTTATAAAACTTAACATATATATAAGGAAACCTAGCCCCCATGTACATATTTTCATTACCAAATATGCACAAGGGGGTCCTTAGATTTATGTTTATACTTGCATATAACCCTTTACACTTACACGCATTTGCATTTTTCATATCTATATATAAGCACACCTAGCCCCAATATATATATATATATATATATATATATATATATCCATACTTCCATGAGGGAATATATATAAAGGAGGAACTTATATATTCATAACCCTACCTATGAATACACATGTAAGCCTTCGTCAACGGTGACTCGAATCCACCTCAATGAAATCCAAAACACACAACAAAAATATAAGGAACCCAAAAATAAAAAAAGCCCTAATTAAATGTTTTGGGATTCTCAAGACAACCAATCAATTATAAAACTTCAATTATCATAAAACCACTTCGTCCCCATTTAATGTTTTTGGGATTCTAAACCCATTTCATTAATACCATACCATTAAAAAAGTGGACACTTTATAAGAAACCTATATACAATTATATTAGGTTTTACCAAAAGTTTTAACCATTTATAATAATCGATGATTTTGAAATTCCATTTCACAACCATTGATTCAAACCATGTTCCAATTAATCCATTTAAAATACAATTTCAGAATTTAACGACTTCGATCTATTTCATGGTAATTAATACAAAATGAATTCCATTTGAAACTACCCATCAAAAAGTACCATGGACTATTTAATGTGTCATTGAAATAGGGAAACCTTAAATTCAAACACTTAAATTAAATTGTATCAAAAATGATACAGTTAGCTAGTCTAAATCATGCACACACTCTTAAAGAAGAAAAAACTAAGTGTTAAATTAAAAGGACCACCAACAGTTATATAAAATTTCCCAAATTTATTCAATTGGTTGACAGTTTCCACCTTGTTTCTCTAAGGCATTCCTCACCAACCAAGTACCAAAATTAAACAATGAAATTTCAACCAGTTAATTTTAATAAATTATAAGTAATTAAAAAGATTTCTCTATAAAGGAACAAGAAATGAAAAACCTACCAGAATCTATCACAATATTAAAACCCAAAAACAATACTTATAAAATACACATGGTGTACTCCAGAAAACATTTTTATCCAAAGAACAAACCATTGATTCTATGAAAAATAATAACCAATTTCAATTTTGGGAAAAAAACATAAAAAGATTAGTTTCACCACTTACCTCTATAAAAATGACATGAAAAAACCTAAATAGGTCATCTTAGGATTCCCCATATATAAGAAAAGTAAATTCATTATGATATAAGGATAATTCCACCATGCTTTGGTGGAATTGGCACCATAAATCCTAAAAGAAAAAGTCCAATTTAAGTGATGAGGAAGGATAAGAGTATATGAGGTTTTTTTCTCAAATTTACTATGAACGAATCTGAAACCATCTAAAATTAAGGGGGTGTTGAGGGGGGGATAGGGGTTCAAATCCCATGGTTGTGTGCTAAAAATAGAGGGGAATAGAGAGGTATAATCCTTAAAAAATTGAGGGAATAATTTTGAATTTTACCCTATAAAAACCTCATTGATTGGAAGCTAAGCCAAAAAATGGAACCAAGCTGCTACCCAGGCCACCAATGAGTTAGTGAATAACCAAGGGCTAGCTGGTGGCAGTACTGTATAGCCAACTTGCAACCGTACCATCCTGAGATGCCACTGATATTTCTCAAGTCCTCCATACCACCTTATATTTCCTTATTTTTTGTGTAAAAAAATTTATTTTGGCTACTCAAACCCTCATAATTCCAATCCAATTCCCAACTCAAAATATGGATTATGCACTATTTCAAAATTTGGTAATCCTCCAAAATTCCAACACCTGTATAGATTCATGTAATCAGAAACTCCACCCCATAAGACTTATCGTCCTAGAGAATTTCTAGTGGTTATCCATCCAAATCTACCTTCCTACATTGATCACCAAAACATATCTAAATTCTCTCATTCCAATATCGATTTCCTGAAACATTAACAACACTTAACTCATGGTGAATAGACTACAAAAACCCAAGCCACTTCCCATCATGAAAAATAAAAAACTGAGATAGCTCTTACCCAATCCCATATATCCCGAAACATGGCTGCGAACTGGGGGAGGAGATCGTCGGGGAGATCATCGGGAGGAGGGCACCGCTGTGAGAGAGGGTTGCACAGTGAGATCATCAGGGAGATCGTCAAGAGGATGATACGTCATCGGGGAGGAGGGATGTGTGGTGATATGGCTACAAACCGGGGGAGGAGGAGGAGGGCTGTGGGGAGGAGGAGACGTCGTCGGGGAGGAGGGATGCGCTGTGACAGGCCAGCGAATTGGGGGAGGAGAGGAGGGCTGAGGAGAGGAGGAGATGTCTTCGGGGAGGAGGGTTGTGCGGTGTGTGAATCAGGGGATGAGGAGGAAGGCTACGGATCCGGGGAGGAGGAGAATCCCGATATATATTGGGATAAAACGGCGCTAGCAGTGTATTACTGATTTAGCCATGAAGATGGAATTTAACCGTGGCAATATAAAATCTATAGCCACAGACCTATAAAGCTGTGGCTATAGGTCTGTGGCTATAGCCCAGATTTTCAGTAGTGTAGTTTGTCTTATGAGACCGACCGATGCATCAAGGAGCTATAGAGGGTTCCACCCATCACTTACTAAGTCCAATGCATTCCTCATATGAAAATTTTTAAACATAACATAAACATTCGTATTAAAACTAGCCAAAGAAATGTTAGTACATTATCCACAAACCATGAATGGTATATAAATAGCACATCCACGGTCAAACATAACTCATTCAATACAATTTGGAAGATTTTATTCTAACAGATTAACCTCAATCAATAATAATGAAGGATATTGACATATATTAAAATAATCATCAAAACTATTTGAGAGAAATATCCCCCTTTTTCTTGAAAACATTCAAAATTATTTCTATTTATCAAGAACCTGTTTAAAATAGATTTTTGAATCAAAGTGTCCCATTTCACTTTGAAAATTTTAAAAGGAATTTTAATTTTAAAACATTAATGTCCATATAAATAAATTCTTAAAACCATTTATAAAATATGGACAATAATGATAATGATTTTGAAGAATAAATTTTAAAACATTTAAAATTATATTTTAGTTAGAGTTCCTAAACAATTGAGAGATGCTTGAAAACGAATAATCGAGGTAATAAAAACTTATTAATATCCTGAGAATAAATGGATTCGTGATATATTATGTCAAATTATAGTATATACATCAAATAAAAGTGAATTGGTGCATAACAACAAAGAATTATCAATGGAATGTAAGTTGAGATGAAATCCCTTATAAAGATCGTATCCTTTGTTTAAGGATAAAAAAATAACATAATTATGTGCGAAAAATATAAATACACAAAATATGATTGGATATTCAGTGTAAATAAAGTATAGGACATTCACACATATTCTTGTAAAAACAACACCAATGACTCGGATGTTTAACTCAATGAATGGAAGTTGAGTTAAGATTACTCTTATCAAGTTCATATCAAGGACTTGAGAAATTATCAATGGAGTTATTATGTGTAACAAGAGTATATCCAAACAAAGGGGAGTAGAAATTACTAAATAAATAATATATTTTTATTCCCCACATAATCTTGGAGTAAAATAGTCAATGATGTATGCGTAAATCCGAATGAGTGGAAATTGGAATTTGAAATTCTTCACTGATTTGGTAAGATAAAAAACATACACCCCATGAAATAAGGATCATAAAATGATGTTGTAAATACCCATAAATTAAATTATATTACACAATGAATACAATCATGGACAATACATACGTCATACAAAATGAAATAGTGGCCAATATAGCATGAATCTCAAATGAATAAAAAGTTAGATGAAAAACCCTTTCTTCATTGTGATCAATCGAGTTGTATAACAAAAAGTTAATAACCACCAAATGAATCACAAAATTCCATGAATATAAATAGAATAATGATAATATATATCCAATTTCAGTAGAAAATATACCACAATCAATAAATAAGTAGCAAACAATGGAAATCTCACAGAATTAAAAGTGAGATAAGAAACCCCTTACCTCAAGTCCGACTTGTCTTGAATGTTCCTTGTTATTCTTGAATAATAAACATAAGTTAATTTATACTTGATTAATAACATTTTCAAATTTATTATTTCTTTTATATCACTTACTACATTGCTATAAAAATTAGTTTATTATTTGAGTTCATATTGGATATTTTATCATTGTTCGGTACTTGATTCAAAAATGAACTTGTTATAATTACAATTTTCCCATGTGGTCAAAAGTCCATTATATCCAGAATTATATACATGATTTAGATATCATATATATATATATTATATATATAGTATATATATCTATTTATAACAATACATATCATTTTGAGATAACAAATGAAATGTACCATTCATGGAGACGGTAAGTCGTACGTACGCATGAACGCTACTTTCATTTCTATTTTGTATTTTAATGGAATTAAAACATAATGATACAGAATTATATTATAATTACAGTATAATATCATATATAATATCATTAATTACATCCTTTATACGTCCCACATCTGGCATTAACGAGTCATATCATTTTGAGGGGGTGGTAGTCCGCACTTCCTCAAATTAAATTATCGCATTTTACCCATAATGGAAACCTTAAAATAATGATATAAATGGAAAATACAAAATCATAAAGAAAACATAAACATAATATATATATCATATATAAATAAATTTACATCTTAATGTCCACCATGAGAGGTGGTAGGAGATAATCAAACAATCATCGTTTCGTGATGCTTTAGTTTTTCATCCAAAAAAATAGTATTTTCTTCACCCATTAGATGGAGGTGGGTGTAAGTTTAGTTCAAATAAATATCATAAAAACATCCTAGTATATTGAGGATACTTTTTTTATAAAAGAAAGTAATAAAAAGTGTGTATGGGGTTGGAGAAGTAAAATAAAACAAAATAAAACAAGAGAATTTAAGAGAAAGTGTTACCTTTAATTTGGGTAACATCCATTGGTTTGAACCAAAAGGACTTCTTGAAGTGCCTTCTGCCTAAGGTGAGGCTTCTAGGAAGATGGGGGGGATCTTGAGAGATTATTTTGGTAGGGTTTTGATGAGCCAAGGGGCATGAGGGATGTGTGTAATGGATTAGAAGTGGTGTCATTTTATAAGGGCGAGGAGGGGCTCTTTAGGAAAGTGTGAAAATATTATTTTATTATATAGTGATATTCAGATTCTAATGGTCCAAAACTAATTAAAGTAGAAGATAAAATGACTCATGGTCGAAATAAAATCATCCAAAAAAAAATTGGACAGGTTTTGGATATTATTTTAATATTAATAATCATATTTATTTAAATAATTTATTAATTAGAAAAATACTACATCATTATTGTGTCAAAAAGAATTTAATTTATTTGTTGTCTAAAATTTATAAAAAATAACCCTAATGTAGGAAATATTTTTATATTTCAAATGAGTATTTATTTTCGAAACGATGACTTATATAACCCCAAGTAAAAATTGATATACTAAATGATATTTGTTAATGTCATTTTTTTCTTTACTTTATGTTAATTAAAATGAAGTGTCATTATCATTCTTAAGTGGATCCATGGGGTCCCAAAATTGACCCAAGGATGCCCATAGTTTTCCATTACTCATCAAATAAGGTTAGTACAAGTGTTATGGTATTTTTTTATTATTATAATATTCTTTTTACCTTGAATTGCCCTATTTACCTTTAACCGCAGTAAATAAAAGTCAAAAGTTACTATTCACCAAAAATTATTTTCATCTTATTGAACCAAATTTTACTTCCTAATAACAACCATGTATCTCTAATTTTAAAAATTCAATTCACAGAAGTGGTAAAATTTTATTTAATTGAAAAAGTCAGATTTTTAACTACAACTTAGTGGTTTCACTATTCACCAAAAAATTGATGTTTTTCAGAAAAATACAAAAAATTCCTCCTAAGCTATATTAGATATCCCAAATTCAAAAATGATATCTATTTTACCAAAATAAATACATAGAATTTGGATTAATTAATTTAAAATTAATTCCCGTTGTCAAAACAAATATCGTGTTTTTAAAAAACAATAACTTTTAGATGATTGACACTTGTTTATGTATAATTTCAAAGGGAAATTAATTAAAATGACCAAAATTGGATTAAAGGGTAAAAATATAATCTAATTACACTTCAAAAAAACATAAAATATAATATAACCATATAAATAAATTAGATTAAAAGGCAGTTTTGAATTAAAATACATTATTTCTCAATATTCAAAAAAAATTAATATTATTAGAAAAATATCAAAATTTCATCCAATGTAAATTTTGATTTATCGATTCTAAAGAAGAATTTTATTTTGTCAAAATAAAAATGTAAAAGGGTCAAATATTAGATTTCAAAAGGGTTCTCCATTAAAAGGTGGTAAAAATGATTTTTTTTTGAAAAATACATATTTTATCTGAAAATTTGATTTTGTTTTTATAATATATCTAAGAAACACATAATACATAAGTTAAAATTATATGGAGTATATAAAATTCAAAATCGATTTAATACTATTCATATCCGCTTTTGAACGGCTAGTATGGTAAGTCGTGGTGCGCTGAAACTCAGTGTTGTGTGAGGTGCAAGTTATTGGATTACTTTAAAGAGATATTGTACTATGAAACCTTAGGGTGTTAAATCATTGGGCATTGGAATAATATGCTGTCAGAGTGTGTAGTCTTGAAATAATCCATATAATTTAAAAAAATTACACTAAATTTTGAGACATTACATTCTCCCCACCATAGGGATTTACATCCCTAAAATCTAAGAAAATGGATATAAATAATGTGGGGGTACTGAGCATGAATATGAGCATCCCACTCCTATGTGATCTCCTATAGATTCCCATGCTACCACCGAAAATGCACCATAGGAATCAACCACCCATATAGGACCATCTCCTATCGATCCATATCTTTATCGTGAACTCTGCAAATGTCACCCTATCATCAATGTCCAACTCACCTTAGTTAGTGATGTGTAATAGATCATGAACATATCTCATCAACTTCAACATGTAAACAAAAATGTGCACTCAGTGAATCAATGGCAGAATAGCTAGGTGGTAAGCCACCTCTCGAACTCTATAGAGGATCTGAAAAGGTTTGATGAACCTCGGAGAAAGCTTGCTACCCTAGCCAAATCTTCACAAACCTCTCGTAGGATGAGACCTAAAAGAAAACATGGTCTCTCTCCTAAAACTCCAAGGGTCTTTGTCTCCTGTAGTAATAATACTTCGTTCTACGATGTGCAACCATAATCTACTTCTATATGTTCTTCACATTCTCAGTGGTAGCCCATACCAACTCTGGACCCATGAGTGCTGACTCCCGTGGGTGAGTCCAGTATAAAGGTTATTTGCAAGGCCGATCATACAAGGGATTGAATGGTGCCATGCCAATGGTGGAGTGATAACTATTGTTGTATGAAAACTCCACCAGTGGCTCTTGGTCCTCCCAAATATGAGAAAAACCTTGGATGCAAGCACAAATCATGTCATCCACGGTCTGTATGGTCCGCTCTGTCTGACCATCGTTTTAGGGATGAAAATCTATGCTCAAGCACAACTGTGGTCTGAATGCCAATTGTATTCCCGTCCACAACTGAGATATAAAGTTAGAATCATGGTCTGAGATGATTGTCGAAGGCACACTATGAATCTGCACTTTCCCTTGGACACAGAGACATCCCAAACCCTCTATCGGTCCCTACTCTTGTATGGGTAGAAACTGATCTGACTTGGTGATTCGGTCAGAAATCCCCCATATAGAATCATGTCCTCTAGATGTATGTGGAAACCCTATTACAAATTCCATTGAGATACCACCCCATTTCTACTCTGGTACCTCAAGTAGCTGAGCTAATCGTGCTGGAACCTAATGCTCGTCCTTCACTTGCTGACAAGTGATACATCGTGAGACGAACTCGGCCGCTACTTTCATTTTCCATGGCCACCTGTACTGATACCGGAGGTCCTGGTACATCTTTACCACTCCAGGATATACCTCCCAAGGGGAAGTATGGAACTCCCTCAACACCTCCTCCCAAAATGTCACTGGTACTATGGTGCACCCTCAGAAAGGGATGACATGCTCCCCACCTATCGAAAATCCATCAGGATCGTGTCTTGAGGATAACTGAGAATGTTAGGCATCGCAGTAAACATCCTCCAATAGTGCCTCCCTGAATCATTATAAGTGTGGGGGAATAAAATTCATCGACTGAAAATAATATTATCCATCACCATCCATGAAGGGTATCTATATTGTGGATAGCTACTTCGTCTCCTCACTCAGTAGCTGCAAAATAGTCTTCATGCTAAACTCATTTGCTACCATGTTCCCCTTCCCAGAGTATATAGTATCTAAAAGTCAATGTACTAGAGGAACTCTAGCCATAACCACTGTCTCAAGTTCAATTCCTTCTGGGTAAGGATATACCTTAGACACTTGTGGTTGAAGTAAACTGTAAATGGTTCACCCATCATGTAGTGTTGCCACATCTTCAATAAAAAGACCATTGCTGCTCAATCTATGTCGTGGGTCACATAATTCTACTCATGTTTCCTCAATTGTCGTGAGTCGTTGGATATCACTTCTTGATCCTATATTAGGACACAACCCAAACCATTCTTTGATCCATCACATAAGACAATGTACTCAACGACCTCTTCTAGTAGTCTCAATATGATGGCACTAGTCTGTCTCTGCCTCATCTCCTGGAAGCTCTACTAGAATTTCCCTATCCACAAGAAGGGTTGTATCTTCTGTTTCAATGCCAATAAGGGTACTACCAATCTAGGAATTTCAGGCATGAACCGTTTATAATAACCATCCAACCCCTAGAATCTCCACACCTCAGTCTCGCTCCTAGGTGGCTCCCAAGTGAGCATTACCTCTATCTTCACTAGATCCACTGCTAATCCAGCCTCTGAGATGATGTGTCCCATAGAGTGGACCTCCAGAAATCCTAAATGGAACTTCGATAGCTTACGATAAATCTAGTGCTCTCGATGCGCATACAATACTATCTTTAGGTGTGTAGCATGTTACTCCTCAAACACTGAGTACACCAAGACGTCATCAATGAAGAATACCATGAAAAGATTGAGGCAAGGTTAGAAGTTTCTATTTATGATTCCCATGAACACTTTTGGAGCATTGGTCGCACCAAAGGGAATCACCAAGAACTTTTAGTGTTTGTACCACATCTTAAAGACGTCTTTGGTAGGTCTTCATCTCATAACCAAAGACGATGATAGCCTGGTCTAAGGGTGATCTTTGAGAAACACCTCACCCCCTTCAACTGATCGAATATGGCATCTATCCTCAATAGTGGATAATTATTCTTCACGGTCACCTGGTTTAGGCGAATAACTCCCACTGACAACATAAGACTCCCTTATTCCTTATTGGAAAACAACACTAGGGCTGCCCATGAGGAAATACTAGGTCATACGAACCCCTTTTCCTGTATGTCCTGTAGTGTTACCCTCACCTTAAAAAGCTTTGCAGGAGCCATATGATATGTTAGTGTGGATATCTGTGTCATCTGATGGTACATGTCAATGAAAAAGTCTACATCTTTGTGACACGGTAGTCCTAGAACATTCTTTGGAAAAACATCCCCATACTCTTCCACCACAACAGGAATGCTTGGACTCCTCTCATCCACTACAACGAGGGTGATGATATCCAATTGGAGAGTGATTAGATGAACCCTTATCCAAGGAAGTTAATCCAATTATTTAAGGGTTTATTTCTCATTGTTGAAGGAAATCTGGTCCCATCTCTACGGACACACTGCACTTTTTTGGCTAAAACAGTCGATCTGAGCATAGACTATAGATAACTAGTCTATACTAGGATGGAATTGTAAGGTCTCAATTCTGCTACTATGATATCCCAGCTGAAGCTCTCACCTCCTAGAGTAAGACCACACTACCGACAGCTTTGTGTAATAGTCAAATCCCCTCATATGAGTCTCTAGTCAAAAGTATTGATCCAGTGGATCCACCTAAATTTTCAAGCTCAGAATGAGATTCAGGGTAAAGAAAGATTGATTGGAACATGTGTATATAAGAACTTCATCTATGGTGTAGAAGACACATATCATACCTCGAATCAAATCTGGAGTGTTGTGGTCATAAGCCTCTACTGTCTGAATTTTTGCTCACCCCTGTTTTCTTGCTCCCTGAGGTCGGGTGTGGAAAACCTGGATGTGTTGGAGATAGTACCTCAAACTGTCTCCCACCACCTTCTTCTTAGCCTACTACAATACCACGTTTTCCACCATGCGACCCTCCTCACATGGACTTCCGCCTCTATGTCGGTGGTCCCCAGACTTTTTATTGATCATTAGTACCGAGGTTTGGGAAATCACAAGCCATGTGTCCCTATCCACCGCAAGAGTAGCACACCCTACTCCTCTACTATCTCTCACTGTCTAGGTTTCCTCACACCACCGATCCTAAGTCATGGGTTCATCCACTAGATTATCTGGCCCATTTGGACTGCTGGTCCATTTGTCAGCTACCTACTATGGATGGATCATCTTTATATTTTCTAGTTGTGTCACCCATGGTCATCGCCTTCTCTATGAAGAAGATCTATACTAGTAGAGCTCACTCCAGCACTCTATCCAATGTGGGGATGCTAAGAGACAACATAGACGCCCTAATCTCTCGACGTAGCCCCTTCTTGAAGGCTCAATCCCCAACGAAAGGGTCTCCTACCATGTCTGTAGAGTAGCTGAAATGCTTGGTGAACCTCGCAAGGTACTCAGCTACAATCATGTTTCCCTGTGAAGGTGAAGCAACTCAGGAATGCACACCAAGAAGAAATTTACAGTGAAGTAATCTTCACGAAAAAGTCACTCGATGTATTTCCAGGTGATGGTCTCCTCATTAGGTGTCCAGATGGTCGAGATCCTCCATCTCCCTATCGAGCCCTACAGAAGTCTCACATCTAGGATTGTTATTTTGTCAGGTGGCATCCTCACTAAGCGGAAGAACTACATCACCACCTCCATCCAATCCTCAGCAACCTAAGGATATGTCTCTCCCATGAACCTGGGAGGTCTCTATCTATGAAGATTGTGCAAGGAATATAGTTTTCATATATTCTCTTCTAGTACTTCCAGTAGTAGATTCTGACCAAGGGTAGTGGTAGCACTGGTGAGCCACTTGTTGGGGCCATCTTGAGAAATGGTCCCTGAATGGATTCCTCTTTACTAGGTAGGTTGTCCTTCTGACCATAATTCAGAAACTGAAGTTAGCGGACTGTGTGGAGGTAACCAGAAATAAATCAAGATGGGAAATGGTCAATTTATTATACTAGTGAGTTAACTCTAATAAAAAATAATATAAGGGGAAAATTCTTCAACCCGGGTTTTTATGGATTGAGATTAAAATTAGAATTCATGGTCATGGTGTGTGGATACATCGGTCACCACACTAATATTGGACACCCTAAATCTGAAAGTTAGACTTGAAACATTTAACAGTATTTCCTAAAAAACAGACTCTCGATCTTTGATGTTGAACCTACCACCTCTGATACCATTTTTTCACGACCTATCCCCCGGGGATTGTTCCCTGACATACCCCAACTCGGCTTCCTGAAGGACAGGGGTTAGTGACTGGCACTGAAGGTATCAACCTGCAAGTGGGATACATTTTCTTTAGTACATACACACACACACACACACACACACACACCCAACCATGTCCCACAAACTAAAAGGGGAAAACATGTATACTGAATCAAGTGCTGAGAACAAGTAAAACTGCAAACAAGTGGGCCAGAATACAAACCCAAAAAAAATATTGAAAAAAAATAAAGTACAAAGAAGTATGGGTATCCATCCACTAAAAACCCAACCTGATAGTATGTGTAGTGTATCTACTGGAATCAGAGTTAGTATGTCATGTTAGACTAATCCTACTAGGCCCCTCCTACTCCTAGGCCACTAGAACCTCTGTCAAAATGTCTGTCATCTGCACGAGACACAACACATGTGAGAAAAGCCAATGCAAGGCTGTGTAACACATTACTCAGTAAGGTAGTCCAACCCACTATGGAGAAATACCACAAAACAACCACAAAGCAATGCCACAATCTAAATACAAAAGGCAAGGACAACTCACACAAGGTATATTCTAGAGTAGTAATGTTTTCTTAGTTATTGTGATTAATGTATCCTACTATTGAGGGACTCATCCTTGATGAGTCTCTGAAGTCTGTTGAGCCACTAAGGTCCACACGACTATTGGTCGTTTTTCGGGACACTAAGGTCCACATGGGTATTCTAGGCCACAGAGATCCACATGAATACTGGTTTTTCAGGTCACTGAGGTCCACATTGTTGCTCGTCTACTAGGCCACTGAGGTCCATATGGCAACATATCGTCATCACGCTTGATCCTGGGAGAATACCTCCCCCAAGCCATACATTGGAAGTCAACTTCCTTGTAAGTCTCCTTAGAGCATACCAAAAGATATGCCTCGTCGAGAGGGTCCCAAAACCACAAAAAACACATAAATCAGATGCCCGTTTTGCATGTTATTAGTGTTTTAGTAATTAACGGCCAGTTGAGTATGGGCCCAGTCCAATTTGGACCAACTGATCCATCCTACCTGGCCCGAGGGTCTCACATATCTCAGTTTAATTCGATCGAAATGACCTAACCTGGTTTTGTCATGGTAGGTCTGTTTTCGCCTGGCTAATGGGCCAAGCCCAATGGGCCTTGCTGGGCCTGACCTAGTAAGTCGGGGTTCGAGCCCACCGGGTCACCCGACAACACGGTCTCGTCCGGCCTACAAGGCGTCAGTCCAGCCCACTAGCACTATTCTCGCCTAGCCTGCTAGATGGGGGTGTAGCCCACCAGCTGGAGCCTGGCCCTCTGTAAGTGGGAAGTGGTGTGTGTCAGGCCGAAACACTACCAATTTCCATATTTGGCCCCCCGCCAGCCCCGTGGTTCATCCGTGAGGCCTCCATCCTTCCGCGGTCAAGTGACTGCAGCTTCCATCTTGCCCGAGATGACTTGGACACAACAACCTCTTCCACGACAACCACGGACATAGACCCTAGTTATGACCCATCAATGTGGTTCTAGGCTAGCACTATGAGTCTGAAGTGTCGTTTTCTATGTCATCTACAACTTCTTTCACCTCGGCGTGCCGCCGCCACTACTAGCACATGGTCAGAATATTCAGCTGACCACCAAACATGCTCTCGTGGTCCGTTTTCTGCGCTTCCTGTGCCTATGGCCTCTATGGAACATCCTCTTCATTGTGAAGGTCTCAAATCCTCCTTGACATTGATTTGGATTCTTGGCCACAAAGAACAGACATGGAGGAGGGGCTATGTCCTTGATCGTGTCAGCCCGTGCCCTCCGCAATAGGATTTCAAAACATGGGGGTGGTTCGATGAAGATGTTCAAACATAGAAAGTAATATCTTAATCCCGGATAGATAAAACCCAAAATAAATATCACCCTCCTACAAGAATGCATGGTCAATTAATCAACTTGTTTTTGGGTTGATCTACGGTCTTCGTTTAGAATATAAATGGTGAATAACGTCAAAATAAAACTAAACCCTACCTAATTGACATTTTTTGCCACAACATTTTTCCCTTCAGGGTCAAAGAGGTTGATGGAGTTCGTCATTCTTCGAAGTACATTGAATTTGACAAAGCCCTAATGGATTTTGTCGTTCTTCATTAGGGAGGAATTCCATTGGAGGTTTGTTAAACAATCTTCACATATTGATCCTCATTCCACCAACATGTCAACTATTAAAAGAGAACATGTCCCAGCATTTCTATTACACTGCGACATCACATTGTAACACTATTTCATTTATGAAACAATGTCATTATTAATATTCATTAATTTATTGTTGTGCTGCATGTTAATGAGCCATTAATGAGATCCATTAGTGTACCACATTATTGCCTCATCACAGCATCACAACATCATCGTTTCGTCACTCATTAATTGAGGAAAAGAAATAAAATATATTTTTAAATTTAGTTTATTTTTCTCCAAAAGGTCTGAAAATTAACTTTTCCATTCGGCCCTTTCTGGAAAATTTTATGTCCTTTAAGACGAATCCTGGTATTCTGAGTTCAACAGTGCCTTAATATTTTTTATCTGAGCTCCAGTTCAAAGGTTATAAAAACCCGCTCGCACAATTATTGAATATATCATAAAAAATAGGAAAATTCCATTTTGGGATCACCATGCTTCAAAATCATGTGTCGTTAGAGTGTGTATTCTCGAAATAATTCTATAAAATTGAAAAAATATTATATGGAAATTCATAGACATTACATTGAGTATTTTTCCTACTCACTATGTTTCAGCATTTCACTCTGTCTCTGACTAGTAATGCGTTGATAATTGCAGGGAACTTTGAAGATGAGATTGGGTATGCTATCTTTTAATAGGTGAATGAATTATGGTATAACATCATTACAAATATTGTGATCTATTCCCTAATTATAGAACAAATTCTTAGAGAATATGGAAATGTCATCTATGAATATTCAGTTCCAAGAATGGGTTATAGTTCATCTGGCTGTTGAAACTGCCATTTCGAGGGTGCATGTGGGGGGAGTTCCAACTTGGTGACATGCACTAATTATTGTATAGTGTGTCACAAATTTAGAAGTCGGGGCCATAAAATGGCCTTGTGGAAAAGAAACTTGACCAAGTATCAAGATTCTAAAAAATGTGTTTCCTTCAGTGCTTCTGTCGGTATTTTTCTCCAGCATCCAGTGAGAGGGGATCTATACCAACACCTCTTTCTGGTACAAGATCTGCAACTCCACATCAAGTTGGGTGTGGTATTCTTCTTTTTAGTCAGGCCGAGGTGGTAGTGGTCATGAATGATGTAGTCATGGATCAAAACTTCAACATCAGTAGAGTGGATCTATTTAGTCTAGTCATGCATCATCTTAGGGCCACAGATCATGCTATATTTTCTTTAGTGTAGCCAGTGCAATAGTATAAGATTCTACGACCATCTATAGTTATATTTAATATTCTATTGGCCCTTAAATTAGTTTTATCCCTTTTCTATATAGGCGTATCACATTACTTTATATCTTTTATGGTTGTGGAAAGTCATGGCCTCAAAATAGAGTACTTTTGTGGTGTTACATCTCTTGAAACACCATTAGGGGTCAGATCATAGGGTATACGATAGTTTTAAGAGTACCCCCTTAAGATTAATGGGAACCATTTCTTATGGAGATTCTTCATCCTCAAGATTACCGATGTTGATTACATTCCCAATTTGGACCGGATTGTGTTGTATTAATCCCAGTTGGATTTCTATCATCTATGGGTATCTTTCAAATTACCCAATGGTAGCATCTAAATCTATAAGATGATTGGGATATCCAGTAAATTTGAGTCGTAACTAAGATTACTGGGTTAGGTGGAGTGATAGATAAGTTGGACAGTTTCTTTATGAGGGACCATGAATTAATCTGGTATAATTCCCTACAATTGCAGATCACCATAGGGTTGTCATACCTTACAATTTCTATAGATAACCTCTTGATAGAGAGATCAAGTTCACCATCTAGCTAGTATCAGGTACATCACAAGTTTCCATTCCTCTATATATGATGACACATAAAGAGCACTGAGAACATAAAAAGGAACATGAAGATATAGATTCTAAGGGATTTATCCATCCTATAACATTTTCATGGGGTTAGACTTTTCTTTTAACCGGGAAGTTAGATGGTACCCGTATATTATTTGTGTATAAACACTAATTGAACCAGCTTATACTAAAAACTGGTATCCACTTCCTTGAATTGACGACTTCTTCAATAAGCATTGAGGAGAAAATGTCTTCTCCAAAATTGATTTAAGATCAGGATACCATTAGGTGCAGGTGAAACCATAAAACACACCACATAAAGTGTTTTAGAGTAGGTAAAATTTATGTGAGTATCTGGTGGTTCCCTTCAACTTAACGAATGTGCCAAAAGTATTTATGGATATGATGAATTGAGGTTTCCATGTGTATCTTGATTCATTTGGGGTGGTATTTATAGAAAAAATCATAGTGTATTCACACACCATACATGACAATTCTAATCATCATGAGATCATACTAAATACACTAAGAGAGCACCAACTATTAAATATTCTCAGTAAATGTCACTTTGGGATTAGTAAGGTGAACTTATTATGTTGTATCATATTGGAGGTAGGTGTATCGGTTGACCTAGAGAAGGTGTTTGTCATAGTTTCCAAAGAGTAGTACAATAATATATTCGACATATGGGGATTCTTAGGGTTGGATGACTGTTATAGGAAAATCATCCAAGACATCACATTTGGGATCTCTTCTTGTGATATTGATAATGAAAGGTGTGATATTCAATTGGATGGAATCATGTGACATTTCATTTTAGGAGTTAAAGGAGAGATTAAATTTAGCAATGATCCTTATTATAATTGAGCCAAAAAGAATGTATACTATTTGATATAATGATCCAGGAATTAGGTTAGGGTAATTATGATGCAGGGTTATTAGGTTGTAGCATATGGGTCCCTCCAGCTGAGACCTCATGAGTAAAATTACCCAAACCATGACCTTGAGTTAGCTTTCATGGTTCATGCCTTATGATTTTTGAGGCACTACATATTGGGTGAATGGTTCATTAATTACACAGAGCAGAAGAGTCTTAAATACATATCCACATAGTGGTACATGAATTTTAGGTAGGACATGTGGGTTGAATACATGTAATCATTATATTTTGTTCTATTGTACTCACTTGGTAAGGAAAATATAGTAGTTGATTCCTGCAGTTGGAAGACTCAAATTCATGATGTGAAGGAGGCCAGTAGTGGGAAGAAGGTGAAGGCTTGGTTTTCAGAGATGCAAATGGAGGTTTAGGGACAGATTGGGAAACTATTCATAGAATCTCTAATAGTGACATCCTCCCTTATGGAGTAGGTCTAGATGGAGAATCTATCTAATTCTGAGGGCCTTGTCTTGAGGGAGAGAATCATAGGAGAGAACATGCATCCTTGTTGTGTTGTTGATGGAATTGAGACCCTAATCATTCGTGGTTGTATATGGGTGACCTAAAATATATAGGAAAAGATAATGAGGGAATCACATACCTATGTTTGGGAAGTTCATCCTAGTATTACCAAGATGTGTAGTGATATACATCATCAGTACTAGTGGACATGTATAAAGAGGTAGATTACATGCTTTGTTACATGGTCTGCCACCTATTAGAAAGTAATGGTCGAGCACCAGTGACCTGATAAACATCTAGAGCCTCTCTCTATTCCTAAGTGGCAATGGAATGATGTCTCAATAGACTTAATTATGGGATTTCCAAGATCCCCTCAAAGAATATATGTGGTATTGGTGAACATCAACAGGATGGCCAAGGATGCAAATTTTATGCCGATTCAGGAAACTTTCTCTATTAATGATATAAGAAAGATATATATCATGTATATAGTGAGACTTCATGGTGTTCCCCATTTTATCATTCTAGAATGATTTTACTATTTCACCTCACAGTTCTCTGAAGCGTTACAGAAGACACTGGATTCATAGGTGCTCTTGAGTACATCATATCACCCTCAGAATGATGGGTAGTCTGAGAAAATTATTTGTGTGTAGAGGATATTATTAGAGAAAAAATTATTGATTTTAGTGGTTCTTGGGAAAATAATATTCATATGGTTGAGTTTTCCTACAAAAAAACTTCCATGAAACAATCCATATGGATTCGTACAATACCCTTTACAATAAGTTTTATCGTTCACCTCTATGTTGGCTTGAGGCCGGTGGGAATATCTACTAGGTCCTAATCTCATTCAAGAGACTTCATAGAAAGTCTAGCTAATTCAGAAGCGTATTTCTATAGCTCAGTCTAGGAAAAAGTCATATAATTATTTTCATCATAGACCTCAAGAGATCAAGGTGGAATATTGGGCATTTTTCTATGAATTTCCTAGACTGGGTATTAAAAGAATTTGAAGAGAGGGATAGTTATTTCATTTTTATTTTGGTTCCTTCAAGATAGTGGATAGAGTCAGGTCAGTAGCCTATTGGTTGTAGTTTCTATAGAGGTACCATTCCATGCATGAAATCTTCCATGTATCAACACTAAAACAGTATCATGATGACTCGTAACAATTTTTTGACCTAGAAGATGTTGACCTAGAGGTTGATGCTTCCTTTGAGATAATATGTATCATTTATCAGATCAAAAAATATCTCTAATGTATGTAATTCCTTTTTTATGGGTGATATGGAATCACATTGGCATATAGTATGAGACTTGGGAGTGGGAGGTTGATATGAATTTGTTGGAACTCTTCTTAGATGACATTTTATCACCTTTGGAAGAGAAACTCCGGGACGAGTTGTCTTAAATATTGGATGTTATGACGTCCCGTATTTTTTAATGTAGGAACCGTCTATTTTTTCTTTAAATTCCTTTGTCTCTATCAATGTTTCCTACAGTAGTCAAGGAGGTATTAATAGCATTTGGAGATTTTTCATAGCATGGATCCCTCTAAATTGAAGAAGTAAACTGGGATACATGGTTACAAGAAACCATACATCTCATTCTACATGGTCTCCCTAAACCATGTGGTTATAGAAAATGGGGTGTTGTGGGATTAATTGTTTATCTACAAATGTGGGTCCCTAATTGCATAGTCATGTGGTGCCGCAGAGGATTAGTATAGAGCTTGTTCACATAGTAGGTGAATGTTTTGGACAACTGTGTTGCCAAACCATGCTCCCTTGTCTCTAAAAATGAAATACCCAAATTTCCCTTAATAAAAATTTTAACCCATTTTTTCTTCTTCCTCCTTATCTTGTGTCTTTCTTCTCCTCCCTCACATGTGAGCTTCGTACCATCTTCATAGGGTTTTTGATAACCCCCTTAGTCAGACTCCAAATCACACATCATCTGAAGTAATTGAATGTTATAGGTAAGTTCTATCATCCTCTTCCTTCTATGTCAATGTTTCTACTTCTTCTGTTTTTCTATTTATGTATGAATTATTTTCCCATATTTTTAGGGTGTCTGATGATTTCTTATTTTTCTCCCATTCTTTCACAATTCAAGTTTTGGAAATGGATTTATGGAGTGCAAAAACATCTAGGTAGTTGGTCTAGGACTTTCTCACTAATTTCATCACTTTTTAAATGGAATTACATTGTGACATGTGTTCTATACTTATAGAGACACTTGAGATGTGTTTAATAAATTTATGTATGTGATTTTCCATGTAACCTATGACCCTAACTCATAGTGAATACCATATTTTGGTTGTTATCCTTGTATTCAGAAACTACTTTGGTTTGTTCCCACCTTCAACGGACTATTTTCCCATTCGTGGAATGATAACCACCATGTGTGTGTGTGTGCAGTCAATATTAGTGTTATAACTAGTGAATTAAACCAAGTTAATAGATTTCCCAAGAGATAGACCCTTTAGCTATATGTCTTGTAATTATTAATTGAATATTTATACTTGAACCTTCACCATAGTTGTCAAATCCTTTATATTTGATTCTTTATGCTTGATCCCTATTCCATTTCTTTGTAAATGTGATTTTTTCCTCATTTTAGGAAAAATATGATTACTCTTGGTGCCTTGTGCTAAATTCTTCATTCCATGTTTGATGGATTGAATTGAATTAATTGGCTATATTAGTATCCTATGATATTGAAATTCGTATTGATGACATGTGAGCGTATGTGCTATGAATTATTATATATTCCTTTGTTGCAATGTTTCACCTATTACAGACTGGGAGAGGAACATGTCCCAACTTATGGATGTTGTGTATGGACTTTATGTGTGCGGTTTGGATGTACTAGACGCATCTAGAGAGATACATTTGATTCCCTTATATGGGATCTCCAAGCGGGGTATTTATACACATGGGTGACACTAATACCATAGGGGAGAAAAAGTTGATGGAATTTGTGTCAAGAAGGCCAGGACATAACTCTGGTGATAAATGGTCCCCTATGTTAGATAATTGGTATGAACACCGAGTTCACCATGTAATGAATGATACAAGGGATGCCTTTATGGGTTTCCTTGGACAGATTCAATGGAATTGGATATATCGGAGGCCTACGTAGTGACCCTTGTGATTATTTATAGATCAACATGGATAGGAATATGACTCCACCAAATGATTTGATAGATTTATTTCTTTCATAATATATATTGTTTCTTATTAAAATTATTATAATCCTTGAGTGACAATCTGAGGACATGACCACTAAGAGAAATCACATCTGTTGGGTTATTCCACACTTGTTATAGAAATTATGATACCCATGTATACTCATTATTACAAGTTCATGTAACTTTATTCAGACATCTTGCATATGTCAAAGTTGGTGGTATCGGTCGGGAATCCATTTAGGAACCTGTCCAAAGTTTTTATTTACTTATTTCCCTATATTTATCATTTATAGAGCCATTCTCATTTATTTATTACATGAAATGGATTAATCAACACACCGTTGGTGGTGACCTATGAAATTTTATATTACACCATAATTGGTCTGTATTTTGTATCCCCGTATATTTCATGATTTCAGGTATTGATACTTAGAGGCATGTGACATCCGATGTGTGATTTTTTTGAAATCTTTAAGATGGATTATGGGGGTATAGGTATAAAACTATGCTAAATATTCTTGGTGTATCATTTTTTGTTCTTTTGGTAGTTTTTTAGCATGTGGTATATTCTTGTATCACATGATCCCCATGTTCATACCTTTTTAATAGCATGATCTTGATTATCGTGGAAATATATTACTTATTCAATTTTCACTTGTTTACTTACACTGCTTGGTTTATTTCTATTATTTCTATTGTTTCTTATTTCTAATTTATTTTTACATTATATATTATATATATTTTTATGTTTCTCTCACTCTAATATATGAGGGAATATTCTACCCACAAACACAACCTAGATCCTCACACCTATTCTACAACCTCTGATGTTCGAGGTGGTGTGCTTGAGGTCATGAGGCCACCATCTCAAGGAATTGTTAAGTGGCACCAGGTTCGGGATGCTACTACATTTTTGTTAATTAATAATATTTAGAAATTTATTTAAATAAAACATGACTTTGTTTCTCAATTTGGTCAAAATACATTTTTTCCATATCCATGTTTTCTAAAAGTATTTTAAAATATGTTTTAAAACTCTCAAAAAATTTTATTAAATAAAATTTTACCCATGTTTAAATTTTTTTAATTTTTTTTGAAATGAATATTATTTTCATTTTTTAAATGAGTTTCTTTTTTATATTTGATGAAAATATGAATGGAGTCATTATTTTGACATACTCAGCTCAAACAGAATTACCTACCATTATGACCACTCATTTTATTATAGACTTCATTTAAAATTTTTATATTTAGTTTTCAAATAATATTTCATGTCTAATATTCTAGTAATTTATTTTTTTGAAAGTAATTTTCAACGAGAAAATGATATTTTACACAATAATTTTTTAATATCAATTTAATGGTATATCTATTCATCAACAATAAAATAACCCATATTTTTCCTTATGATTCATTGGAAAAATATTGTAATGATACCATATTAATTATTTTTCAACTGGTTTATTATTAGTTGGTTTTGGATATACTATTTTGATACCATTCACCATGGTACTCCAGATGGTTGATGAGTATTTGTATTGATTGGTGAATGTATTAATATTTCATATGATAGTTTTACAATAAAATTACTTTAATTGATTAATTTTAACCTCTTTATTATAAAGAAAGCATTTGAAATATTAGGTGATGGGTAGGCCCCACTATACCCCCTTGATTCATCTTTAGGTCTCGTGAGGAAATCTAGCTAGGGTTTTTTACTGAGACCATACACATTTATATAATTTTTCTTGGCATTAGGCCTTTATAGTTGGGTAATGATGTTTGGAATTATGAATTCTCTTAATAAAAGATTAGTTATTAATGTCCATATGATTAGTCTACTAACTAAAATATCCATGGAAATTCTTCACGCTTACTATTTATATGGAATTATTTTGATTATCATTTATTCCTGCTATATTATTCATCAGATTAAAGATATTAATTAAATGGATTTTCTATATTTATTTACCTTGTCATATTGATTATGAATTATGTTATATGGATAGGTTTTTTATGTATTCATACCCTTACTATGAATTGGATCTCACCCCTTTCTTTTATTTACTTTTTCTGAGATGCTAGGAAGTCTATTATGATTATTTTTAATTGATATAAAAATGGAATATGGGTGTCCTTAAAGAAAATTTTATGTTATATTTTAAGTTTTAAATATAATGTGAAATTAATGTATGTATCTAGTTTTTCGAGACTTCTAAACTATTCCTCCCTTTGGGAAGAATCCATGTGTATTCGCACCAGTGTAATCAAGTAAACATAGACACTAATATACTCGGTTCAAAGTCATTAATCCTTTATATTTTATTGAACATGTTTAAAAAAATTATATTGATTATGGGGTGGTGATCTAGGTGTTTTATATTAATCATACGTATTTATTTTTTGTGTGAATTTGGGATATTTTGTGGATCAACAAAAATGATTTGATCGAATGTATTTAAATTATTTTTATATTAACATATTTGTAATTTTTTTGTACTTATAGATATTAATAGTGTAATTATCCATTATATAGTTCAGGTTGGTGTAGTGCATTAAGATATTTTAGCTGATTCTAGATGACATGACCCTATAGAGGATGATTCATGGAGTGTGAACTTTAATTATTTTAATAGATATGGTCTTTATAGGTACAAAGTATTTTTCTATGATTAGTTTATGGAGATATGGAAAAAAGATATCAAGATTTATTCTGGACTAATTAACATAGGAATAGGGAATTAAATTCATTTATAGATTATTTTTTAATAATGAATGTCTCTAAATTGATGCATCATTTTCTCAATAATCCTTACATCTAATAATTTTATGAGTAAATGTTAGGTAGAGTTAATATCCTCAAAGGAAAAGGTAGCATAGTGAAATCTGTTAATTTCAATCTTATTTTGGAGCTCAAGAGTGTCAAAACTCATATTCAGGTTCAAGAACCAGAATGATAATTCCATTTAACTTTTTATAGGGTTTAAATATGTAGATAAAACATTTTTTTAGTCATTACCCCCTAATATTTTTGATTAAGAAATCCTTTTTAGGATGTAGGCTTATGTCATGTCACTTATAAAAGTTAAAGTGATTGGGAATAATTTTTATTGGAATAAATCACTTAAATATTGGAGTCGTTCAATGTTTCATCTGGATGGATCTATAGAGAGGGTATCTCAATTTTTTTAAAAGTCAGGGTTTCTACCTATGAATAGTCTCTCATAGCCATAATTCCTTAATTTATTCAAAACCATTCATCTGATGAATTCTGTTGATATCTATAGAAGGGTGAGTTTTTTATAACCCCAAATGTTGGTCTATATATGTCTAATGTTCCTTAATGGTCATCAAAGATAGGGTTGTGATATATTGGATGGGTCTTGATATTATCAATGGAAGCTTAAGATATAGTTACATCCATAACCTTGAATGAAATAGTCATGAAATTAGGCCTTTAAAAATAGACAAATTATGATTAGGAAAAAGATACCCATATTATATTTCTTATACCAAGGGAAAATTAAGCAATCATTAATGATGCATTATTCAACATTAATGTAAGGAACATCAATCCAAGTACTCTGAATCTTCATTTATAATTGACTTTTTTGTAGTTATGATTCATTACTTTTAATATCATTAATATAATGGTTATTTTAGCATTATAAAATCAAAAAAATCATATAATTTTACTATTATTGTTATATTAAATCCTGAAATTAATTTTTATTTACATATATATCAGTAATAAGTGAAAATAGATAAAAACTCTTCACTTAGGTAGGGTAAAACAACCATGATTTGCAATATTTTCTTAAAACAGTTCAAAGGGAGAGAAAAGAAACTAAATGTTTCTGTTTTTAAAAAGAATTGCAGTAAAATTAAGTTACTATTTTGTTGATATTTTTAATGATTTCATATATTATGGTAGGGGTAAGAGGAGAATTAAAAGTAGATGATATACATTTTAACACCCTTATGGGGATATTGTAACAACTTATGAAAAATGGTTCAATGAGAAGGAATTGGTGATTTATCATTAAAAAAGGATTAATGTTTAACTAAAACATGGTAATATAACCTTGTAAGAAATATAAATAGAGTTTTAAATGGATTTTAATGAAAAGGTGATACAAATAAAAAATCAAAAACGAAATTTGGGAACCCTACCCTTTTTCATTATGGCTTTTCCTTTAATTTCAGCCTAAGGCCTTCGAAGGACTAGATTTTGGCTAGAAATGAGATTTATAGATGTGTAAAGGGGATTATAGAGAGATTTTTTGGAATGTATTGGAAGTAGAAAGTGTTTTGGATGTGAAAAAAGGGTATGTAGTGTTAGTGTTCATATAATGATGTTGTATTCTAGAATAATGTATTTATTGTTTTATTATTTGGTCTAAAGAATATAAATAGATTTTATTCATATTAATTTAATTATTATAGAATTATAAAACATATGTTTTGTTTACACATTGTAACCCCTAAAAGTCAATGTCATAATTGGAATAAATTAAATAATTTAAATATTCTAAAATTATATCTTTCTCCGAATAAAATAAAAATGAGGATTTGAAAATTAATATCTAATTTATTTTTTTACACTAAATATTATTATTGGATAATATTTTATAAATTCATGATGAATTTATAAATAATATGGTATTTTTTAATGGTATATTTAAATATTTAGTAAAAAATAAACATTTATATAAAAATACAAAAAATTAAAAAAAATATTATAGAAGTGATTATTCAAAAAAAGTGTTATATTTTATCAAATTAAAATTTTATATATTAAAAATAAAACATTAAAATAAAATCCTTTGATACAAAGGAAATATTTTATATAGAGTAAATATTGTTCTAATTTCAATGATTTAGTACACTTCAATTTGAAATTAATCCTCAATTATTTAATGATTTATAATTAATTATTTTTAAATTTAAAAATTAATATTTCATAAAAAAGATTATATCTCTTAATTAAAATAAATTTCTATATTATGTTATAGTAGTTATTAAAATTTAATATATAAATTATATTTTACTAAATATGTGGAAAAAATTTTTTTAAAAAGTACACTTATACATACATGAGTTATAAATCTTGAAAAATCGTTTTATGATATTATAATAGTTATATTTACTTTTTCTGCACATAAAATATATCTAATATATATTAATATTCCCAATGGTTATTTTCTATTTAAAAAGTTATTTATTTTTTTAATAGTCAAATAATACTTATAATTTTTATAAATACGAAATACATCATACACAATTCATTCCCATCATTCTCTCTATAGATTTTATATATTAAATTCAAATCGCATTTCTGTTTTTTAATTTATTCTTATAGTATTGTACACATCTCTAATAATTCTTAGTGACCTCAACACATTAGTATTTCCAATTCTCATTAAGTTATTTATATGTTTCTGTTATATTACAATGAAACATTCAATTTTATGGAGTATATATAGCATTTATATATTTTATTATTGATGAATAATTAAAATAGTGATTCAATATTTATTTTTTTATTTCATTTATTTATGATATCATGTTGCATATAAATTAATATTTTTTAGATACCCATGAATTTGGTAAAGAAAACATACATTCTATGTTCATATAATCATAATTAAAATAAAATAAAAATATTTAATAGTTTAATATATAAGATAATGTTAAATTCTATAAAATTTGAATTAAATTCACTAAATCTTAAATTCTCCCACCTTAAATAAATGTTTTCCCTCAATATATTACATTACTCTCACTAGTCAAAAACAGGTGAATGTATCATTAAAATAAGAATGACTCTATATGTGGGTTTTATTGATACCAGATCCTTTACTTGTATTCCAACACTAAAGAAATCATCATTTTTGTTAAATTTTATATATATTTAGTTTACATTACTCTTTGATAACTTTTTTTGGTACGCTTGAATAATAAGTCTGATAAGTTTCTAGAGACATACCATTTACTACATTATTCTTACGATCCTGACTCCTTTCATTTACTAAATGAAGAGTGATTAGTGTTAGTAATGATAATTAATTCTAAAATTATATTAATAATTTTTTTGAGTAAAAAAATAAATAAAATGTTTCTTTTAATTAACATAACATTTTATTATAATTATTACCATTTAAGTTTATCCATGGTTGTTTTATTTTTTATCTTAAAAAAGTGATTTTTTTGTTTTCCTCACAGTTCATGACCAATTTTTTTATGAATTTTGATCAATTATACTTTGAGTTAAAAATAATCAATTTCATCCAATGGTATGATTAAAAACCCAGATTTATAATATATAATTACCATTATATAATTCAAAATATTTGGTATCTTTCTCGACACGTAACACCAAACTAAAAAATTGTGACATGTTTAGAACATAAAGAAAAAACCTATCTATTTAATAAGTAATAATAAATAGAAGTAACTGGTTTATGAAATATATATATATATATATATATATATAATAAATGATACCTTTAATATTAATTAAATTAAATTAGTTTACCTAAAATTTCTAATAAGACTATATATTGTTTATAAAAATATTTTCCAAAAAACTCCCAGTTATTTGATACAATTTTCTATTTAACTAAACTTATAACTTATTATGAGTTATTTTTTATATTAATAATTAGTAAAACCAATTTAATTATTTAATGAAATGTTCTTAGAATAATAATACTTAAAATTTCAGAATAACATTTTCCAATTAATATGATTTTCTTTGTATTTTGTGATTTATTTCAAAAATAGTAATAATAAATTTTTTATTTTGAATTAATAAAATTAACATCATTTATTAATTCCTTATATGAAAATTATCTTACTATTTATTTTGAGCTTTTTCTGAAAATGTTGGTTTTTATTAAAAAAATACAGATTTCAAGAAACAAGTACTTTTTATTACATTATCATTATATAATAAATACATATTAATTTATAAAACATTTTATATAATAAAATAAGATTTTTAGAAACAAAATTATTCTTCTTAAAATATTCTATGAACTTATAAAACCTATGAAAATCATTTTTATAACTAACTAAAATATTTCTTTAATATAATAACTAATTTCATAATTTTTGTTGAATCAAGTATTCTTCCAGGGAGATTCAGTTTTGGTTTTCCATGAAAGGCTAATACCCTTAATTGTTTTTAATAATTTGTATCCAAGTTATTTTTATCTTATATATAAATTTGAAACGTAAAAAGGTTATTTCTCTCAACACAGTTTTTACATGTTTATATGAATTTATTTTAAAATTAACCTTCACACCCATTGAAATTTTATTTGATAAAATTATTTTCAAATTTTGAATTATATATATCAAATTTGGTAAAAATGTAAATCTTATTATTTTTCATTAAAAATAATTATCATAGATAGAAAATAATTACCAAGGAAAATGTAAATTGGGATAAAAAATAAATAGTTAAAAACATTAAAACATAAAATTTTTTCTCAAATGGAGTGTTTTATATTAGTTTTGACCCAATATTATTTTCTTCTCCACTTTTGTCCATTTTTTTTACTTTGGGACTTATAAAGGGAATTTCACTACAAAAAAATGAAAAGGTGCTTCTAAAAGTGATAATACTTTCACATATAAAAACATTCCACTTACACCCTTAAAAGATAAACATAACATTGAAATTAATCATTTAAACTATGAAATTTTAATCTAAATATAACCCTATACCACAAACATAACCCAATAGACACACATAGTTACCTAAGACCTTAATTTTAAGGATATTTCCAAGGAAAGCTCAAGTCTCCAATGTAAGTATTTTCTCCCTCTTAAGTTTTATTTTTAATATTAATCTTCTAAATATTTTATCCCCATAATGACATGATGAATTAAGTATTGTTATTATACTAATAGGATTAAATATTAATGTTACATCCCATGTTTATTCTCTTTAATACACTTAAAAAAAAGGAATATAAATCGTATGCATGCGTGAACAACTGGCTAGCTGAAGAATCATTTTTCTATTTTTTATAGAATATAATTATTTATAAAAAACATTTTTAAATATGGGTCAACAAAAAAATATAAAAATAATATCATTATTATTTTTTATAATAATATTTTTTAAATAAACTCCTCTTTAACCATAGTTACCCATCGAATAAAAGTGTGTTCATGTTTGGGTAGATTTTACCACCTACAAGAATAATGCATTAAAATCTAATCATGGATGAAAATGGAAAAATAAATATAGATATTATTATATATATATATATTATTTTATTTTTTGGAAATGTTATATAATATATTTATTTTAATATTAAAAAATAATCTTGAACAACCAAAATCACTAAAACAAGCCATTATCAATTCAGTTTTCACATAAAATAACAGAAACACTTATTGAATTAAATAAGTACATTTTAAATCAATATAAGTTATATATTATATAATCTTATATGATTTATCAATAACTAACTTGGTATTTAATGATATATAATGATATCTAAATTACTAAACATGCACAAAACAGTGAAAGTTATTAACACCCGATGGTCATAATATTCTATGAGTGATCAATACACTCGTGATAAAAAATTTATAAAAAGAATGAAAAATGGGTAATATTTATCTTTAATGTTCTCAAATAGGATATTATTTTAGTTATATTTTTTATATTATTTTATTGTGTGATTGACTAAAAAGGAAACAAGGTAAGGATTTTCATCTAAAATTCCACTCTTTGAGATATTGTTGCTATTATGAAACCAAATTCATCTAATGTGGTGTATGTACTACCTATTTGAGAAAAAATATAATGAATTATATTTTAATCATGGAATTTCAATTTCAATTACCATCCATCAATTTCAATGGTTTTTTTATTTAAAAATTTCTATATTCGTAAGGGCTTCTTTGATCTCAATTCACATTCTATAAGGAATAACACATTTTCTGAATTATAATTCTCTTATTTAAGGTATTCACTACCTATGGGTATAATTTTATCATAATATTTTTATTTCATGATATTTAATATAAAAAGATTGTTCTCTTATTCATGTGGATAATGATTCAATTATTTCACAAGTACTGGGGACTTTTTGTAACTTAATTTTCATTCAAGGAGATATGAACATTCATTGACCTTATTTCATATAAGTTGGGTACATTATAACCTTATATTTTATTATTCTATATTATCACGATTTTTTAGGGGATATACATTATAACCATATAAATCCATTGAAAAATATTTATCACTTCTTGGGATATGTTTTCTTTAAGATATGCACCTTCATTCTCTGAATGTAATATGGTCATGTTATTCTATTATTGACTTATCCATATACCCATTAACCAATATGGTGTGAAAATCTCATTTTATATAAATCATACTGAACTATTTTAACCGAGAAATTATTGTATCTTATTAACATGGGGAAAAGTATTGGAATTCTATATGTTGGTATTCTAATACAGAGGATTATTATCAAGTTGACTATGTTTTATTTGACCATCCACCTTCTTTATCTGGATGGGTCAGAATCTTGTTATCCCTTTTATTAAATGGGTAAAATTATTATCATTTTTTATTATTATTGACTATTAGCATAATTTAATAATGTATATATATTATGTATTCTTTATTTTACAAATATCTAGTTTTTATTTAGCCAAATGTTCCATAGGGAATGGCCTGAAAGGTCTTATTGACACATATAGTGAATGAATATAACAAAACAAGTAATGGGTAGGGACAAATATTATATATCCTCATCATTCATCTATAGGTCTCATGATACAAAATAGGTTTGGTTATTTAGTGTATGCCTTTCCAATTCAGCAAAATGTCTTGACTACGGTCTCGATGACAAGTAAAGTGACATGGAATAAAATTTAACAACATATTTTTGATATCTAATATTATTCATTCCATCATTATGATATTATTATTATTGATATATATGTTTTTCATTGATATATCATGATCACGGGTTCTATTTAATTATATATTCATATTGTTTACTTATTCATTCCATAATATTTATTCCATGTTTATTCCATAATTGATTTAGTAATATGTTCCCCTTATTGAGAATTTGAGCTCATCCCTTATTAGGAGTCCATTTGCCCTATTTGTGGAGAAAATTATCAGATGATGCATGTTTATAAAGATAACATGTGTGAAAGAATTTATTTCAGATGTTGAAAACTTTTCATAAATTATGTAGTTTCGTATATAATGGTAAAATTTCACATTTTATACAAAGATCAATGGATTTATTTGTTCACAATGTGTCTTAATTTCATAAATCTCAAAACCGTAAAAATATCCATTGTATGTAATAAATTCAATAATCATTACTGAATTTATAATTATGGATGGATATATCAAGGGTTTTATAGCTTGTATGAAATCAATTATGCAATGTATGTGTCTTTAAGCAACAGATTCGGGAGTGTATGTCCAAGGCATTAGATTTGGTATCAAATAAATTGTTTAGGTTTCTTTGGATATTATGATGTATTTTTAAGATAATTTAAGATTTTATATTTTAGGGTTGATCATTATTAAAAATGAATAGATAACCCTTTGGAATAAGTACATGATTTAATTTTAGGTAATAGTGCACATTGTATATATTGAATTAGATTAGAAATTTTTAGTGAAAACCTAAGAATATGTCCACGTATTGGATAATATACTGATGTTTTAGAAAAATAGATATTATGTTGGTATACCTACAAATACATCATATTCAAGATATTGGAAAGTGGATGTGGTTGTGGCATAGATGCACCAAGGAGTAATCACCCCAAAAAAGGGTTGTTTGAGAATTGACTCTATCATAACTCTGATGCATGATGAGTGGGCATATGACTAGACACTTTTAATGTATATGATTTGGTTATTAAAATTTTCTTTATAAACAATTATAAAGGATTTAAGAATGATGTTAACTAATTTGGATAGAGAACCCATTAGAAAAATGGCCATGGATAAAAATGTATTGAACTAAGACAGACATGGGTTTATCCGAAAGTATCATATTTTAAAAAATAATGTGTCATTAAGGAATATATATTGGTTTTGATGTTTTTATATTCATATTTCGGATATTATGATAACAATTTTATGTAGTTTTTGTTGAAATGATATCACAGAGATAAAAATGAGAAAGGTATGTATCTAGAAACTATTATTTCTTATTACTGAATAAAGGATCTTATATAAATGGTAAAAAAATATTTATATGATTATTATGATGAAAAGGGTGAGTTTACTAGTCTTATTATTGTATTTAGGTTTATATCTTAATAGATATTAATTCTTGATACTCATAAATATTCTAATTAGTGAAGTAATATTTATTGATGAAATTTTAGTATAATCTATGTTTTATTATGGATTATGTGAAACATCTACAGATCATTATTTTTTTGTTTTGTATTAACAATTTGAAATAATATAATAAATGGGATAAATAACCTTGAGAAATTATTTTTTGGTAGGGTTATTTTTTTGCGAAAAATATTAAAGAACAAGTAAGGGGGGTATAAAGAATAATTATGTTTAATACTTTCCAAATGTTTGGCTAATAAAGGGTTGATTTATTTTGAGAAACATGAGTTATATAACATTGTTAACATTTGGATCGATAATTGATTCATGGTATTTTGGGTGATATTAATTGAATTCATGGGATAATGATATTAATTGACTAATTTTTATCCTTATGAACTAGTGGTTAATGCCATTTAGGAATTAAATATATGGTAAATTTTTATTTGAATATATTTTCTCATTGAGGTTTGATGTCATGGAAATTCAAAAAGTTTTATGAAAAATTAATTCATTGAGAGTATATGATTTGTTTATATACATACTTGGGTATATGATTATTAGATTAATTAATTTCGTTTAATGAATGATATGCTTGATTTTGTGAGTATGTATTTCAATGTTTTATGGGTTTAGGATATTTTAATAAAGTTCATCATAATTTGGGAGCTCTATTTTAATTATTATGTAATTAACTATGAGACAACCCAACTAATGTAACATATTTTTATCAAAGGGTGTTATATGTTAAACTGATAGTGACATTGTTTGAACTGATTTTGATACAAGTTGATTTGTATGAACTATAGGAAAACGTGATAGTATTATAAAGAGGAACATATTAAAGTCAGATATTACTATGAATTTTTTATAATAACTAACATATAATTGTCATCAATATATTTTACTCTTTTGTATTTGATAGTGGACAGAATTAGAAGGATACATGAATGTGAGGGAAAATTTGGAGATTACCTCATTGAACAACCCAGTATAATGGGAGATATATTGAGAAATATTTTGATTACTCCAAACCGACTATCGTGAAATATGATTAAGAATGTGTACATAGTATAATTCCAAACACACCCAAGAAGAGAAAGACGAAGTCTTGTGAGAGATCAAGTGATGAAGTCCATTAGACTCACAAGTGTAAGGGAAATAGATGAGCTTCAAAAAAATGGTTCTTTAATTTCAATAGTGTTGGGCATTATGAAAATCAATGTCCCAATCCAATGACCAATGTGGGATATAGTCACAAAAAACCATGAAAACAAAGAAAATACAATGAAACTACTATTAATGAATCAAATTGTGTGTTTTCACTCTAGAAATTATATATTCCTATTTCATGTAAGTTTTCACCAACTACAGGATGTTAAGTTATAAATAAAAACCCCTATAAGTATGATTATCAAATAAATCACTTTCATATATTTTTGGGAAGTTATTCCTTATGGATCAATATATACATCACTTAGTATAATTTTATGTTAAATTCGGAATTGTTTATATCATTTTAAAAATCACTTATGATGATTTTTCATATTGATAAATCACATTTTACATCCTAGATAAAGCCATGATCATCTAGCTATGTATGGTTACTCATATTTCCCCATAAAAATTACAATAATATTATTAGTCCAATTATGATGATGTAATTTATTTAAGGGGGGTAATGAAATGATATGAAATGATATTATATTATTACTAATAAATAACTAAATATGTTTGACCACTTTCTCCATATGAAACGCTGTACTAAAACAAAACTATGACATGTCTAAACTACTGGGAATTAACCTAGTCATAATATTATTGGAAATGAATAGGAGTAAATTCTTTATGACATATATATATATATAATAAAGTATACTTATAATACTAATTAAATTCAATTAGTTTACCTTAAATTTATAATATGTTCATCTATTGATTAGAAAAGTGTCTTTCTAAAAAATTCCCTTTTATTGGAAGCGCATTATTATTTCAAGAAACATATAATTAGTAATAAATTATAATTGATATTAATAAGTAGTTAACTCCAATTTAGTTGGTAAATGTTCTGAAGCAATAACAATAAAAATTATTATTTTAAAATTTCATTTTCATATTTAAATTCATTTTCATTAATTTATATGATTTTATTCAAAACATGAAATAATAAATTTTGGGATTTTAAATTATAAAATTTAATTCATTTTTGAATTCCTAATATCAAAATTAAACTATTATTAATTTTTTAACTTTTTATGAATAGAGTGAGTTTCAATTGAAAAAAAATTATTTTCACGAAACTTGTAATTAGTATGACGTTACCGTTATATAATAATGACATATAAATTTATAAAACCTTTGATGTAATAAAATATGAACTCTCTGAATAAATTTATTCCATTTATATATTATTTGAACTTATAAAACCTATAGAAAACATTCTTATTGTAACACCCAAAGCTTCCATTGTACGTTTGCCTTTGAATAATACAATAGTCTGCATTGTACGCAACTTCGAGATTTTAACACACCGTGACCAATCAAACTAACCATTATTAATAGTAAAAGCCAATTTTTGAAATTTTTTAAATTTTATTTTTCAAAATAGACATCATTTTGGAATTATAAATATCGAAATTAGCTTAGTGTGAATTTTTTGGTAATTTTTTGAAACCTTTTAATTTTTTATGAATTGTGAAAAAACACTATGTTATTGGTTAAAACTGACTTTTTATTTAAATAATTATTTGTTTTATGTAAATTTATTTTAGGTCAACATTGATACATAATACCTATATAAGTTCAATGAAATTCAATAGAGTCATTTTATAATAAGTTCATATATATAAACAAATTATTGAACTTTTTATAGTCTTTTACCCATCTCTTAATGAACATTTACAAATTTTCATAAAACATAATTTTACTGCTTCTGTGAGATGAATTTCAAAAATCCGAGAGACGAAATCAATATTAGTATGTAAAATGTGGTTTGATAATATGATAATATTTTTTCTGTTGAATAGTTACTTTTTACTTTTTTTAACCACTGTTGAAAGTAAATAGGGTAATGCAAATCTTTTATTCCATTTTCAAAAGCCGGTTTATGGGTTCCCAGTACCCCACTACATGATTCCACTACAACCACTTTCACCATTACACAAAATTATCAAAAACCAATGGAAATTTACAAGAAACCATGAACTATGGCACAAGAAAATCAGAAACACTTGCCAAACCTCAGAAGGGTTACCTTGAACGTCCCCCGACGCGACCATCAACATCGGCCCAAATCCTCCCTTCGGTAAACTCTGGCGAAATTCACCTAGCCTTCAAGCAAAATGAAATGGATCTCAAGGAAAAATCCATCCACAAAGGACGTCAATGAAACCAAAATGATGATGTCCAGATCCTAACGTCGTAGCACCCTGATCCGCATAAAACTCAGAAGTTCCACCATGCCCATATACCACAATTCCTTCTTCACCATCATCCAAAATCGATCTTGCACATCCCAACCAGCCAACATTCCAACAAAAACATAAAAATCATCAAACCCTCGCATAGAAAATTCAAGAAGTATAGTTGAACACTGGCGCAGAAGCAGGCCGCATGCAACAACAGTCATACTGAGGAGCAGAAACACGCAGGTAAGACAACAATTCAACCACCACAACAACTCAATCAACACCAAACCAGAAATAAACCGAAACCAGACCTGTGAGGATAACGCAGGATGTTGGAAGCCAGAACCTAGAGCCCCTACCCCTTCGTGTTACATCGGTGCCAAAACCGAGCCACACCCGAAAGGAAACCATCTCAGCCATATCCATCGCCCGCCGATGCCAATCTGAGAACCAACATGAAACGAGCACCTAAAACTCCCCGAACAGGGCCGCCAAAGCAAGATCCACGCCGCCAGCGCCTTCGGATGTAAATCGGGTAATTAAGGGTGAAAATGATATCATAATTACAATAAAAAATGTCATAATTCTGTTAGATAAGTATAATTCGACCACAACCAACCTTAGGATAATATAAGATCCTATTTGGTCCACTTAGATTAGATTAGGACATTTATTATTATTTTATTTAAAGAGGAGTTAAAAGAGTTAAATTCAAGGTTTAATGAATAAACCATTTTTAATACAGTGTTACACACAATATAAACTTGACTAAAAATATTCATTACGAAACTAAACATATTTCCTACACAATGGTATTTTATATATAATTTTTATACATTAAATAATATAATTTATTGATGACACAATGATGATGTAGTAATTACCATATTAATGTAATATTAAAATAATTGATATTATAAATATTTAAATAAAGGTAAATTGAGACTTATGATGAATTACACTAATATAATTGGTTAATATGACATATTATGTTTTATTAAATAATTTTTTTTCTTATTAATCATGCTGTTATGATTTAAAAAAAACAAAATACTAAATAGTGTCAAAAATGAAATAATTTAGTTTTTTAAAAAAATATTATGTTATTAATTGATATAATATTACTAACAATCAAATGTTCTAAAAAAAAGGACTTAGATAAGGTTATATAAATAAATAATGAAACACATGAGGTTCTTTTGGATTTTCATAGTATGTTTATTAACCATATAATATAAAAATACAAAGAGACATTGTAAATGTCAAACTATTTAACTAATAGTTAAATCTAAAAGATAAGGTTAATATGGTGACCTAAAACTCTCTAAAACCTATTGGTTGAGAGGTTTTCGACCCATCCTTGCATTATCCTCGAAATAATCCATTTTGGAGCCATTAGAAACCGAAAATAAGTTTATTATAAAATAATATTTCAAGCTTTTCCTAAAGTGACCATCACCTCTCTTATAAAAGGGTATTTCCCCTTCTCTTAATTTCACACCTCAAAAGCCATTCGGATTGGCCAAACCCTGCCGAAATATCCTACCAACCTTCCTCCATTCCTTCATAGAGGCATTTATTTGGTCATAAATCCAACCGAAGGAGCCATTTTGATCAAATCAAAAGGAAGAACCTGAAGAAGAGGTACGTATTTCATCACCTCTCTCATGTTATTTTCTTCTTCCACTTCCTCATTAATTGTTATTTCCATTCTAAAATAATAAATTCAGTATCTTCTATATACTATGATGTTATTATAAAACTTTTACAACCATATTCATTATTATATCCTTCATATGAATGACAAAGTCACCATACGTGCGTATGTATGGGTTACCTTCTCCATGTCGTGGTGTAGTTTGTTATTCAAACACATCATTATTTGGATGGGTATAATAATTAGTATAACTAATGTAAATAATAAATATAACTTGTTAATGATTCTGTATATATGATCTACAATCCAATTACATATTATTTCATCGTCAATATAATGATATTGTCACTCATGTGTACGTATGAATTACCGTCTCCATGAACGTGATGAGATTCATTCCCCATCATAATCATTCAAGAAAATTTTTCATTTTATGATTAAAAATGATGTTTAATAACTTAATATAATTCTGGATATGAATAAAATACATAATATCCATAACAAACATGGCTTACGTAACCAATAATTTAATGGAAAATGAACCAGTTAACAACCGAAACGATGATACTACTGAAATATTATTAACAAAGAAATATTAGAGGATCATATATGATATAATATTTATGTATATAGTTCTTGTATAATTTAATAACAAAATTTTAACTATTATATACGTGTTTAACAAACCATCGACTAAGGGAAAGTATAATGTAAGCGTTAATTTCAAAATATCTTTATTATTTGAGGTTGTTTTTACGTAAGTATATACTGGGAAATATTTATTATCCATGTCCATGTTTCATAAAAGAGTTTTCAAAGGGTTTCTTTTTTAGTGAATTTTTTACAAAAACATCATTTTAAATGTTGTAAAGATTTCTTCTTCTAAACCTTTCTCATTAATGTCGATGTTTTCAAAATGGTTTTAAGGATTTATTTATATGGGTATGAATGTTTTAAAATGATAATTCCTTTCAAAAGTTTAAAAGTGGTATGGGGAACATTGATTCAAAACTATCTTTTAAATTACTTCCTTTATAAATTATGTGACTTTTAAATTATTTCATGGAAAAGGGATATTTCTCTCAAATATTTTTACAAATCATTTTCAACTATGTCAACATCCTTTACAGGATATTATTCTTTATCGAGGTTGATTTATTATGATACAAATATTCTATATTGTGTGGAATGATTTGTGATATGTTTGACTATGGATGGGTTATTTTTATATTATTCTTGGTTTATGCATAATGTATAGAAATTTCATATGCTATTTTTAATATGAATGTTTATGTTATGTTAAATCATTTTCATATGAGGAATGTATTGGACATAGTAAGTGATGGGTGGAGCCCGCTATAGCTCCTCAATGCATCAGTAGGTCTCATAAGACAATCTAGTGTCTTGGTACAAGGCCATGACAAAATATTATTAGCATTCTTTACACAAGGTCTTGACTACATGGTTATTAAGTCTGGCATTATGAATTTCGTCATTATGAAAGTGGATATTGATATTTTATGTGATTATTCAACTAGTAGAATATTAATGTGAATAAATAAATGGAATTATTTGACATTATATTTTCCATATTATGCTGAAATTTAATTATACAAGGCTTTTTTTGTATTATACATTGCCTTAAATGTTTATGCTCATTTATGAAAGTTTCCGCTATATTTTTATCCTTACCGAGAATCTGAGAACACCCCTTTCTATGATTTATTTTTTCCAGTATGTGGAGAAGTATTTAATGGATGACCTACAGGGTTAGGCTAAGTATATAAGTGTGTTCAAAAGGGTCAAAATTTTGTTGATGTTTTAATTTAATGATGAATGAATCTAGTACTTACAAGGCTTCTAAGCTAATAGGTCTTTTGGGATTTTGATCCATTGTGATCATGCAAATGATATGTAATAATGATCTGACTCTGGGTAACTATGATCCGGTCGTTATGGTTGGTATCAAAGTAATTTTAGTAAAAACCTTGGAAACATGATTTAGAAAAACTCGGATTAGAGAACATTACCCTAAGATAGATTGTGATGATTAGTATAGATGAAATTCCTATAATTTTGGTATTGTAGAGATATTGCGAGTTTTCCAAGAAATACAACCCTATTTGGATACGAGCAGGTAGAGGTGGCTCTAGCATAGATGTACCTAGGGGTAAAACCTGAAAACACCGCTTGGATCTAGACTCAAACGGGAACTAGTGCACGAAAACGTGCCTTGCTGCACTTTTGGTTATGACACTCTCGAGGGATATGCTTAGGATAATTATCGTTTTCATTAAAAACCATTATGAAGGGATTATGCGTATATAATTCCTTAAAGAGTTTTTTTTATGATTATGGATTATATCCATAAACTTTTCAATTTATGTTAACTATTTTACAAGTTTGGAATTATGTATTGTGATTTATAAACTAATCTAGTGTATGAAATTGTTTAGAAATGGTGCCTAGTTGAAGGAATGGAATCTGAATCAACACACTTATTCCATGTAGGGATTTCCCTCCTACTCAAGTTAACTATATTGGTGTTGGTGAAGCAACTGGTGATGATAAGCTTATCACCATACTGGGAAAACACTCTCAGGTTATGAATAATAACCTTACCCGTATGAAGCACCCTTATCCACAATGTAGAGGATCAATGTTTGACTGATTCATGAGAAAAAGACCACCAAAATTCATTGGGAGTACAAATCTATTAGTATCTGAGCAATGGATAAATTCTATAGAAAATATATTTCATTCTTTTGGGAGTATCGAAAGGGAAAAATTTGTCATGGAAGTTTATCGCCTCACGGGAGATACAAATCAATGGTGTTCATTAATCCAAAATAAAAAGGAAGATTAAAAAGTATCTATCATGGAATTGAGGGAGTTTAAAGATATTTTCATAGAAAAATACTTTCCTCATGACCATTGAGCAGATATGGAAAGACAATTGTTGAGTCCTAGGCAAAAGGGGGTTGAGAATGTCGCATTGTATGAGGATAACTTTAAAAGGTTAGAAATGCATGCAAGAGATTATATACATAACCCAAGAAGTAAGATTGATCGATTCATTGATTGGTTAAAAACATTTATTCATCAAGAATTAGTCTCACAATCCTTCTCATCATATGAAGATACTTTCTCATGAATTATCAAGACAAAAAAATAATTCTATAAGTCTTATGACATTAATGAAAAGTAAGAGAAAAAGAGATCTGCTGAATACTCTGGAAATGGAAATAAGGGGAAGAAGAGAAAAGTTGAATATCCATCATGTAGTAAATGTAGAAAGAAACACCCCAGTACTTACCTGAAGGGAATGGGAGTCTGTTACAAGAGTGGTGAAAAAGGCCACCAAGCTCTTGATTGCAAGCAGAAGAAAGAGGTTGTCAATGTTGAATGCTACAACTGTAGAGAAAAGGAGAATTATACCAATGAATGTCCTATGTATGAAGGGAACTTACCTCAGAAAAGGCCAAGAGAGAAATTCCTAGATTATGTGATCACAACTACTAAGGTTGAATCTCTGAAAGATGTGGTGGAAGGTAATTTAATGGTCTTTTCATGTTTAGCCAATGCTTTATTTGATTCTAGATCATCACATTGTTTCATATCTTCCCAGTTCTCTATGAAAAATATATATTTCCAATTTTATTTAACAAGGGAGTTGTTAGTAAAAACTCATAAGGGAAGTATCAATGCAACAACGTTTTGTGAATCAGTCCCCATCAAGGCATATAAACTATATTTATCTGCTGATCTAATCATCATACCCATGATTGAATTTGATATAATCTTCATTATAGATTAGTTTTAAGACCATACTGCGAAAATTTATTGTAAAAAGAAGGAGGTTACAATTCTTGATGATGATAAGGAGTACCTTATATTTAGTGCAGAAATTTCATCATCATATTCTTATCTAGATCCACCCTAGTAGCTCTAATAAATTCAATTATTGGGGAGGATGAGAATGAACAAATTATGGGTGAGGAAAAGAATGTTTGAATAGAGGATGTACCTATTGTGCAAGAATATAATGATGTGTTTCCAGAGGATTTACCAAAAGAACCTCCAGAACAAGAAATTATGTTTCCCATTGATTCAATTCCTGGTTCAAGGCCCATATAGAAGACCTGTTATAGAATGGCCACAATGAAATTAGTGGGAGTAAAGAAAAAAATTGAGGAATTGAGTTATAAGGGATTTATTTTCCTAATTGTTTCTCCATGGGGAGCCCCTGTCCTTTTTGTTAAGAATAAAGATGGATATATGAGGTTTTTCATTGACTACAGGGATATCACTGCTATAATAATACATAATAAGTATCCCCTGCCTCACATTGATGATTTAATCAACCAAATTCATGGAGATCAATATTTTTCAAAGATTGAACTTCGATCTGGATATCATCAGTTGTGTGTGTAGAAGGAAAACATTCTGAAAATAGCATTTCGAACTAGGTACGGGCATTATGAGTTTATAGTAATGCCTTTTGGATTGAATAATTCACCCTATGTCTTCATGGATCTAATGAATAGAGTTTTCAAGGAATATCATGATGACATTGTAGTGGTATTTATTGATGATATCATGGTATACTACAAAAGCTAGGGAGATCATGAAAATTACTTGAGCATTATTATAGTGACTCTTAGAAGAAATGAATTATATGGGTTGTTTATCAAATGTGAATTATGGATTTAAGAGATTTCATTTCTTGGCCATATTTTCTCTAAGGATGGAATATTTGTTGATCCTTTAAATACCAACGAAATCCCTGAATGGCCAACGCCGACGAGTATAACAGAGGTATGCAATTTTATTGGTCTAACGGGTTATTATCAATGTTTCATCCAGAATTTTTCCCAGTTGGCTAACCCATTAATAATGATCACTCGTAAAGGGGTTAAATTTTATTGGACAAAAGAGTGTGAAGACTTTTTAGAAGAAATGAAGAAAATATTAGTCAAATATCCTATCTTGACTCTACCATCATGGAATGATGGGTTTGTTATTTATAGTGACGGCTCAAATAAAGGACTTGGTTGTGTCCTTATGCATAATGATAGAGTTATTTCCTATGCATCATGATAGTTAAAAATAATGATAAAAACTATCTCACTCATGATCTTGAGTTATCGGCTTTAATCTTTTCTCTGAAGATGTGGAGATACTATCTCAATTGTGAAAAATGTGAGACTTATACTGATCACAAGAGTTTGAAGTATATTTTCTCAAAAAAAAACTAAACATGGGGCAAAGAAGATGGATTTAACTACTCAAGGATATATTTAAAAATACACTACCACCAAGGAAAGGAAAATAAGGTGTCAGATGCTTTGAGAAGAAAGGATCGTAAAGTTTTGAACAAGATTAGAGTTGAAAGTGATCCTATTTTCATGAATCTAGTAAATATTGATATTGTAATAACCATGGAATGTGAATAATAAATAATTTTCCAAATGGTTTCCAAACCATCTTTACTAGAAACTATAAAAAGTTATCAGACTAATGATAAGGAGTTTCAAAAGAAGATTAAATCATAACTGATGGGAGATTTAGTGAATTCATATATGAAGATGGAATTTTGAAATTTGGGAAGAGACTTTGTGTTCTTGATATACCTGATCCAAAAAGGGAATTGTTGGATGATGCTTATAGCTCCAATTTCCTTTTTCACCATTGTATCACCAATATGTATAGAGATTTGAAGGAACAATTTTGGTGGGACTACAAGAAGAGGGAGATTACTGATTTTGTGTAAAGATGTATGGTTTTTCAACAAGTAAAAGCTGGAAGGCAACAGCCTGGATGAGTCATGAAACATCTTCCCATACCAGAGTGGAAATGTGATAATATTATTATGGACTTTGTCATGGGGCTACCAAAGAAACCTAGAAGGAATGATGCAATATGGGTCATTGTTGATCGTCTTACCAAACCATCACATTTTCTTGCTATAAGAGAATATTTACCACTTGAACGTCTGGAAAGAATATATATTAATGATGTTTGTAAGACTCTATGGTGTACCCCTATCAATTGTTTCTAATCATGATCTCCGTTTTACATCAAGATTCTAGAAAATTATTCAGAAGGCCCTAGATACTGAACTTCGTTTGAGCACTTCCTACCACCCTCAACCCAATGGAGAATCAAAATGGACTATTAAAACCATAGAGGACACGTTGAGATCTTTATCACAAGACTTTCATGGTATGTGGGATCAATATTTACCTCTGGTATAATTTTTAATAAAAATAGCTTTCATTTAAGTATTCAGATGGAACCATATGAAGCATTATATGGAAAGAGATGTTTCATACCAACTTGTTGAGATGATGTTGGGGAAAGAAAACTCATAGGCCCATAACGTGTTGACGAAATGATGGAAAAGGTGAAGGTTATCCAATCCCACATCAAAGAATCTCAAATTAGGCAGAAGAGCTATGCCGATAACAGAAGGAATGATTTGGAATTTCAAGTAAGAGATCATGTTTTCTTGAAGGCATCTCCACGGAAGGGAGATATATGATTTGGTAAAAATAATAAATTATGTCCCAAGTATATCGGACCTTTCAAAATTCTTTAACGAATTGGGGTTGTACCTTACCGCTTGCTAATTCCTCCAAGTCTCTTCAAAGTTCACGATGTGTTCCACATAGCAGTGTAGAGAAAATACATATCTGACCCAACGCATGTACTCACCTCTGAGGAAATTTGGATGGAACCTGATCTGTCTTGTTGTGAAGGTCCTATCAAGATTCTTTAAACTAGAGAACAAGTGTTGAGATACCAGACCATTTATCTGGTAAAATTTCTATGGAGAAACCATAAGATAGAAGAGGCAATGTGGAAACCATGGGAACTTATGATGAAGAACCACCCATATCTTTTTATGTGATAATATTCTAGAAATTTCGAGGGAAGATTTATTTGAAGGATGGAAGAATGTTACACCCAAACCTTCCATGGTACATTTCCCTTTGAATAATCCAATATCTTTCATTGTACGTAACTTCAAGATTCAAACACACCGCGACCAATCAAACTAGCTATTATGAATCATAATACCCACTTTTTGAAATTATATAAATTTTATTTTTCAAAACGGACTTGATTTTTGAATTCATAAAATCAAAATTATCTTATGGTGAATTTTTGGTATTTTTCTAAAAACTGTAAATTTTTTATGAATAGTGAAAAACACTACATCATTTTTTAAAACTGACTTTTTATTTAAATAATTATTTTTTATTTAAATTTATTTTAGGTCAAAATAGATACATAATACCTATATATATTCAATGTAATTAAATGGATTCATTTTATAATATATTTAGATATATTAAAATTTTATTGAACTTTTTACCGTCTTTTACCCACCTCCTAGGAGTATTTTCAAATTTGCATAAATCATAATTTTACCGCTTCTGTGAGTTGAATTTCAAATAACCTAGAGAAATGGTTAATATAAATAAGTAAAATGTGGTTCACTAAGATTAAAATAATTTTTTGTGAATATTAACTTTTTACTTTTATTTACCACAGTTAAAAGTAAATAGGGTAATTAAGGATAAAATGATATCATAATTACTCTAAAACAGTTCCAAATTCTATTGGATAAATATAATTCGACCAAAAACAACCTTAAGAATAATATAGGGTCCTATTTGGTCCACTTTGATTAGATTAGGACATTTATTATTATTTTATTTAAAGAAGAGTTAAAAGAGATAAATTCAAAGTTTAATAACTAAACCATTTTTAATATATATTAAGAAACAATATAAATTCAACTATAAGTTTTCATTTTAAAGATAAAAATATTTTCTACATAATTATATTTTATTTATAATTTTTAGACATTAAATAATTTAATTTATTTCGGACACAATGATGATGTAGTAATTACCTTGTTAATGAAATATTAAAATAATTGATATTATAAATATCTAAATAAATGTACATTGAGACTTATGAAGAATTAAACTAACTTTATAGTTTAATATGACATGTTAGTGTTGATTAAATAATTTTTTTGTAGTAATCATACTGTTATGATTTTAAAAAAAACCAAATACTAAATAGTGTAAAAATGACATAATTGAGTTTTTATAACCAGTACTATATTATTAATTGAGATAATATTAGTAAAAATATAAGGATTGGAAAAAGGACATAGATAAGGTTATATATATTAATAATTTACCACATGGGGCTCTCTTGGCTTGTTATAGTAAGTTTATTAACTATATAATATAAAAATACAAAGAGACAAGGTAAATGTCAAACTATTTAACGAAGAGATAAATATAATAGATAGGATTAATATGGTGACCTAAACATATTAAAAACCTATTGGTTACAGTTTTTTCAACCCATAACCACCTTATCATTGATATAATTCATTTTTGAACCATTAGAAATCGAAAATGATTTTATTATAAAATAATATTTCATGATTTTCTTAAAGTGACCCTCACCACTCATATAAAAGGTAACATCCCCTTATCTTAATTTCACACCTCCAACACCATTTGGTTCAGAAAACCCCTACCCAAATATACTCCAAACCTTCCACCATTCATTCTAGCAGCCTTCCTTGGGTCATAAATCCAACCTATGGATTCCTTTTGATCAAATAAAAAGGAAGAACTCAAAGAAGAGGTAAATATTTAATCACCTCTTTCATGTTCTTTTCTTCTTACACTTCCTCTTTCTTTATTGATTCCATTTTAAAATAATAAATCAGGTATCTTCTATATACAATGATGTTATAATAAAAATTCAATAACCATATTCATTATTCTATCCATTATATGAATGACAAAGTCACCATACGTGCGTACGTACGGCTTACCATATCCACTTCGTGGTGTAGTTTGTTATTCAAACACTTCATTATTTGGATGGGTATAATAATTAGTATAACTGATGTAAATAGTAAATATAATATGTTAATTATTATGTATATATGATATACCATCCAATTAAAAACTATTTCACCATCAATATAATGATATTGTCGCTCGTGCATACGTACAGATTACCGTCTCCAAAAACATGATGAGATTCATTCCCCATCATAATAATTCAAGAATAATATTCATTTTATGATTAAAAATAATGTTTAAGAACTTAGTAGAATTACGTATATGAATAAAATAAATCATATCCATAACAAACATGTCTTATGTAACCAAGCATATAAAGGAACACAAATTATTTAACACTCGAAACGATGATTCTACTAAAATATTATTAACAAAGAAATATTACAAGATCATATTTGATATCATATTTATGTATATAATTCCTCTATAATATAATAACAATGGTCAAAAAATTATATAGGAGGTTAAGATACCATCGACTAAGGAAAATTACAAGGTAAGGGTTAATTCCACAGTCTGTTTGTTATCTGAGGTTGTTTTTACATAAGTATCTACTGGGATATATTTATTATCCATTTCAATGTTTCATAAAAGAGTTTCAAATGGATTTTTAAGGTACTTTTTTACTAAAATATCATTTTAAATGTTTTAAAGATTTATTCTTCTAAACCTTTCTCATTAATGTCCATGTTTTCAAAATGGATTTAGGGATTTATTTATATGGACACGAATGTTTTAAAATGTTAATTAATTTCTAAAGTTTCTAAGTGGTGTTGGACACATTGATTCAAAACTATCTATTAAATTAATTCCTTTATAAATTATGTGAGTATTATATGATTTCATGAAAAAGGAATATTTTTCTCAATGATTCTGACCGATCATTTTCAACTATTTCTATATCCTTTAAGGGATATTATTCTTGATCGAGGTTGATTTATTATGATAGAAATATTTTATATTTTATTGAAGGTTTTGTGATATGTTTTTCTGTGGAAGTGTTATTTTTATACCATTCATGGTTTATGGATAAATTATTGAAATTTTGTATGTTTGTTTTAATACGAATGTTTATGTTATGTTTAAACCTTTTCATATAAGGAATGCATTTGACTTAGTAAGTGATGGGTGGATCCTGCTATAGCTCCTCGATGCATCAGTAGGTTTCATGACACAAACTAGTGTCTTGGCACAAGGCCTTTACAAAATCTTATTTATAGTCTTGGCACAAGGCCTTGACTAAGTGGTTACGAAGTCTGGCGTTATGCATTCCATCATTATGAAAGTGGATATTGATATACCATGTAATTATTCAACTAGTATAATATCCATTTGAATAATTAAATTGAATTATTTGATTTTATCATTGCCATATTATTCTGAAGTTTACGTTTTAAAGGCTTCTGTTTTATTCTTATACATTGCCTTAAATGTTTATTCTCATTTATGAATATTTCCTCTATATTGTTATCTTTACTGAGCATCTGAGCTCATCCCTTTCTATGATTTATTTTTCCTAGGATGTGAAAAAGTATTTTATAGCCGACCTGTAGGGATAGGATGAGGATATAAGTGTGTTCAAAAGAGGACAAAATGTTATTGATGTTTTTATTTCACGATGAATGCATCTAGTATATCCAAGGCTACTAAATTGATCAGTCTAACAAGATTTCGATCCCTTGTTATCATGCCAATGTTATGTAATAATGCACAGACTGTGGGTAGTTGGAGTTGGGGAATTACAATTATATCAGAGGAAGTTTAGTAAAAACCTTTGAAACTAGATTTATAAAAACTCTGATTAGAGAACATTACTCTAAGATAGACTTTGAGGATTAGTATAGAAGAACATCGTAGAATTTTAGTACTGTAGAGATATTGTGAGTTTTCCAAGAAATACATCCCTGCCTAGATACGAGTAGGTAGAGGAATCTCTGGAACAGATGTACCTAGGGGTAACACCTAAAAACATTTCATTGAGCTAGACTCAAATAGGAACTAGTGCACGACAACGGGCCTTGCTGCATTCTTGGTTACGACACTCTTGGGGGGATATTCTTAGGATAATTATCATTTTCTTTAGAAATCATTATGAAGGGTTTATGAGTATATACTTCCTTAAAGAAAACATTTTTATGATTATGGATTATATCCATAATCTGTTCAATTTATGTTAACTATTTTACAAATTTGGAATTATGTATTGCGATTCATAAACTAATCTAGTGTATGCCATTGTTTAGAAGTGGCGCTTAGTGGAAGGAATGGAAACCGTATTAAAATCATGTAATCCATGTAGGGATTTCCCTCATAAACAAGATAATTATAGTGGAGCTGGTGAAGTAACTGGTGCTGATCAGCTTATCATCATACATGCACAACTCACTCAAGTTATGAATAATAACCTTACCTGCATGGAGCACCCTGATCCACATTGTAGAGGATCAATGTTAGACCGCTTTATGAGGAAACATCCACAAACATTCATTGGGAGTAAAAATACATTAGTATCTTTGCAATGGATAAATTCCTTATAGAAAATATTTCATGATTTGGGGAGTAGCGATTGTGAAAAAGTTATCATGTTAGTTTATCCCCTCACGGGAGATGCAGATCAATTGGGGGTCACTATTTGAAAACACAAAGGAAGATGGAGAAGTATCAAAAGTGGAATGGGGGAGTTGAAAGAGATTTTCATAGAAAAATTCTTTCTTCTTGATCATCGAGGAAATATGGAAAGATAATTTCTGAGTCTGAGGAAAAAGGAGGATGAGAATGTTGCAAAGTACGAGGCTAACATTACAAGGACAGCAAGGCAAGCATCAGATTATATGTGTAACCCAAGGAGTAATATTTATCAATTATTTTATGGGTTAAAAACATTTCTCTTTCTAGCATTAGTCTCACAATCTTTCTCATCGTAGGAAGATATTGTCTCATGCGCTATCAAGAACGAAAAATAATTCTCTAATTCTTAAGACTTTAAAGCAAAGAAAGTGAAAAATAGATCTGTTGAACACTCTAGAAATGGATATAAGGGGAAGAAGGGAAAAGTTTAATATCCATCCTATAGTAAATATGGATTGAAACACCTCAGTAGTTTCACGAAGGGAATGAGATTCTATTATAAGTGTGGTAAAAAAGGCCACCAAGCTTGTGATTGAAAGGGGAAGAAAGAGGTTGTCAATGTTGAATGATATAATTATAGAAAAAAGGATAATTATGCAAATGAATGTCCTAAGTGCCAAGGGAAATTACTCAGAAAAGGCCAAGGGAGAAAGGCCAAGCTTATGTGATCACTACTGCTGAGGTTAATGCTCCGAAAGTTGTGGTGGCCGGTAAGTTAATGGTTTTCTCAAGTTTAGACAATGCATTATTTGATTTTGGATCATCGAATTGGTTCATATCTTCTCATTTTTCTAAGAAAATTAGATATTTCCAATTTTATTTAACAATGGAGTTGTGAGTCAAAACACCTAATGGAAGTATCATTGCAACAAAGTTTTGTGAATCAGACATCATTAAGGCATATAAACAATATTTATCTGTTGATCTAATCGTCACTCCCATGATTGAATTTGACATAATCCTCAGTATGGATTCACTTTCAGACCTTGATGTGAAAATTTATAGTACGACAAAGGAGGTTACAATTCTAGATGATTATAAGGAGTACCTTATCTTTAAAAGAGAAACATCACCATCTGATTCTTATCTAGATCTACCCCTAATAGCTATACTAAATTCAATTTATTGGGGATGATGAAAATAAAATAATTATGGATGAGGAGAAGAATTTTTGAATAGAGGACTTACCTATTGTACAAGAATATATTGATGTGTTTCTAGAGAATTTACCAGGACATCCACCAGAATGAGAAATTGAGTTTTCCATTGATTTAATTCCTCTTTCAGGCCCATATAAAAGACCCCTTATAGAATGGACACTATTGAATTAGTGGAACTAAAGAAACAACTAGAGGAATTGAGTAATAATGGATTTATTTACCCAACTGTTTCTCTAAGGGGAGCCCCTGTCCTTTTTGTTAAGAAGAATGATGGATCTATGAGGTTGTGCAATGAAAACAGGGAGATCAATGCTATAACAATAAAGAATATGTATCCCCTACCTCACATTGATTATTAATTCAACCAACTTCATGCAGCTCAATATTTTTCAAAGTGTGACCTTCGATATGGATATCATCAGTTTTGCGTGAAGAAGGAAGACATTCCAAAAACAACATTTCGAACCTGGTACAGGCATTATGACTTTACAGTAATGCCTTTTAGATTGACTAATGCACCCTATATCTTCATGGATCTAATGAATAAAGTTTTCAAGGAATATATTTATGACTTTTTAGTGTTATTTATTGATGATATCTTGGTATACTCTATAAGGTACTAAGATCATCAAAATCATTTGTGTATTCTAAAGACTCTTAGAAGAAATGAATTATATGGGTTGTTTATCATGTGTGAATTCTGGCTTCAAGAGATTTCTTTTCTTGGCCATATTGTCTCTAAGGATGGAATATCTATTGATCCTTGAAATACCATGGCAATGCAAGAATGGCTAGCACCGACGAGTATAATTGAGGTATACAATTTTATTGGTTTAGCAGGTTATTAACGATGTTTCATCCATAATTTTTCATGGATGGCTAACCCATTAACCAAGATCACTCATAAAAAGGTTAAATTTGTTCGGAAAAAAGATTGTGAAGAATTTTTGGAAGAACTAAAGAGATTATTAGTCAGCACTCTTATCATGACACTACAATCAGGTAATTATGGGTTTGTTATTTATAGTGATGCTTCAAATAGAGGACTTGGTTTTTCCCTTATGAGGAATGATAGAGTTATTTCCTATGCACCATGATGGCTAAAAAATCATGAGAAAAACTATCCCACTCATGATCTTGAGTTTTCATCTATAATATTCACTATGATGATTTGGATACACTGTCTCAATGGTGAGAAATATGAGATTTATACTGATCACAAGAGTTTTAAGTATATTTTATCACAAAAAGAACTAAACCTAAGGCAAAGAAGATGGCTTGAACTACTCAAATATTGTGATTGAACAATACAATACCACTCGTGAAAGGAAAATAAGGTGGCAGATGCTTTGAGAAGAAAAGATCACGGAGTTTTGAACAATATGAGAGTTGAAAAGAATCATGTTTTCATGGATCTAGTAATGATGGGTATGGGAATAACCATTGAAGGTGAAACATCAATACTTTTTCAAATGGCTACAAAACAATCTTTATTATAAAGGATAAAATGTTCTCATACTAATGATGAGGAGTTTAAAAATAAGATTAATGCATAAATTATTGGAGGTTGAGTGACTTCGTATATGAAGATTGAATTTTGAACTTTGGGAAGAGAGTTTGTGTTCTTGATATACCTGATCTAAAACGGGAATTTTTGGATGATTCCCATAGCTCCAATTTCTCTATACACCCTTTGAGCACCAGTATGTATAGAAATTTGAAGGAACATTTTTGGTGGGACAACATGAAGAGGGAGATTGATGATTTTGTTTCAAGATGTATGGTTTTTCAACAAGTGAACGTTAGAAGGAAACATCCTGGAGGAGTCATGCAACATCTTCCTATAACTAAGTATAAATGGGATAATATTATGATGCACTTTGTCATGGGGCTATCAAAGACTCATATAAGGAATGATGAAATTTGGTTCATTGTTGATTGTCTTACCAAGTCAACACATTTTCTTGCTATAAGAGAATATTTACCACATGAACTTCTGGAAAGACTATATATTAATGAAGTTGTAAGACTCTATGGTGTACCTCTATCGACTGTTTCTGATTGTGATCCATGTTTTGCATCAAGATTTTGGAAAAGTCTTCAGAAGGCCCTAGATACTGAACCTCATTTGAACACTCCTTACCACCCACAAACCGATGGACAATAAGAAGGGACTATTCAAACCTTATAATACATGTTGAGATCTTTATCACAAGACATTCAAGGTATGTGGGATCAATATTTACCTCTGGTGGAATTTTCTTATAACAATAGCTTCCATTAAAATATTTAGATGGGACCATATAAAGCGTTTTATGGAATGAGATGTTTCACACTAACTTGTTAAGATGATGTTAGTGAAAGAAACCTCATAGTCCCAGAACTTGTTGAGGAAACGATGGAAAAGGTGAAGGTTATCCCAACCCACATCAAAGAAGCTCAAAGTAGACAGAAGACCTATACTGATAACCGAAGGAATGATTTTGAATTTAAGGTTGGAGATTATGTTTTCTCTAAGGTATATCCATGGAAGGGAGTTATACGATTCAATAAGAAGGGTAAATTAAGTCCAATGTACATAGGTCCTTTCAAAAATCTAGAATGAATTGGGGTTGTAGCTTACCATTTGGAAATGCCGCCATGTGTCTCTAGATTTCATGATGTGTTCCACATATCACTATTGAAAAAATACGTGTCTGACCCAACACATGTACTCAATTATGAGGAAATTGAATTGGAACCTGATCTGTGTTGTTGTGAAGAGCCTATCAAGATTCTAGATACCTGAGAACAATTTTTGAGAAACCGGACGACTCATATGGTAATAGTTCTATGGAGAAAACATAAGATGGAAGAGGAAACATGGGAACAAGAGTAACTTATGATGAATACCCACCCAAATATTTTTGGTGTGGTAGTATTCTATAATTTTTTAGGACAAAATTATTTTGAGGGAATAAAGTAACACCCCAAGCTACCATGGTATGTTTCCCTTTAAATAATGCAATAGTTTGCATTGCACGCAACTTCGAGATTCTAACACAGCACGACCAATAAAACTAGATGTTATGAATAGTAATACCCACTTTGTGAAATTTTATAAATTTTATTTTTTTAAAATGCACTTCATTTATGAATTCAGAATATCGAAATTATCTTAGGGTGAATTTTTGGTATTTTTCAGAAAACATTCAATTTTTGATGAAAAGTGAAAAACACTATGTTATTGGTTAAAACTGACTTTTTAATTAAATAATTATTTTTTTTAATTAAATTTATTTTAGGTAGAAATAAATACATAATACCGATATAAATTCAATGTAATTCAATGGAATCGTTTAATAATAAGTTTAGATATATAAATTTTTTGTGAACTTTTTACCGTCTTTTACCCACCTTCTAGGAGGATCTGCAAATTTGCATAAAACATAATTTTACCACTAATGTGAGTTGAAATTAAAAAATCATAGTTACACGGTTAATATCAGTACATAAAATTTGGTTCAATAAGATGAAAATATTTTTTGGGGAATAGTATCTTTTTACTTTTGTTTACCACGGTTAAAAGTAAATAGGGTAATTAAGGTTAAATATGATATCATAATTACCCTAACACATGTCCTAATTCTATTAGATAATCATAATTAGACCAAAACAACCTTATGAATAAAATATGATCCTATTTGGTCCAATTTGATTAGATTAGAACATTTATTATTATTTTATTTAAAGAAGAGTTAAAATAGTTAAATTCAAAGTTTAATAACTAAACCATTTCTAATATAGTGTTATACACAATATAAATTTGACTATAAATATTCATTATAAATATAAAAATATTTCCTACATAATGGTATTTTATTTATAATTGTTAGACACTAAATTAATTTATTTATTTATTACACAATGATGATGCAGTAATTACTTTATTAATGAAATATAAAAATAATTGATATTATAAATGTCCAAATAATTGTAAATTGAGACTTTTGATAAATTTCAAAAAATTTCTAGGTTAATATGACATTTTAGGGTTCATTAAATAATTTTTTTTTCTTAGTAATCAGGCTGTTATGATTTTCAAAAAAACCAAATACTAAATAGTGTAAATAATGACATAATTGAGTTTTTAAAACAAATATTATTTTTTTAATTGATATAATACTCCTAAAAATATATGATTCAGGGAAATGACTTAGATATGGTAATATATATTAATAATTAACCACATGGGGTTCTCTTGGCTGGTTACAATATGTTTATTAACCATATAATATAAAAAAACAATGAAACATGGTAATTGTCCAACTTTTTAACTAAGAGTTAAATCTAAATGATAAGATTAATATGGTGACATAAACCTATATAAAACCTATTGTTTGAATGGTTTTCGACCCATCCCTACCTTATCCACTAAATAATTCATTTTGGAGCCATTATAAATCGAAAATGATTGTATTATAAAATAATATTTGAAGATTTTCCTAAAGTGACCCTCACCTCTCTTATAAAAGTGTACATACCCTTATCTTAATTTCACACCTCAAAAACATTTGGATCGGAAAAAACCTGCCCAAATATCCTCCAAACATTCCTCCCTTCATCCTAGAGTCATTCATTTGGTCATAAATCCATCCTATTGATCCCTTTTGATCAAATCAAAAGGAAGAACCCAAAGGAGAGGTAAATATTTCATCACCTCTTTCATATTTTTTTCTTCTTCCACATGCTCTTTATTTATTGTTTCCGTTATAAAATATTAACTCATTTATGTTATATATATTTTTATGTTATTATAATAATGGTACAACCATATTCATTATTATATCTATCAAATAAATGACAAACTCACTATACATACATACGTACGGCTTACCGTCTCCACATCGTGGTGTATTTTTTATTCAAACACTTTATTATTTGGATGCGTATAATAATTAGTAAAACATATTTGAAAAATAAGTATAACATGTTAATTATTCTGTTTATGTGATATACCATCCAATTAAATATGATTTCACCATCAATATAACGATATTTTCAGTCGTGCGTATGTACGGATTACCTTCTCCACGAACATGATGAGATTTATTCTCCATTGTAATCATTCAAGAAGAATTTTCATTTTATTATTAAAAATAATGTTTAGAAACTTAATATCATTCTTGATATTAATAATATACATCCTATTGATAACAAACATGGATTACGTAACCAATCATAAAAAGTAAAATGTATCAGTTAACAAGATGATACTACTGAAATATTATTAATAAAGCAAAAATATAGGATCATATATGAAATCATATTTATGTATATAGTTCTTGTATAATTTAATAAAAAATTTATCTATTATAAAGGATGTTAACATACCATATACTAAGTAAAAGTACAAGGTAAGGATTAATTACACAATGTCTTTATTATCTAAGGTTGTTTTAACGTAAGTATCTACTGGGACATATTTATTATCAATGTCCATGTTTCATAAAAGTGTTTTAAAAGGGATTGTTTTTAAGGGAATTTTTTACTGAAACATCATTTTAAATGTTTTAAATATTTTTCCTTATAATCCTTTCTCATTAATGTCAATGTTTTCAAAATGGTTTTAAGAATATTTTTATATGGTCATAAATGATTTAAAATATTAATTATATTCATAAGTTTCAAAGTGTTATGGGACACATTAATTCAAAAATAACTTTTAAATGACTTCCTTTATAAATTATATGACTTTTAAATGATTTCATGAAAAAGGTATATTTCTCTCAAAGATTTTTACTTATCATTTTCATCTATGTAAACATACTTTACGGGATATTATTCTTGACCGAGGATGATTTATTATGATACAAATCTACCATATTGTGTTGAATTTTTTTGTGATATGTTTGACTATAGATGTGTTATTTTTATACCATTCATGTTTTATGGATAAAGTATTTAAATTTTGTATGATAGTTTTAATATGAATGTTTATGTTATGTTTAAACATTTTCATATGAGGAATGCATTGGACTTTGTAAGTGAAGGGTGGAGCCCGTTATTGATCCTTGATGCATCAGTAGGTCTCATGAGACAAACAAGTGTCTTGGAGCAAGGCCGTAACAACATATTATTTGTAGACTTGTTAAAGGGCATGTACTATGTTGTTATGATGTCAGGAATTATGCATTACATCATTATGAAAGTGGATATTGATATTACATGTAATTATTAGACTAGTAGAATATCCATGTGACTAAGTAAATGGAATTATTTAATTTAATTTTTGTCATATTATGCTGAAGTTTATGTTTAAATGGATTTTTTAGTCTTATAAATTACCTTAAATTTTTAAAGTTGTTTATGAAAGTTTATTCTCTATTTTTATCCTTACTAATCATTTGAGCTCACACCTTTCTATGTTTTATTTTTTCCAGGATGTGATGACGTACTTTATGGTTGACCTGTAGGGATAGGCTAAGAATATAAGTGTGTTCAAAAGGGGAGAAATTTTTTTTGATGTTTTTATTTCATGATTAATGTATCTAGTAATTACAAGGCTACTAAACAGTTTGGTCTTTCAAGATTTTGATCCCTTGTGATCATGCCAATGTTATGTAATAATGCACCGACTCCGGGTAACTCGGGTCGGGATACGAATTGTTTTTGATATTTTCTTTAAATCATCTATTGTTAAAGGGAGATACGTCTTTGGATTCTCATGTATTTCTAATAAACTTTTTCTATAGTAATTTAATTTATGTCATTAAAATCACTATACATGATAATTTTATGTTATATATTTCATTAAACTATAAAAACATTATTTTTCTAAGAAATATTTTTATGTGATTAAGTGTTTTTATTTCAAAATATAATTTTCATACATTACATATTTTATTTGATAAAATGTTGTTTCATGTTTTTATTTATAGTAATAAAAATAATTAAAATTTTCATTTTTAATTTTTTTTCATTAAAATTAATTACTAAGGTTGGAAATTATTTACCAAGGTAAATTTTAAATTATGATAAATGATAAAAATTTAAAATGGAATGTTATAAAACACTCAAAGTTGACTCAAAAAGTATTGGTTAAGGTGATTTTCCAAAACCACTCATCTTATGCTCCTTTTTTCATTTTGGAGCCTTGGGACCTTGTAAATGACAATGTATTATGGAATTATGTAAAGGTGTTTCCAATAGTGGTCTCACATTCACTGATAAATACATACAAATTCTTCCCTTTAAAGATACATATCACCATTGAATTAATAATTGAAAATACTCTATTTTACTTTCCCTATATCCCTCTCACATAATCATAATCCCCTGATTAATTTTTTTTTATGATACATTCAATTTCAAGGAGACTTCCATGGAATGATCTAGTCTCCAACATAAGTATTATATCCCTATTATGTTCTGTTTTTACACATACTCATCCAAATATCTTATCACCATAATGATATAATAGATTCAGTATCATTATTATAATAATATTATATATAATAATGGTATAACCATTTTATTATTTTCCATCCACAAAGAAAATAATGCAACGTCAATCATGCATATCCAAAAAATACCGGCTCAATGAAGAAACATTTTTTATATATTTTTCATTATCCTAACATTTTTATATCTGGTTCATAATTTAAAAATTACTAAAATAATCTCATTTTTTATGTTATAATTATGTTATTTAAAAATAAAAACCTCTTTAATTAGGCTCTCCCAATGAGTTAAAGCATGTTCTAGATCGGGTCGGTTTAACCACCTACATGAATAATTATTTTAAATATGACAATGGATGTCAATGAGACACAAAATAATGAAATTATTATATATTAACAAAAAAATTAAGGATAATTTTATTGTTCTTTAGAATTTGTATATGTTTTATAATCTGTTATTAATAAAATATCTTCAATCAAAAAAATTATTGAAAAAAGTTGTTATTAATTTTGTTTTCACATAACATAATTATAACACATACTTGAAGAAATAAGAACAATTTTAAAAATATAAGTTATATATTATATAATATTAAATTATTTCTCAATAATTAACTTGGTATCAAATAATGGGTAATGATATCAAAATTATTAAACATGCAGAAAATAATTAATGTTATTAACACTCGATGGGCATAATATGTTATAACTAATAAACATACTCATGATTAAAAAAGTATTATAAGGATTATTAAAGGGTAATATTTTTGAGAACGGTTTGGTAATTGGATATTGAGTTAGATATTATTATTTTATATGAGGTTAGAGTGTGATCAACTATGTATGGAAACAAGGTTATGGATTTCATCTCAAATTTCTCTCCTTGAGTCATGTTTGGCATTATGAACCTAAATTCATTTATGTGATTTATATACTACCTATTTAGGATATTGTATCATGAAATGTATTTTAATCATGTAATTAAGGATAAATTAGATGACCTCCCTTTCAAGGGGTTTCATTCAAATGTTTCTAAATTAGTAAGGTTTTCCTCGGTCTCAATTATCATTCATTGAGAAATAATATAGTTTGTGTACCATGATTCCCTTGGACGATGTATTAACTACCCATCGATATATTTTTATCATACTCTTCAAATTTAATGGGATTTATTAGCCAAACCATGGTCCCCTATTCATGAGGTTATTTTTTTTGTTGCTCGAGTGGTGAGGATTTTTTTGTATCTCAATTTTTGGTTCATTGATTTATGATCAATATTTGACCATATATCATCTATATTGGGTACATTTTACCCTTTTATTGTATTATATGGTATTATATCATTTTTTATTATGGATATACATTCCTAACATTAACTATTTGAAAAACATTTCTCAAATCACATGATATATTATTTTAAAGTCATTTTCTTTATTTCAATAGATATCTTATGATCATGTTAATCAATTATTGAATTATTCATATACACATTTATCTATATTGTGTGAAAATATTATTTTAAATAATTTATATTGGATAATTTCTTTGTAGAATAAATGTTATTTTATTCATATAAGTAAAATCATTAGCATTCTATATGTTGTTATTCCAATGAAGATGATTATTTTCAATTTGACTGTGTATTATTTGACCATATGACTTACTTCTATAGATTGGTTATAATTATGCAATCCCTTTTATTGAAATGGGAAAAATAATATTCATTCACGATGATTATTGACTGCTAATGCAGGTTGATCAGGTTTTGATAATTTTTATTCGTTATTATAGGATAGCCAAGTTTTTTTAACTAAAGGTGACTTTGGTAATGGTATGATAGGTATTATTAACACCTATGGTGAATTCATTGAACATAAATAAGTGATGGGTGGGGAATAACCTTATATAGTCCCTTGATACATCGATAGGATTCATGAAACAAAACATGTTTGGGTATTTTGTGTATTCATTTCCAATTCAACAAGATTTTTTGGTTAAAATCATGATGATAAGTAAAGTTTATTGGCATAATCCATTGGAATAATGTTTTTGTTGTAAAAAATTATTTACTCCATTAGTGTAAAATTATTATTATTTATATACATGATTTATGTGGATATATCATGATCCTAATTTCCATTTGATTATGGGTTCAAGTTGTTTACTTATTTCTTACATGATATTTATATTCATTTAAATTCATTATTAATTCAGTTATATTTTTCCCTTATTGAGTGTTTTAGATCACCCTTCATTATGTTTCCATTTTCTCCAATTATAGGGAAAATTAGTATATGTGACATGTTTAAAAGGATCACATGTTTTAATAAATTTGTTGGAGAAGTTGAAGACTTGCCATGAACTATGTAGTATCATATATAATGGAGGAATTTTCCATTTGATATAATGGACATGGGGTTTATTATTTTATGATGTATCCAAATTCTATAAATCCATAAACCTAAAATGATCCATCATATGTAAAAGATTCAATAGTCATTATTGATTTTTTTAATTATGGATGGTCATATCCAGGAATGTGATACTGGTATTAAAGAATGTATATAAATTATGTGTCTATGAGAATCAGAACCAGGAGTGAGGGTCTAGGGAATCACAGTATGACCCCTAGGATTATATCCAGGTAAAGAAAATATATTATAAACAACCCCATATATAATTTATTCAGAAAAATTTTCATTTAATATTTTAAACAAATAAACATTACTAAATATATAAGGTGATGATTCAATGATCAATGAAAATATAACAGAAATAAAATAGTGTGTAGATGCATAATCATATAATTTATTAGATATATTAAGGTTTATAATCAATGTACATAGTGTAACAATATTTTAACATCAACATAAACCATAGTTATTACATAATCCCAACCATTCTCCCTTATATTTTTAGGGGTTTTATTTCATTGATGATTATGGGATTGATTAGAATATTATACAAAATATTTTCTATTTATGAAATGGAAATTGATTTTATCTATATAACTTTTAATTTTTGAACTTGATGTGATTTTTCTATATATTGAAAATATAAGACTAATCCCATTATAATATAATTATGGAGATTTTCCGTCAAATATTTCATGTTTTTAAATTTACCCTTCCTTTATTCTATTTTGAAAATGTCATTTATACATGGTTCTTAGTCACGTTATTTTTATAATCTTTTTAATTGATAACATAATACATATAAAAATATTTCATAGCTATGAAGGAACTTTGGGTTATATCCTCATATGATGAAAACGGTTTTGGGATACTAATGACCTATACATACTTTTCATTCATCCATCAAATAAGTGATCAATCTAAATTTTGGATTGAACACATAACACATATGATATCTTAATATTCTCATAAATCCATCTTCATACTCAAAAATAGTATCCTCATTATTTTATTATCAATTTTATAAGTGTAATTCCATGGCATCCAATTTCTCTCATTGAATATATTTCCTGAGGAATAAGACCGTAAAAGAACTCAATACCTTCTTTTATCTCTTCAACCTTCCCAGTATTTTTCTGAATGTCCACCATTGATCATATTATTCAATACGAACATATAGAATCCCAATATGATTCTCCCATTCACAATATCTTAATGAGATGAATATTATCTACAGATAATTAATCAACTTCTCTGCTACTAATAGATTTGTGGTTCCATTGATTGAATGGAACACTTTCCTTTGAAAAAAAATATGATTTTATTACTCTAAATAATGGGATAATATGTTATTATATACATGAAAGGGTCATCTTCATAAATTAATTATATTTCTATAATATTGATATATTTTTCCCAACTCTAACACCATATGAATTTGTTTTATTAGTTTTGAAGTCACTATACATACTAAGGGTGTTGACATAATTTTGGATTATTTCATTAGGAAACATTTTTAAATAATGACATATGATAATTATCTAAGTATAAATAATATAAATTATGAATCAGATATATAATTCTTAATCATTTATTACACATTCGAATAAAATATTATATTCTTTCTATAAAAATTACTAAAATTTCCAAAGGATTATTAAAAAATATTGTTATCTAATAATATGTATCTTGATCTTACTCTTGGTTATTCTACTAAACATTCTATGTGTTGTGGATATTATTGGACAATGTTTTTTTAAATAAAATTTAGAAAATAAATTTGTTTTTTATTTCAAAATTGGATTTATCTAGATTAATGTTAAATATCATAAAAACATCAGTTAAATAGTCATTTCATTGAATATTATTATGAAGTTTTTCATTTCTCATGTTTATGTATTAAATTTCCCATCTATTTAATTTCTTATATTTTTTAATATTACATTTTATTCATTTGATGTAATTAATGATTAAATGATTTCTCTAGGTTATTTGAATTTACTTAATCTATTATTTTATGATATAGAATTTTTAGAATAAATTAATATAATACTTTTATAGTAATTTTGTTATTAATTTTAATTTGTGGTTAATTCATGGGATATGTTAAATTTAATTGAAAACACATTCAATTTTATTTTATTGGGTATTTATTCTCATTAAATAATTTTTTTCTTGAACATTGAAATTAATTTATTATCGAATCATTAATTTATGGAATTAAAGTAACAAATTTTTTTAATATTTGAATGAATTTTAATCATTGAAATTTGATTGTGGGTACTGGTTACTAATTATGTAATTTATTCAACTATACCGTGAAAGTACATCCATTAACCACACCACCAATCCCAATTACCATCGTTCTTTCCACTGTTACGACCTGTGGGACATATACCATCAAAAGCTACTGTCCACCCCATTACTACCACTTGAAGAAAATTTTTCTATCTTCATCATCCCTATTTTAGCTATCATCCACTACTTCCACCTCTATTTACTTTAACAACTATGCCTAAAGCCATTTATACTACCACTAAATTAAAAATGTGTTACCTCTACCTACTAATACTAAATAAAATTCTACAATCATTATTTTATTTTGTTCACCCACAATACCATCTGCTACAATTTTTAAATCTACTACCATCCCTAATTCCACTACCATCATTCCCATTCCACCATTCACCCATGATAATATACGTTTTCCTCCATGTGACCGATACTAATAGAAATTGAGGGATCCTAAGATAAGAAATGATGACCAAATGAGAATGGTACAGTTTGAATAAAAAGAAACATAATTTTTTCAATCTCATCATATGTTCATATGAGAATGATTGAATCTTGGAATTGACTTAATCTCCATTAAGGAGATACTCGAGTTCCAAGAATCTCAAAACCAATGACTTGATCCATATCCAATTAAAAGTGTCTTGATCACGTATTTTGTAATATTAATCAGTATTTACTAGAAAAATAAACGAATTCCGGTCTAGTTCATCAAGTTGTATGATTGATAAAGAAGAGATCATGAAAATTGTGGTGGAATCTCTATTGTAATAGATGGATTTGGATCAAAGTAAGATTAAGGTCATTTCCATCGAAGGAATTGGGATCACATAAAATCAAACATGAGACTAGTTATGGTTGAATTCACTACTAAAAAACTTCATTTATAAAGTTCTAGGGCTTTAAGAAATATATCTTAAAGAACAGTTAAAATCTGCCTTTATATTCGCCTGAATAAGAACAATTAATGGATGTCATTAACAGTGCGTTTTTTTATCACAGTTAAAGGGGGTCCTTAACAGTGTAAAAAAGTGCTCTTAAAGAGGTTCCTTTATCAACACTTATAAAAAATGCTGATAAAGGGGGTCTTTAATAGTGCTTACAGAAAAGAGCTAATAAAGGGTGTCTTTAACAATGCCTTTTTAGCACAGTTAAATGGGACTTTAATAACACAAAAAAAGTTATGTTAAATGGGTCCCTTTATCATCTCTCGTAAAGAAGAACACATAAATACCTCCCCCCACCCCTTATCGGTGCTAGTAAAAAATCATGGATAAAGGGGGTACCTTAATCAGCTCTTGTAAAAGATTGATGGTAATGGGTGGTCTTTATCAGCACTTGTTTAGAAGCGCTAATAAAGACCCCCAATCAGTGCCTTTCTACTGGCATTGATAAATGGTAAATTTAAAAAATATATATTTAATTAAAAATATATTTTAATATATAAATATAAATATATTGATATAACTATAATATATATTTTTTAAATATGTTTTAGATTAGGATAAATTAAAATTTTCACCAAATATAAAAGATATTTAATAAAAATGGAATATGACATATTTTTAATTAATAATTTTGAAAATTGTTATTGATTAATAGTTATTTAATAAAAATTTAAGGATACCAAAATTAATAATAGATCTAAAATAATTTGAAAACGTAACTCAAACTTCAAACGACCATAAATTTGTTTTCTGGTTCTCGTTAAGACACCCCCACATATAAAATCAAAGCTTATGAAGAGATCTATTCCATAAAAACTAAGGGATCCTCCATTGTGTTTTTCGTGGAAAAAATGGCATATAAGGCCTCCAAAACTATGTTTTTAGTCAAGATACCCAAGTTTTTTATCATTCAATGAAATTTCAGCCTCATTTTAGGGGGTCTTTATTCCATTTTATAGAGGGGATTGCATTTATTCACGGGGCTTACATTTATATTGATATTATGATTTTTAAATTTTTTGGTTTTTCTTATTGTATTGTTAGTTATAATAAAATATAAAACAATATATATATTTTATATATTCACAACTAAAAATTTAATTTTATAAATAAATATTTTATCGTATTTAAATATAAAATATATTTCTCAATAGATAAACCTTATTTAAATAAAACAATTTATCCATTTTGATTAAAATAAAAATGTATTAATATTTTTATACTTATATTGTTAATGTATATAATATATAAATAAATATATACATATATATGTGTGTGTTTTTGTATTGACAAATAAACATATATTTATCTATATATTCTAATATACATATATATATATAGATATTAGTATATAATATATGAAAATAAATATAAACATGTGGAATTATATTTATAGTTTCATATATATATATATAAACATATATATATAAACATATATATATGAACATATATATATATATATAAACATATAGAGGTATGTTTGTATCTGTTTATAAACACAAACATACCCACACACAAAAAAATATATTATATATGTATCTAAATATATATGTAAACATATATATAAATATGTGGATTAAAATATAATTAAATACATATAAATATATAGATATATAATAAAATGTAAGACAAAACAATATTGGAGAGTGGAAAAGGAGTTGGTTTATATGCTTGAGGTATCAGGTTTGAAAGTTGCTAGAGGTAGGGGCCCGTGTGGGAGGGTGGCATCATCTAAAGCACCAATATGGGGAGTGTTGATAAAGGAATGTGGGTGTGGGAAGAAATAATATAAAGTTAGAGGCATGAAAAAAATATCCACTTTATCAATAGGGCATTTATCAATGCTAATAAATCATTTATAAATTCCCCCATTATCAGTGGTTTTTTTAGAACTATTACAGAGGGCCTTTATCAGCTCTTTTTTATAGGAATTATAAAATAAACCCCTTTAACATCACTCAGATTATCAGAACATATAAAATTCTAATAAATCCTCTTTTCTAGCATTGATAAAGGCTATACATTCAATAGTTATTGAATATTAGCAGTTTGTAATGGTTTCAGTCATGCCAGCCTTCACGATTGTGATGAATTAAGTTTGGATGAGTCTTGAGAAGTTGTGATATCAAAGGAGGAATTTTTTTTCCTTATAGTTTTATAAAATGAAGGTCTAAATTTTATTGTTTTGGGGGTAATTAATGTTTTACATGGTAATGGATGGGATTCTGAAGGTGGGTACACACCACCAACTTTTTCAAAATCTCTAATAAAGTAAGCCAATGAAGCATGGTGAAAAGTTACGAATGATACTACTGATTAATCTATAATGAACATGGAATCAGTTGACCAATGATTTTCTGAGTTTGAATAGTATATTCCTAGTTTGTATAACTCAATAATATTATTTCTTATGTGTTTAATATTGACCAATGTAAACCCATTGAGTTGGGTCATGATTGGGATAAATAAGTAAATTGACCCCTGTAAGATGAAATTATGCTCTACTAAACTAATTTTTAGCTAGATCTATCTAGAATTCATTATTAAGTTTAACCAATACTCTGTGTATTTTTCATGGGACCATTGTATCCAGTTGTAACTATTTAGTTTAAATTATTGTGATGCTTCTATTAAAAAGATTAAATTTCTATGTGGAAGGTGTTGAGGTGAGAATAAAATTTATTAACTTCATGGAGGAGAAAACTAATTATTGAATATTATAGATAAATTAAAAACAATAACTATATCCACATATGTGGGGTCTCATTCGATTAGGTTAGATTTATTTGAGTGACTAATGATTGAAGATAATTATTTGTGACTCGGGTATGTGGTGATCATGGATTCAAGCTTGATAATGATTCTAATGATTAATGTAATTTAAGTTGATGTAAGATCTACTTTAAAAAATGTATAAATAGAGACGTATCATTTGGGAAGACATATATATCATGGGGAAAATACTATATTATAGAATTTTCATTGGAGATGAGACATGTGAAACACATCAAAAGAATAAGTTTTAATGAGCAGAACAAATAGAGCTTTGGTTTTTTTAACAAGACAAGAGGTGATATCTCATTCTACTTAGTTTAATTATTTTATTTCTATTGTAATAGCAAATTAAAAACATGAAATCATGATTTATAATAAAATTATTCTTGGTTAATTATTCTTTTTGTTGAAATTGAGATTGTGTTAAAACTATTTAAACTTAACATTATTATATTATTTAAATTTTGATCTCTACTCAATATTGTATCCAAAAGGGATCAGTGAGAAAGAGTACCTTTTGGGGATAATTTCATGTTTTATCATTAGAGAGATAAGTATTTATGTTTCATCACACATGTGTTTTCTTTGTGAATGGATTTAGTAGTTAAGGACATAATAGATTCAAAATTGCATTTTTTACTTCTCTATAGAGTAAGATAGACTCTTCATTATTTTATGATAGTGTAAATAAATATTTAGATGAATTAGAATACATATATATCATACAATCATTGTTTTATTAAGAAATTGTTCCTATTCTCTTTGGTTAATTATTGTTTCACCTATTTCTCCATTTGATTCACCAATAATTTTATAATATGAAATTTCTCATGGTGTTTTTATCCTAGGTTTTCTATTGTTTTTTAGTTTTTTTATTCCCTATAAACCCTATATCTCCTCTCACTATGGGTTTGACACCCAAATCACCATTATACTAGTAAATTATAGGAATTAAAAATAACAAAACATAGCCCTTTAAATATGGTGAATCATGTTCATTGAAATTCTCCTGTGATCAGTTTTTAAAACATTGAAATATAAAAAAACTAAAGAAAAATACATAAAAAATTATGACTGCTTTTGAAAAACATTTTATTACAAAATCGATGTGTATTGTTTTGAAGTTAAATCTATTTAATATTTGTTTATTATAGTTATATGTATACTAGATCATCATCTAAGAGTTCAGAATATTTCCTACCTAAAATAAACAAGAATTTATGTTCCCTTAAAAATAAAAATCAAAACAAAATGGAAATAGAAAATAGATGAGGAATTTTTCATGTTAATATTCAACCAGACATTAAACCCTATCAAATTATAGAATGCAATGAAAATCCTATGATTAGGAAGTATCAACTACCTCATATTTCTAACTATCCATATTCCATTTGGATTTCACATATATCCTAATACTATATTATGAATCAATATTATATCTCAATGATTCCCACATTTAATAGTTTAACAAATAAAGAATCACATCCTTTATTAGATACATTTACAACCCAGTTCAATAGTTACCATTGCAAGGGATCAATAAATATGAAGTAAGGATAAGGGCATTTACCTTCTCTCTTAAAGGAATAAAAAAATTGGTTTATTTAAATAGATTAAAACACGTTTAAAACATGGGAACTGGTTAATAAATCAATTGTCATAGAAATTTACCCAAGTAGACTAAATGTCTAAAGAACGAATCAGAACATAAAACATTAATAATATGATATTAAATCATTTCATGTGGCTTGGGACTGATTTACATATTTTCATAGGAAATTCCATCACTATCATTTCTCTTCCCATGTTTTTGTGGACATATTCTATCATGGTATATCATCTTTTTGTAAAAATATAGTTTATCAATCAATTGGTGGAAATTAAAACTCCAAAAATTGATGAAGAGTTGAGATAAAATATTAAAATCAATTCATTGGTTTCAAAAGAAAATATTGAATAATAAGAGTAAATAGAGGAGGAAACATTTTAGTTTAGGAATAGATTTTAATGATCTGCTGGTTGAAATAAAAGATCAACTAAAATTTATAATGAACTAAAATTCAAAAAAAAAATTTAGATGGTTTGTTAAAAATAGAACCAAACAATTGGACAAAAATTATCTTAGTGAGGTAAAATTTGGTAAACTAATTGCTTTTGGAATTTTTATATTATATCCCAACAATAAGAAATTGTAGATTTTTTGGATATGGTCCTATGATTCAAGCTAGAGATGATCCATTCTAAAAAAAATTCAATCATGGAAATCAGAACCATCCCAAAATTTCAAATAAATAATAAGGAATTCGTTGATAACCTACTTCCCTTGGTTACAGATATCATCCATGAAAACAATTTCAAAACCAAAAATTGATGGAGACATCTAATCCACAAGGGAAATTTGAGGTACAAATGTTGACTTAGATAGACCGGATGTTAAAAATATTTGACGCCAAAGAGGCAATGTTTGACTCAAAAAAGTCTCAACATGATTCTAATAAGGATGAAACTAATTATATAATTCATTACCTTAAATATAATTTAGGTTAATTGAAACAGAAAATGAAATAAATATATATATAGGTAATATTCCTAGAAAAAGTAAAATCAATCATAGAGAAAATTTCATAGTTATAGTGATTAATAATAGTTGAAAAACTCAAATAGAAAATTAACCGAGGACAACTAAAATTATAAAAAATTGTGGAATTGGAAATTAAAAATACAAAAAAAAATCTAGAAATGCAGTAATAAACCTTGAAAATAAAGTAAATACCAATACTATACATGAAAAACAAGATAAAAATACATCCAAAATGAGAAAAAAAATAGAAGGAGAATATTGATGAAGAAATAAGGAAAGTTCCTTTTATTTTAAATATCCATGACCCTCTCATCCATTTCCCTAAAAATTTGAAACTGAAAAATAAGAAAAACAAACTATTATATATTATTCGGATTTTAACCAATCTCCATGTGAATATTCCTTTCATCAAAACCATGATTCAAATTCCATTAAACATGAAATATCATAAGAATATTGTTTCAAGCAAATAAATATTTATAATAATTTAAAACTTATAGCCTCACTAAATAGTGACATGTTTTCCTCTAAAATAAAATCCCAAAAAAACATAAAGATCCATGGGTTTTTGTAATTATATCCTCTTTAGGGAGTGTTTTCTAACCAAACTATCATTGTGATATTGGTGCAAGGATCAACCAAATACATTTATCACAATTTCAATAGTTGAGATTAAGTTAGATGTGACCCGATACTATTATACTATATTTGATTGAGTTATATTGCATTAATCATATCATGAGTGTCAATGATTTTCTTATTATATTTGGTAAGCTATTATTTCTAGCATACTTTCTTGTTTTGGATATAGAGTATGACAAAGAAGCCTCTATCAACTTTAGTAGTCCATTATTAATAAAAGTGGAATCTATTATTATTGTGGAAGTGGGTATGTTTATCTTTGAATTTGTAGAGTAAGAATTAGAGTTTCATGTGTTTAAAAAAATAAACAACCAACTTTAGGTGAGAAATATTCAAGAGTGGATCTATTAGAACCAGATAACTCATTTGCTCATTTAGAAAAGTTTTAAAAACAATCCTTAGTTGAGTAAATAATTATGGTAGTTGAAAATGATGTTTCAAACAATATTGAGCCTTCTCAAAATGAGTATCTAGAAACCAATATTTATTTTTGTAGAAATTATTTCCTTATTATGAAGTATGGAGTTCTTGATTAGTTTTATGTTTATGAAAATAAATATTTTTTAGTTATGGTTTTGGTTGATTTTCCTTCTTCAAACATTTTTTAACAATTTGATAAATTTGGGGGACATTTCATAGAATAATAATATGATTATACATTGAAAAATATTCTGAAATATGATTTTAAACCTTATGGGGGTGATTTTTTCATTGGAATGTAGATAAGGAAAATGTAAAACTAGGTTTAAAATTCAAAATTTCTCTAGTGTTCAAACTAATTTTAGGAAACATTTTTAAGGCCTTTACCATATGGTTATAATAGTCTTACTTCTGGTTAAGTAACATCTACATTGGAGCTAAAACCACTCCCAACATACCTAAAATACTTATTTCAAGGTGAAAAATCAAGACTGCCAATTATTATTATTTTTACTAAACTGAATAAAACTCAGCAGGATAAAATTTTATGTGTTCTGAAAAAGTTACAAACTACAATATCATGGTATATAGCTGATATCAAAGGAATTATACCGCCATTCTACAGGAATAGGATCCCTTTGGAACTAGACCACAATCAAAGAGTTTTGTGTCGAATGATATTGAATCCAAATACAAAATAGAAAGTGAGAGGATATTTTATAATGATGCTTGAGGTTAGTATAACTTATCTAATTTTTTATAGTGCTTGGATTAGTACAATTAAGGTAGTTACAAAGAAATGAGGATTCATTATTATGAAAATAAAAAGTATGATCTAATTCAAGTTATTATAGTGACCAAATATATGGTCTTTGTAGATTATAGGAAACATAATTTATCCACTAGAAAATACTATTTTCCTATTCCATTCATAGATCAAATATTTGATAGAATTTATGGGAATGGGTTCAACTATTTTCTGGATGGTTATTATAGTTATATATAATTCTTTATAGCCCTTGATGACTATTAGAAAACTAATTTCCCATTCCCATTTGAAACATTTTACTATCTATAAATTCTTTTATTATTGTGATGTTCCCTATCCACCTTTTAAATCTGTGTGATTTCTATCTTTCAAAACATGATAGAAAGTATTATCAAGGTGTTTATGATTAATTTTTCCATTATTGGGAGGACTTTTGGATACTGTATAATGAATATAGAACTAGTTTGAGAGATTTTTCAAGAGAGCAATATTATTCTAAATTGGATAAATTCTAATTTATAGTCACTAAAGGGATAATTCCTGGATATAAGGTTATTAGGGGGGATATTGAGGTTAATAATTCCATGATATAAGTAATATAAAAAATTAACCAAATTGAAAATTTCAACTGTGTTAAGTGCTATTTAGGGAATTATTGTTTTTAACATATGTTATTTATATATTTTTCAAAAATTAAAAATCCTATATGTTCACTTGTAGTTAAATATACACCCTTTTTCTTTGATGAATTTTTTTTTGAATCATTCAATCTGGTTAAAGAAAAAATTACCTCATCACCCATCATCACTATACATAATTTGAATTTACCTTTTAAAATTATGTGTGATGATAATTATTTATATTATAGAGTTAATTTATGCTAAATTAAAGATATGATATTACATGTGGTTCATTATTCTAGTAGACTACTAGATGATTCACAATGAAACTACACCACTACTAATAATGATTTGTTGGATGTTTTGTTTTCTATATAAATGTTTATCCAGTACCTACTAGGTTCCAAATTAATAATATTTATATACCAAACATCCTTTAATTGTCAATTATTCAATAAATATACCAAAACTAATCTCATTTGGTAGATATTTTTCTTAACAGAGTTTGATTTGGAGTGTATAGATAAACAGGGTGGTTAGAATGTTGTTGCAAGTTGTGTTTCTACGTTTTCTAGTACTCACTATTAAGATACTAGGTAGATTAATTAGGTCATTACTAAAAAAATTACTCAATATTTTAGTTAATAAGTCTTCTTATTATGCATATGATTTAAATTTTTTTAGTAGCATAAGTTATTCCATAATATTTCTCATATAATCAAAGGAATAAGTACATACCCAAACTTAAGTCCTTTCTATGTGAATGTCCTTTCCTTTTTAGAAGGTGTGTTAATGGTATATTTATGATATGTGCATCATAAGAATAAATTTTTTACATTTTATAGACTTATCACCCCTTTCCGTGGGGAGGTCATCAGAGAAGAGAAATGAAATATCAAAAATTCCTTCCGGATGGATTTTAGTGGCCTAAAATGTTTAAGTATTCTAAGAAAATGTTTGTGGGCTATGAAAAGTGCCAAAGGCTAGAAAATATTGGAAGAAATCAACAGATGCCCTGAAATGTAACTTTATAATTTGATATTTTATTTGTTTTGGGATTTGATTTTATTAGACTATTTTAATATTCACATGGGAAAAAAAACGTTTCAGTGGTTGTTGATTATTTTTCTAAGTGGGATGACGTGGTGGAACTGACCAATAATCAGGAAAAAAATTATTAAATTAATTAAAAATAACATCTTTTCATTATGGGTATTCCCAAAGAACATGAACTTTTTACCATCCACAGTCTAGTGGGTAGTTAGAAATATCAAATATGGGGACTAAACAAATCCCAAATAAAACTATGTTTAACTCTAGGAAGAATAGGTCCTTGAATCGTGATGAATAATTATAGGCCTACATAATAGCATTAAAACCCCCAAAAGGTATATATCCATATAATATTTTGTTTACAAAATCATTTCATTTACCTTTGGAGTTGCAAAATAAGTTATACTAGGAGATGAAAGCATTGAATGTTTATTTTAAGACCACTTGAGAGGGATGTTTACTTGATTTGAGTAATCTAGAAGAGATTATGAGAGATTATTATGATAGTGATACAATTTAAAAAGAAATGGTTAAATATTTTCATGATATCATCAACAATAATATTGATTTTAAGGCTTGATATAAGGTCATACATTTCTATTCTAGACTAAAATTTATGTATTCAAAGAATTAATCCAAATGTCCTAGACCAATCACCATCCATAAAGTTTATTTAAATGGGGATGTGGAGATTATAGGATCATAAAAAATATCACATATAGTTAATGGTTAAATCATTAAGAACCAATTTTAAAAGAAGAAAATTGTCTTGGATACCTTTTTTTTGAAAATTCAGTTGTCACTATAGTCTCCTTGAAGAATATAAATTCATTGTTTCATGGGATTCAACCCATAGTCATTATTGTGTCTTATTTCTCCTTTTGAAGAATAATGTTTTGTTGTGATCAATCTATTTCTACCTATTTACTAATGAGATATAATTATTTCCCTACTCCATTTTTCTTTAATAAGGTTGCTAGTGTGGTGAAAAAAGAAGAGTGGAGTCTCATTTTTTTCATGTTAAAGAGAATATTCATGTACTAAAAGTTGAATAACCACAGATGATTTAACTCAATTATAATATGGATGATTTTTATTATTATATGAAATAAAAAATAATTATTTTAATATCAAGGGGGTTCTTGTTATTTAATTCTGTATATTTACATTTCATTTTTTATTGGTGTTGTTTTAGGTTGTTTCTTAGTCAAGAATTGAGATTCAATGATTTTATATATTCTACTTCGTGTAACTACATATGGTGAATGTAAAAAATATTGTTTATAACATCATTGTTATACATGAATCTTCTTGAGATTATTTTAAATTATTGTGTCAGTGTAGGAAATAAAATAATTCATGTGCATTTTATATTATTAGCATATTATTAATTAAAATTGTGGAAAACACATTGTTTAAACAATCTTGTGACCCTTGATCATATTTTTTTCTATACTAAATTTCAAATCCTTTTAAACAATAATTGTTTCAATTTTTCATTCAAATATAAGTTTCCATAATGGGGAAATTATTGGATTTCTAGTCTGAGGGAGGGGTCTTAATTTTTGGTAAATAGTACATCAATATAATACCAATCAAAAACAACTTTTAAAATTTTTAAAAAAAATTACTGATTTTAAATCTTTAACTTTCTTATTCAATGGATCAAAAAATTTATGATATCTGATATTTGAAATACCACCTAGTGGAAGAAAATTTATTCTACATTCTCTGGGATTTAATCTTATTCATAAATTCCTTACACCCTTTAATTTTTTATTATTTTTGGTTAATATTTGAGAGTATGATTTATAATCATCATTGGTTTTGATCCTTTTCACCATGTTTTAATATTTTGAGAAATTTTATTAAATTCACTTTGAAATAAAAATCCTAATCAACATTGATCCAATATTTATTCATTCTTTCATAATTTTATCCATTCAGTTTTTATATGGGTTATTTATGATTTTTTTTAATTATTAAATATGATCATCCAAATATATTGTCTTATTATTATTCCAATAAATTATTTTTGTTTGTTATCCTATAGGTATATATAATTTTGGAAGTAATATTTAAATATAATGTTTTTATTGTTAAACTATTTAAAATTTTTTGATATCAATATTTTTTTGTAAATAAAAAAAAACTTCACCAAGAATATTTTTTAAATTAATTAAAACACATTTTCTACTTGAAAGAGACTAAGGGGAAAATTTTAACGAAAATTTAATCTTGGTAGAAACTAACTATTTCGCCCTAAAAATGCCTTTTTCCAACGAATATGATAAAAATTAATACTTGAGGACAAAACAGTTATTATGATTTGGGTAATTTGATGTGTATCCTTGTTGAGTATGTTTTATCACATATATTTGGAACATTTAACGAGGTTGTTATATAAAAATGTGATTTAATGGGAGTAACGTTGAATATCAAATAAATTGGATGCAATTCAATGAATTGTTTATGATATTGTTAATTTTTTGTGTTTATTTGTTCAAATTTTAATGTAATTAATTTCATATATTTTCCAAAAATAATTTTATTTATTTAATTGAATTAAAGAGAAAATTATTTTTGGGGGGTATTTGAATTTACTTATTATATTATTCCATGATCTTATAATTTTTATATCAAATTTATGGAATAATTTTCTAAGAATTTGGTTATCAATTTTAATTGATGCTTTATTCATGGGATAAATAAAATTTTGATTTAAATATCATTAAATTGTCTTACATTTATTTTTTTTGTTCATAATAAATTTTGAGTGATGAAAATTGAAATTAATTTTTTTGTCGAATCCTTATTTATTTGAACCAATGTAATGACATTTTTGAATTTCTAAATTAATTTTAGTAATTGATATTTTATTTTGGGTACTGTTTATTAATTTTAAGTGTTTTTCAAGTTGAGTGTGATATTTATTCCTTTTATTCCACTACCACTACCTTCAACTATTATTCTTTCCTTCTCTACATCTAGGGGCCTCCTACCATCAGATTATACTCTCATCCATTATGTTACTCATTAGAGGAAATTTTTAAATCTTCCATCATCCTTTATTTATGTTGTCAGCATCTACTTCTATTTCCATTCACTACAATAATTATTCTTGAATCAATTTATAACACTACTATAAGAAAATATTCATGTAAATTTCAACTAATACAAGATAACACTCCACTACCACCATTTCATTATGTAATCCCATGTTACCATCTGCTATTGAGCCTAAATCCAATACCAACCCTAATTTTAGTATTATCATTCCCATTGCACCATTCATCCATGGTACCATATTACTACCACCATGAGACTGATGATCAATGAAATTGAGAAATCCGGAGTTGAGTGGTCGTTACTGAATAAGAAATGTTGGGTTTTAATAAAATATAAAATAATGTCTTTGATATTATCCTATTTTCAAACCATAATGATTGAACATTGCTATATTTGTGGAAATCTATATAGGAAGCTCAAAATCAAATGAAGCTTGATGACATTGAATGAATTGGAAACAATAGGAAATTAACGATGTGGTCATTTGTAGTTGAATTGAAGATGAGAATTTCATAAATATATCATCCATGCTAGTCCATTAGATTCTTAATGAAACTAGTTTTGTTGAGTTATGTAGAATATGTGAAATTGAATGAGGACACATGCTATCTTTTTGTTTGTAAAATTATAGGTCCAAATTTTATTTTATTTTTTGGTATCAAATTTTCCCATGGTTGTGGTTGGGATTCCATAGGTGGGTGAACTCCCCCTTTGCTTCAGATTCCATAAAGATGTAATCCAATCATATGTGGTGAATGGTTTTGAACAATGATGTTGATGGATCTATAGTTAACTTTGAATTGATAAGAAAATGAGTTATGGAGTATGACTCGACCACGCCAAGATTGACTAACTAATAATTAGGATTTATTTAGAGTTTAATATTTTCCCAAGTAAAACTAAAGGATACGGGTAGTGTGTGGGATGAGGAATTAAATTGAATGCTGAAAGAAGAAATTGGGCTTTGTTGAAATGATTTTTCAGATGAACATAGTGGGGGTTTTCAATTATGTTGATCCAAGACTTTGATTCTTTATAAGGTATTATTTCATAAAGTTGAAACAATTTAGTTCAAAACCACATTCATGTTACAATAAATAAGTTTCAATTTGCACATGGAAGGGGTTTAAGTGAGCACCAATGTTATTCAATTCATTTTGAAAAAAAAATAACTATTTCATCTTACTTAGGAATCCAAAAACTGATTCAAGATCTTTATGTGTTGTGGGATATCATTATATTAAGAGAGATTTATGTGTGTTACTAAAGGTTAATGAAAATCATTAGTGACCCACACACATGGTGATCATATATTTGATATCGATGATGATTTCAGTGAGTCATGGAATTAAAGTTAGCGAATCCTATTTAAAAAAATTATTTGTTTGGAAGAGAGACACATCATTTTAGTAGACACAGAGATCATGGGACATAGACCAAATCATATAATTCTATTAGTAAATGAGTCTTGTGTGGAACTTTAGAAAAATAATCTCTAGATAGGAGAAGAAATAGATCTTGAATAGTATAGTTTTCCCTAACATTAGAGGGGATCTTTATTTATCCTTATTTTCATTCATTAATTACCATTATAATAAAAATTGAATATCTTGTAATATTGATTTCGAATAAAATGATTCTTAGATTATTATTTTGGTTGGGGAAATTGAGATTTTTTTGAGACCATTTAATCTTCATGTTCATTTGTTTTTAAAATTAATAACTATACTCAACTTTGTATCCAAAAGTGATCACTATGAACGATTAAATTTTGGGTATAATTTAAAAGAACATCATAATAATTAAATGTTTTTATTTTTCATCAAAAATTTTTTTTTTTCAATTATTGGATTCAGTAGTTAAAAAAATTTTAGATTCAAAATTATAGTTTTCACTTCTCAAGATAGTATGTTGGACTCTTTATCACTGTATGAGAGTCAAGATACATAATTTGATGAATGATAGATATATTAATAATCTAATTGAATTTATCCCCAATATAAATTCCCATTTTCTTTAGTTTTATAATATTTCCCCTATTTCTATAATTAATTAATTCATACATTCATATTGTGTGATTTGTTTTGGGGCTTATATTACATGTTTTCTTTTATTTTTAATTTTTGATTCCTATTCATTACAACATCTTCCTTCATTGAGGGTTCAATGATCTAATCAATACTACACTAGTAGTTTTTAGGGACAAATAAATTTTAAAACTTGGCCTCTTAACAGTTATTTATTCTTGTGATACCAATTGTAATGACCTTGACTACATCTACCTAGAGGTGGTTTTCAATTTGATGTTATTTTTTACATTATTCTAAAATCACTTACATTAAATTATAATTTCCTAAGATCATTTTCAAATTTATCTATAACCTTAATAACTACCATGGTACTATTTTTTCATTCATTCTATAAGTTATGGAGTTAAATATTTTAATAGGTAATTAAAATTTGAATAATCTATTGTGGAAATACTGATTTAAATGACTTTGATAATTTACATTTGAAATATCTATATCAAAATTATTTTATCATTACATTGTTAAAAAAATTTATTAAGTGTTTATTTATGATATATTCGGTCATGAAATATTTTTTTTAGAATATATAAAAGGAATATGTAAAGATAAATCATCATTTTTCACTCTTGTAGAATAAAACGATCATGATGAAGGATATTTTATAAAAATGGTTTCAATGAAGTTAAAAACAAATAAATTATTTAATTTTTTTTAAAATATACATGTATAATTAATATAATATTATGAAAATAATTTTAATTTTTACTTTTATTATTGGATGGAAAATATGAGAATCAAAATGAGAAGATTTGTTATTTAAAACCCATTTCTTGATATAATATCAGGTTATGAGAAAATCATTCTATAATAAAGAATGGGTGATATTTCCTTAAAATTTGATAAAATATATTTCAATTAAATAGTAATAGAACCATAGAAGGAAAATAAAAAACATAAAGAAAAAATACAAATCCACATGTGCGTATAAGCATGAAAATTTCAGAAGGAATATGAAATTTTTGGTTGGTAAACATACATAATATTTATTTGATATTTGGAGGATAATTCAGTGGCTTTGAGCTTCCCAATATAGAAGGTGTAGTTCTATTACGACACTCAGAAGGAATATTGGGGTCCCTATAGAGCCTTTAGAGAGGCTCATGTGGATGTAGAATCCTTGGATACAATAAACCACCATCTAACCAGTGCGATGTAAAAGGGGAGGAATGAAAATTCTACCCACTTGTGTTTTAGAGGGTGGAATCCTCCTCTTCCAAAAATTGATAATTGAATGAGAAAGGGTTGGAATACCCCTATATCTTCTTCACCCCCTTTATTTTGGGTTGGTCTTTAGGTACTCTCATGATAAGTAAATGTTAGATTCACCCCTAGTTGTCCCATTGTTATTATTCCAATTTTTCCAAAACTTTTTGTTTCTCCTACTCTAGGATCTACCAATGGTTCTACCAAAATATGGAAGAATAATCCTAATACATTAGTAATTTTGAGATTCTTATAAATACGGTTTTGAAGGATGATATATGCACAAGGTTACTCGGTTATTCATTGAAGGAATCTCTCAGTGTAATTTTATTTAATATTTTCCTAAAAGATAAATTAAATTATGTTTTGTATGGAATCTAATTGACATAAGTTTTACCTAAAATGGTATAGAGATCTTGGAATGGACCTCCCACATGTGTTCAGTTTAGGTTATCAGTGATTAGGAAACCAGGTAGGTGATTTATAAATTATTTCTTGTTATAAAATTTGGAATAAAATAAAAATAATATTAAATTAATTATTTCATTTGTCCAATTAATTAATTTTTTATGTTCTATCATAGACTTGATTCTTAGTTGTTGGATTGCACTTGGATGAATCATCTATGAGGCCTGGGGGATATGTACAATTATATAGCTCATAATTAAGTAAGAATGGATTTGTAAAAAGGTTAGTGGTCCAGTATACTAGACTAATGGAATGTTGTATATTCATTATAATTCATGTGTGGTCACAATAAAAAAGGTGTTTCCTCATATAATATGTGTAATTATTTTATTAAAAAACTAATTATTAATTGAAGTTATAGTTTAATGTAATTACCTTGGACCAAGTGACGTGTTATAGGTCACAACGACACTTTGGAACTAATTTTTTTCCCTTAGCTTCGAATGGATGAAGCCAGACTAGTCATTGGTACCTTATGAACTAAATCCTACATAGGGTGTGTTCATTAAATTAATCTAAGAATGTAATAGATGGTGAAGATTGTGTATATGTTTTAGAAACATCTAAGAGTATTTATGAGTTATCATAAGATAATTTTTATGTGGGGGAAAGGTTAGGACCCTCGCAGCACCTTGGATATGATAAGATCATTACGTTGGATCTGGGGTAAGTTATCATCCCTAGTCTGAGTTGACTAGGAATAGTTAGTCAAACATAGGATGATTATAGATGGGTTTACTAAGTGTAATATCATATCATAACCTTGGATTAGGAGATGGTCCCTGAGGCATCTCTTACCAGATTTATGCAGTTGTAGTATACCAATGTTTCCATGAGAATGTATTTTTATTATGACACCACATTGGAGCAAGATGAACATCGAGCAATGGGTGTTGACCATAGAGACTAATATATTATTGGTGAAATTAAGTTGGATTCATCTTCCTTATGGTGACCTAGGGAACAACTGTGGGATCCCCATTGACAGAATGACCCAAAGAAATTAAGTAATGATATCGGTAGAGATGGTTGTGAGTGTCACCTTAGAAGATGATATGACTTGTGATCCTTTTATGATTTTTATATTTAGGATGTGATTGGTTTTATATCATCCCTTGGTAAGATTTATTTCATTATATTTTAATATGTTGATTTCTCATGATGGATGAGATTAATCCATTAGGATTGGCACTATTGGGATTTCTTGGGTTTCCTAGGAATAATATATTTTGAGAGATGAGAAACTAGGATTCCCAATAATTTTAGGATATAGTCTCATTTAATATTTGTGGTATATTGCTAGTTTTACTGACATCCAGTGTCTATGGTTGATGAAACTATGAATTCCTAGATATGGTTCTTAGGTTTCAACATTAGAGTTAATGATGATGTACATATAAGAATACCCATAATGCCTGGAGTTTCATAATATAGTGAGACTTCAAGGAATACCTTAAGTGCATGAGATTCAAATAGTGATACAATTATACTTTTTTTAACGTATTATACCTAAGGAATTCAAGTGGAGATATGAGGGCCTTGGTGGGAATATATCCCCCATCATGGAAGTTAAACATCATGAGGGAAGCGATTGGATTTCCTCAATATATTCTTAGGATACCCCTTGGATTGGGTAGATGTACCAAAAATGGATCAACTAAGTAATCATATGATTTTTATGGATAGGTGATGGACCATGGGATCTAAGAGGGTATTAAATTTTTTTCACGAGTCTCCCAGTAATCATTATACCTTAAAATTATAGAATTTCCTAAGACCTCCCTCTTTTAGGTATCATGAATCAACCTTACATCGATAATGACCAAGTACTACTATAGGGTTTATCCTTTGGGATTATGAATGAGGGATGCATGATGATTCCCAAGGATTTACTACTCGCCATGGGGGATTTTTGAGCATAGAATCTCAAAGGGGTAGATATGGGTATTCTTGATTTGATTGTCATGATCAAAGACACTACATCACTGGTTGAAGTAGGTCTATTCGATTGAGGTTGAATAACTGAGGATTGATTGTGGTTTACTAATTTATTATTTTCCATTAATTTATTTATTTTTACTGAGAATGAAATGTGGATATTTTACTATATTTGTAGTTATGTATAAGTTCATGTTGTAGGTTCCCTACTTAGTTATGTGCTCATATATTTTTTAAGATTCGATTTTACTAGGGTATTATAGCATACTCTCACTTGATTATAATTAAAGGTATGGATGTCAATTTATATTCTGTGTTCATGCTAGAGATGATTGATTGGGATTAGGGTATGTGAGGTGAGGCCTACTATTGGAGGGAAATACCTATTATATAGTCCTGTTTCTTTTTTAATTAACTCTATATATTGGATCATCTTGTGGGTGAATTATCTTGTATGATGACATGATTATTTGATTTGTATACTTTTATTCCCATATTTCATTTGTTATATTATGTTTAGTATATCAAATCCTTCTACATACTGTTATATGTATGATGTGTGGTTATTTTATTATTACAATGCACTCGGATATAAGGGTTATAGTTTCCCTATAGTACCACCTTAGAACCTTATGGCTAGTTGGTAGCCTTTAGCATTCAGAGAGGCCTGCCTAAGGTCACGTGGTGGTCTGTTCTAGCTACTGATATGAGGGATCCAGGCCATACAATTGAAAAATGGTATCATCATTTTTTTATTTGATATACTATTTTGAATATGGTATCTAGGGTGAATAAATTTGATGGAACCTATGATGGGTCTTTAGATGGTTCATTATGAATGCCTGTTTCAGTATGATGTCCAAATTTTCAAGGAATTGATTAATTTCCAATATTTATGATGTTATATTGTATGATTTTCACCCTATCCGACACACATGATGTTTTTATTTTTGATTTATTATGGATTATTTACTCTTGTACCATATGTAAGGGTCATGTTATATTTTATTATTTTTTTTCCTATAGTGGAAATAGGATTCTGAATCATCATTCTTCATATTCCAAGGATTCACATGGCATATAGGCCTATTATTGGGCGATCTATGTCACTAGTGATGCGGTTCACTAATTTAATATGTAATAATAAAGTTATACATTATTTTATTTAATAATATCATTGTAGAATTCTACTCATTTTGACCAACATATATATACTTCCTTCTAATGGTAGGTTATGTGTATTTACTATGAGATACTCAGTGATAAGGATGATGATGCATTAAATTGTTTATGGGAGGTGTGGTGAGTCTATTAGGTCAACACAAGCATTGAATTCCCTTATTATAAACCCCATGTGGGTCACTATTAATTAGATTTGGTTACCTAAAGTTCAAGTAACATCCTATATGGGGTTTTCCCATATAGTTTCGAATGAAAAATATTCTTAAATAAACTATGTGATAGTGGTTCACTGAATAAAAATCAGCATAGGGAGATTCTAAATAAATGTGAATTTTTGTGTGGTGTGAAAAAATCCCATAGGGAACAATTTAATGTGTAGATTCTCGAAGAGGATGGGTGTCCTACGAGTGGATTTATATAAGAAATTAATTCCTTATCTTCATACCCTATGTGAGTTGTTACCGTATATGATTAATTATTTAAATTTACTTTAACAACATATATGATATTCTCCCATATAGTTTTTAATGGAATTATATTCAACTGAACCTCGCATTTATGGTACAATGAAACAAATTGTTTGAGTGATGTCGTTAGTATAAAATTTATGACTGAATAAGTTGTAATTATTAATAGATAAATCTCTCATGTCGATGCTTATAGAGAACCAATAACCTTTTAGGTGGATTTTTTGGCATGTGATTTCCTTAGTGAATTTGATACCCTTGAGTGGGTATCTTTCACATTGGAAGTTAGGTTATAATTTGGTCTGGAGCGTGTTTGGAATATTGTAGTTTGTGAATTATTAGAGACTAAACCTTTGGGCTTAGTGGTAGGACTTAAAGACCCTTAAATTCAACTCAAAAATTTATTAGTTGGTTCCCATTAATTATGAGAGAAATCTATAGGAGATTCTATCTTAATTATTTGAGCACCCTAAGATTGTTATGTGAAAGGGAACATTGGATTACCTTGTCCTATTTTTAATAAATCAACTTGATTGGTTTTGATTTTGGCATCACCAATGGATTTGAAGGGTAGGATGGTTCAAGTGCCAAACCCAGTTGATAAAGATGTAATTTTACCACATGGTGATATTGTGGGTATACTTGTGACATAAAATAACTCTCATTAGTTAGGTGGTCGTGTGGGTATAAAGGGAATAGACGATATTCCATATTTTGAAGAGGAGTGCCTAGGGTGTTCCTAGTTGGATAGAACTGAAGTGTAGTAGGGGAATGATTAGAATTTTTTGGATGGTGATACTCTACATAGAAATGATTATAAACCTGTTTTTGGATGAGGTAACCTATGATGAATTTGTTGGAGTTGGTGGTCTAGAACCAAATACTTTGTACATTATTCATTAAATAAAAGCCTTATCACATCTTGATTGTTCTTCTGCGTGACATGTCATGTGATAATTTCTTAAGTACAACTGTTGTATTAAAGGGTCGTAGCTGATCCCTACTATGATGAGAACCCAGAAGTGCCATAACACTGTTCTTGAATGTATGTTCTATGGCTGAATGATATTAATTGAGGGACACAAATAATACAGTTCATTAGCTGTGAGGACTCATAAAACTTTGAGGCACCTTCTCATGGTGTGCGCCCTTGGTAATATCCTGGAGGATATTATGAGAACGAGGCCCGCCATTAAGAAATCCACATTTCATAGTGTCATTGGATGTTCCTATCTGCGGATGTGTATATTGGTCCTTAGACTTTAAGATTATTATTAATGGGTATTACAACTCACACACTTAGATGTATTGAAGAAAACATTGATGACACACTGTTTGCAGCGAGGTAGGATACGTTGGGTACGTCACGAGTAATACCGCATTAATAGATAATGCGAGAAAGTATTTTTCCCTTCCGTTCAATAATGAAATTATATATCTTAGGCCCTTTGATGGAATTGATATAGCCTAAATAAATCCATGGACATGGTAAGGTATGGGGAAGTTCAATTCCGGGAAGTCAAAGAAAGAATAACCAAGAACATGGGATGATGGCACTAGCATGCAACCCTCTTGATTGGAGATATCAAGACAAAGGGATTATATTACACGGTAAGTGTTTGTAGAAGGTGACACGTCATTGCGGCATTAACTTCTTTCTCTATGGGTGCCTTGGTGTGTTACTAGACGCTAACCTTGGACTTTAGGCAGGCTCAACCTAATGCCATTGAGAAAGAGGCCTAGAGGGTCACACACTAAGTGTGTCCATGTATCTCAGTTAAATATTAATTTAACAAGTTAAATAAATATTATTCCCAACTGTGGTTTAATAAATATTTAAGGATGTCTGATCACATTTATTTTACACTAGTTATTCGAGAGAATATATTGTGGACGAAATAATATATTTATCAGCGAGTAATGCAGTTACATTTATTTAAGAAATAAATAGTCATTACTCAAGGTCTAATAAATGTGGTGGAGAAAAATGGAAAATAAAAGTACACGCCATGTATATTAAATATACACGCTGTGTAGTTTTATGGAAAACAAGTACACGCCGTGTATTAATTATTACATGCCGTGTAGTTTTTCGAGTTGGGATTTTGAGGATTTAATATTGTTTTATTAAATGATATTTATTATAATCAGCATGGGAGCATGTCAAGGAATTAATAATTCGACATGGGGGTTTTCAATAAGAGATAATGAAATAAATAAAACGTGTAACGCATTTATTTACTGTTATAACTCTATTAACCTCAAAACCGATTATAAATATCCTCGCAATCCCAACATTTTGTAGAGCCATTGTTGTGCACAACGGATTTGGAAATACTCTCAAGCCAAGAGAGAATTCCCTTTCCACCAAGAATTCCCTCAATTTACAAGAGAAAGATCCTCCACCGGATCAAGGTGGTCGATGGCGGACATCGCAAGCGAAGGTTCTGCCACGCTAGCACCCGGAGATCCCTTTGGCGACATCCAGAGATATGTGACACACATATGGATCACCGCTGGAGGAATCCAACACATGGATTCTACGATGCAATGACGGATCACTGAATCGTGACCAGACACATCATCAAAGAATGAATTCCAACGAGGTAATTCTTATGCATTACTTAAATTAATTATAATCAACATGTGATGATCCTCCTCAAGGGTTCCAGGACTCTTCTATTCTTTTCATTCTTCGTTCTATTCCGAAGATTCGGCATTTTATATCTTGATGGATCTCGGATTGAACTTTGTTTAACGTTAAAATTAATGTTTGGAAAACCCACCAACGTGCTTCCTCTGCGCCCGGAACCTACAAGTGGTATCAGAGCGGGGTCATATTGTTGATTATAATTATTTAGTTTTTCGTTGGTAATTTACGCATTTAATAATTTAGTTATTTCAATTCAAGTTTAATCGTTCTGGAAATCTGAATATCGAGATCTATTCATCCTCCCTCATTTCTCGTTCACCTCATAGAAAGAAATTTTTCTTCTACTTTTGATTAAAATAAAATAGAGGAACTCATCCGAAGGAGACAAACATTTCTTTACGTATAACACTAGAATACACGACATGTATTCGGAAGTACACGTCGTGTAGTCTAGGTTCAATGCATTGGCTGATCCGCCAAATTAGGCCGTGTCTTGGATTCTTTCTAAGAATTTAAGACACCGTGTGTTAACAAGAAACAAGTGGCCCACGGTTTCCGAAATACACGTCGTGTGGTCCAATGAATACGGCATGTAGTCTCTTCGGGTTAGGGTTGGGTCATATACTCCGTAGACAGCCTACCCGGATAGAAACTGTGTAACACGGAAACTACATGGCGTGTGTACCACTGTACACACCGTGTACTCCGAAAATTTTTGAAGTACATTAACACGCCCTGTCCCCCGGGCATGTAATTCACATGGACGATGAAGAAAGGTACATGCCATGTAGTCGGAACTACATGCCGTGTACTCACCCAAATTACACAGATTTATTAAAATTTAATATTATATTATACAAACCCTTGAGACGAGTACCATGGTGCAAGTGTAAAGCTGAGGCACAACACGTGATAGTTGTTTTATATATATGTGTTTAATTTTACATCTACGTAATAAATGGGAATTCACCGGGTTTCCTCCAAGGTACAAGTTACGTACAAGGATAATTTTAAATGAATTTATTTGTTTAAAATTATGATGATTGAGAATCTCAAGGAAATTCAAAAAAGGGATTTAAGATAAAAGGATTGATTAATTAAAGATAATTAATTGATTTGAGGGTGATTTATATTAAACAAGAACGACTAAAGAATTGAATTCTAGTTTTATTTATGCGTAAATATCGTTGAATGTGTGGATGATCATGAGCTAGACCGAGACCTTTGTATATGAATGTTTTCTTTTAATTTATTTATTTAAATTAAATTTGTTGGCCTGCGAGCCATCTCCTCATTAATATGTAGGAAATGTGTGCCCAATGATTCTTTTATGTAAAAACCCCTTTTTCCCCTCACCTGTGTGTGAGATAAATGCATATGTAATGGATGGAGCTCCCAAGCTAGTGGAGGCGGCTCAAGTCAAGAGCCAAGGTGAAACCAATCCACGGAGATACAAAGGTGGACAGGTGCAAAGCTGTAAACATGAACCTGAAAGGCTCAAGGTGTTTCTCCCCTAGGTCTTGGGTTAGTTTATAAACCGCTAGATAAAATAACCAATAGAAAAGCTCATGATCATACCATTTATTTTATTTCTGTCAATTGCATGGTTTATTTATTGAGGGTGTGTTGTCACGATCACACAATTAATGAATTAAACAAGCATGCAAGATGGAACTAAAATAAAACCATCTTATACATAAATATTATCTTATACATGGTTAATAACTTAAGTATATCCCACTTAATATTAACAATCATGTAATCAATTATAATAAAATGGAAATTTATATATAAGGATAAAATCCCTCAAAATAAATATTAAGTCGGCATAGCCTTTCGTAATCTTGGTTAGAATAGAACCATAGTTCAAAGTGCTTCACCAACCCTAGTTCGGGTGCTTTTAATTATCAGGTAATTCTAATTCATGTTTTTGGGTTGACTTGACTTGGTTTGCATCACGGGTTTACTACCACAGTAGGACTTGGTGTGACCCAGATGCAAAGGTTGAGGAAATCCAAAAAGGTTTTTAGGATTGGGGAGTCCACTCAGCGGATCAAGGAGCTGCGAGTTAATGCAGTAGGCATTTGGAATGCCTACTTAAAACCCTTCATGTTTCTTGACCAACCCTAGTTGGGGTAATGCGAAGGGCAATATGGTTCCTTGCCACTAGAATATTCACGCAACAGAATATTCTGAAGTCAATGGTGAGGGCTATTGGATTTCGATAAAATAGATGGATACTAATAAGTATTAATTTATTAATTTGTTTCAATTTTTGTAATAAAGTACTACACCATTGCTCATCTTAATTTGTAGAAACGAAAAAAATGACTTCAAACAAATCATTGTGCACAATACTCGAAAAAGAAAACCTTCTCACCGGCACCAATTTCCAAGAGTGGCAGAGGATTTTACGCGTCGTCCTTCGCCACGAAAGAAATTATATGTGCTGGAAGAGCCTATTCCAGTTGAACCTGGGAAAGAGGCTAGTGATGATAAAATATCTCTTTACATGAAACACATGGATGATGCCACAGATGTACAATGTTTCATTCTATCAGCCATGTCTAATGAGATCTTGAAGAAACATGAAAACATGGACATGTATAGCATGATGTCTCACCTTAAAGATATCTACTAAGAGAAGGCGATACAAGATGTGTATGAGATCGCCAATGATTTGTTTACCATGAAGCTTGGAGAGGCTGTGCCAACTGGCCCTCATGTAGTCAATCTTATTGGCTATATTGAATGCCTGGACATCATAGGGATTAAATTCCTGGATGAGTTGCGTACAGATCTCATCCTATCATCACTGCCCAAGACTTTCTCTAGCTTCATTGTCAACTATAACATGAGCCGAAATGAGAAGAGTCTATTCGAGCTTCTGACCTTGATTCTCCAGGTAGACAAGGACATGGGGTGTGACAAACCCGCGGTCGTTATGGTGAACAAGAAAAGGAAGGACAAGGCAAAGGGGCCAAAGACTTATAAATGGTATGAAGCCCCCGAGCATTGTCCCTCCAAGAAGGGGAAGATCCAGAGGTCGGGCAAGGAACATGAGGCAGTGTGTTTTTCATGTTGAAAGAAGGGCCACTAGAAGAGGAACTGCACCAAGAAGCATGGGGATGCTAAAGGTGAGTTTGTTATCGAGTGAAATCATTCTATTTCTACACATTGGGTATTAGATACAGCTTGTGGGGCTCACATATGTATTGAAATGCAGGAACAAAGTAGATTTAGAAAGATTTCTAGAGGAGAGGTGGATCTCTGAGCTGCCAATAGTGTAAGGCTGGATGCATTGGCTATTGGCGACTACCACCTCTCATTGCCGATAGGGATGATTTTGGTTTTACATAACTGTTATTATGTGCATAGTGTTTCCAAGAACATAATTTCTGTATCTTGTTTAGATATGGATGTATTTGTTTTCAAATTTGGAAATAAGGGTTGTCTCTTTTATAAGAACAACGTATGTTATGGTATGGTAAATTTAAATAATGGTTTTTATGTATTGAATTATGAAAACCATGTGTTGGAAATCGATAACAAAACAAACTCACATGACTCATACATCACCCAGTTATGGCATCACTTCCTTGGTCATGTGAACGAGAAGCATTTGACAAAGCTCTGCCAAGATGGCTATTTAGACTCTACTGAGCTAAAACCGCTTGATAGATGTCATGCTTGTTTACAAGGAAAAATGACCAAGCCGCCTTTTGGTGGACAAGGTGAAATGGCCACAGAGCATTTAGGGTTGGTACACACGGATGTGTGTGGACCATTTCCAGTAGAATCTAGAGGTGGATATTCTTACATCATTACTTTTACTGATGATTTGAGTAGATATGGCTATGTCTACTTTATGAGGTATAAGTCAGAGACCTTAGAGTAATTTAATGTATTCAAGAAAGAAGTAGAAAATCAGCTTGGTAAAAAGATAAAGAAGATTCGATCGGATCGAGGTGGAGAATATCTGAACCAAGAGTTCATCAATCTTCTATGGATGTCTGGGATTCTATCTCAAGTCACTCCTCATTATACACCACAGTGGAATGGTGTTAGTGAAAGGAGGAACCACACCTTGATGGACATGGTGAGGTCGATGATGAGTCATGTGGATCTTCCATTATCCTTTTGGAGATATGCATTACAAACTGTAGCATACACATTAAACCGAGTACCAACTAAGGCAGCAAATGTAATTCCATCTGAGTTATGGAAGGGAAGGAAACCCACTTTGTCGCACACACATGTATGGGGATGTGAGGCATTTGTGAAGGCCTTCTCAGGCAATAAACTAGCACCCCTGGGCACGAAGTGTATCATTATAGGATATCCCAAGGAAACGAAAGGATATTACCTATATAACCCTCAAGACAAGAATGTGATTGTCGCCAAACAAGCCGCCTTTCTTGAGAGGGAGCACATCCTCAAGAAGGATAGTGAGAGCAAGATTGACTTCGACAAATTTGATGCGGAAGATACAAAGGAGTTGGTACATGATCAAGTTCCACAGGTCCCTATGGAAGAGGTTCCAAAAACACAAGTAATGCATAGGAGCTCAAGAGAGGAAAGGGAACCCGAGATATTTGGTTTCCTAGTCACCAAGGATGGTGATTCCTTATTTTTGGACAATGATGAACCACTCTCCTAAAAGGAAGAATTAGAAAGCTCAGAAGCTGTAAGATGGATAGAAGCTATGAATTATGAGATGGATTCCATGTATCAGAACCAAGTTTGGGTTCTGGTCGATGAGCCAGTTGATGTAAAGCTTGTTGGATGCAAATGGGTATTCAAAAGAAAGTTGGACATGGAAGTTCATGTTAGCACCTATAAAGCAAGGCTAGTGGCTAAAGGATTCAGATAGCGTCAAGTAATTGAATATGATGAAACCTTCCCACCAGTTCCCATGTTTAAATCCATAAGAATCATACTTTCCATAGTAGCTTACCATGACTACGAGATTTGGAAGATGGATGTCAAAACAGCATTCCTTAACGGGAACCTTCAGGAAGATGTCTATATGACACAACTAGAAGGGTTTGTGACACTAGGTGAAGCCAAACGAGTTTTCAAGTTGCAAAAATCCATTTATGGATTGAAGAAAGCTTCCAGGTCATGGAATATTCGATTTGATGAAGCCATAAAGGAATTTGGTTCCATTAAGAAAGAATGTGAGCCATGTGTTTATAAGTGGTTTAATGGGAATGCGGTCTTCATCCTAGTGGTATATGTTGATGACATATTGCTTATTGGAAATGATGTACCATCCTTATAGTCAGTTAAGGAGTGTTTGAACAAGTGTTTCTCCATGAAGGACTTAGGAGAAGCAGCCTATATTCTAGGGATCAAGATCATTCGTGACAGATCCAAGAGGCTGCTCGGACTAAGTCAGGGTACATACATTGACCAGATACTAAAGACATTTAGTATAGAAAAATCCAAGAGGGGATTGGTTCCAGTGTCACATGGCTTACGTATTTCTATAAAAATGTGTCCCAAGACACAACAGGAGAAATATAGGATGAGAAAGATCCCATACACTTTGGATATAGGATCCATCATGTATGCGATGTTATGTACCAGGCTTGATTTTGCCTATGCACTGATCATGGTAAGCAGATATCAAGAAGATCTAGGAGAATAGCATTGGAATACTGTTAAGACTATCCTCAAGTATCTAAGAAGAACTAAGGATATGTTCCTAGTGTATGGAGGAGATGAGGAGCTTGTTATCAGAGGGTATGCTGATGATGGTTTTCAAACAGATCAGAATGAACTGAAGTCGCAATCTGGATATGTTTTCTATCTCAATGGAGGAGCTGTGAGCTGGAAGAGTTCAAAGCATCCAGTTTTTTCCGATTCTACAGCGGAGTCCATGTATATAGCGGCATCTGATGTTGACAAGGAAGCCGTCTTTATTCGAAACTTTGTCCAGGAGCTTGATGTGGTTCCCAGCAGTAAAGATCTCATTAAATTGTATTGTGATAATACTGTAGCAGTGGCTCTCGAAAAAGAACTATGGTCACATCAATGGACAAAGCACATACTCCGGAAGTATCACCTCTTGAGAGATTTCTATCAAAGGGGTGAAGTTGAAGTGAGCAGAGTGTCCATGGAAGAGAAAATGGAAGACCCCATGACTAAAGTCCTATCTCAATAGAAGCTTCAATATCATGTGAGAGCTAGCAGGTTAAAGGTTGTTAGCAGTTGGCTCTAGTCCAAGTGGGAGTCTATAGGAGTTGGTGGTCTAGAACCAACTAATTTGTACTTTGTTCATTAAATAAAAGACTTATCACATCTTGATTGTTCTTCTGCGTAAATGTCATGTGAAAATGTCCTAAGGACAGCTGTTGTATTAAAGGTTCATAGCAGATCACTGCTATGATGAGAACCCGGAAGTGCCATAACACTATTCTTGAATGTATGTTCTATGGATGGATGATATTATTTTAGGGACACAAATAATACAGGTCATTAGGGGTGAGGACTCATAAAACATTGAGGCCCCTTCTGATGGTGTGAGCCCTTGGTAATATCCAGGAGAATATTATGAGAACGAGACCCGCCAGTTGGAAGGAATCTATATTCTTCATATAATTAAATATATAACCTTAGGAAGGAATTTTTTATAGAGTCTGAGCATCTTTCTTAGTCTTGAGATGAGTTGACATGATCTAAACATGATCAAATCGATGGTTTGTTGGTTCTCATGGTATTGAATGATAGTAGAGAATAATGGATGATGGTTCGACCATATAATTCCACTGGAATTTAGGTATGTTTTTTAGTAAATGTGTTTAGATGTTCATAGGATACCTATCATAATTAAGGCAACATGAACGAGTGTATCATTGGTGCATCGATGTGCACAGTCTAGAATTTTCTAGGGAATTCGGTTGAAGGATCAACAACAGGTAGTTTTTTGAATAATTGGAATGGTGTAATGGAAACCATGATTGGAGAATCATTTGATATTTGGTTTTAGTTTTCTATAATTGTTTGAGGATTTTAGAGGAATGTAAATCATGCTTGTGTCATGATTGGATGTCGGAGGAACACTTATCTTGGATTGGGTATGAGAAGGTATTGTTGGTACCAGAATTTGATCAGTGTTTCCATTGTTTTTGGGGGGCATTTTCATTTTAATAATACTTGGTTTGTCATTATAATATGAGTAATTTGTTTGGTAAGAAATTCCAACATTTTTGGGTATCATATTTATTAATTTCATTAATTTATCAAATTCATATGGTGGGGAGCACCATAGGATGAATGATTAATTTTATGATAACGCCATCAAGCATTGGGGTGTATCGTGTTTGGTAAGCATTATCCCATTAATTTTGGTGCTAATTTAAGAGTGTTAAATTGTTTTTGGTAGCTTCGGTGAATTGAATTTAAGCATGTGTTGCGAGATCGCACTTTTCATTAAAATTTAGAATTTTTACTATTGAATGGTAATATATTACTAAGGAAGGGATATATGGTTGGATGACTACCAGAACATATCAAGGATGATAAGTGTTATGATGGGGAGTTTTTAAATCCCCATATTAATATGATTATAAAATTTCTAATCGGAATTTGTTATAATTTTAGTGGATATAAAAAAAATATTTGAGACTCAAAAGAGAATTCTGAGGAGTTAAAAATCCCAAAATAGGTATTTTAAGAATTTTATGGGGCTCAAGAGGAATCCTAGAAGATTATGAGAGCCTTTTGAGATTCCTTAGTTGTTGATATTTCCCTATCCACATAAATACACCATCCAACTGGTGGGAATTAAAAGGGGAATAATAAAAGTTCTGCTCCTAGGGTTTTAAAAAGGTGTTAGGGCTCTTGTTTTTCAAGACCGAAATTTTGACCCGAAATCTGAAAATTTTTCTTTAGATTCATTTACGGGGTAAAATGGTAATTTTACCAAATAGATTACCTCAAAATAAATTCAAACAACTCTTTGGGTCCCAAAATAGGTTTTTTACCCTTGGATATAGTTTGGTTGAATTCAGAGCTGTTATACTTTTTGTGAAATAATTAATATTTAGTATTTAATTAAATAAATATTCATTTATTCGCATAGACTCATTCATGATTATCTCTTGAATGGGTAATCAGATTGAAAAAATTTATCCTCTTTTGAGTTCAAAATGGGGATTCTTACATAGGTGGGGCATAAAAATCAAATTGACCCCTTCTTTTTCTTTTCTTTCTTTTTCTTTTCATTATTTTCTTTTCTCTCTTTATTTTAATTTCCCCTTTGATTATTTCCCATACGTCTAGGGTTCCTCCTTAATATGTTCAGGAGATATAGATATGGCAAAATAGTATGAGAGAGGGAGAGAGGGAGGAATGTCCATGATGCTCGGGATGCACTGGATCGTGGTGCAGCAACCATGGACCGCAGAAATGGGTGAAGGTTTGGCAGATTCCTACCAATGGTAGTATATTTTAAATATTCACCTTAAATACCCTTATTTTAATAATTTTATAGTTTTATGTACCCTTTTTACTAACTCAGTACCCCCTGTGGGTCGTTCTACTGTGTATGGAGTGACAACGGGTGATTCGGGGCGATTGGGGGTTTTCTGTTCGAGAAAACCCATTTACACAGTGTGTGGTTCAGACAATACATTTTGTTTGTTCTTATTGTTTGGTGAATATGAAATTTTCAAGGTAAATTCCATGTATGGGTCATACATGCTCTTTACTGGTACTTGGCTATGTTTTCGAGTACCATCCAGGTTTCCCATGTAAGGGGAACATGCTGTGTAGAGTACACGAGCAAACCCTATTTGGGGTGAACACTATGTACCTGTCTTGCATACCATGTATATAGGAATTTAGATTCCAATTATGGTGATAGTACACACTTAATTGAGGACATGGGTTTACATGGCATGTACTTAGGTAGGCACACTATAAACTACACCTTGTTACCCTTTTGGGGGTTTTTGTGTCTTTTTTCACTAGAGTACGAATTGGACTCGATAGTTGTCCATTTTGAGTATCTTTTCATATAGATAATGATATTAATACCCTTATGATGTTTTAAGGACTCTTTGGTATAATTTTATACTTTTTCCTAAATGGGAGGTTCTTCCTCTAGTTCTCGATTCTAGTGTCACCTGATATTGAGACTTCTTCTATGATATTCCATGATCTATCTCTTTAGAATGTTGCCATTGTAGATTTTCCATTAAGGACCCCTCCTTGGTGAGATGTAACCTTTTGACCTAATAGGCTATGACTCTAGTTCTTACCAAGGATACTATGTAGGATTCCTCTACCTGCGTTTCTACTTAGAGGATCCCATATAGGAAGCGTCTATCTTATTTCTGTACTAAGGATCCCATGAGGGATGATTTTTCTTATATTATAATTTATTGAGTCCCTTGTAGGATCCTTTTACCTATATACAATTTTTAGTATCCCTTGTGGTATTATTATTCATTATTAAATAGTTATAGAGGGCACCCTGTAGGATGCCTTCAGCTTTCCGTTGTTCTGAGGATCCCATATAGGAGGCCTCGATATTTCTTACCATATGAGGATATCCAATAGGATTTATCATTTTCTTTTATAGATAAGGATCCAAAGTACGATACCTTCTCTTATTACTATACCATGATGATCACATGTTGGATTCATCCACTACGTTTTCTTCCAAGGATCCCAAGTAGGATGTCTCTCAATGTTTGACTTGAGGGACCTAGTGGGTTCCCCAATGTATTACTAACCCTTAGAAGGTACATCGGTTTTGGGAAGATATAGTTGTGGATACAACATTATGAACTTTTAAACCCATAGGATTATGTTATTATTTTAGTTTTTAGGTGTTTGACCACCCACAATCCTTTTTTATACATTCACTTTTTTATTTCTAATGCAGTGATGATAGTTAGAGGTGATTCAAGGTTAGAGGTTGTTGAACCTTACGTGACACATTTTTACTCCCCTTTAGGATACTAGGACATTCTTCCTGAGTTCTATATTATTTGTTATTGGAATTACAAAATGTGATTTCTTGGGATCTATCTTCTTATCCGTGTTATTATTTAGTTACTTTTATACCCATAGGTACAACATAGGATCTGTCTTTTGAGCCGTTATATTTGATTATTATATTATTTGTATTTTTATAGGTATTTCCTAATATCTAGATATTAAGACCATGACTATAATATAAGGGAATAGTGTCCCTCGTAATGATACTCTTGGATGATTCCTCTCTCCTGAGTGATGAGGACGATTCTTAACTTCTCTGTTTAACATGTGATGAGGATGATTATGATATCCTCGGCTCGTGGGTTAAATGAGGATGATTACACTCTCTGAAACCTAGTGTTATTGGTGGATGATTACACTCATGATTACACTCTCCTCAACCAATGTCTTATGGAGTATTACTATGCTCCCCTTGATTTTTCAAATGATGAGGATCTGTAGATGTTCTCTATGAGATCAGTTTTTTGAGCCCTTTTTTTACTAGGGTGGTTGAGCCTGGTGTCTCACACCAATGATCTATATTCACATTTTGATATTGAGGGGTGGCCACAACATCTTACTAATGTGCTATCCTTACAGATCACCAAAGGGTTAGACTATTAGGCTTCATCCAAGTTTGAAATGTTGTGACCACATACAGACTAAGACCTAGGGAATAATCATTGAACTAGATTTACATGGCATGAGAAGAATGAAATATAGGTCATGGCCATTTACATGATGTCTAGATTTACTTACCTAGAATCCTTATTTACAATATTTGAGCCGACTACGGGTTAACCCAAATGTAGGATGAGTATCCTCCTATGGGGACATAGATTACTGAGAGACATTTTTAGAATGGTAAAAATAATTTATATTTTTATTGGGATTATGGAACCATATATTGAATTAATGATAAATGGATTTAGTGGAAAGATTTCATCCTCAATTCCCTTGCACTGGATGTCCTGGTGATCCTAATTATAGACCAAAGGATCAAGTGTTGATTTGTTTTATGGTTTTTCATTTATCTTACTAATGAATATTAATATTTATGTATATATATGTACAGGTATGGGACAATAGATATATACACATATAGATATGGACATCCTTGGTTTACAATTCCCAGTTGGAAGGGATTACAGACATTAGGTTTGTCTTCAGTTTCACATTTTGTTATTTACTTATATTTTTAGTTGAGTCTCGACTAGGCTATGTATATTAAATTTTCATACACTTATGGAAGCATATTTTATTGGTTCATCATTTGGGAGTCTTATAGATATTATTTCATACTCTTACACAATCACCATAGTGCACATGTAGACCGTATGTGTACTTATCATGTTGATCATTCTTTCATGGGAGATAGAACGGAGGCCCTGAGGTTCATTTTGAGCATAGCTGGTCATCTGGGTTCTTTTGATTGTCCTGGTGTTGTTTGAAAGTATCTAGAGGCCGAGAACATAGACTGGAATAGAGTTACTAGTATATCCCTATAATTTTATTTTAGTTTCTATTATACTCGTGTATTTGTATAGTCAGCTCAATGGGTTACCAGTTTTGAATATTTTGCATCGTTTTTTGGTATTTTATAGAATTTCATTTATTATTATTGTATGTTCTATTTTAGATTATTTATTGATTCTTCACTATGTTTATTTACTATTATGTATGATAAATAAATATTCATATTATTTTCAAACTCCAATATAAGGGTATTGTCTCCCCACTATCACACCCTAGGCCCTCACTGCTAGTCGGTAGCCTCTAGCATATAGGGAGGCGTGATTGAGGCCACGTAACCAACTATCTCAGGAAACCATTTTAGAGTAATCTGTTATAGGATGTTACAATGTGGAATCAAAGTTATTATTTTCCTAGTATTTAATATTTTTGATATAGTAGATAAGATTTTTTGTAATGTTTTGTAACCTGTGATGGATAACAGAATGGTGCATCGAGAATACTTTCTCTAGTAAGATGTCTGGGTTATCAGGGGTATGATATTGTTGTTATGAACATCATTGTTATAGTTGTATATGATTTTATCCTTGATTTTAGTACATGTTGTCTGTATTTTATGATTTACTATAGATCACTTGATCTAGGCCATTGGAAATAGGCATGTAATGGAATTTGACTCATGGCCAACAAAGGTAAGATTTGTCTCATACATCATATTTTTCATATAGGATTCACATTATATAGGCCATCTATTGTGTGTTTTTACTAACAAATGAGACCTATTTGATTAGGTCTATATATATATATTCTAAGGGAAGGTAACGAAGATATACATTGAACCATTTGGTAGAGAGGATTACGACTCAATCCACAGGCACAATTGGTGCAGTTACCATAGTAGGTCAATATTGAAAATGATTCAATTCTATGTTACCACTTTTATGTTGTTTTTTCTCATGTCTCTCTTATCTAGTTGGATTTATGAGTATTATGTTGAGGGATGTGAGGATCATTCTTATGAACTAGACTTCCAAGGGTATTATTGTGTATGGATGCCCAGTGAGTGTCATTTCAGTTTCTGTTCTATGTTGATATCAAGATCTTCAGGGAGCAGTTCCTTGTTAGGGTAATTAGTGGGGATCAGGCCCTTGTAGGACAATTTCTCAGTTTTGACACTTGTAGGTCATTTTGATTTTTTACCTTCTTTATAGATGTTTGATATTTTAGGCTAGGTGGTTAGACCTTTTGACCTAGTTGTGAGACTCATGTTTTAGGTCTAATTGGGAGACCTATAAACCGTTAGTTTTGACTTGGACCCATGTTGTTCAATGTCCATTTTATTCTATGTAAACATAGATTATAGAGGTCGGACCATGTTTTCATATTCCTTGTTTGGAATTGAGATTAAATGTACACCCATTTTGAGATTAAAGCATGGTAGTTACTCGAGTTTTTCGATATTACCATGTTGATGACATCAAATTTTAATAATCACTTTGGGTGATTATGTTTTTCAGAACTGGCAATGATGGGAAATACTATTTGGGTGCCTGGCCCAATCAACCATTGTTTCTGTAGTTTATAATGTATTCATAGAGTGACTATACGCTCATGATTAGAAAGATGTTAGGTGAAAGTCTATCGTGAAATAAATCTTGGCATTGCTGAGGTGCCTAATTTTCAAGAGGAGTTATTAGGATGCTTATGGATAGTTAAAGATCATGCGTCATGTAGCCTGGTTAGCTTGGTTTTAATAGTGGATGACTTGTTAGAGTAAGATTCGGGTGATAAAGATACACACTAGTCGCATGTGGTATTGTTCTAATCTAAATTGGTTAGTGGTCGCATGAGAGCTGATGACTGAATGATCCAATACTCATCTTGAGATTGGTTTCTAGGAAGTTGTGGTTAAATAAGAAATGTCCCTCCATGGTAGAGGTTATATCAGAAATGAATGGGTTACTGTAAGATGGTTGACCCTTGGCTGGGTCCTAGTTAGGTATTGATAGGATTTGAGTATGGATCCAAAGGAGTTGTACATGGAATTTTTTAGAATATTAGGGTTCTCCTATTATAAAAGATCATGTTCTATATTAAAATCATCTTGAGTATTATAAGAGATAACAAGATTGACATCAAACTCATTTTACTTTAAAATGGCCTTCCCAATTGCTTGGTGAAACCTTCTGAGTTTTTTCTCTATGAGTGGTATATGGTAATCAATATGGTGAGGAGTACCAGATCGGTTAGAGTTAAACTTCTTATGTATAAGAGATAGTTTTGGATGCTATGAGGATAGTTTATGGATAGTCCTGATAGCATTTTTTGTTAATTCTTGGGTTGAGGGAATTTTTTCTAGTATTACCACCAATTCTTCTCAGGGGTTATAAGATTTATGGTGGGGAAATTGTAACGACTTGTGCTTTTGCAGACTATAATTTTGAGTAGAAATTTTATATTTTTCCTTTAGATACATTTATGTAGTAAAATGATAATTTGAACATAGCATATGACCTTGGATAATTTTTTTAACCAATCTTTTGGTTATGGAATTGGGTGTCTACCCTATGACATAGTTTTTTAGTAATCTCAAGCCATTCGAATTTTAGTGTAATAGTTAATAATTAATATTTAATTAAATAAACATTAATTTATTCATGCAGGTTAGTTCATCCATATATTTTTAATTGAACATTGTATTGAGATTCCTTATATTCAATTATGTATGGAATGGGATTTTTTCCTAGCCCGAGAAAAAACTCAAGCCAGGCGTCTTAGCCCCCCCCCCCCCCCCCCGCTTTTCTTTTTCTTTTTCTTTTTTTTCTTCCTTTTTTTCTTTATTTTATTTCTGTTCCTCCAGTCTTATTGAACATGTAGATGGCGTTCCTCTTTTATGTGGTTGAGAGAAAGGGATTTGGATAAAGGGGAAGAGAGAATGATGTACCATAATAGGGCATAGGACAAATTGGATCATCTTGTAGTAATCGTGGACCACATAAACGAGTGAAGATTTAGTGGATTGAACCTAATGGTTGGTCATTGTTATGTTTCACAATAAATCTCCATAGTTTAATTTTTTTATATCATTAATTCCCTTTTATTCTTTCTTATGACTCATTGAGGGTTTATCTACTGCTTGGGTGTGAAAATGGGGGTTTCTAGAGATTTGGGGGTTTTCGTTTTGGGAAAACCCATCAACACAATGTGTGGTTTAGAGAATACAAACTGTATATTCTTCATATTTGAGTAATAAGACCTTTTCAAAGTACATGGTGTTTATGGGTCATAAAAACTACATACTGTTACTCATCCAAGTAGTCATGGACCCATCTAGGATTCCCATGTAAGGGGAACATCTCATATAGAGTACACGACCAGACCTCATGTAGGGTACGCACCATGTACCCATATTGAATGTTTTATACATTGGAATTTACATTCCATGATCGGTGCAAGTACACGCCCATGTAGGGAATTGGGAGTATGCTACAATTATATAGGGAGGCACTCTATGTACTTCCCCCTTGTAACCCTTTTTGGGTTTTTTGTCTTTTCACCCATGAGTCAGAATTGGACCAGAGAGTTTTCTATTCTCAGTATCTTTAAAAATATATCAATATGTTAAGAACCTTGTGATTTTTTAAGGAATCCTTTGTCTATCCTCATAGATTTTCTTAAATAGATAGTTTTTTCCTCCATAGATTGATTCTAGTGTCACCATAGAGTGATACATGTTATGATATGATCCATGAGTTATCTCCCTAGATCATTCCTTTGTAGCTTTTCCCTTGGAGACATATCCCTTGTGAGATATTCCATTTTGTAAAAAGAGTCCACGAGTCTTGGTGTTACTGAGGATCCATTTTTGGATTTATCTTCCAACATTCCAACCAATAGGATCCTATGTAGGATGTTATATCTTATTTCCATACCAAGGATCTTGTGAGGGATTCCGTTGCTTCTGAGTTAATTTATGGAGTGCCTTATTAGATTCTTTTACCTGTATACCATTATGAGGATCCCATATAGGATGTCTCGGGATTATTATATAGTTTTAGAGGGTCCCTAATATTACACCTTCACCTTTGGTATTATGAGGATCCCATATAGGAATCCTCAGTAATTCTTACCCTTTGAGGATCCCCTTTTGGAGTAATCATTTTTCCTTTGTACCTAAGGATTTTGAGTAGGATGCCTTCATTTATGCATGGACCTTAAGGATCATGTGTAGGATTCCACCATTAATTTTTATTCTAAGGATCCCATGTAAGAGACACCCTTAGTGTTTGACTTGTGGGACCTAATGGGTGCCCCAATGTTGACTGACATTGATCTATTATATCAGGTTTTGGTAGAGATAATATTGGGTGTCACCTTAGAAGCCATGTCAAAATTGTAAGTCCATGGGGATATTAAAGTAGTGTTGGGTTTAGATGTTTTTCCACCCTCAATAATTGTTCATACTTTCACTTTCTTATTGCTGATGCAGTGATGATATTGAGAGGTGATTTCTGGTTAAAGGTTGTTAAGCCTAATATGAGTCATTTTCGTTCTATTTGGGATGCCTGAACATTATTCATGAGATCTATCTAATTCATTATTCATATTTCTATAAATTCTTTCCTAGGATCTATATTTTTTCCATGATATTATTTGTATACATGTATACCCATAAGTATTACATGGGATCTAGCTATTGATCCAGTATATCTAATTATTATATTATTGGTATTTTAATATGTGTTTCCAAGAATCTATCTTTTGTCCTGTGACTATGATATATGGGAATAGTGTTTCTAGTAAAGATACTCATGAATGATTCCTCTCTCCCACATGATGAGGATGATTCCACTATCCTCTATTTGACATATTATGAGGATGATTATGCTGTCCTTGTCACATGGATTAAGCTAGTATGATTACACTCTCCTCACCTCAAGGATGTTAGTAGATGATTACACTCTCCTAAACTTGTGGTATATAGAGGATGATTACGCTCTCCTCGACCTATGGATTATGGAGGATGGATATGATCTTCTCTATTTCAAAATATGATGAGGATCTCCAGACATCATCTCTTGGATTAAGCTTTTGAATCCTTTTTTTCTAGGTGGTTGAGCATGGTGTCTCGCATCTATGAATGAAATTTACTTTTAGATCTTGAGGGGTGGTCACGACATCTCATCGGTGAGCTCTCTTTATAGATAACCTAAGGGTCAAACCCTTTGGGTTCATTCGAGTTCCAAATGTCATGACTGCCTATAGACTGGGACCCAGGGACCAAACATTGGATTGGATTTACATGTAATGAGTAGTATGGAATCTAGATCTTGAACATTTAATAGATATCTAGATGTACTTCCCTCGAATCCTTCTATACAGTGATTGGAGGTGAGTATGGATGTAGCGAGGTACTAGGAAAAGTATCCCCCATTGGTGATGTGAATTTATCAAACCCATTTACAATTATGGTTAATGTAGGTATATGTAGATTTTTATTATGGACCCATAGATCGACTTAATGATACATGGATTGATTGGAAAAATGTCCAACTCAATTCCCTTGCATAGGATGTCCAAAAAAATATTGATTCTGAACCCAATGATTGACTATTAATTGTTATTATATTATTTTAGTCACCTTAATCATGAATATTAAAATTTATATATATGTGTATTGGTATGTGAATATACATGTGTAAACATATAGATATGGACATCCATGGTGGCACTTAACCTGTTGGCAATGATTCTGGACCCGGGGTTTGAATGTGGTTTCACATTTTTTTTCATTACATATATTTTCAGTTGAGTCTCATCTAGGATGAATGTATTGAACTTTAATTCACTTATAACAACATATTTTATAGTTTCATCATTATGGTGGCCTACTGATATTATTTACCACCCCTGAACATGCACCTCAATGTAAATGTAGATCTTGTTACTTCTTTTCAAACTGAGTATAGATTCATGGTGGATATTACAGAGGCCCTGAGTCATATTTTTGGGAACAACCACTCATATGGGATATTTTGATCGAGCTGATGAAGTTTGATAGTTTCAAAAAATTGGATATGTAGTTTGGCTGAGAGTTTGTTGTAGATCCCTATACGTTTAGTTTAGTTTTAACTGTACTCATGTGTTAGTATGGTCGGCTCAGTAGGTGACCAGTGTTGTATGTTTGAAATAACTATATGGGATTTTATATAATTTCATTTATTATTACACCATGCTCTGTTTCTATTTATTTACTATTTTTACACACTATTTATTTACTATTGTATATGACACATATTTATTTATATTGTTTTCTTACACTGATATGAGGGCATAGTCTGTCCACTATCACACCATAGTCCCTCGCTACTAGTCGGTAGTCTCTAGAGTATGGGGAGGCATGCTTGAGGCATCATAACCAATCATCTTAGTGAACTATTTTAGTGGAAATTTGGATAGTATGTTACAAAAGGAATATCCCTCTCTTCCCAACTTTGTTTCTCACATAAGAATAGGTTTTCCTCCACCTCTACCTCCTTTATATCTCTTTATTTTGGGCTGGTCTTGAAGATATTTTACGATTATTAGTTGTAATATTCATACTTCAGTATCCATCTTGATAACATCTATGTTTTTTGTATTTTTTATTTCTCATTGGATTGTTTCTTTTGATGATTCCACTATAGTATTGCAGAATCATCCTTAGATGTTGGTGATTTGGTGGTACATAGAAATAGGGCATCCTGGGATGACATCTACAAGTTATTTCTTGAAGATTCATTGAATGTATTTCATACTACCAATTTATTTATGTTTTTCTATAAATTTAAGTTAAAATAAGTATTATATCAATTTTAGATGACTGGTATTTGTCCTGAATTAGTATTGGGATCAAGGCATAGACCAACCATGTTCTTGTGGTGCAGGTTAGTAATGATGATTGCACTGGGTGGTATTTCCTTGATTATGTCTATTTTTACAATTTGGAATTAAATTATAAATTGAGATATTAATTGTGTCTTGGGTATAACTAATTAATTTTATATGTTCTTAGATTGAGTCAATTATAGAGTGATGTTTCAATCTTTGATGGACCTTGGATGAGGCTTGGAGAGCCTATACAATACTGAAAGGCTGGGAATTAAATGGAAATTTATTTGGTAAAATGTATTTGGTCCTCCATACTATCCATATGGAATGATGTGTGTTCTTTAATTAGCGTGTGATGTGTGGATCTCCATTGAAGGTTCTGACTTATTTAGTAAGTAGAAATGTTTTATTATAAATGAATTACTAATAGATGTGAATTTATAGTTTAACATAATTACCTTATAACTTTTGAAGTTTCATGGGTCTCAATGACCCATGGGTACTAGCAATTTTTTCCTCAACAGTCAATGCTTTAGTCCATGACTAGTAAGTTGTACATTATGTCATTAAACCCACTAAAAGTGTGTTCCTTAAATAAAACTATGTAAATAAATCTTGTAATACCTTTTTTTATATCCCCTGACACCTCAAATAATATTTTTGATATATCCTAAGAAAATTGGCCTTTATGGGATAGGTGGGGTCTGCAATGGGTTCTTAGAGATGATAGGATCATTAAGTTGGACCCAGGATGAATGATCCTCCTACATTGAAGGTTAACAGGACTATATGAGTGGATAAGATGTAAATTAGTGATGGGTTGGGTGAGTGGACTGAACTATAATGATTTTTTACTTGGATATGGGCCTTGATATCTCTCTCACTAGACTGATATAGCTACAACATACCCATAGAACCTTGTAGTTGTATTGTGTTTATGACACCATATAAGAGCATGAGGATATTTAGGGGATCATCATTGACCGAGGAGACTAATATGTTACTGAGGATCCAAAGTGGTCTTTCTCTACCTTGTATTGACTTAGGGAACTCGAGTGGGTGACTCGCTAATAGATTGGTCCAGAATGGATGCATATGAAAATGAGTGTAGAAGGTTGTGTGTGTCTACCTAGAACAAAAAACACCATGTGATATCAATGAGACTATTATGTTGAGAATGTGTTTATGAATTATACTAGTTATTTGTATGATTTATTTAATTTTTTGGTGATATGTGTATTTCCCACGATGCTTGGGAATTTTTTATTGGGTCTGGAACTGATGTGATTGCCTAGGATGCTTGGGAATCGCCTATTGAGATGGATGAGGCCCTTGAATGCCCAGTATATTTTTGATCCATCTTCATGATATATTTGGGTTTGATTCCTTATTTTACTAGTATCCAATTTTTATAGTTGATGTACATGTGAATTCCTAGAGATGGTTCTCGTGATCCTATATCTAAGTTAGTGATGGTGTGTATATAAGTATTCCAGGTATTCCATAATATTGTGATACCATTTGGAATGGATGGGATTTGAATATTGATTCCCTTATACAATTAATAATTCCTAATACCTTCAAAAAATTTATAACGGTTTTAGGTGATGTGTGGTTTTTTATCCACAAGCATGGATGTTGTACATCAATAGAGATAATGTTGCATCTCCTTAATCGATGTCTAGGATAACCCCTAGGATCAGTGGATGTGCAAGATATGGATCAACTGAGGTTTCATGTGATATTGGATTCCCACCTGATGGGCCATGAGATCTAGGAGGGTATTCAATTTAATTTTCTGGGTCATCTAGGAATCATTCATTCTTTGATGTATAGAATTTATTAAAACCTCTGACTCTAAAGAATTAGATTCCATTCTAACATCGAAAACAACTTGGTCTTGTCACGGGGTTCATCATTTGGGCTTGGGGATAAGGGATTCTAGGTGATTACCAATGATCCACAACAAATAATTCTTTATGTGTGAGCATATAATCCCAAAGGTGTGAACATGGGTATCCCTAATAAGATGATCATACTCATAGACAATCCTACACTGGAAAAACATGGCATGGTTGATTGAGGTTGTAGATTGGGAGATTGAATGTTGTTTATTTATTTACTTCCATTCAGATATATATTTATTTCTCAGAGCATATCTCATGCACATATCATAGAATTTATGGTTATGGATGAGACCATGTTGGTGGTTCTGTATTAATTTATGTACTCAAAACCTACTCAATATGATTTTGAACATGGATACTTGAGTACAACCTCACTTGGTTGGTAAAACATGTTAGTTTGAGGCCTAGTATTATGTTTTTGAGGTAGATAAACTTTATTGGGATCAAGATATGGGAGGGTAGACCTGTATTTGGTGGAAAGATAACATATCTAGTCTTGTTTCTTTGACTTAAATACTTTGTATATGGGATCCACCCAGTGGAAAATTATTTTTATATGTCTGCATGACCATTCATGTTGTATGATTTTAAGTATTTATTTCATTTATTATATCATTTACATTTTATCTATTATTTTTTCATTATATAATTTGTAAGATTCTTGGTTATTTTATTTTTATAGAACAATCTGATGCATGGGGTTTAATCTCCCCATAGTACCTCCTTAGACCCATGCTACTAGTCAGTATCCTCCAGTGCATGAGGAGGGCTACCTAAGGTCATGTGGTGGTTTGTTCAAGATATAATTTATAGTGACCTGGGTTATGGAATTAAAAATAAAATCATAAATTAAAATGAAAAATTACTTGGAAACTATCCCTTTCTTTTTACCACATTTCTAGGGATTGAGATTAAGGCCATTATAGAAGATACTTTTAGTTAGAAAAAGACATACAAAATTATATTTGGTTGAATACAAAGAGTATTGGGTTTCTCTTTCATTAAGTAATGTGTTTATTTTGTGAGGATAAATGGGTGAATGAGGGGTATATTTATAGTCATGGGGGAGGGGTATTTTAGAAAAAATGTATTGATTATTTTATTATTTAGGATAAAGATTAAAATTATTATTGATTATTATTAATTTATTTTCTATATTATTAACGTATATATTGGTTTATTCGACATTTTGACACTCCGAAAAGTTGAAAAAATTTATTGAAATTTCTTATTTAAGGAATATAATCCATAATTGTAATTTATTAGATTGGAATATAACTTAGGCTTGGAAAATTATTATTCTATTTTGAAATTAAGTATATTATTTATAAGGGTATTATTTTACAATTCAAAGAATTTTAATTCATGAAAAATATATATATTTCTTTCATATTTATATGATGTAATTTTCCTAGATCTTACTATATATAAAAAACAATACTTTTTTCTATTCACTAAAAATCATATTTTCGAAGAAATAAAAAAATTTCACCCCAAAAAATTTAAATTGTTGATTCTAAAAATGAAATATCTTTTTCAATTTCAAATTAAAAATATTATAAATATAAAATTTAAATAAAATAATATATTATACAGGGAAGATATTCTATCTAAGATGAATAATATTTCATTTTAAATAATTGAATATATTTCAATTTTTTATTATTCAATAATTATCATAAAATTTATAAATAATTATATTTTAATTATAAATGTAATATTTCTAGTAGAAACATTATATCATTTCATACAAATAAATTTTCGAATAGACATTTCTACAATTAAAATTTTAATATATGAAATTAATTTTTTACTACATATATTATAATAAAATATTTTAAATTTACACTTCTGAATTCATGAGTTACAAAACATGATAAATAATTTTATAATATTATCATATTTATATTTACATATTTATTTCAGGGTAAATATCACTTTTTAGATATTTTACTATTCTAAATAGTACAATAATATTGAAATAGTTAGTTACTATTCTAATGGTTAGATAATAACTATACTTTCTATAAATTTACTTATTTGATAAACACTTCATTATATTATTTTTATCTCAAGATTATCTATAAAAATGATAATAATATTTATATTTATTACATTATTTTTAAATTATTTCATGGATATGATAGTCTAAGTGTCTGTGGCATATAATAATTTCCAATTCAATATAATTTCTTTAAATGATTTTATTATCGAAGTATACTATTTTTAATTTTATGTATTTTATTTATCTTTCATATATATTTTTAATGATTAGTAAATAAAATAATTATTTTCTCTTTATATGTTGTCATCTATTTATTTACATTGTTCTATTACATAAGAAAAATCCTTTTATAAGAACACATGTATTTAATAATGAAATATAATTAGGTAATACATATACATATATTCTATATTCATATATTACTAAATTTAATAGGAAAAATAAATTTAACTTGTTCAAATATAATTAAAAGTAAAAATTTATAGAAATATACATTCAATTTCCAACATGTTATAATCTGGGGAAACATGGTGTTGGTCTACGACATTGATTGTTATATGCAATTGAGTCACCAGTGTGACAAGGTCCATATATTATTTAGGATAAAATGTATTTATATATCACTATATATTCTATATTTTTTGACATGAGGTCATCAGAATCCTTATTTCGCATTCCTTAATTTGGGTGTAGGTTATTAAGGGGGTTATTTTTTTCTGAAAGTTTGGGTTATATACACTAGTTAGTGGTTGATATGGTTTGGAAGAAGTTTCTTGGAGATGAGAGTTATTGTTCATTTATTATCAAGTAGTTAGGGAGTATTTATTTGTTCTAATATGATCATATCATATCATCCTAAACATAGATTTGAGGTATTTTTTGTAATCTTGCATTTATTATTATTAGATTTGGATAATTTTATTTGATTATAAAGATGAACATGTGATGTTCATTGGTTAGATATTTTCAAATGTATTGATGGAATCTAAATAATATTTCATAATAGTTGGATGTATTGGAAAAAAATTATGCAGAAATATTGGTGGATGAGTTTTTAGATACAATATAGAATTTAAGGAGTTTATCCACATAAATGTTGTGGAACTGTACGCATAACTGAAATCATTTTATAAATAGTCAGAGAATATGATATTAATTCTATTTTTATATTCCCATATAGCATTCCTCCATTAGAGCTGTGAGATTTAAAAATTGAACTTAATGATATGTTGTAGAATAGATTCAAATTATTTTTTTCTTCCTTGCGAAACTCAGATTCTATTTATAGGGAATGTGGATGGGGGTTAGAAACTTCTTAGATATCATAAATTTTTAAACTATTTGATATTTATTACAATCTAACATGTTTGTAGAATTATGGAATTTTTTTTCAATTGATGGGATTTAATTGGTAATAAATGGTTTTTTTGTTTCTTACTATCTTCGGTCATAATGATCACAAACACTCTATAATGTGTTTAAAATTTTCATTTAAGTGATTGGTAGTTAGTCTTGATGGCATTGTTTTGGATTATTAAAAGAACCTTGAAGTGTCCTTTGAGTGGTATTTTTGGAATTATTTAGCTCATGGATTTTCATTCTTGGACCATTATAATATAGAAAATAAATTCTAGGAGACCATAGTAGTGATTAAAAAGATTCTGGTTGTACTACCAACCCAATGGAATTTCATAGTCTGGTCAGTGCCGCATTAATAGAACTTATAAAGTGAAGAAGATCCACCAGGAAACATGTGTAATCCAACTTTCCCACTAGTGGTGAGGTATTTTGTCACCAAGAGAAGATGATATCCAATGGCTATATTGTGATGGAGCACTGACTAACAAATGGAATCAGATAGTAGGCTCAAACATCCAGGTAATCCACCTGCTATCTAGTGGAGGATGTCAAGTAAAAATGGTGTCAAGTTATAGGATTTGAGACCTTAGTTTATGATGGTCAAAATTCATTATAAATGTTATTCAACAGATTCGTTACACACTTTGAATTAAATAAGGTTTCAAGTGTTTCTTTCTCCTCCATTCTCAAACAGAAATATCCTACAATAAAAAATTCGGTCAAAGTGATCTCATTTTATAAATTATATCATATCGAGTATAGATTGTGTTCATAGTATAATATCTTATAAAACTCATCATTTTATAATTCTATCATCATGTTTCATCATATTCCTTTGTGAGAATCAATATTTTACTAAAATGTGATTCCATATAAGAAATCCCCTCTCTTTATCTTCAGATTTTTTATACTATTAGTGCTCACTACCATTAAAGCAACGGTCATAGGTTTTTGTGCCATAACATTTAAAAGGCAAGGGACTATTCTCATTGATGTTTCTAGATTTACCTATTAAAAATCCAGTGTCGATTGTATTCTTATTTTCATCATAAAATATAAAAAAGAAAGGGGTTTAGGTATTCTGGAACCATTAAATCAAATGGATTAACACATTAAATAATTGTGAAATTGAGGTGGTATATTTAGGATATCTTTTAGATATATTACAATCATATTATGAATTATTTACATTCAAATTATTTATTTATTAATCATTTTTTCATTCAATTAATCAATTATTTAAATACATCAATTTACATAATTGCTTTATTTTTCAAATATCTCTTCCATTTATTCAACCACATTTATAAACATATTTAATTTTATTATTTTGATTTATAATTTGATTTTTTTTCATTGATTGTTTTTTTATCCCATAAAAACGTTTTAATCTTTCAAAAAGAGGTGTTTTGTCTTGAAATTTTCATCTTTTCCTTTTATTTTTAAAAGGGAAATCCCCCCACCCACACACATACCCACCACATTACAATTTACACACACTAACATAAATTTGGTATTCAAGCGTTCTTTAATTTATTTATTTATTTATTTTTAAATTCATTCAATATTATTCTATTTGAAAAATCTATAAAAAAATTTCCAATAAATGTTCTTTTTTAAAATAGAATTTTCAAACACCCATGGTTCTCTCAAAAGAAACTCTATGGGTTGTGATCATTTTTTTGTAATAATTATAGTAATTGGAAAACTCACATGTTTAATTTTATTGGATATATTTTTTATCACATATGAAAAAGTTTTAGGTATGGTTATATCCCTACTACATAAAATAAGATAAAAGGTCTCCCGATTATATTTCTTCATTTAAATTCGATGGTAAAGAAATGAATACATTGGATTTTTCTTTAGATAAAAATTAATTTTTCTAAATTTATACATTACAAAAAATCATTAAATTTGAAAAACCATAGAAGTAATTCATGAAGGAACTAACAAAGTCAATGATATACCATTATATATGTTTAAGAAGGACCTTTAAAGTTTTTCTTTGAATCCTATCAAATATACCACTAAAATTATTACTATATTTTCTGAGATTTTTATTGGGTAAATGTATCTTAGTGATTATATTTATACAATAACTTTATTGAAGAAAATACTTTGGGTCTTACCAAGAAATGGAGTAGTCAAAGTCACCAAGATCTAATAATATAATGATAAAATGCATATGGCAGTTCAGGAGAACATTTTTTCTCTTATATAATATGATATTACTATGAAAATGCATGAAAAAAGGAGTAAAATCATGTAAAGAAACTAAGAAACAAATTTGATTAAAATCTATCAATAATTACTCATTTAAAAGAGACACCGAGATTAGTCATCCTGCTAAATGATTAAACAAGTAAACGAACAATGAAATATATGTTAAATGTTTTTAAAAGTAATATCATGAAATAGAAGTCACATTATTCAGTTGAAAAAATATGGGCCACAAAATGATGGATAGTACCTTGAATAAAAATAAGAATAAATGTAATAAATCCTTGAAGGTTTCATCTTAGAGAGCTAGTGGGGACACAATTTCAACTAACAAATAAAGCGATGGATGTCATAAGTGCCTCATTGACAATTTCAATGTAAGTGATAAGCAAAGAAAATATCCATTATACTAAATATAAACGTCAATATCATTTTTTTTAAATAAAAATGTTAAGATCTTTAAAATAATTACAATCTAGTTATTTTTTGAGAAATATCAACTTTTAAAAGAAAAAGATGATTTGATTTTAAAATTAAAATAATAATCAAAGGTTAGTAATTTGTAATTTTAAATTAATTATCTTAAAAATACACATTCTCGTTTTACCCGAGCTGAAAAAGCCTTGAATGAATATTTGGGATCTCAACATGTTATTAAAAGTAATTTTGGGATTGGTTTTTAAAACAATCTTATTTTCTAAAATAATCTAAATTTTTTTTGAATGGAGTATTATAAAATAAAATTTTAAATTATTTTAATAAATTTGGTCATCTTGTTATGAATATAATTTTAAAAAATAACGATATAGTCTACGAAATATAATTTATCTCATATTTCATTTTTATAATGAAAACACTTTTTCCAAAAAAGTTTGGATTCTAAAGTCATTATTGGATAACTTAAGAGGACACAAGATATTGGTAATAAAAATAATTAGCCTCTTAATATTTTATAGGGTAATGGAATCAAGGGAAAAAATAGGGACGGTACTTGGTATATGAAAATATATCTCATGGGAAATATGTATGGTTATCCTTATGAATTCAATCATCTCAAAGACTTTGATGGGTGGAATGTCATATTCAGAGATGATTAAAAAGGAAAACATTCCAAAATCGGTACTATTGGTTTCTCTAAATATACATGAATAAATTATGTTTTATTTATCAATAGATTGAAGTATAATTTTATAATTATTAATTAGTTCTGTTACAACAGTTTAAAATTTCATTAAAATTAATTTTTGTACGGTATTTAATTATAAAGGAATGATTTTATTTAATGCATCCCTTCATCAGAAAAATATTTTTTTTTATTTAAAATTTCTTGAAATTAAAATGTTATGTTTATAAATAAACAAGATAATTAATCTTGGTTTTGGTATCAGTGGAATGTTCATTCTAATATTAACTGATTTATAAAGATTATCTATAATGGATGGAGGAACTGTAAAATCTTCTCTCGCTCAGCGAAGAGCGGTTTACCCTAAATCACCTGAGGAGTCTGAATCTCCACGCTTATGTCTTGAATCATGGTGGAGACTCGAAATTTCCTCCTACAAAACAAACTCAGATGAATATGTTGCATATATAAAAGGATGTTTCGATCTTCAATGGCCTTGCGGAAGGATCATTTGCTTCGCAGAAGAATAGATCAATGCAACGTAGTGTTAAAAAAGTCACCATTGCTCACGTCTCAGCCTCAGATACTGCAATTATGGAACGGCTTGATTGGTGTAAGAATTTCATTTATTGATCATGTATCTTTAACAAAGGTTAAGAAACCATGGAAGGTCGCTGATCTTGTATCTTCTCTTGTTTCCATTTGAGGTTTTGTGGATTTCAAATGTGTTTCATTAGGACATGGTTTCATTCATTTTCTGTTTCCTTCTAAGGAATTTAAAGGACGTGCCTGGGGTGTAGGCTCGGTTAATCTCAAACTAGGTTCCTTGAGACTCCATGCATGGAATTTGAACTCCAACATTAATGATTTCAAGGACACATGTGTGCATGATTGGGTGAAAATTCATGGTCTTAACTGGGTTTTATGGCACCCATAAATTCTGTTCAACATTGCTTCTGCGATAGGTATCCCAATTAGATTAGACAGTACTACGGAGATGGTGAGTTATGGTCACTTTTCTCGAGTCTTAGTTTAGGTTGATATGAGTTCAATTCTGATTGATAGAGTGGTTTTTTCAACTCCAAATGATGAGATAAATATCATAATTGAATATGAGAGAACTCTACCTTTTTGCGATGTTTGTGGTATTGTTGGGCATGAAAAATATTCCTGTAGGAGGGACCTTATATGTTCTAACTGTTAGCTTAAGGTTCATGATATCCTACAATGTCGTAAGAAAAGAATTCATTGAAATGATTAGCCTAAAAATAAGGTTGGTCAAGCACTAGATGGAACCTCAAAGTATGTTACATATTTGAACCCTATTAATATTGTAGAATCCTCTCTATTTATAAAACGTCTTGACTCTAATCACCTTTATTTGAAGAATGGTTGTGCTGACTTGTTGAATCCCAGAACATTCCCTTCTATTCTGACTGAAAGTCATGTTTCTGAGGCCCAAACTAAATCGACCTAGTCTTGGGCAGACATGGATGAGAATAAACAACTGATAGTTAGTCGATTCACTTTTAGAGATGCCCTATCTAAATAAATTGCTGAGGAAAAAGAGTGTAAAGAATCTGATGATATCCAATATATTAAAGATCTTGAAGCACAAGCTGATGTTGATGCTGATTTTTGGCAGGGGAAATCAGTTATTTCCTCAAGGAATAAAAAAGGAGAAACAAAAATGGATGATTCCTCTTCAAGTTCCAATATCTCCCAAACCTACAGACATAGTGAGGGTTCAAAAAGAGCAGTTGGAGCTCCTATGGATTTGAGCTGTAACTTTCAAAAGCCTTTCAATAGGCCGCAGTGCTATGAGGTGCTGGTCCTAGTGGTAAAAAGCATGCTTCTAGCTCCCCTAGCCTTGGAAGACTTCGCAACCTAGAAAATCCAAATGCAACTGAGGTGAGTCAAACATGTGCAGGGGGTATAAATGGACCAAACTCTGATTAGATTTTACGGACATGCATGGATCCTGATGCTGGAAAGGATTTTCGGGATGCTACAAATGTTCAATTAATAAAAAGAGACATTGATACCTCAACAGGATCAGTGGAAGGCTCCAGCAAACTACAAAACAGACAGAGTCACCTGCAACCTAAGGGTACTCAAATCCCAGTTACAGCAACTCCAAGTGCAGTAAAAGATTCTTTATGGGACCCATTAACTCCAGATACAATGGGAATAGAGCAAGCTATGCTTTATGCTATGAAACATGCTGGATCCTCATCTGATAAGATTAAATCTATTTCTAATGTGAGTTTATCCAACTCCTTTGATGCACTTGCATCCAGAAGTAGCGAGGAGGAAGGAAAATGTTTTGAACATGTGTCTGGCATAGTGGAGACGACGAATGCTATAGATGTTGATCTTCCTAACGATGGAGGTGGTCGTTGGTTTCATGCTGGAACATCGCATTGGGGACGTCCCCCTCAAGGTAGGGGTGGTAGATCCCCCCACCATAGTATGAGCACTCGTTCTCGAGTGACATGATTTTGTTTTTTTATTTGGATGTTCCACCTTTTCTTTCTTGTTCAATAAAGAGGTCTTTGAACCTCAACCTTTATAAAAAAAATAATTTCTAAAACCATCAAATAAAATATTTTCTATATTTTTATTTCAAAGATGTCATAGTTATTGTACCTTTACAACATGAAAAAAAACCTTTTTTTAAATTTAAAAATCGAGGTTTCTGTTCTAAATCCTTAATACTAGTCCAAATTTACCTTTTTGTACCAAATAATTTATCTAGTATTATAGGTAAAAATTAAACCATTATAAGTATCAATGACTATAATATATTTACTTGGGTTTTATTATTAGCTCGTAAAAACAAATCATGTAATTTATTTATCCAAATTTCAAGGAAATTCAAAAATAAAGATGGATATAAATTATTTTACATAATAATTGACCATGGTGTAGAATTTCATAACTAATACTTTATTGAGTATTGTGGTTCTCAAGGTTATCATCACCCCATCTATGGTTATATAACACCTCAAAAAAATGGGGTTATCAAAAGAAAAATAAGACCCCCCAAGGAATTTATAGGACTCTGTTGAATGAGTTTAACCTCGACCAATTATATTGGTATATGGTGTTCAATACCAATTTCTTTATACAAAACCATTTTACTGTAAGACCAATCATAGGAAAACACCATTATGAACTTCGGAATAAAATAATTTACAAATTTTGTCTTCTTTAGATTATTTAGTTGTAAATGATTTATCATTAATAATAAATATAATATTCAAAATTTTGACCATGAATCTAATTAATGTATCATTATTTGGTGATAAAACTCATGTAAATCGTTTTGACTCTTCAATAATAGGGAAAATACCTTAAAAGAGTCAATTAACATCAAATTTGATGATAATCATGCTAAATTACATCTTAAAAGTGATGTTGATGTTAACAAACCTAGTTTGACCATACTCAAACCTAAATATTCTAATGTAATTGAATATTTTCAAGAACCCTCTTTTAATCAATTACCAACAGTATTGGTTCAATACAAATATAATCCTCTTGAGAATTTTATTGTTGAATTACAATATAGAACTCATACAATAATGTTGGTCTTAAATATGGTTGAACATAGTGATTTTTTCTCTCACCTTGAACCTCAAAACCTTAATGATTCTATTAGTGATGATATTTGGATACATTCTTTCCGGTAGGAGTTGAACAAATTTCAATGGAACAATATTTAGACCCTCATGGAACATCTTGATTGTCATTCAATTACTTTCACTATGTGTGTTTTTTAAACAAACTTGATGATAATGTAATTATCATATCTAATAAGGCTTCACTTGTTCTTAAATGATATAATAAAGAATAAGGTATTGATTAAGGTGAAAAGTTTTCATCAGTTCTCAACTAGAACCCTTAAAATATTACTGTAATTCTCCACTCAACTTAATTTGAAAAAAATGGATATAAAATATTTATCTAAATGGTTTTATTTCAAAAAATACTTTTATGGGTCAACCACCCAATTTTGGAAATCATAATTTTCTAAATCAAGTTTCCATGTTAACAAAAGATATTTATAAATTCAAATGATCCCCCATTACTTATTTAGAGAGGTTAACTAAAATATTTTTTTCAAATGATTTGAAACGGAGAAAATCATTTTCCACTTTTTTTCATGAAAATACATAGAAATTATTTATTAATTTTTCAAATTTATTTAAATTATATTATTTTCCTCTAAAATAAATCGACTCTATAAAAATATTATTTAATGAATTAAGAGTTTTAAATGAGTTCTATGGGAGAAATAAAATTAATCCTTATATTTCAAATTTCCCAAAATTCTGAAAGATACTTTTTAAACCAAATTAAATACACTAATGAATATATAAATAAGTTTGTAATGGATAATACTAAGGAAATTAGAACATATATGACTAAAAATCATAAACTAAAATTAGATGAAGTCATTCAATCAGTCAATAAGAATATTGATATAAGTATAACTGAAATTCAACATTTCATTACTGTGACTAAACAATACATCATTTTTAGTTTATTAATTTGTGCTCATGTTCAATAAAATACAATGAAATATAATTTAAAATCGCTCAGAATAATTTTTGAATATTGAAAAACCCTAGACTTTATTATCCATAGGAAACCTCTTTTGAAATGACTTGTCTTTTATAATGATTTAGGAGGATTCCAACATGATAGAAAATTTTCTAGTGTAACTTTCCAACTACTAGTAAAATACAACATACCATATATTATTAATAAGAAAAACTATGTTCCTATTTTAATATCTAAACTAGAATACATACATGATGGGATTTGTTTCACTCAAATAATATGAATGCAACATAATCGCTTATACCCTGGTATTACATTTGATCAAAACCATATCATGTATTACAACACTAGTGCGATTAGTACCAATAAAAATCATATCCAATACTCTCACACTTTGAAAATTTATATGAGACACAATTTTATTTAGATCTCTTTCAAAAAGGTGATATTTCTCTATAATTTGTTTTGGAACATCCTTCAACAATATGATATGTTCACTAAACCCCTTCCTCTGGAATTCTTGGATATCATTGAAGGTGATATAGGAATGATTATCTAGTGATAATTATCACATTACCATTGGAAAAATTTATAATTGTTTCAATTTGTTTTCCATTTTAATTTTTTTAAAATAAATTATTTTATTTGTTATAAAAAAATGATTTTCAAATGTTTCATAATTTTTTTAAAGTTATGTGAGTATGATATTCTATAAAAACATATCAATAATGATAAAAATGTGGATGTGGTTGTAGTATATATGGAACTATAATTTATTACCATAAAAAGGACTTGTTTTATTTTAAATATGATCTACACATTATGAATAATTACTGGAACTTTAAATCAAACCTACTTTGACACTCCCTGGGAATAAGTTATGATTTATTAACATAGTAATATCTAATAATTAATCATGGAAATATTTTTATACAAAAATATAACTTTTATTTTGTTTTATTTAGTTTTTTAGTCGTTATTATTTGTTTATCCCACCTTATGAATTATTTTATTGGGATCAAATATTGTAAATAAAAAAATGATCCTAAAATAGATTATTTATTTTTTCTCTAAATTCATTATAAATTTTTTTATTAACTATTAAGTATCTTCCAAAGAAATTAAATGTTTTATTTATCTCTTGATATGTATTCTTAAATGAATTTTATTTCTTTCATCTTTATTTTTATTTAAAATCACTCTTTATAAAAAAATCAAAGCTTTCAGATTTTCGAAACATCATATCTCTTGAAATATAATTAGTGATGATAGATAAAGTTTTAAATTAGTTTCCTCTTTTTTTACTCTAAATTCATCTTTAAATATTTTTTCATAATTTAAAAGGAGGATAATTTTTATGTTGATAAAGATTACTAGGATAATTTTTATGTGGGAGATGTTTTATGAAGTTTTATGTTAAGGGGTTTTTTTCGTTCATTAGAGGGGGATAAATTTTAATAATTTCTTGTAATAATTTACTTCTTAATATCAAAAAAATTAAAATATTTTTAATATTAACATTATTATCATTCTTATTATATATTTTATTATTAAACTAATTTTTATCAAAAAAATGGGGTGATTTTTTTTTTGTCATTGTATTTAGTTTTAATGATCGCAAACACTCGTTAAAGTGTTTAACAATTCCATTAAATTGATTGGTAGTTATTATTAATGACATATTATTAGATTCTTAAGTGAACCTTGTAGGATACTAGTAATACTCTTGTTGAAATTACTGAAGTCTTTAAGTTTCATTATATAACATTTTTAAGGAATGGAAGTATGTCTATAAGGACATGGTGGTTATTGGAAAGTTGTAAGCATTTTAGGCTATCCAATGGGGGGTATCAGGTTGCCGATGCCACTAATCTGGAACCATTTCATTATAGATAACTCACCAACCAGCTGTTAGATTCCCACTAGACTACCAATGGGGAAGATAGTACCTGCTTAAGAAAAACATTCCCACTAACCAGCAGAGGTAGGAAGTGGGCATGGGTTTCCAGGTAGTCTATCGGCTACATGGTGGATTCTACCACGTAATCAATGGTGTCGAGTCTTATTCTCTATAACTTGAATTTTTTATGGTTAAAATTTATTAGAAATGGTCTTAATGTATTATTTACATCTAGTGGATTACATAAAGTTCATGGAGGATTTAAATTTTATAAATATTCTCATCGTGTTCCTTGGAAACTTCCCTTCCAACTTCTCATTGATTCTCGGATGTTGATGTACTGTGATTTCCAATTCTCTCAATGTGATCCCATTTTATAAATTCTATATTTTTCTAAAATTGAGTGAGTGTGTGTGTGTGTATTGTAATATATTCTCAGTCTTATCATTTAACCATTCTCTATTTTTTTATCATAATATTCCTTAGAGATAATCGATATTGTATTAATTTTTTATTGCTTATAAGTAATCCTTTAGGTTTACAAATTTATTCTATTACTATTTCTCACAAAAATTAAGGTGAGGGAACTAATATTTCTTTCCATAATCATTAAAAGGTAATATACTATTATATTTTAGTTTTATATCTATTCATATTAAAAAACTAGTCTCGGTTATATTTCTAGTTTGTAACATTCTTTTACCTTCCTTCAAGTATTTCTATTCATTCTTTTAGTTTTCCTCTTTATTAGGGTGTGTTTTGGGACTACCAAGGATGGATAAAAAAAATCTTGGGAAATTTATCTATTTTTAGGTTATGTATGTGTTTTTTCTTTTTTCTGTCCCAAAGTCTATCGAATGAAAAGGGGAAAACCTAAAGCACAGAGTGATTCATCCTTTGAAGAAACATCAAAAATTGAAAAAGGCATGAACAAGGATTTCTTTAAAGATGGGTTGCGCAAGTTTCATCATGGTCGCACAAGTATACCTGTGCACCACATATTGGGTGCGTAGGTGACTTGTGTGCCCTATTTAATTTTCACCCAGGGTCTTCAGTAGCCTATAAATACCCCTTGTGGGGCCCCCATTTTAGGGACAAAAAATTCCAAAAGTCAGATTTGAGCTCCTGGTGCCCTAGTTTCTTCTTTATGTCTTCCGAACACTTCTATGGTAATTTCTTACCTAGAATGGAAGATATAAAGAGGTGGAACATGGCCTAAGTGTTGAAATTTGCCAACACTTGTGTGCCTAGGTGTCTAACCCTTAAGGGAAACCGTCACACCTATGTGCCAACTTATCCCTTCAACAGAACATGCACGCCACTAATTTAGAAGTATTTAGGGATAACACTAAGGGCTTGAGCCAAGCCTCACCCAAGTATTACCCTATGGGTTAACCGGCATGCAAGTACACCTATTCCACGCAATTTCACTTGCGCGACTAGGACCTGAGTGCCCCAACAGGACTTGTGCGCCTACCTCTTTTTGGGTGCCCCTCCTACCTATTCAACTAATTTCTTCAAATCCACCTCTCCTATTCAAGATTTAGCCTTCAAAACCCTCTTCAAAGCCATTTTTGTCATGATTCCTATGTTGGATTCCTTATCTGAAAGGAATTATGTGGAAAATTTCTTAAAACCTATTGATTTACATATATTTATGTCACTAAGGTATGATATTTTATTCATTCAACCTCATCCATTAAGATGTGAGGATCTTTAACCTGGGCCTCTTTTTCAAGAGTGAACCCCAATCCAAGTCCCCAACCTAGGCCTCCTTCTCAGGAGTAAGCCCCAGTCTTAATGCCCTTAATCTAGGCCTCTTTTTTAAGAGTAAGCCCCGGTCACAAGTTCCCTTAACTTGGGCCTCCTCTTTAGGAATATGACCCAAAGTCTCAAGTCCTCTTAACCCGGGCCTCCTTCTAAGGAATAAGCCCCAGTCATAAGCTTCTTTAATTTGGGAATCCTCCTTAGGAGTAAGCCCCAAGTCCCTTAACATGGCCCTCCTCTTTAGTAGTAATCCCCAGTCTTAATTTACTTTTGATTTGGGCTCCCTTCTCAGGAGTAAAACCGAATCATAAGTCCCCTCTAATTTGGGCATCCTTCTCAGGAGTAAGCCCTATGTTAAGCATCTAAATCTCCATAAAGAACATATACCTTTATAGACATTGTTCCAGGGTTTCTTCCCTGAAGTAAATCCCAATCCTCATCTATCTGGGCAGTCATACATACATAAGCCCCATATTATTTCTTATTATTGCACCTTTCATGGCACAATCGTAAGGATTTACTAATACCTCTTGTTTCTCACAACGAGCTTGACTCACATGTGCTTAGAGTGTAAAAGTAAAAATGACATCTTTATTTGGTCCATCAATCAAGCATAATCCTCATACTTATTTACTTGAACTATGTGGGTTCTGATTCCTTTTAAAAATAAGGATACGTAGGTAGCCCATCTGCGGGTACGATCCCAACTCTGAAATAATCCCTGTCTATCTGAATGGAAATAAACTTCAAGTTCCCCGCTGAGTGGATTTAAAACCAGTAAGGTTATCATAATTACCAAGAGATATCTATACAATTTATTGAAGGATACCATTTACTAATAATATCTAACAAATATAGATGATTCTCTATTGATGTAGAACCTCAAATACATATAAAAGATTCTCTAAATATCGTACATATTAGTAATTGATTTTCAAATCTAAAGGAAATCTCATTTTTATACATGGTAATTTAATAAGTATTCAAAAATATAACTAAAATCTATAAATAGAGTCCCGTAGTAGACAATAATTCCCCCCTAAAGGTGTGATGAGTCTGACCTCCCATCCTCTCGACCAATGCAAATTCTTAAGCCTCGTCGGTTCAAATCTAATGATCACCTACCTTTGGAAAGTAGGTCCAAATTGATAAAGAATCATTGGATGTTTCTGATTCTATGAACAAACTCGTTAGAAACCGATTGGAATGTTTGAATCTTAAACAAATGAGGTCATCCCCATTTCTAGAGGAAAAAAATGATGGTGAACCCGACGTGAATCCTTAAAAATGTTAAAATTTTATTTTACATATTTGTTAGGCCCCTATTTAAAATCAATAATAGGGACAACAAAAAAATCAATAACATATGTACTTATCCTAAAGATGTAGTGGCCGAACTTATATTGAGTATGTCCATTATATTAGATAGGCACTATTTTCCAAGATCTTATGCATTACATAAATGGCTTCTCTAAAGTTCACACCTGTGAATACCTCTACAGTGAATACCTCTACTACTACTCCTACTGGATCATCATCTGCTCTAAGGACAACATCACCTACTCAGCATCTTAAACGCTTGGTATCAAATGCACTGGTTAAGAAATACCATCAACATGGTACCATTTCGACTCTGGAGGCTGCTCGACAAGCCCTCGAAGTCAATAATTCACCTTGGTTGTCTGGACAGCGACGACCAGCGATCAAGATGCAGGTGGTTCCAACCACCGTCTCCAACTATTTTGGGTCGTTATCCCAGGAATTCAATCACCAGTCCCTCCCATATTATTAGGAGGTGAATGATAAGGTCACATAATTCCTTAATTTAAGGAGACAAGAGTCCTTCCCGAGGGCTCCCACAAATAATCATCGCTAGACTCATGCGGCAGTGCACCCCAAACATGATGAGGGTATAACTTTTAGGGGTCGACTCAGGTCCCTCAGACCCAAGCACGCAAGATGAACCTCCAAAGGAAAAATATGGTCAACATGGAGTAGGTTCTTACTTCTTCCCCATCCGGAGAAGTCCATCAAGTCAAATTGATGGCAAGCAAAGAGCGGGCACATACACCCGTCTGTGCTGATGTTACTACCCAATAGACTCGTCTGGCAGTAACACGCCAATCCTGCCAGGAAATTATGGTGGAGTATTATAGGAAGGCATATACACCAGTTTATAACTAATCAGCTAGTCAGCAGGCTCTTCTGACTACAACCAACGAAGGTCGCCAATCTGATATGGTGGCAACTGATAAACGAGAACATACACCTGTTTACAATCAACAATTCTGTCAGTAATCTTGTCTTCTAGTACTGAAGGAAAATCGTCAAGAATACTTGAGGAGGAATACACAGTAGACACACACACCTACCAATATTCAGAAATCCTACCAACAATCTCGTTTGGTAGCATCTAGAGAAGTCAGTCAGAAAGCTCCGATGCCAAATTTGGAGCAGACTCAACTCTCTGCCCCCACACATGAGTACTGTCAGAATTCACATACAGGAAAAGGAGTACAGTAGCAAGAATACACACCTACTACAAGCACAGAATGGATGTATATTCCCATTCCTGCAGCTGAAGTCACCAAGAACATTCTAACAATGATGAAATATCATAAGCAAATCCCTGCTCATATTATGGATGCCTGACAGAATATTATAACAACTTCAGTAACATCACAGGGAAAGAATTGAAAATATGTTCCTACCAGTGGAGTGAAACATCAACATATCACTCCAGAACAGATAAAAACCTTTGTTCCAGTACAAGAGGGTTGTGGGGCATACTCTCCCATGTCATACGGAAAATCATGTCAGGCACATACACCTGATTTGAATGGAGATAATCAGCCTAACCTGACTATTTCTCCCAAGCAGACACATACACATTCCCATGATAACCACATTCTTCAACAAGTGGCTCCCAAAGTGATTAAAAAGGTGTCAAAGAAAAAGACCCATTCAACACAATCAAGAAATCAAGGTCCAATCTGTAACAAGGCCCTGCTCGATGTTGGAGTTCTTGAAGCCCTCATACAATTATTTGTGGGAACTCAAGATTCTACTCTTTCATTTCCCAATAGTGGGGACATTAATTCCAAAGGTCTTCATCAGACACTTCATCACGAAGGCTTGATTCATGACAGTTTGGTCTATCTCGAAGTACAATCTACAGATGAGAGCCACAAGAACCCTTTGTGTGGAAAGAAGATCAAGGGGAAAATTGTTTCATCTTTTTCTGTAACCCACCATGGTGGTCCTCCCCATGATGACGAATTTAGCTATGAAAGACCTCTCTGCAGTAGTAATTCACATTGCCTGGAAAATTATCCAATGTAATATGTAGTGACAAGAAAGCCCTCGTATCTTGAGGAACTTGAAAATGTGAAGCCAGTCATGTCAAATGCTTTACCGCTATCTGGTGAAATACTTTCTCAATCCGAATATAGCTCGGGGAGTAGGTCATTCTCTGAACCACCCTTGGGTTATTCATCTTCTAGTTTGATAAATGAATTCCCTACCAATATTCTTGAATCTGATGAAGCAACAATGAAGCACCAGTACTGGTTTAATCAGGTAGAAGAATATTCATTGAATGATAAATAGGAAGTACTGAATATGAGAAAACAACTGGAGAAAGGTGAAGTGTCAGTCTTGTTTCGGCCTTTGGCTGACACTCATTATGACATTCCAGAGATGTTGACAGAAGATTTTATTCACGATATTCATCTCAACATGTGGAAAACACTTTGCCAATTGAAAATAAAATATTATCTTATGATGAATATGAAAATCATGTCAAGATAATAGAAGGATTGCAATGCCAAATTGATTGGGCCTCTCACTCAGTTTCTCGATATCTAAAGGCTGAAAAGCAGCAGATATTCCTTTAGTGTTCATGCCTTGGCGCACTAACTATATTGCATCAGTTAATTTCCAATGCCCAATCTGGTATTCATATCAGGGGATGGAGTGTTCATGGGGCACTGCATTTCACTGTACTCTCCAGTCAACAAATCCCACCAAAAATGGTCTCATGCAATGTTATTAACCATGGATGGCCACAACCAATTGTCTTTGTTGGTAATCAAAGGCTAGCTCAGGAACATGCCTCAACTAGTTCTTCCCAAAGTCAGGAATACAGAGAACAAGTTGTCTAATTAATTTTTCATCAGGAAAATGAGAATATCGAACATGCATCTCATTTAGAGTGAGTGCATCATCAAGTGACAGAAGTGTCATAAATCATCCTGCGTTCATTTGATCCAGGTGATTTGAGTGGATGTAGGTTGATGCATCCAGCCAATTTCCGGACAAAAGTTCGTAAGATCAGGAGAGCTTTTAAGAAAGTCTTAGATATAGTAGTTCAAGAACCACCCCAGATTGATAGACTGGGGACTCCTTTAACCCAAACCTCAAAGTCAAAAAATAGGATTCGATGAGTTGAGTAGAAATAGCAGGAACAACCCCAGTCCACCTGACTGGGGACTTTTTCAAATCCTCAATCTCTTCCTCAGAGAAAGTCAGTCTTCTATCGATTAGGGAAGAAGCCACTAGAAGAACTAATAGAAGAATTATCAAGATTTTCCCTCCAAATTACTATTCTTCAAGAAGTTCCTGAGGGATCAAATCAACAAAAGGAAATGTCTCATCAAGGACATGGAAAAAGGCAGTATCGTAGAAATGTAGATAGAAGGGTTGAAATGTGTTATGCATCAATAAATGTCATCAATTCCGTTGTTGTTGATCCTCCAGAACATGATTCTCACTCAGAGGGATCAGATGAAGAAGTTCCTGCCCAAGATGTCATACACACAGAGGCATATGAAGAAGGTGTGCGTACACAAAATCAAAGGCATACCCAGATTCTAGGTATTCTTTCAAATAATCAACTTCCCCCTCTCTGAAAGGAATCCAACAAGGGGAAAGGAAAGAATCATGTTATATACCCTTTCTCTGGAGAATTTAAATCACTCTCAATAGAGTAATGGTTCACACAATAAGAGGATGAAATGAAGGAATTGAGGAGGTTGAATGTAGAACTACTTCAAGGAAGTCTTCCTCCTAAGCATGCTGGTGTCAGTCAGCCAAGTGAATTTTTTGCGGAAACAAAGATGGATCAAGAATATCCTCCTTTATCAGTACACCCTCACAGGTCTAATCCTATGGGCTTGGTGTAACAAAAACTGGTGGTGTTATCATCAGTTACAGTACCAACCACCAAATCTTTCCAAGCAGTAGTTATTGCACCTACTCAGGTCCAAGCTCAACCTAATTTTTCTCAAATGTTAATAACTACTATTGAGTCATTAAAAGCTCAATTGGATGCTATATAAGAAAAACATTCTCAAATTCAACCATAAAAGGGAGATTACCCTGAATGATTTGATGAAATTCCTCCCCCATCAAATTTTGAAAGTACCACATTCCCAATATTTAATGGTTCGGGAGACCCAGATCAACACTTAACACATTTTTTTCTTATTGTGATCCTATGATGGGAACCACTCAACAACAGGAAGCAGTTAAGCTTAGGTGTTTTGTACTATCCTTACAAGGTTCTGATTTTGTTTGGTATTCAATATTGCAATCCTAGTCGATTACCAGGTGGGAAGATCTTCGTCAACGATTCCTTATTAAATTTAGCTCTACTTTTCCAAAGACAACAGTTTTTATCTTACAAATTGTAAGCAAAGGGAGAATGAAAGAGTTTTAGATTTCATTTCTCTCTAGAAGGGATTAACACATTTCTTAAGCTTAGCACTCCCTCAAGAGGTATTGTTTCCAATCTGTGTGGAAAATTTGCATGATGAATTATGCACACCGTTGATCCCTGTGAAATACACAGGAGGGTTTTGAGACCTTACATCGATCGCTCAATAGATTGAAGAATCTCTTACGAAGAATAAGGATAAAACTTGTGTAATTCCATCAGCTCCAGGAAGTAGAATGGGAAGAGCAGAGACATCTATAGTTACGCTTAAACATGCACCTGTACCTGCTTATACTTCAAAACCTCCATCTTATCGAAGTGTTCCACCTCCTGAGAGTCAACAATAGAGGTAGTTTCATGAAGATGATCAAATAGAACAAAGACGAAAATAATTTGAGGAGTTAAAGAAAAATAATGTATTCTTTATAAAATGAACATGTTCCTGGTTACTTAATTTTAGCTCTGGAAAATAATTTGGTTCAATTTCCAAGGCCCAAAAGGCCGAACAAGGAAGGAGATGAAGACCATCTCAACTATTTCCCATTTCATCAGATGTTGTGGCATCCCATTCAGGAGTGTTTTGTCTTTAAAGACCTCCATCAAAAAATGGTGGACTCGAGAGAAGTCAAATTAAAAGGTTCTTCAGCTCAGGTAGCATGTGTTACTGCTACAGATCCAGAGGAATAAGGCGAGTGGAAAGAAGTCAAAAGAAAAAATGCGCAGAAATATGATGATTGGATGCTCTTAAAAATGATCAACCGAACCCATGCCATTTTATGAACACAATTTAAGAAACCAATTGTGTATTCTTCTATGGATTCCACAGCAAAACCCTCATTATCAGAGGGAAAAACTTCAAAGAAATAGCATAATTCAAAGAAAGAAGAGAAGTCAGAAGAAGATGAGATCATGTCAAAGACTAAGTTTTCTTTGACTCTGGAAGATTTTATGACATCTACATCAAAGCCATGGACACCTTCCCACCAAAAGGAACAGCCTAAATTGGCTAATCAGACAGATTCTTCATCAGATGAAGAGTTGATCTTTGGTTCTATTAACATGATTCACTTAACAGATCCTTATGCCAGTCACAGTTTTGATCTTGATGACCCTGAGAACCTTGTATAAAACATTTTAATTACAGGGAGTTCTAGAGGTCTGACATATAGATGAAGATGTGGATATCCCAGAAGCCATGATTCCAATTCTACCCCTTCTAGAACTATGTATGCAGCATAAACTCTTGGCAGAGCCCTCTAGTGGGGCAAACAGGAACAAGAAAGTTCTTCTATGCATGATAAATTCAGTCCTGACATGATTATTCTGGAAGATCGGTTGGAGGTTACACCTTCTTCATCTCAGCAAATAAATAGACCTAGTCGGTCTAATATTCTAATGCCAGGAGTATTTCCAACTGCTACCCCGATACAATAAGCATCTACTTCCAAAGCATCAGCTTCTATGGCACCTGTGAAACCACATGTTCTTATTGGGAAACACAGACCTTTGGACCAAAAGTATGATTTCTTGAAACATTTGGCCCATGTACCAGTCAAGTTATCAATTCTGGATGCCTTGACTCTATCAAAGGATCATTGTGAGGCACTCATTGAGGCTTTGTCAAGTCCTCAGGAATTCGAAACTGAAATTGATGCAGCTGAAGTATACCATGTAGAGAATAATCTTGCATAATTCCATGCAGTGATATATTTCACAGATGAAGATGAAGATGATGTTGTTCATGGACATATTAGACCTTTGTATTTATCTGGAAAGTTCAATGATGTAGACATTCGAAGATCTTTCATTGATAATGGTTCAGGAGTCAACCTCATCCCCATTTGTACACTTCATCGATTGGGTCTCACCGAATCTGATTTATCTTCTTCTACATTGAGGTTGTAAGGATATGATAAAAATGAACAAGAACATATGGGTGAGACACACTCAGAACTCGGTTTGGAGATCTTGTATCCAATTCAGATATCATGGTTGTTCATCATGACACAGCTTTCAACATTTTTCTTGGAAGACCTTGGCTACATCAACATGCGACTATCCCTTCATCATACCATCAATGTCTCAAATATTGTTTCAATGGTCAAATTGGGACATTGTATTGTGATAAAGCCCCCTTAAAAACATGTGAATCTCAATACATTGAGGCGGAATTCTATCACATGGAGGTAAAGAAGAAATCCACAACAAGGGAGGTTACCCAAGTTAATGCTCCATATGTTTTGGAAAATATTCCATTAAACCCATTCATACATGTGAGTACAGATTATGTGTTTCCTATCAGTCAAGTTGACAGGATAAACCCAAATCCAAATACTCTTATCGAAACTTCTATAATGTCAATTACGTCAATAAAGCCAGACCACATAGGAGAAATTGGTGATTCAGCCAGCAATGATGAAAGCTCAAATGGAGATGTCTTCATTTCATCCGCTGAAATCCAGCAAGTCTATACTTTTCCAACAAGGCTAGAATAAGTTATAGAAATGTCATAAATGAACAATGATGATGATTCTTAATCCATCATCTCTTCTTTATTACCCATGGAAGACCCTTGATCATCAATACAGTTAGAAATGGTAGCCTCTTCTTCAAGATGTTCACATTTTAACATATCTCCTGATCCTAGAAATTCAGCTTCCTCATCTACTATGCAAGTAGAAATAGAAGAAATAACACTTGTTGAAGAATAATAGGACGATCTCAGGGATGATCCTCCAGCATTTGAAGAGGGTATCTCTACCACTGTGGATGAACGTAGAGAAATAAATCTGGGTACAAAAAAAGATCCACGCCCCACTTTAATTAGTGTGGCCATGAATCTTGAAGTGCAAGAAATGTGTATATCATTTTTAAAGAAAAATCGAGATATATTTTCTTGGAACTATATAAAGATGCCATGCCTTGATCCTGATGTTGCTACTCATCATTTGGGTTTTCAAGAAGAACATCGACGATTCAAGAAAGCCGCAAGAAGGACACAACTAACATATGCTTCCAAAATTGAAGCTGAGGTGGATAATCTTATCAATGAAATCTTCATCAGAGAAGTTAAATATCCCAAGTGGCTAGATAATATTGTCCTTGTGAAAAAGAATAATGGAAAAATTAGTGTTTGTATTGATTTCAGAGATCTTAATATGCATTGTCCCAAGGATGATTTTCCAGTTCCGATCACATAACTCTTAATTGATGCAACAACAGGCCATGAAGCAATTTCTTTCATGGATTCATATTCCGGGTATAATCAAATCTGAATGGCTCCAAAATATGAAGAATCTACAGCCTTTAGAGCCCCTCAGGGTGTGTTTTGCTATCGGGTAATGCCCTTTGGCCTAAAGAATGTTGGTGCAACATATCAGTGTTCCATGCACCGTATCTTCAAACACTTTTAGGGATATTTTTTGAATGTTATGTGGATGATTTGGTTTTTAAATCCGGACATTGTTTCAATCACATGGCTGATTTGGAAATCATATTCCACAAACTTCGATAACACAATTTGAAGATAAACCCCTTAAAATGTGCTTTTGGGGTAACCTTAGGAAAATTTCTCAGCTTTGTTGTATGCCATCGTGGTATAGAAATCGATATTGAGAAGAAAAATTCAATCCTTGGTATGTTACCTCCTTGAAATTTGAAGGAATTGAGAGGAGTTCAAGGACACTTAGCCTATATTCGGTGTTTAATTGAAAATTTGGCAAGCAAAAGTTTACCCTTCACCAAATTGATGAAGAAGGGAGTCACTTACCAGTGGACTGAAGAATGTCGAGAAGCATTCAATATTCTCAGGAAATATCTCTTGAGTCCACTGGTATTAATGCCACATGTTTAAGGAATACCACATATTATTTATGTTATAGCTTTAGAGAAATCATTGGGTGCCTTACTTGCCCAGAAGATTGATTCTGGGAATGAAAAGAGTCTTTACTATCTCAGTTAGACTATTCTTGAAGTAGAAACATGATATTCAAGTATTGAAAAGTGCTTTCTAGCATTAATCTTTGCAGTTCAGAAATTGATACACTACCTGCAACATCATAAGGTCCAATTGGTATCTTACAATAACCCACTCAAATTCATCCTTAGTCGTACAAAGCTTACAGGATGTCTGGCATGGTGGTCAATTATTTTGCAGCAATTGATATCCAGTATGTGTCTCAAAAAGAAATAAAGAGCCAAGCTCTGGCTGCTTTCCTTTCTAAACACCCTTTTGTAGAAGATACATCTTTAGATATTGAATTTCCTTATGAGGAAGTCTTTTCTATTCAATATAATCTTCAAACATGTGAAATGTACTTTGGTGGTGCTTCTAGAAGTCCAATAGGGAAGAAAATGGAAGATCCTAAATTCAACAAAGTTGGGTTAGGAATCGTGCTTATTTCCCCAGAAAAGGAAGTGATACCCTATTCCTTCTTATTCTAGGAAGTGGTATAAATAATGAAGCAGAATATCACGCTCTCATCGCAGGATTGGAGTTAGAGCTTCAAGCACAAGTGAATCACATAAAGTAGAATGGTGATTCATACCTGGCAATAAAACAAGTCAATGAGGATTATTCCATCAGAAAAGAAGAGTTAATCCCTTTGTATGATTACGTCATAGAGTTAATGGAAGAATTTCCTTTGAAACTAACATTTTCTTATGTCCCACGATCACAAAATGCCCAAGATGATGCACTGGCTAATATAGCCACAGCCCTGGGAGATCCAAATCGGGACGAGACAATGATCAGTATTTCCCACCATCATATAATTTCACCTTATGTTCAAACCAGAACAGAGGAAATCAATTAAATTAGTCCCATTTTCGAACCATATGTTCATACTACAAGATGGATGACACCTATCAGGAAATACCTTCAAAATGGAGCACTTCCACCTGATAGAGCCGGGAAAGAACAAATTCGGCTTCGTGTGGTAAATTTAACTTTTTTATGATAGCCCTGATCACCTAGAAAAAATTATTTTCAAAATAGGTTTTGATGGAGTTCCCTTCAGATGCATTGATAGTGAAGAGACAATGGTTGTCATGAAAGAAGTACATGTAGGAGTCTGTGGTGCCCACTAGTCTGGACATAGACTGTCTGATCAAATTCGAAGGCATGGATAAATTTGGCCTTCAATGATACAAGATTGTCTTGATTTCACAAAGAAGTGTCATTCATGCCAAGTATGTGTGAACTTCATTCATCAACCCCCAGAGTTGCTTCATATAGCTAAATAAAATAGACATTTTCCACATGAGGAATGGATGTAGTGGGACTTTATCCTTTAGCTACATCAAAGCAGTTTAAGTATATTCTTACTACTACTGACTTCTTCTACAATTGGGCAGAGGCAATACCTCTAAAAAAAGTTAGTTCTAAAAGAATTGTTAGATTCATCAAGTCTAAAATCATTACCAGAATTGGTTTCCCTCATACCATATTAATAGACAATGGCACCAACTTCTGTTCATCTAAGGTGAGGAAGTTGTATCAAGAATAAAACATCAAATCCAACCATTCATCTTGGTATCATGCAGCAGCCAATGGCCAGATATAAGCCTTCAATAATACTCTTTCAAACATACTTCAAAATATGGTGGATAAGGGTAAGAAATCATGGCCTGATAAACTCTTTCATGCTTTATGGGCTTATCGAACCACCATCCGCACTGCAATGCGGTAAACTCTATATTCATTAGTATATGGAACAGAAGTAGTCATGCCCATTTATGTTTAATTACCTTCACTCAGAGTATACACTTTTGATCAATCATCTATAGATGAACAATCACAAAAATGATTGGACGAATTCGAACGATTAGATGAGAAAATATTGTGCACTCTGCACCACTTAGAAGTCTATCAGAATCAAATAGAGCGAGCTTTCAACAAAAAAGTTCGTCTTCATTCATTCATTCAAGGAGAATTGGTATTGGTTCTCAGAACCCCAATGATACCAGGAATGAAACCTCCAATGCTTGAGCCAAAATGAGAAGGAACATACTCAATACATAAGGTCTACTCCAATGGAGCTTATTCTTTAATATCAATGGATGGAGAACTCATTACTACTCCAACCAATGCCAGATTCCTGAAGAAGTATTTTGTGTAGCACAAATACTAGACTTCCAACATGAAGTTAACCTATTATATCCTAGCTACATGATGCTAAACTCTACAGTACTCTATCATCCAACATGACATTAAACCATGTTGTCCTAGCTACATAATGCTAAACTGTATAGTACTCCATCATCCCACATGACATTAAACTATGTTGTCCTTACTGCAAGACATTAAACTACACAGTCCCTTTCATCCAACATGACGTTGAACTGCATAACCATCATCCTAGCTATACGATGTTAAACTATGCACCTCTTCATCCCACGTAACGTTAAACTGTGAAAAGGTACCTAATATGTCCTAGCTGCAAGACTTTAAACTACATGGCCCCTCATTCGTCCAATATGACATTAAACTGTGTCTTGACCCTTATGTCCTACATGACATTAAACTACGCATCGTTAAGGTTATTTATACCTCTTGTTTCTCACACTGAGTATGAATTACATGATCTTAGAGTAAACATCAATCATAACACCCTCTCTGGGCCGCTAACCATGCGTAAGTCCCAACACCATTTTTAGGTCGTTGTCCTCAAAGAACAACTTGACAACCAATTAATTCTTTATTTGAACTATGCAGTCATTATTCCTTTCCTTCTAGGCTGGGTAATTAAGAAACCTCCTATGGTTCAAGCCCAAAACCAATCTCTTCACATCGGTACACCTCCATCTCATACGATGTTTATTCGTGAAGCTGCCCCGAGAATCAATATCTTCACATTGGTTCACCATTGTCCTTACTATATGATGTGAAACTATACAACACGTTTGTCTTGTACGACAATAAACTACAACATTGTTTGACACCCTCACCTAAGATGGAATCATTATTTACATTGATCTCCAATCATGTTATATTCCAAATACTACGTGCATACATGGAAATTCCTGAAAGTTTTATCTTGGGTCAAACCATCATTGCACCAAAGTCCTCATTCACCCTTCACTTGTACGAACCAAATCTGTATAGAGTGTATTTTAAGAACTATGTGTGGATTGATTCCCATCCTTATGGGATACGTAGGAACATTTGATCAACCCTTGAATCCAGCCCCAAGTCTTTTGGCTTAACCCCAAATTCCACTTTTAGTCCCTTGGCTGAAAAGTGCCCTTATGAAAACGTGAATGTGGTATGAAAAACTTGGTTTTCATTCACATCAGGTTTATAACAAACACACGTTGTGTATTATTTATAACGGTCTGAGCTCTATGACCCTAAACTAAGATCTACCATACTCTCATCCCACATTGTGTTAAAATGTATTTCAAGAACTACATTTGGCGTGATTCTCATTCTAATGAGATATGTAGTGAAGTCCAACATCTCAATTAAAGACCCAGCCACAACATGATTATGGTTAGCATTGGTTTGTGTATCTCTACATGCATTTAACAATGACCATTTTGATGTGTCATACTCTTAACCTTAAATAATTACAGATCTCCATAACCCTTTTCGTGACTTTTGTTCACAAAATGTCTAATACCTGATAGTTCTTTTGCCTGACTATGCAGCACGTTCCCTTTGGCGGCCTTTCCTAAGTAGTCTACATAACGGACTTGTCAGCTGAAAGATACAATTATTTGACTATGCAGCCAATTCCCTTAGGTGGCCCTACATAATTCAACCCCCTAACAGGTTTGTCAAATAATGGTAACTTCCTTCGTTTGATAAAAACAACCTTTTTCCTTATTTGTCTTAATGACAATATGTAGGGATCTGCAAAAATATCCACCCTTAACATATTTGTCCCATACTCTTTTTCATGATCTGAAAGTATTCAAGTCTATGGTTTTTATTTCCCTTCCCTACGTTTGGGTCAGACCTTCGCAGGAGTGACATTCATCCAATTCATAGACAATATTGATTGGAAATATCCTCTCCATATTCAAGTACCTCTCTCCATACAGCATACTCTATACTTTGGAAAATTTGAATCTACATAAACTTTCACTGGATTTTTACCAGTAGAAAAGTAAATTTCTAAGAGTTTTTTTGCCTTACTATGCATCATGTGCCCTTATGCAGCCTTGCATAAGTAGTCTACATAACGGACTTGTCATCCAAAAGATGATATTATTTAACTATGCAGCCAATGCCCTTAAGTGGCCCTACATAATTCAGCCCCTTAATGGGTTTGTTAAATAAAGGTAACTTCATTCTTGGGAAATACTTCTTCTAATGCCGTTTATCCCGTTTTCATATCATTCCTCAGATTCAAAATTTCTTAAATCATAGTTTACATGTTCATCCACATACTTGAATATGGTAATATGTTTTCAGATAAATTATCGAGTAATTGATTTAATTTTAATCCATTCGTTCAAAGTTATTTCGACCTTAAACATTATCATTTTTATGTCCGACATGCATGACTTTAATCTTCCCACAAAAGACAAGGGAACTTTGAACAAAAGGCAAGTCCCAGATCACTAAACATAAATTTATTATGATTTATGTAATATTGAGCAATTAAAGATTCAAAGTTAGTAGGGTTATTTTTATAATCCTAGTAAAAATAAAACTATGATTACTAGGCCCATTAGCTTATGTAAAAATTTAAAGCAGGTAGCAAAAGAATACAGGCACAAATGATTGAAGATAAAAGTATTCTTCATTGATGAACAAGAGTTATAAGGACATCCACAAACAGGAGTCTATTCTCTTTTCCAAGAATTATAGAAGGTTGACAACATAACTCTTCACTTGATTCATGGAATCCCGAGCATCATCAGCAGCCACTTGAAGCTCATGCACTCGACCAACTTCACTCTTTTCACCTTGATGGAGTGATTTCTTGGCATCTACAATGGCTTTCATACCATTTGTTTTAACTCCTTCCAGTGAATTATTAAGCTGGTCAAGTTCCCCAGTAACAGCATCTAACTATTACTGAAGTTGCATCTACTGGACAACTTTCTCTTCGATCTTATGCTTTAGCTCCTTTAACTTGGCAGCATGATCAGACTCAGCTCGGGACACCACAGCCTCAAATTCACCGAAATTGGTCAACAACCACACCCTGGTAAAATCATGACGGTACCTCTGCTCCTACTCCCTTCTTAAGATGACTTGTTTCACAGTGGCATGGATATCTTGATATCCAAAACCGCCAAGTCCCAACATGATGAACATGGATGACAGTCGTGGGATCTTTGATGAAAGCTCTTCAAGAGGCACTTCAGATATGACCGTCTATATGTTCTTTCATGCCTTGCGATGTGAAAATTGGAGCGCCTTTTGTTCCTCTGGATCTGAGTCAGTATCACTATCATAGGGGGGAATATAATAAAGAATTAATGCACATAAAAGTGCCCTGTTCTACTTCTTCTCCCTAACCATTGTTACTTGACTTTCTATTTCCATTGGCGAAGATGCTGAGGATTCACCTCCAGATCTAGCCACTAAAATTGATGGCCCTGCATAATCAATTGAAAGCTTTAGTTAGTTTCAAAGGATAAAAAAAGTTGATTGGTTGTCTTGAAAATTAAGTACAGTTTCAAATATTGTTATCCCTTACCCAACGGTAGATCAGCAACATGAGAAGGCTCCTCCCCATATTTCCTAGCATCAACAGGATTTTCAGGATGAATTTCAAGAAGCTCTACCATGTTAAGCTCCACTTGAGCTAATGTCTCTACAATAGTAGGGTTGTTTGTACCCCTTTCAGGCATTGGTAATTCAGCAGCTTGCTCAGATGGAACTGCACATTTGAACCAATCATTGTTAGAGATGTAATAAGAAGTTATTTTAACAGGATAAAGGATAACACTCACGTCCAAAATCTTCTAAATTACATAGTAAATTAACATGATCTAAAATATCTTTAAAATATGTGCCAAGTTACATCATTTCATCCATTATTATCTAAGATTCCTGGTTAATCTCACTAGTGGGAGCATTCAATAGATTGTCTTGGCAACCCTCATTCTGCGGCCTCTGACCTCAAACAACTTCTTCAGACAAAATTGCAGCATTAGTTGCAGTGGCCGCTAAATGTTTCAGTTCCATGTTTGAAACTAAAGTATCATATAATGGAATTCAGTTGATGTTTTCATTCAACATATTATAAATCCTTGTTAATTTACCAGAATAAGGCTCTTATCTTCTTGTAGCTGTAGCAGGAGCGATACTAGGAATAGACGTTGGATCTTCTTTAGGAGCATCCAAGTCAGTATGAATTTGAGATTGTTCACGATCACCCTTCGTCGTTCTCAGAGGATGGTCAGTCCTCTCCCTCAAAGGGGAAATTTAAGAGTCCCCTGCAACCCCAAAAAGTATGAGAAATCTTTTCATGGGTTATGACTCATGATTATCTGAAGGACATACCACTACTAACGAAACGTTGAGTTGTGGACTAATTCCTCTGATGTCTTTGTTTCTTCGGTTTTTTTGGAGTGATGACATCATCATCTCCAAATACAGTAATTGGAGAATGAAATGCCATGTTTAACTCCTCCTCCATGGGCTATTGGCCTGAAGATACCTTGCTCGGATCACATGGAGATTCATTATCCCTGATGGCAGTCCACCAAAGCTATACTGTGGTGAAGGAACCTCAATAGTTCCTTTCTTTTCAAGCTCTAGGATGATGTAATTAATTTACTTGAGTAACAAATCTTTAACTGGAATAATGTTACAAAGAACATATGAAAAGAGACGTACATCTTCAGGAGCCACGTAATCATTCCACTCCTCATCTTCGGAAGCACCAGTCCCCTCAGTGGTGTCACGATCTATCATTTCCTTCACCCGCTTGGTGACAGGAATGGAATCATCGGTGGAATATATAAACATATCCAGCTCTCTGATGTAAGACTGCACTTCATCGGGGTTATCCTCAAAACAGATATCGGTGGAGGCCTAAAGATTCCTGATTCCAAGGATGTGTAGCCCCTTGCATAGACCCATCCAGTCAGTTTCGTCATCTCAATATAAACTCCTCCATGTCTAGACAGTCTGTAATCGTAGATATTAAGTGTGTGTACCAGAAGGTTGCGAGGAGGGTCCTACAATCTCAAACATCGGCTTTTTCCCTGCTCTTGCAACTACAGATAGAGAATAAGAAAATGAAACATGTTTTATTATAAAGTAATGGTGATTAAATTTCCTCAATTAAGTAAATCACTAGGAGTCAATGGAGTTGGTATCTTGATTCTGACAGGAGGATTATATCTGGCACGAGGCTGCTTTGCCGCATGTTGTGCCTCATCATCCTCATCTTGGGAATCCGGTGAGTCATCCCTAGTTGAGGAACCTAGTGAATCAGCTCTAGGTGGGGAAGCGACACCTTTCAGATGAAGGGTTTCTTTCTCTACAGCTCCTTTCTTTATCCCCACCTGATGAACTGGATGATTCATTACCCCTTCAGGGTATGATGCTATCCAGTTCTCGGCAAACCATGTTGTCAAATTACTCGCCGCTTTATCAACTGGTAGATCAAACACTGCCCCGATCTTCTCCATATATATCAGCAACTATAGTTATCAGGCAACCATCAGATGCTTCTCTGACATGACATGAACAGAAGGGTATACAACAGTCTGATGCAGACACTTGAATTGTCATGAAAATCTATATGGTGCATAGGCCTCGCATATAATCTCTCTGTCAATCATGGTGGACAGTACACCATATCTCCAAGCCATCATGTATGAACTCAGTTCCAAGCGAGTTGTTCCATCATCAACAAACCTCCCAATTGGCCGATTTCCATTTGGAATGAAATTTAATTCCTTGAACATGCTAAGCCTCACCTTCATATCATAGATGTTGAGAGCTAACGGAGAAACTCCAAAAAATTCCATCACTGATTGCCTAAAAGACCATCTGGGAACCTGTAATTTGTTTTGTACATCATATGTCCTGAAATGAGTGGCGATCCATCCCCAAAAAACATGGAATGGTCCCACTATTCTCACAGGAGACTTACCCTTAATGACATGGAGTTAGATCCTGTGAATCTTCACCAAAATGGGGGTGGCCAACCCAACCATTTTCTTCTCATCCAACATGGATGACACAACGAATTTCACGAACCTGACAGCTCCCTTCAAATCCTTGACTAGAATAAGATAAACACTAATCCATAAGGCTATGAATCCCTCCAGGCAGGTCTTTTTTGGGATTCCCTGATCCACTTCGTACCCCCACTTCTCAAATTCACCTACTCCTAGGGTCGGCAAGAATGTGCCAAAAGCACCCCTCTTCTCTGTTATGGTGCAAGTAGTAGGACGAGTACAGGTGGGCCCCTTACCTCCTTTTTGGTAAGAAACATATTCATCCACTCCTCTGGATGAATATCCTTTCTAGAATGAGTTTTGGAGGTCTTTGAGTTCTTGAGCTTGTAGAAAATTTTCAATAACTCCCAAGCCAAAGCCGGAGTTTTCTCCGAAGCATTCCAAGTTTCCATGGGGGATGAATACATCATAAATATCACCCAAAATTGGGGCCCTTGAGATCTTGTAGACATCCCACAAACAGATGCCTACTTCTCCATGATTCAGATAGAATGAATTGGTTTTTGGGCTCCAGCGGCTGATTAGATCCAGTACAAAGTCATCATTCCTATAGACATATGTCTGCCCAACCCAGACAACTTCATATATTACATCTCTTTTCAAATCCTCAAAAAACGCTTCATAGGTTCGTTGCACCCAATATGCCCACATCCAAGTTGGCTTCACACCTCCTCTAGGACGAAAGTCCCAACTCTTATTCCATCCTTTTTATTGATCCATCTGAGAATTTTGGAAGACTGAAGGATAACAATGTGGTTACAGAATAGGATTGTGAGGTTTCAGATATAGGGAACAAGGGCTATGATGCATTATGTAGGCCTTCTCCACTGTTCTAGTATTAACAAATGACCCTCCAATTGCAATTTTTTCTGAAGAAAAGTTGGTGTAATTCTTAAACCAAGAATGCGGGAGATAATTCTTTGCCTCTGGAATATTGTCTTCATTCATATGACCATGCCCATATAGAGGCAAGTAGATGCTCTATGTAGAATTAAGATGATAATTCTTCAAGTACTAGGCCAAATCTGGGAGAGTGCTATCACAGATATCATAGTAATAATGGCCAACAATGTTCATCATATCATCAATTCGCTTGCTAGCCAGTTCATCAACCATTCTAATTCTTCTAGGATCCATTGAATCTGCACAAAGGTCGAATAATTAACTCTTAAGTAAGTTGGTTTTTCATAAAATTTGTGAATAAAAATGAAAAAAATGTCTAATTCATTAAGGCGCGCAAGTCCAATGTTGGGGCGCAAGTGTAAATGTGTCGCGCAAGTTCTGGGCGCACAGGTATCACCGTGCAGGTCAAAATACCACTCCAAAAGCGTGACATGGGAAAAAAGCAATGAACCATGGAAAATCAAGACACTTGCACGATTAGGACAACTTGCGCCGTGAGAGCAGAAATGTTTGAGATCCAGGAGCTTTGTGAAAGAATGGTGTGCATATTTATATGTAAGGCCACACCCCTGCGCACTGAATACTATGCGGATCACCCTTGCGTGCCACCATATGTGCGCCAAAACTTGTGCACCGCAGTTCCTTGGTTTTCTCCATTACCTCAGAGTCAAATCCTCCTTTCCTTTTGGATCTAAATCTAAGGGGGGACTTTTGTTGACGCTCCTTTCCATCACAACGTCTAATTAATGAAAAGGGTAATACGTTATGTACAGAGTGATTCATCCTTTGAGGAAACATAAAAATTTGACAAAGGAATGAAGAATGATTAGTTTAAATATGGGCCACGCAAGTTTCATCATGGTCAAGCAAGTATATCTAGGAACCACAAGTTGGGTGTGCAGGTGACTTGCACGCCCTATTTGATTTTCTCCCAAGGTCTTCAGTAGCCTATAAATACACCTCGTGGGCCCCCCATCTTAGGGACGAAAAATTTCAAAAGTCAGATTTGAGTTCCCAACACCCTAGTCTCTTCTTGAAGTCTTCCGAACACTTCTAAGGTAATTTATTACCTAGAATAGAATATCTAAAGAGGGGGAACAAGGCCTATGTGTTGAAATTCACCAAAATATGTGCACCTATGTGTCTAACCCTTAAGGGAAATGGTCACACCTGCGCGCCACCTTATCCCTTCAATAGAACCTGTGCACCAGTCATTTGGAAGTCTTTAGAGATAATACTAAGGTCTTGAGCCAAGACTCACCCAAGTATTACCCTATGGGTCGAATGATGCACACGTATAGCTATTTCGTGCAAGTACACTTGCGCACCCTGGACCTGCGCACCACAATAGGACTTGTGCACCTACCCTTTTTTGGGTGCCTCTCCTGCATATTCAACTCATTTATTCAAATCCACCTCTCCTCATTAAGATTTATCCTTCAAAACCCTCTTCTAATCCATTTTTGGCATGATTCCTTTGTTGGCTTCCTTATCTGAAAGTAATTCTATTGATAATTTCTTAAAACCTTGTGATTTTCATATCTTTATGTCACTAAGGATAGAGATTTAATTCATTCAACCTTGTCCATTAAGATGAGAGGAACTTTCACTTGGGCCTCCTTTTCAGGAGTAATCCCCAATCCAAGTCCCCTAACCTAGGCCTCCTTCTCAATATTAATCCCTAGTCTTAATCCTCTTAATCTAGGCCTCCTTTTTAGGAGTAAGCCCCAGTCACAAGTTCCCTTAACTTGGGCCTCTTCCACGGGAATAAGCCCCAAAGTCTCAAGTCCTTTTAACATGGGCCTCCTTCTCAGGAATATTCCCCAGTCATAAGCTTCTTTAATTTGGGCATCCTTCTTAGGAGTGAGCCCCAAGTACCTTAACCCGGTCCTCCTCTTCGGGAGTAAGCCCCAGTCATAATTTACTTTTGATTTGGGCTTCTTTATCCGGAGTAAAACCCAATCATATTTCTCCTCTAATTTGGGCATCCATCTCAGCATTAATCCTTTAGATAAGTATCTAAATAACCATAAAGCACATATACCTTTATGGACCTTGTTCCTGGGTTTTTTCCCTGATGTAAATCCCAATCCTCATTTATTTGGGTAATCATACATACATAAGCCCCATATTATTTCTTATGATTGCACCTTTCATGGAACAATCATCAGGCTTTACTAATACCTCTTGTTTCTCACACCGATCATGACTCACATGAGCTTAGAGTGTAAAGGTAATTATGAAATCATTCTTTGGGCCATCAATCATGCATAAACCTCATACTTCTTTACTCGAACTACATGGGTTCTGATACTTTTTCTAAACAAGGATACGTAGGTAGCCTATCTATGGGTACTATCCCAACTCTGAAATAATCCATGTCCATATGAATGACAATAATCTTCAAGTGCCCCGCTAAGCGTCTTTAAAACTAGTATGGTTGTCATAATGAAAAAGAGATCTCTATACAATGTATTGAAGGATACTATTGACTAAGAATCTTTAACAAATATATGTGATTCTTTATCAATGAATAACCTCAATTACATATAAAAGATTCTGTAAATCTCATACATATTAATAATTTATTGTAATATATAAAGGAAATCTCATTTTAATACTTGGTAATTTAATAAGGATTCACGAATATAACTCAAATCTCTAAAGAGAGTCCCAGAGTAGACAATAATTCCCCCCAAAAAGGTGTGGTGAGTCTGACCTCCCATCCTCTCGACCAATGAAAATTCTTAAGCCTCATCGGTTCAAAACTAATGTGCACATGCCTTTGGAAAGTAGGTCCAAATGGATATAGAATCATTGGATGTTTCCGGTTCTACGAACAAGCCCGTTAGAAACCGATTGGAATGTTTGAACCTTAAACAAAGGAGGTCATCCCCAGTTCTAAAGGAAACAATATGTTTGTTTTAATTAATAGAGTATAGGTATAAATGTGTAAAAGGATTTTCAGGGTTCTCCCTGGGTTTGGTGAACACTAGAGATTGTTTGTGTTTTTGTGAATAATTACGGGTGTTTTCTATCTGTGAGGGAATTTTCATGACATGAAATTTTTATACATCACGTATTAGTTGTCAGTAATATATCTTGAATTAAATCAATTCATGAATGTTTTACATGCTATGTATCAGGTTCATTGCGTGAAATGGCCAAAAATCCCGATTTTAATCCAATGTGATGAGTTTTTTACTATTTTTTCCTTTTATGGATTTCAAGTCATGAAATAGGGATTCATGGAATGTAATTATTGATGTATGTAGTTTTTAAGTGTATCATTCTTGATTATATTATAATTTGAATGAAATAATTCTCTCTCCTTACTATGATCTCTCCCCAAAGATTTTGGGGAACTCCTCTTCTTCTAGATCATTTCGTTCAATGATTGATATTCATTACGGTTTGATTATGTCTCTTAGAGTATGTGGTCTTTCTATTTCTTCACTTCCATTGATCATGGTATCACTATTTCCCAATGATTATGGATATGTTGATCTGGGATGATAATATTCTTGATCCTTTCTAGATTTGTTGTGTGATATTCTTTTAAATGATGCCCCTTGTGTTGTTTATGGGGCAGTGTGTGATTTTCATCAAGGTATGTTTTTATTTATCCACTCCTCTATCTACTTTTATTATTTAATTAATTTTAAGATGTAATGATTGATTCTAGGGCCTCTATTTTTATATTTACATTATTCTATATTAGTAGATCCCATTTTGGGAAAATGGGTGACCTAATTTCCATGTAGATGGTTCTTTATCTAGACTATGTTAGACGAATTGTATTGATTTTATTTTATAATTTGTTTTATATGTGAATTGGAATTATTGAATTGTGTGTGTGGAAATGGTTTTATTCTAAAATTTGGTCTTCTCTTTGTTTTTTTAAATTAAAAGTTATTTTTTAATGCATGATTTTGTTGAAATTTTTTGGAAAATTTATCCCATGGGAAGATTGGGTTGCTTATGTGGAAGGTGTATTAATAGTTATTATCCATTTATATTATAAAGGGGTTCACTCCTAGGGTCTTTCTTTTCTCCCAGACCTATTATTCTATAGAATTTTTATACCTATTGGTAGTTTCACTTGATAGGGTGTTCCTCTACTCAATTCATTCAATGAATATATCTAGATATTTAATGTGCATTGTTGTATATGTCTGTGTACATATATCCTTGCTAGCATGACCTATAGTGACCCTTGACGTGATATTACCTTTAATATTATTTTTATTGTATTTTATATGATAATATATATGTTATTTCATTTAACTACTTTGATGTATTTCAAATTATTTGAAACAATTTTAAAATCTTTATTTGGAACAATGGAAAATGGTGAAATTTTTTAACATGCTTTTGATATACAAAACTGTTTAACAATTAATAATTCCATGTTTTCTTACAAGTTGAACATGTTCTGATTGTCGTATAGAGAACCGATTTGGAACACCTAGGTGGGATCCTACTAATATTGTTTAAATCACACACTACCCACCCCTTCAACAGTGCATAGACCATTGTATATATTTTGATGTAGGTAAATACAAGGTGTAGTAGTGAGACAATGAGGTTTCTATCAAATGTTTCTATGTAGCCAGTGGGGAGATGGGGGGAATTTCCCATGATATCATATAGAGAAATTGTTTTGGTTTTAGTTGTCCTTCCTTTTTTTACTTTTATATTAGAGATTGTTATCCACTTTTGAGTTGTGTTACTTCTATTTTTTCTATCTTGATATGATATTTATTTCTTGTTTACCCTACCACTTTTTATTCCCATCATGTTTATATATATTCTTTATTTTATACATTAGGGTGGGTGAAATCATTCCCTTTGATTATTGTTGATTCTTGAGTGCAATTCGATAGCCTATGGTGATCAAGATTTCCCCTTAGGTATGCAATAGCTCGAGGTAGGTACTGATTTGAGAGGGTATCTTGTTTGGGTTCATCATAGTTTGGTATTATTGGGGGTTGGTTTGTTCCCAAGATTCCCTATCTTGGGAAGTTTATATACTAGTAATAGGATTTCTATAACATGAGAGGTAATATGTGGCGAGTTCTTGGAAAGATCATTCCATGAAGAGGATCAAGTTACAATATGATGTTTGGATGTCTATCTCCTATTTCATGTTACGGATCTTTATATTAGTATTTGGTTATTGATTTCTAGTTTAAACATAGATTATACTATTGTCTAATCATTTATTCTATTTTGGTGTTTAACAGTATGCCTAAAAAACATATTTTATGAGATCCTCAATATGATGAAGCATATGATCCTCAAGATAATCCACCTATATATCAAACTTTTATCAAGGATATCATGTAATAGTTAATAAGGTCGACCAAAATTCTCTGCAATTCGATAGCATAGTTGTTGAGGAACAACCATGAGCTATAGTAGATAAGAATCGATTACCATAGTTCTTAGGTAAGAAGTGACCATTCATTAAGGGTATGAATTAAACATAAGGTTAGGGGGATTGGATTAAGAATATTGATCGGATATTTGAAACACTGGATAAACCTAAGAGTATGAAGGTGAATTGTTTATTATTTAGACTTGATGGTACCAATAAGTTATGGTGGGATTCCAGGGTATATGAAGATAAGCATGCAGGCTTGGACAAGAATGGTTTCATGACTCTCTTATTATAGATGTTTTTTCCAATGTCTTTCATTATGGAGAAGTATTTGGAGTTCTTCTCATTGAAGAAGGGAGAGAATTTGGTGTTAGTGTACACCAATCATTTTATAGAGCTAGATAATGTTTCTCTATAGTTTATAAAGAATGACTAGATAAAGTCTCAAAAGTACCTATAGATTTTTCATCCATATATCATATCATATGTATTTATTCTGAATCTTTTAACCAATGTGGAGATAATAGATAGATAAATGATGTTAGAGATAAATATAGTAGTAATGGTGGGTTATTCTTCCCCTTCTCTTTTACCAAGTGGTAGCTTCAGATGTGAATAGAGGAAAAAGAAGAAGTGGTAAGGTCATCCCAGGAGTAGTGTTAGTAGTTCTCAGTTAAAGGCCTCCTATTCAACTTCAACAATAGATAATAGTATTCCCTAGTCTTGAGAACAACGTGTAATGGTTAGGAACCCTTGTCACTTTTATTTTAAACCTATGAAGATGTGTAATCGTTGTGGGTACTATTGTCATATGGAGAGTTTCTATTAGACTCTGTTTATTCCATTTCATTATAAGGCATCATCAGTTCCAAAGGATATTATGGCATATTCATATTCTTCAATTACTATAGGCCACAATAACCATGCTTTATGAGTGACTTACCTTTTCACAGTAGATGGTCTTCTAGAAGTGGTATATGCTGGTCTTGTGATAGTGATAGGTACCATCATTATTGCATCTTTAGTAGTGACAGATTTAGTTGATATAGGTGCCTCCCAATAATTTATATCTTTCTATTTTATTGATATTATTAAACTTAAAATATATCTCCTGTATTTTTTAAAATATTTATAAACACCTATTAGGAAAAGGGAAAAATCAAGGTTTTCAATGGGTGACTTGTTAATTGTTGATTGCTAATGCTCAGTTAGTTTGTGATTTCCTTATTCTCGATTTGGATTTGGTTAACATCATCACCAGGATGTATTTTCTTTTATCTCATCATGATGGGATTTATTATTATCAACAATGTGTCTCAATTATTTTGGAAAATATTACCTCTATAGTGTTTTATGGAGAGTGGGATCTGAGGTCTAGTCATGCAGAACCTTCTTGCCCGAAGTTGATGAATTTTTTATCTACTTTAACATTTGATCCTGATGAAATTTGACCTAATATTGATCTTACTAGAAAATATATCATATTCACATATTTAATATTGTAATTAAATTTTTATAAACCGACCATAGTGTTATTTTATGCGCAATTGTCACATTTTATGATTTTTGGTATTTTCAGCTTAGTTTCAAAAATGGCCTTATATTTTGAATTTAACTATTTTATTTTATTCTGTGTTTCATCCATAAAATTTTCTAAAATGAATAAATTTTGGAATCCCTTTTTTAGGCTTCCATTATTCGTTTTATTCATTTAATCCTTCAGTACTCCAAGCTTAATCCACCATTTGGATGCCAAAAAATATGTCTGAATCTAGGCCTCTAAAATTGTGCACAGATCAGGTGATTTTTAATATTATGCCCATATATATTAAATGTAAAAACAAAATGATATCAAATTCCACTTTAATAGAGATTAAATTAGTTTTAACAACTATTATTAAGTTGTATGCATGTTATTCTATAAATTTCATGGTCATATATGCATTAGAATTTAGAATTTTGGAAAATAAAGAGTCTGGATGAGAAGAATAAAGTACCATAGTAAATTGGTTATATCTCTTTCCAAACATGACCAATGAATCCAAAATGTTTTTGGTTTAAAATATTTTATATGAACTAAAAAATTTTAAGAAGTAACATTTCCCAAATTATGGAATTTAATGGTCTATCCACATGGAAACGTTATGAGGACATATTTTGGATCCAAATTTTCTCACTGTATCACTATAAATATATGTCTTAGCTCCCATTAAAAAGGATATCCATTTCAGGGGGTTAAGGTGGATTTTTTGTGTAATAGTAATTTATAATTTTAATATATATTATTTTATTACACTTATTCATTCTTCTCTTCTTAAAGTTCTTTTATTTTACGCTATTCTCCCGTCTTGTTCCCTTCTCAACTCCACTAAAAATAGAGAACTAACCTTGGAACATGTTTAGGGGAGGGAATAGTGGAATTATATAGTTTTATTGAGCATAATTTTATATTTATTTATTTAATAATATAAATTTTTGTGGTGTTTAAAATGATTACAACTGAATTCTCCCCATCTTCTCTACCATGATATTCTACTTCTCGTTTATCATTCTCATTCACTTCACTATATGTGTCGTGCATATGGTGGAGCATTGGATGATTGGCGATGGTCAGTGAATATTCCTAAAGATTATTATAGAAGAGTATTACTTCTTATTAAGAGGTATACATATGGGGTAATCACATATAAATGAGAGGGTGTACTGTGACTGGTCTAGATCACTACATTGAATTGAGTATTGAGATTCTTTTGAATAATGATATCAAACAACGTAAACACCCAATAACGATTGCCTTCCTTCATTATATCTAACATCATTCTGTATTTTATTTCCATTTATATATATATATATATATATAGTATTTTATATTTCAGTTATTTCAAAAAACCAATCTATATTACTATATAAGTTATCCTTATATTTGTTAGAGTATAATAGTGACAATAGAATTGTAGTGTGTGTGCGGTCTCCATGAAAAATACCCTAGTTGGAAAATATATATTTCATACATAGGTAAATAAAATATTTACTGGGGTGAAATTACTAAATCTATATCATCAATTTGGATCCATTTCTAGGGAGTTCAAGACTAGTGTACACAGTTTTTCATAAAAACCCAAAAATATCAAAAATATCAAAAAATAAAAAACACCTTTATTGAAACAAATTTATTTCATAGGTAAAGATGAATTATTTCAATAATATTTCTTATGATTTTATTAATGATTAATTTTATATTATGGAATATAACTTTATTATTCAAATGGAAAAAATGAATTGAAAATACAAGAGGATTTCAAAATTCTCAAAAAAGTAACAAGTAAGTAGAATCGCTTGATACTGAAGTTGAAGAAGTTAAAGTAATATGGTTGGAAAAAACAAAAGAAAAAAAATTAATAAGAATAGGTTAAAAATACATGTACATTTTAAGTTGAAGAACCCAAGGAATACATGACGATTCAATGTGATGATCCAATCATCTCACCTTGGACATTTCTTGAAGAGGTTCCTGAAGATGTCATGCCAGATGATAAAACTATGAGTGATCAAAATTATTTAGATGAACATTGGTTATATTTTTTTGAATACCAAAAGTTATCTGATCAAAAAATATTTTACAAAGAAGAATCATTACCTCTATACCTATCTCTTTCTATGGAATAAGATAATGAAACTTGTGTTGAGGCATAATTCCTAGTGGTGTTTCCTAAATATATTGACATTAAATGTGTTTTAAATGATGGGGAAGATAAGATCATTTAATATAATTGTTTTAATTCTCATAAAAATGAAACTCACAGTAATATTCCCCTTCTAAAATTTATGGATGTAGTAGATTCTCCCACACAGGACCTAGAGGAAGTCATCAAAGTTGTGTATGAAAAAGAAGATGACTCATTCTTTATCATTCCCCTAACATTCCAGTTATGCCACATCATAATGGGGGAGGAGATGATGTTATCATTCCATAAATTCATATAATACATATACAACATAATATCAATAGAATAAATAAGTTATTGTGGTTCATAGTAATGAAACCCCATCCACCATCATATTGGGGTTAAAACACTATAACAACCTGACTAGGGGCATTAAAAACCTAGCACCCACATGGGGGGGTCAAACCAAGAATTATATATATTAATTCCCCTCTATATTTTTATTTATTTATCTCATTTTTTTATTTTTTTATTTTTGGTTTAAGGTGGTATCAGCTAGGATCATAACTCAAGGTTACCACATCAACAACAAAAGAGGTTGTGTCTTTCCATTTATTTTTTTTCTACCCAATTAAAATTGTACATGAAAATATTTATCTAAATTGAACTGAAATTGAGGGTAGTAAATGGAATAATGGTGGTGGTATTTCAATCTACTTTTCGGATTTATGAATGTTCTTCCATTTTTTTATTGTTTTCTTTTTTGGAATTGTTCATGTTTTTCATTCCATTTTTTGGTGTATTTTAGGATTCTTGAGCTGAATTAAATGCTTTGGAAAAATAAAAATATCTTGGTATTTTTGGATCATAACTTGATTTGAATGTTTGTGGATTTAAATGATTTTTAATGGAATTTGTTTCTCTATTTATGATATTTTTATTTGATGGAGTCTTATTGATTTTGAAACTCATGTGCACTAGTAATTCCCAAATTGAAAATCCTTTCCAACACGAGAGGTTTATAAATTTTTTTGACATATTCATTACATTTATATTTATCTTGAGAGGCTTGAGACATGTTTTGTGATTATTATCTTTATTTTTTCCTCTCGTTCAATGATTTTAGTGTTCATCAAATGTGTCAATTATGATTTAGTCACCACATTAAAATAACTTTTTTGCATTTAACTCTCAATTGGACTAACTTTACATCTGACCTTTATTGAGCCCTTATAATCCATGAAATACCTTATTTGGAATCCAAATTACAATCCAATGATCAATTTATTAACTTTTATATGAGTTAAATTCATTATTATTATTGAAGTCAAGTATGGGTTAGAGAAAAATATGAGATGTATTTTTCTTTCCTGAAAAATCTTTTTGAGCTAAATTAAAAGTGTTTCTATATTTATTGTTGATTTAGTGGAAGACAATTCATGATAGAAAGATGGATTGGCGTCCCACATATCATTACAAATATGGTTTGACTATTCACTAATTTTTGAAGATCAAAATTTGACTATCTTTTTTCGTAGAAAAATTATTCTGAAGTAAAAATTCAAATATGAATACTAGCTGAAACAATTATAAAAATCAGCGAAATAGGGAAGAAATTTATCATTAATTCTGAAATTCCCATTATGAAATTCCGAAGTAAATTATGATTTTTTTGAGGTGATTACGTTTATATATTATTTAGGAGCACACCATTCTTGAGAAAACAAATTTTCATGAATTTACATTACTTTAGAACCCAACTAACCTCATTCTACCATAGATGTTTTTACATTTAAAATCATCCTTCCAGAGGAATTAGAAAAACACATAGAAAATCCTTCATGATTGAAACATTTTTTAATATATTAAGTGGAGATATTATGAGGACATTAATCCAATAAAAATCACAAATTTTCCTTGGAATGAGAAAAACTCCACATAAAAAATCCTTTAGTTAATAGAGAAATGTTTTTATAATGAGGTATGTCCGACATGAACATGTGGATTAATATGAAATTGAATATATTTTTATTATTTTTTATTATTTAGGGAGTTTTAATCTATGTAAGAGTCATGATAGTTACTTGTATGTGATACTTGAGCTATGTTGACATTTATACTATGAGAGGTTTGTTTTGACCTTAGTATTAGATTATTTCCCAAGAGTGCAATGGTTAAGAGTGTGGTAGTGATGAATCTATCATTTTAAAAAAAATCTATAATTAAATGTTTATAAACAAAACATAGAGTTATTTTATTGGGAATTGTCACAGTTTATGGTTTTTTATTTAGAGATTAATTTCACAAATTTCATAATATTTGGAATTTAAACATTTTATTTTATTCATTATTTTAGAAATAACTTTTTAAAAAATTAATGAAATTTTTATTCTCATTGTTTAGGATTCCATTAATCTTTTTATTCATTCCATCCCTCTATAGCCTAATCTCAATCCACCATTTGGGGGCCAAACAATAGCTCACAATATGGGCCTATAAAAAATGCACAGATCAAGTGAATTTTGTCTTGGGAACATATAACTTAAATTTAAAAACAAAATTATCTCATATTTTATGTGAAGATAGAAGAAATACTATTTAACAACCTTTATTAATGTTTCCACTCATGATTCCTTCATTTTTCATGGCTATAAATGCGTTGTAAATATGATTTGTTGAATATGAACAATCTATAATGGTATAATAATGTTTCAGAGAAAATTGGCTATATCTCTCTCCAAACATGGAAAATTAATATGAATTTATTGGGTTGAAATAGGATACAAAATTGAACAAATTTTAAGAAGTTAATTTTAAAATATTCTACAATTTAATGGGTAATCCATAGGGAAACATTCATAGGACATATTTTGGAGCCAAATTTTCTAGCTTTTTGCTATAAATATGTGTCTCAACTCCCCTAAAAAGGATATATATTTCAGAGGCTTAAGATGGATTTTTTTCAATAATAGTTCTTCATAATTTTAATATATATTATTCCAGTATTATTCTTCATTCTCATATTCTTTCATTTATTTTATTTTATATTTTTCTGTCACTGTGTTCCCTTATCAACTCTATTAAAAATGGAGAATGAACCTCATCACTTGTTCGACGGAGGGAATATTGGATTGATTGGGTTTTATTGTGCTTAATTTTATATCTATTTATTCAATTATTGTAGTTTTTGTGTGTTTAAAATGATGATGATGATCAGTCTCCCCATTTTATCTACTATAGTATTTTTATTCTCATTTATCATTCTCATTCCCTTCACTATTTGTGCCATAAATAGACTGGGGCATGGCATGAGTGGTGAAAGTCAGAAAAGAGGTATCCAATATAATGTCCAAAATAAGATTAACCAAATATTCATAAGTCTTAGTATGGGGTAATGAAATTTCAAATGATAGTGTGTATTGTGACTGGTCTAGATCTCTATATTTATATAAGTATTGGGAATCGATTTATCAATGATATAAATCACCATTAACTCCCAAGATCAATCATCTTCTTTATTTCTATCTAACATAATTTTTAATTGAATTTTCAATTATATATATATATATCATATTTTATATTTCATGTATTTTGAAACCCCAATATATATTACTATATAAGTTATCTTTATATTAGTTAGAGTATTACAATGATAGTGTGTGAGCGGTCTCTTTGAGATAAACCCTCGCTGGGAATTCTATATTTCATTCTTAGGTAAATAAAATATTGATTGGGGTGAAATTGATTAATCCATATTATCATTCCCCACTATTGTTCAGAATTTTCCTCAATCATTCCCAGATTATTTCATTATTATTCCCCTATAGAGGAAGTTAGAGTTTACGATTGACCTAGTGTCAGGTATGAAGCCAATTTTGATACCCTCTTATCAAATTGAATGAACATAGATTAAATATATCAATATTCAGTTGGATGATTTAATTCATAAATATTTTTCACCCTAGTGTTTATCCTTAGGTATCTCTTTTTCTCTTTTCTAATATGGTATATAGTTCACTCTGAATGTTTGTGGGGTATTGGAAGTTTAACTGAGTAACACTTAAGAATAAGTATCTCTTACCCTATGTGGATTATTTTTTGGACCAATTAAAGGGAGAAAAGTAGCTTTCATAGACTTTTTTTGTTCACGCTATAATCATCTCATATTTTGGGAGTCTATTATACCAAATATGGATTTCAAGAGAAAGTATATCCTTTGAAAACATATGAGAATATTCATATAGTTTCACCAGTATGCTTGGGGGGATGTCTCATGCATGGTTACAACCATTGTTTAGTTATAATAATCTATCCATTTGTCCATTCTGCTAGGTCATTAGTTGGATGATGAGTTTAGGGAAATTCAAGAAACCTAATATGGTGTGGAGATAATTTCTGGTTGGTCTCTCTATTCAAATTGTATTCTCCATTTTGGGGATCCTTTTTTCATCCCATCATCTTTGATTAGATCTATTTTTTTCAATTACCATATCTTTCTATAGTACATTAATATGATCACTACAATGATATATTATAACATGATACAACAATTCTGGTGGCCGAGAATGAAGCAATACATTTTAGATTATGTCTCTCATTGTTACACCTACCATTATATAAAGGAAGAGAATATAAAACCCTCTATTTTTCTTCATGTGCATTCAATTAAAAATATTAAATTGGGCGAGGTGTCCCCAGAACAGTTTTCTGGTTTTCCATAATCTATAAGGGAGGAATGCTATCTAGGTGGTGATCGATCGATGGAAAAATTCTTCTGACGTCATTCGAATCAAGGATGCCACAATAGTTAATGATCGGGGAAAGATGTATATGTAAGATATATTGAAGTTACAAGGGGTTCCTTATATGAATGTTTCATATAGGGATCCTAAGGTTACCTCATGGTTCTCAAAGATTCTCTAAAAGGTTATGGGGGTTCATTTCCGGTTGAGTACAATTTAACTTCTATAAACAAATAGTCAAATAAATAATACTATTCATATCTTGGAGGATATTCTTCGTGCTGACATCTTGGATTGTTTTCAATCAGGGGCTAGACATCTGGGAATGGTTTATTTTTCTTATAATAATAGTTATCAGTTGACAATAATAATAGTTACTTTTCAAGATTTTAATGGTTTCCTAGGCAGATCACCACTTTATTGGGAATAGGTGGGAAACCCCTCTTTAGTGGGATTAAGTCTCATTTATGAGATTCCATCAAGGATTCAAGATATACATAATTGTTAGGTTATATATCAAAGTTAGTAGAAATCATATACAGATCTTCAAAATCATATTTTGGAGTTTTCCATAGGTGATCGGATTTTCTTGAGAGTTTCTCCTCGATTGGGTCATCATTATCTTAAAAGAAAGGTGAATTTGTCTCCAAGATATGTTGGACCATTTGAGATCACTGAGAGGCTTGGGTTGGATTTTTATCAATTGGAATTTTCGGTTTAGTTGATGGGTATTCATGATGTTTTCCAAATATATTGGATTTATAAGTATCATCCTGATCAATCTCATATTTACAGTTCATAAGATATTGAGTTAGATTCAAATGTTATGTTGTTGGGAAACCAGTTGATATCATTGACTCTGAGGTGAAAGAATTTCTTGGGAAGATGATTCTGTTGGTTGGAGTTTTATAGAGACATAGATCATATTCTCATGAGACATAAGAGTATGAATTGTTGTTGGGGGAGAAATGGATTCACCTCTTTCAAAAAATCATTCTTCCACATAAATTTAGGGGGAAACCATTCTTATGGTGGGGAGCTTGTAACATCCAATTGAATTACTTTATATATTTCTCATCTCTTTTATCATTTCCCTCATTATTTGGGAGTATTTCGGGCTTGCCAAAGTTGAAAGTCTTTTTTTACTTGGAAAATGACCTAAGTATGGGGATGTATGTTTTTTGGAATTAATTTGTTCTGTATATAAACATTTCAAAGTATTTATTGGGTTCTAAGAATGTTCAGAGAACATTGATGATTTTTTGGGTTTTTAGTATAGAATATATAGTGATTTCTATCTGTTGTTCTTTTTCATGATGTAAACATTTTATATGTTGTTTATTAGTTTTCTGTAAGATGTTTCTAATTAGTTCATGTCATGAAAGGTTTACTTACTGTGAATTAGGTTCACAACCTGAAATATCCAAATCATGATTTTAATCCATAGAAATGAATTTTTTGGAATGTTTTCCTTTATTGGATTTTATGTCTCAAAATAGAGACTCACGATGTGTAATTATCACAGATTATATCTTTTAGGAACAACCCACCTGATTCTATTTTTATTCGACCATATTCTTTTCTTCTCTGAACTAGGAGAACTCTCGAGAGATTTTAGGGATCTTTACTCCTTTTGAATCATTTTTTAGTGATTAATCATCATTGTGGTTGGTCTACAACTCTCCTGAAATGTGATATTCTTTCTTATTTACTATCTTTAATCACGATAGCATTTTTCCCTATATTTATGGATATATTGATCTATGATGATAATATTCGTGATTATTGTTATATTCATTGTGTGATATTCATTTGAATGATTACCCCTATGTTAGTTGTGGTGTGTTGAGAGAGTTTATTTAAGGTATACTATGATTTTTCCTCTCCACCGACCAATTTTTTTCTTGAATTAATTATGAGATGTCATGATTGATTCTAGGGACTCCATTTTTTCCTTTATTTCTTTCATGTTGGTGGATACCATTGTAGGCATTTGTGACTCATGTATGAGGTAGGAGGTTTCATCTCTACCATATATTGGATGAACTATATTTCTCTAGTTTTATAAATAAAATTATAATTCAATTGTCATGATTTAATTTTGTGGGTGGAAATAGGTATTTGAGAAAATATGTTTTCCCACTTTTAGTAAAAGAAAATGTATTTCTAAAAAATTGAAATTTATTTTAAAATTGTTTTAAAATCATGGTTTTGATGAAATAGTTTATAAAATATTTCACATGTGAAGCCTAGGGTACTTAGGTTCAAGGTGTAGTAATAGTCCTCTTTTGTTGATACTATCAGGGTGTTCAGTCATGGGTTGTTCGTCTACTCATCAAGTATATTTTCCTAGGGACTTATTTGACCTATTTGTAGGTTCTCTTACTGGGGTGTTCTTCTTCACTCTATATTAGACTCATATATTTGGAAAATTGATGTGCACTATTATCTAGGTCCAGGTAAGACTGTCCTAACTAGTTTCAACTGTAGTGATCCCTGGAATGATGTTACATATTTTTAGATTTTTATTTTATTTGATAAAATATGATATACATTCTTTTATATAACATCTATGAAATATTTAAAATGGTTTAAATGTGTTTTACCAACTTTATTTGGAATTGTGGAAAGCGGGGAAATGTATTACCATGCTTTTGATATAAAAAACTATTTGACTAATTATTATTCCTAGTTTTTTTTAAAGTTGAACATGTTCTGATTATTGTATAGAGAATTGATATAGAAAACATGGGTGGGATCCTTATTTTCCTTTTTATCCCACACCCTATGTACCCCTTTGGTAGTGTGTAGACTATTGCATGTCTTTCAAAATAGGGAAATAAAAGGCACCAAAATGAGGGGTGATGTTTCTATTAGCTAGGATTCGTTAGATGGTGGTGAGAAGCTGGGAGTTTACCATGCTATTAAATATAGTATATGTTTCAGTTTTAGTTTATCTATTCTATTAGAATGTTATCTTAGATATTTTTGGTAACTTTTGAGTTGAAATTATTCTATTGTTTCTCTTTTTATATGACATATATTTATTATTCACTATTATATTTTTTCCTTCTAATTATGTATATATATATATATATAACTTTTAGTCTATTTCACTTTGGGAGAAATAATTTCCTCTGGTTTTTATTGATTCTTGGGTGATAGTCTTTAGCTCATGGGGATCCGGAATGCCCTTCGGGTATGTGTCAGATTGGGTTATGTACCAATTTGAGAGGGTATTTGGGACGGGTTCATCACATTATTTCTTCATTTAACCTAAAAACCATGAGAGTTTCTTTATATTGGATATTTTTATAACCAAAGGAATAATATATTAAATCCTCACGAAATTAATGTGGTGGTGTCAGGACCCCCTCCCTCCAAAGATAACACAATAAGGGGAGAGAGATAATGATCCCCTGAGTCCCACCTTCAGTAGGCCCCAGGTAAGCGACTAGAACCAAGGGTATAAAAATCTCACAATATGGTAGATATTGCCCTTTATATGGAAACGAGATCAAGAGATAGAATGAATCATCCACGATAACTCCAAGACATAATATAAAATAGAAACCCAATCCATCCCACATACAGGTACAAATATAATTGATATAGATGAATGTCTCCAAAGTAAATACCCAAAAGTATATCTAAAGTAGTGATATATCAACTATGAAGGGTCCTAACTAGTAATTTCAATCATGGTTAATGTAATAACCCTAGAAACCTGAAAATAGTTTTCTATAAGCAGGGTGAGCATACAAGTATACTTAGTATAAAAAACTCAAGTCTCTTGTCCACATGCGAATGAAGCATACTAATGCACCTATGAGAAAATAGGAGAACCAAAAAACATCTATCAGAGCATACTAACCATCCATACCTCTCTAGGGAATGCTCACCAAATAATGAAAACCATGATATATAGTACGAAGTAAATAACATCAATGATAGGGTACCCTACACCACATTCCTGTTGATTAGACACAATCACACCCCAACAACAGATGTCTCAATGCTCCCACATATTTTAAATATACCACAACACATCCCAACCACAAACACCTCAACCACACACTATATAAAATCCTACCTGCACACACATGGGCCACACACCACAACATATCCTTCCCACACACACACGGGCCACGCATCACATCAAATCTCATCAAATAACATTTTTATGACACCTGGAAAAGCACATCACAACTCATCCCAAAGACACCTAGGACACCACATCACAAATCTCCCAAAAAAGCTTAGGCCATCATCACCTTGAAGAGGTGGAAGGGAAGAGTGGGTGTCTAGCCATCCATCCTCCCACTGGGATGTGGGGAAAGACACCCCTCACATGAATATGAGGGAGTTCAAGAACATAGTACTCAATTTGGGTGTGGTTTGTATTGAAATCAAAAGGAATATACAAATGTATATATATATATAGTATCAAACACTCAATCCCAACCTATGGGTTATCAAACACCAAGCCAACTCACAAAACCATCACATTTTTTACCACCTCTAAATGAAGAACCCCACACATAATGCCACAAACCCCAAATAACATTTACAACCAATTTCATTCAATCACTCCATTCATTTTATTTTTTAGAATCACCCACATTTAACCACACAACCCCCCCCCATTTAATTATTCATTAACCTCTTTTTATCCCATGTCATCTCAATAATTTTAAATAATTATTTATTTATTCCATCACTACTCAGGAATCTGACATAATGAAACCACCTCCTCACCATCCCAGAAGCATGTTTGAACAAACCACCACCTCATGGAACCAAAAGAATAGTAAAAAACCACATCTTCAGAACACACAAAAAATAATAGCCACACAAGCCACCACATTACCACCTCAAAAATACAACCAAACAAACCATCTCCTCACCACCCTAAAAGTACACCCAAATAAACCACACATTTCTCCACACCCCATTGCAACCACACATTATCATCCCATAACCACAGACACACATCGAAACAAATTAATATCATTTTTAAATATTTAAGAAGTGGATTTTAGCACATTTCACATTATTTTGGGGGAGTTATCACACAATCCATAATATTTGGATAAACATTTATTAACCTGACATAAGTAATTAACTAATTTCTATATTTGGGTGATATCACAAGAATCACAACCAAGGAAGAAATCTCAACACATATATACATCGCAAAAAAATCCTCCAATGACCATAATTTTTAGCGGGCCACCAAGCCCGAAAAATTCAAAACATCACAATATAATATAAAAGTAATAAAATCATGGGAATAAAACCACTTTCACCCATTTAAATTCAATTGACCAATTATTTTTCTTTCATTAATCCATCACAAACATAATCCATAGGTAAAAAAATAAAACCCCTCTCATATGTTACACAATAAGGAGAAATGAGGGAATACATGCCTCAAAGAATTTTTCTAACTTTTTGCGCACCGAAGAACCACAACTGCACCATGAGAACCATGAATCAACCTATACCGCCCCAAGGATCCATCAAAATGAATCCCAAACCAAAATTCACCACTACAAGAAAACTCTAATGAATATTGGAAGGAAATGTGTGAAAATGAGAGGATAAATCACCACCGATCAAAGAAGGGAGCACAAGGAATGATCCCCTTCAAAATAAATCTCCAAACACTAAAGGAGAAGGTTTTAAGACACATCGAATAAGAGAAGAGCCACTGGCCATAGGCTTGGGAGAAAACCCAAGTGGCTGAAAAACATTAAAACTATATAGTGTTGGGGAAATAAATGACATGTCATTCCCTTTGATGGTGTGTAACTATAGGATTATAGGTTCTTCCAAAAAATGCATCTACTTTTTATTATTTACCCCTAAAAAGTACATCTCATGAATTTTACATGGAAAAGTTGTGAAAACTACTTTCATATCATCTAATACACTTACATGATATGTATTTCCTGCAGTAGTTCCACTTCGCCTCCATCTTCCACTGAAAAATCATAAAACCACACACAAACACCTCCAACCACCAAAACCAGTGTAGTAATAGACTAGAAGGGAAAATATCGTTACATTAAAAAAAAATCAAAAAATTATCTCCCAAGAGAATAAAAAACCAATCCCAGAAGAAAGACAGGTCCAAAAACCTACACCATGATATACCACTCATGATTCTTATCACACCTCAAACATTACCACAATCTAAACACACCAAACCAAATGGCCACAAAACACACTACACAGACACATCACCAAAACCCCAATTTTCCTCCTCTCACACAACCAGACTACCACAAATCCATTTCACAACCAAATAAATTACACTATTTCAAAAACAAAATTCATGAAATTCCATCATCCGTGTCAAGACACTATCCACTCGGGACAACACTGACTTTTCCTCACAGGTTCAATCACATCTCAATTAATGTATATCAATTAGGAATAGGGTCTTCCCCTTTTCATGTGTCGGGAATATATCACACATAATACTACACCCATCAGAAACCAAGTTAAATAGATCATATGATAAAAAAATGTTCAAACATTACATCATAATGAAAAACAGAGAAAAAAAAACTCAATAAAACTACAGGTACTAGGAAATCATTTGTACCTCTCACTCATAACAAATCCTATCTTGAACACCATGCCTCCACAACACTAAAACCAAAGAAATGTTCTATTCATGTAGTGCATTATCATGGTGATCCTAGATCTCTATTGGTCACTCTACAAACGTCACTTCACCCTCAATACCCGACTCTCCCTAGTCATGAACATGGAGGTCGTCATTAAGATACCTATAAAGCTAAGAGATGTTTGATATGTCATGGATACTGTACAACTATAGTGAACATAACCACTAGTACATAACTTTTCAAACTCAACCCAACACCTAATAGGGGCCAAAAAACATGGTAGAAAGTTTACTCCCTCTACCAAACCTCCGCCCCCACGTTGAGGGGAAACCTTCAAAACATGTGATCGCAAAACTCAAACTCTAAGGGCCTCCTTATATGATCAAAATAAGGCTTATTCTAGTTTTGAACTACTTTTATCCTCTCACGAGTGAGCTAAACATTCTCTATCGTGATCTGGACCACATCAGGACAAAGAACAGTTGTCTCTCCATCCTCTGTCTAGTATAATAGAGAATGACATTGTCTCTCATACAAAGACTCAAACAGAGCCATGAAAATGGAAGAGTTATAGGTATTTTTATAATAAATCTTTACCAAATTTAGGTTTTGTACCCAAGATTTACAAATTTCCAACACACACACCTGCAACATATCTCCCAGTTATTAGATAGTTTGTTTTGTCTTCCCATCTTTATGTGGGTGGAAAGTAGTGTTGATGTGTAACTGAGTTCCAAAACCATGTTGTAATACCCTCTAGACTCATGAGGTAAACCTTGCATCACGATATGAGGCAATGGACCTTAGAACTCCCTGAAACTTCACCAGCCCATTCACATACCTCATAGCCAAGTCATCCACTACACCCGACTCCTTGATTGCTATGAAAGGAGGTGATTTCATCAATTGATCCATGACCATCTTGATATCATCACATCCTACTAGAGCTCTAAGTTACCCTAGGATTAAATCCATCTAGATGTAGTCTAATTTCCACTTGGGTATATCCTAATCTTGTAACAAACACCAAGAATATAATGATCTACCTTTACCTATAGGAAAACGCATCACTAAGCCACAAACTCCACCAATGTCTGTTTCATTCAAGAACACCAAAACAGTTCTATCAATACTTGATAAATCATAGAAAATATTGGTTGTACCACCAAATGTGAGCTATGAAATTGAATAATGATTCCTTTATACTTTTTTATCTAGAAAAACATCCTTTCACGAAACAACTATTGGTTCTGGCCATCGTACCACCATCACTCTAGAGCATCACCATAGCCAAAATTAATGCACAAACACCTATACCTCTATGTATCCCCTACTAAGAATCCTCCACTTACTGCATTAGAGAAGATTGCACCATCATCTGATGAAATATATTCTACTGACATCTACCATTACATCAACGTTCAAGGATTCAAAATCCTCCATTTCTCTCTAAGAATCCCCATAATCGTGAACTACAACCTTACATGAATTCATAATCAAATCATCATCCATAACATTACTCTTTACTAAGGTGTAGGAGATCTCAAAATCATAATCCTGATGAAACTATATCCACCTCTGATGTTGTAGATTTAGATCAGAATGAGAAAATAGATACCTCAAACTCTTGTGATCTCTAAAGACCGAATGCTCTCTCTAATGAGGTAATGTCACCAAAACTCTGTGAAAACACAAACGGATAGGGATCTAGATCATGGGTGTCATAGTTACACACATGGGGGCAAAACTAACTTGACCCATAAAATACCACTACATGCTGCCACATTAGCACTCATCCCAATACCATAGGGGAAGTGTCAAAAAACACCACAAATATCACCCCTTCCACTGGAAACCAAATCAATGGAGCACTAACCAACATCCCCTTTAGTTAACTGAATTCTACCTGGCACATATCACATCACAAAAAATATATTTCCTTCCAAGTAAAAGTAGTAAACGGGGATCTAGATTGAGATAAATTAGTACAAACCTTCGATAATAGCCTACGATACTAAGGAAACTACAAACTTCCGCCACATTCTTGGGTGATACCCTAGAAACAAATTCTTCAACCATCGATGGTTCTACTATCAAACCCTACTGAGATGCGACATTCTCTATGAAATAGACATCTCATGCCCAAAAAATACACTTGGAGAAATTTCTATAGAGCTGGTGGTGCTGAAAAACCTACCTGACAGCTCAGAGATGCTTGAAATGCTCCTCTTATTACTTTTAGTATATTAAAATATCATCGATGAATATAACGAAGACCTGATCTAGGAACTCACAAACATGGATTTTATAAGCCCCGTGAACATGAGTGGTGTGTTCATAAAAATATATGGATTATCTAAGAACTCTAAGTATCCCTACCTACACCTGAATGTATCATTTAGGATGTCCTACTCCTTCAACCTCAACTGGGAATATCTTGACAACATATGGATCATAAAAAATAAACCTTCCCTTCTCATCAGGTCTAAATGATCCTCTATCCTTAGAAGAGGGTAACAGTTTTTAACATAACTAGATTCAACCTCTAATAGTCTATGAACAACCCCATACCACAATAACACTTCTTGGTGAACAACAAAAGAGATCCTCACAGAGACACACTTTGCCGAATGAATCCCTTCTACGTGAGAACATCTATTTGAATCCTCCAATCCTATAACTATAAAGGTGACATCTAATAAGTATCCATAAAAATTAGAGAATCATTAGGCTATAAGTATATCCCAAATTCATCATCACATTGAGGGTGTAGCACCATAACCTCCTTAGAAAAAACATTCAGGAAGTCCCCAATGACACTGGGAACCTCTACCATACCATCATCCATTGATTCCACCAAAAACTCATCCAATAAGGAAATAAGGGTCTCCACATGCCGAATACCCACATGAAAACTCCCCTCATAAGCATTCAATAACAAAAAATATGGAATACAACCACTTTATGTTGGGGATGACATCGGATGGCTAAATATATAGTAAGAAAATATCCCCATTGGATTGATGCAATCCCAATATTAGTCTACACCCACAACAAACATAAAACAAGATGGTCTTGACTATAACTATCATAGTGAACAATAGGTGTACGAGAATTCTCTCTATGTATAGTCCCATAGCATGGGATGGAGTATGTGAAATAAAGGATTATGAAGCTTCTGAATCAAACAAGGCACAAACATGGGTACTAAACAAATTGAGCATACCTCTAATGATATATGGCCCCTCTGTAACTACTTCTTCCACTATGTGAAACTGACTAGGCCCATCTCCTCTACCTATCTACTAATGACCACCTCCATGACCACGCTCAGGTATCACTCTCTAATCAAAAGTGACATCCTGAGGTCAGCCTCTACCTTATATATCTCACCTCAATAGAGAAAAAACCTATACCCCCTACTGCTAAAATGTCATCACTGGAAACTATTGCTAAGGCTGGAATAGTACCTATACACCTCCACAAAACTGAGCTTGGGGAAACACTGGGCACTAGTTCTAGTGATGGCCACAAACCCCTTAAAAAACACTGTCACAAAACTCCCTAGAAAATCTCTAAAACCATTGGCCCCAGAAGGCTTGAAAGGAAGCTACTGAGGTTGTGTCCTTACCAGTCAAAACCTTAAAGTCCCTAACCCTTGGGACCCACCACAAATAACCTTACCCCTCGAGGAACCCTACTGGTTTCCCTATCATAGAAAACCTCCTCACATGTACATCCGCTCGATCACGTCTACCTTCTTTTGAACCTCTGGATACATTGTAAATGTAAAAGAAGCTTTTATAAACTAGATAAAAGGATGGGGTGCCTCCTCAAGAAGTCTCTCATGAGAATCCTCATTCAAAAAAAAGATATATTGAATATTTTAAAAGGTCCTCGACCTTGATTCCCAGCTCCCACACAAACATTCCTCCTTGATGAAGAGAAAGAAGCTCATGTCTGTTCACTACCTTCATGGTTGACAAAAGGAACTCTTCATAGATTTACTTTGAGAAGTTGATCCACAATATGTATACCTCCTTCTTATCTCCCTGATATAGATTCATCCACTAACATGTAGCTCCTCAAATCTGACTGACTGCAAAAGGGTCCCAATACTCTATTGGGGCCCAAGTCAAACTACATGTGATCTCACGATCCTCCATCCATCTCTCTATCTCCACATTTGAAACAGTACCCTCATACTTCCCCAATGATTTCTACTATTAATCAAAAAACAACATATTTCAGTGATCATCATCCTCAACATGATCATCCTTTTGAACCTCGACTACCTAATCCACACATGCACAATGAATAGGTTCCATGGATGAAAAGAAAACAAATATTTCCTAAGACCGGTAGTGTAGATTTTTATTAAGATTTACTTTAATTGATTTTATTTATTTCATCAATTTTAACCTACCCAAAATAACTTAGTTCAAATAGGAACAAAATTCATTATGATGCATGTACCTATCATAGGTCTCTACCCTATATGTGTGATCATTTCACTTGGTCATTAAATAAGCTCAAAGTATGTTCACTGAATTAGGGGGGGAGGCTAAAATCTAGTGTCCTAGCCAGTCTCCCAAGAATGTGTCACAAATATATGTCAAATAGAACTTTTTACATACCAACCCATTAAAAACTCACATTACCTAACTCCGTCCTATATCTAAACCATCACCTTTGATACCACTCTATCATGACCCCTCCCTCCAAATATATCACAATTAGGTGTGAGAGATAATGGCCTCCGAGTCCCACCTCTAGTAGGTCCTCGGTTGGTGACTTACACAAATGTTGTACAAATCTCACAATATGGTAGGCATTACCCTATATAGAGAAATGATATAGGGAGATAAAGTGATTCATCCACAACAACTCCAAGAAATAGTATAAAAATGAAACACAGACCATCACACACACATGTATAAATAGAACAGATACAGATGAAAGTATCTAAATTAAATACCCAAAAGTAATGCTAAAGCAGCGACACAACAACTATCAAGGGTACAAAATACTAATGTCCGGAACAATCTATGTAATCCCACTAGAAACATAAAAATAGATTAATATACATATGGTGATCATTTAAGTATACTCGGTATGAAAAAATTCAAGTCTCTCATGCCCATGTGAAGAAATAATACTAATGCACCGATTGGAAAATAACAAAACCAAACAAAACCAATCAAGGCATACTAACCATCCCAGAATCACCACAACAGGCTGAAAAAATAACACAAACCATGATATTTATTATAAAGTAAAACACATCAAGGACAGGGTACCCAACACCACTTTCCCATTGATTATCCACTCTCACACACCAATGGATGACGTCCTAGAACTCCCACCTCTACCTAATATACCATAACACATTCTGCCCACACCCACATAGCCCACACACCATAGAACATCCTGACCATAGACATATTGGCCACACAACACTGTAAATCCTGCCTGCCCACACCTGGTCCACACACCATAACACATCTTTTTGGTGCACACCTAGTCTACACATCACATCACATCTCATCACATTTCATTTCGAAGACATATGAGAACTCACATCACAACTCATCCCAAAGACACTTTCGACACTACATCATAACTCACCCCAAAGACACAAAGGAAACCACATCACAATTCGCCCAAAGAATCTTGATCCATAATCACCTGGAAGAGGGAGGAAGGAAGATTGGGCGGTCATTCATCCATCCTCACACTTGGGTGTTGGGAAAGACACCCCTCACGTGACTATGTGGGTGTTTGGCACATAGTTCTCAACATGGGTGTGGTTCATTAAGAGATAACAAAGAAGATACAAGTATATATATAATATCAAACCCCAGAGACCATCATATGGGTTCTCAAACAAACAAAAACCCCACAAAACTATCACTTTTTTGTAACCTCTAAATGCATAATACCACACATACAGCCACAAACCCCACTTCAAATTTCCATCCAATTTCATTTACTCACCTAATTAATTTTGTTATTTAGCATCAACCACATTTAACAACACAAGAAAACATTTAATTATCCATTAACCATTTTCATCCCATGTCATCTCATCCATTATTAAACATTTATTTATTTATTCAATCACTTCTCTGGTGTCTAGCACAAATCAACCACCTCCTCACCACCCAAAAAGTATGGTCCAACAAACCACCACCTTTTTCACCAAAATCATGGCCAAATAAACCACATCCTTTCCACCACAATGTCATGGACAAACAAACCACCTACTAGTCACCCAAAAATCACATCCAAACAAACCACCACCTCAACGCCCCAAACACACAACCAAATAAACCACCTCCCCTCCACCCCAAAACCACAGAAAAAAACCCACACATTTCCACACACCCCATTGAAACCACACATTATCATCCCAAAACCATTGTCACACATCACAACAATTCGAGATCATTTTTATATATTTCCAAAGGGGGATTTAGCACTTTTCACTTTATTTTTTGGGTGTTATAACACAATCTATAATCCAGGGGGAACTATTTATTTACTAGACATATGTAATTAAACAATTTATAATTTTTTGTTATATCACAAAAATCACAGCCAAGAAAAAATCTCAACACATATATCCAACAGAAAAAATCCTCCAAGGGCCATAAAATTTAGTAGGGGATCAAGACAGTACAATTCAATATATCAAAATATACTATCAAAGAAATAAAAGAATTTGAATCAAACCTCATTCATCCATTTAAATAAAATTAAACAATTATTTATCATTCATTATGCCAACACAACCATAACCCATATGTGAATAAATGAAAACCCCTCTCCGATGTTACATAATAAAAAGAAATGATGGAATCCCTACCTCAAGGAAGATTTCCAACTTGCTGCATAACACAGGGATAAGAAGATTTCATGTATACCAAAACCTCACTAAGAGGTCTATAGATAAAACTATACTGCAGCAAGGATCCATCAAAATGAACCCCAAACTCATAACCCAATCCAAACCACAATACCATAGAAAAACTATGAAGAATAAAAGAATGAAAAAAGTGATAATGAGAGGATAACTTACCATAGAATGAAGGCAGGAGCCCAAGGATCGATCCCCATCGAATGAAATCTCCAAGCACTGAAGAAGAAGGTCATCAGATGCCTTGAATGAGATAAGATCTACAGATTGAAGGGTTTATAGAAAACCTAATTAGCTGAATACCATTAAAACATTACTGCATCCTGGAATTACTTGATGTTTAATCCCCTTTCATGTTATGTAACATTGGGATTCTAGGTTCTATTGGAAAACATGTTATCTTTTTATTATTTAACGATAAAAAACTACACATCATGAACCATCCATGGAAAATCCCTGAAACCAACTTTCACATTGTGTAATACACTTACACGATGGCTATTTCCTTCAACAGTTCTGATGTACCTCCAACTTCCACCTAAATCTCCCAAATCCTACCCCGAACAACTCCAACCAGCAAAACTAGAAAACTATTGGACCGGGTGGCCATGGACCATTATAGGTAGACATAAGGGAAATTTTAAAGCTATTTTTTTAATTACTTATAAAATTGTGTTTCCTATTTACTTTCCACATATATATGTATTTATTTATTTTTCCATTCAATTAATCAATTTTTTAAATCAATCAATTTTCATAATAAATTTATTTCCCAAATATCTATTTATTTTATCCCATAATATTTAAAAAATTATATCATTTTATCATTTTACATTTTACTTTGATTCACTTGTTTTAATTTTCATCCTTTTTGTTTATCTATTACAAAGGTTTTAATCTTTTTAAAAAGGATTTCAGTCTTAAGAATGTCATATTTTCCTTTCATTTTTTAAATCCATGTTCACCCCTTCCCACTTCTATTTCACCCTAATTTGACCTAAAAAATTATAGTCAGTGAATCATAAAAAGAGGGTAAAGGTTGATGATATTAAGAATATCATAGGTTCCCTAGACCCATACACCCATATCTGGTGCTAAACACATTTTCAATAAATAGAATATTTGATATGAAGTGATGTTAACTAATATTTATTTCATATAATCTACATAAGTTAAACATTAAATCTCACAAATTATCCAACAATGAATCAAATATAGGTTTTAGTGTCTTTTAGGATCATCCACATAAAAAATTAGTTGACAATACTCATTAACATTTCACCATAATTGAGACACACCAGACCCCCTTCTATACTTCTCATAAGGTATACTCATATTCATAACCTAGGGAATAGAAACAAAAGAATGGGGTGAGATCATACTATCAGTAAAAGAAATATCATTAACATATAATCAAGGGTAAGATTATAAGAATTTGAGAAAACATGAGCAGTGAGGAAATATCTTATTAAAAATGACATGGAATTGTAATAGTTGTCCACATTTCATGAGAGAATGACATGTAATATCAAATGAATAAACATATACAATGAAAAACGAGTGTGATAATATCTACATAAACCATAGGAAAAATCATATGCATATAGAAATATGGAATGTCATTGAAACATTACATAATAAAGAATATGGTACAAATATAAGGATGGAAAATCTTGTGAACCAAGCTACCTACATCACATTCACTCAATAAAATTTGAAAAAGGATAAGGAAATTATATTCAGATAAAAGTCCTATGAAAAACTATAATTGTATTATTTTCACACAAAAAAAATTAATAAATCTACCAACATCATGTTCACACAATAACCCTCTAAAAGAAGATACTTTAATCACATTCACACAACATTTCATTAACTCGTGTGATATGAAAACATATCCAACGCATTGGAGGGATATGTAGGACCCCACATACAAACAATCCTTACATATGTATGCCACTTAATATTAATAAATATCTATATCATATATAACCCAAAAAATAATTGGTTTTTATAACATTTCCAAATGGTTTTAACAAAAAAACATCATGAAATGGATTAGTTGATACAAAATAGTATAGTCTCCCAAAAGAAGTAATTCATAATATCATTATGAGGATGAATCATTAAACATAACCCCAATGAATATATATCTTTCAAAGATAAATAATAAAATTGAAGAAAATAATATAAAATAGTTTTTAGAAAATGTTTTTTACATTGTCATAAAAGATAAAGTTGTGTGCCACATTCAAAAGCTATCTTAAAAATGTAAATTAATTTTCTAAAAAATAGTTATATTAAATATCATAAATATTTAATCCTTGAAAAATAAAAACATTATCTCAAGGTAATTTTGATTTGAAGATAAAACATGCGATTATGATAGTAAAACCCCATTTTAATATTTCAATATAACTAATTAAAACCTTCATTTTAAGAATGGTTAACAAAAATTAAATTTGAAAATTGAAAAATGGAAAAGTGAATGTAATATCAGATAACAAGAAAGTTGGTTTTCAAATAAAAATGATTAAATTATATGAAATATGAAATTTATACATGGTTGAAATAGAGATTATTTGAAGATGATAATAATCACTCTTAACAATGTCATAATTTAGGTGGAATAAATTCATCAAGGAGGAATATTTGGATCAAAAGATTTATTTCCCCTGGGTAGAATGAGAATGTTTCATATAAAAAATATGATGGTAGGGACTAATAATTGAAGTAATAATATCAAGATGATACATTATAACCCAATGATAGGGGTTTATGTTTAAAAACCCATTATATTATCATAATCATTCAAATTTAAAACCCATGAAATATAGAAAAATAGTTACATTTAGAAATCCATTATATTGAATGAAAAATTATTATAAAATAAATCCATATCAAATATATACATCACAAAATGCAAAAAGTGGTGAATGAACAACATATCTCAATAAAACAAAACTGAAATGTAAAAAACCCATAAATTTTATTCATAATTAGTAAACATTTCTCTATCCACATGATAAAAAATACCCTAAACACATATTTCAAAACATTTTTAATAAAAAAAACATTAAAAAATTCATTAATAATCATTTTTTAAAAATATATAACACAATTATATTTTATTTTCATATTTAGATATTATTAGCTTTGGTTGTTTGTTTAGTACTTCTTTCATAATGGAATTTTTTATTATTGAATATATATTCAAATATAACAATTTAGAGATCATTATAGGTACCAAAAGAAATTTTTTATGATTATTTATAATTTTCTAATAATATTTCAATTGACTTATTTTATGACTCATGATAACAAAGTTAGTGACAATCTTGTTTCATTAATTTTAACAAACTTGGGGTGGTATCCTAATAATGTGTTAGATAAATCCATTATTATTATAGAAATAATATTATTATTTAACATATTAGTTTCCAATATAACCAGTATTTATTTTTTTATAGTTACCCCTGATTGAAATTTATAAGATTGTGGGTGGCTAGACCAATCCAAACATAAATAATCAATAATCTATTGGGGAGTATATTTATGAAAGTGTTTATATGGGAATAATATCATTATTAAAGAATCAAAATGATATTATTTATATTTTTTATAGTGGTGAATAATGTTTTAATATATTTGGATATATAATAAATAACTAGAGTGAATAACAAAATACACCACTTTTGTTGATGCGGTAGTCCGCATGTACACCGGGTATCTGTTCATTTACATATAACATAAAATATGAATGATTTTTTTTATATTTTCATAATATTTATAATATTTTAAATATAATATTTATTAATTAAATAATCCCCTTTGAAAAATCCTTGTAATGGAGTTATGAAAAATAGGTCATGTTTCTTATGGAAGTGGTATTCTGTATGTAACACATGTGATAATTTCATTTTTCGGATGGTTGAGAGGAGGATAGAAAAAAGATATCTAATTAACATAATTAAATTTCAGTATATATATGATACCAATTTTATTATTTCTACACTTTTAGTTTATATTTAGTTGATATATAAGAATAATGAAAGGAAAATGAGGGAATAAAATGAATATTTGAGAATTTTACCATCACACTTGGAAGTTCTCCTTTGAAAATTGAATTAAAGATTCAAGATATAGTATTTTTAGAATAATGTAACCTATTATAAGTCTATAGTACATTTGGATATTGTTTGGGTAGATTTTACCTAAATCTCTATGTAATGGGGTGTAAGGATAAGTTGGGTGGATATAGATCCTTTCATAAAGGGAGGTGTGTAATATTTCTCAATATAAAAGGTAAAGTAACTATTAAAAGGAAAAATAGATATAATAATATCCAATAATATAGTTAGGTTAGATTAGGGTCTATAAGAAATCATCCATGCATTTTTACACATGTTTTTAACATGTTCTTATGACTATGACTTTTAGATTTTTCACTTTTATCATTTTTTTCACCATGGTAACTAATTTTTACCTTGGTAGTTTAATCTTAATGATCAAAAATGTGTTTTAATATATATTTGGGACTTAATTAATCTAAATATTAAATAATTTTTTTATAAGAAAAAATGTAAGGGTGATAAAAAGTAATTATAATATTAGCACACATAATATGTAAACATATTTTAATAAAAATGTATTGTTATGAGTAAAAATTATTACTAAGATAAAATAATCAATGATATTGATTTAAATGAAATTAATTGGCCTATTATTACATCAATATAAGTTAGCCGGCTTTCAATGAAATCGAAAATAGGATTTTACCCTTTGAAATCTTAATTAAAAAAAATGATGAAAAACAACTATTTTATTAGAATAATAGATTACATATGTTTTAAATTGTTATGAATGGGTTCTATAAAATAAACAAAAGTAATTTTAAATGAATTATTTTATTCCTTAAATACATTATTGTTCATGAAAAAAACCATTATTATTTTAAGTCATTCATACATCCTTATAAAGTCCAAAATACGAACATTGTTAATAAAAACAGTACTTTCACAATATATATAAAGCTCATTCATTAAAAAAACTAAAAATTCATCCATAATATAATTTTGACATGTTGAATCAAAATTATTTACAAAACTAATTTTCTAATATTTATAAATTTATCTTTTTAATGAAAATACAAAATATACATAAAAAACTGCTTTTATAGAAAAATGATGTTTTTAAACATTAGTGTTCCTAATATTATTTCATATCAATTTTTCATTTAATTAATACCAATAAATTAGTTAGTATATTATAATAATATTATGAAAATTTTCAATTTAATTTCTTAGGATAAAATATAAAACAATTTAAAAAATAGTTTTTTTGGAAAGAATAATATTTGTAATATTATGAAATATTAATTATTTATCCTATAATGTATTCAATTTTAGTATAGTAATATCCTTTCATTTACTATAGTTTTTATAATTATTATACTTTTTTTTAATATTCAACCAATATAAGATATTTCGTTTCATTTTAGTATTTCATGTAGATCTAGATATCAAACATAGCATTGATTTAGAAAACATTACATTCTTAAATATTAGGGTGTTACATTCTATGTCCCTTAAATAAATTATATTCTTATAATTTTAATTATCATATACTAATGAATATATATATATATAACATATAAATTACACTCCAATAATTTATATCTTAGGAAATATATATTTTCCACACAATAGGCCTACCTCAATATTGAGTTTTTTTCACCACCCATGTGATTTGAGAGTATATAATTATTTGGTATCGTGACCAAAATTTTATAATTTTATTCAAAATATTTTATTAGTCATACATTAATTTATAAATAATTATATAATTATATAAAATGATATTTCTTTATTTCAAAAAAATCATTCCTCTAGGTATAGAGAACCAATCCATTTCTAAAAAACTTATTAAATTCGTCTATATGATGGATAATAATATTTTCATAAGGAAAACCCCATAAAAAACTACATTGTATATAATAATAATATAACTATATTTTCCCCTATAATTTAATAACTAATAATTGGGGTTGTGATTTTATTCTCTTTGAAAACATCATATATATATTAGTGTGTCTAGACCAAAAACCGATAAGAAATTCAAAAATATAGGTTGGTTTATTTGTGTATCGTGAACAACTTAATTATCAAATTCAATTTTAATAGTATTCTTTCAATAATATTTTGTATATTCTCTTGGTTTAGGAGGTTGATGGTTTTTTAATTCATATTAATACTTGGATTTGGGCATCGATTTTCATAATTCCCAATCTCCTTATGTTTTAATAAATTGACATTGTTATCATTTATTTTATTGATTGAATTATTCACCCCATATTTAAAGTCATGAGCTCGATGTTTAATCCTTCAACACTTGAATCATTTTCTAATTATTTTGAAAATCTACCTATGGTGAATTTCCCACAATTATGACATATAAGAAGTTGGATATTTATTCTTCTTTGGTATTTATCATAAAAACATCCATAAAAATTCATCTGTATTTTCTATGGTGAGTCTAGAATATTGTTATAGTCTTAGATGTTAATTATAACTCATGATAGCTAAGTTAGATATAACATAATATTTTTAACACTAGATTTTATCCCATTTGGTTTTTCATTAATATAATCATCTTAATATCCATTTTACTCATTAATAAACTGGTTACTCTAGGAATCAACCATTACATTATATAAAGGATTGTTGAGGTATTAGAATATATAAATTAATAAATGTTAAAGGAAAACCATAATCTTAGAAGGAATAAATCATAAATCAATTTCATAATATAACTTATGAATCTCTATATTTCAATCTTTATTATACATAATAATTTTAACATTAGTTTATCTCACTTAAATATATTCAAATCCCACTTAATGATTTATAAATAGTGGGTGAATTACTAAAGAATATCCCATGTGATTGTTTATTCAGGTGTGTAGTCTCTAGAAAATTCATTATGAATAGATTGAACATTTATTTGATACTATAGCATCCATTCTTAAGATGGTTTTCATTTTTGACACTTTCACATCCACTTTCTAATATCCAAAAAGTGATGTAATTTCTAGAAAACCACATAATCCTAATTATACTATGAAATCAACATGGTATCCTAAACTTAGACTCATCGATATGATTTTCACAAAATTTCTCTCTTCCAAATCCATAGAAATAAATAAATTATTCCTTAAAAATATCTATAACCTGCTCAAATACCAAATGAGGTAATCCAAACCTACATTCCTGGATGTAGTGGTAAAAACAATTTCCTTAAACACTATATTTGATACAGATCTGGATTAAATTATATTTATATTATATCATTTCTATGAGGTAAAAATTACATCGCAAAAATAATATCCCTATCCTAAGAATAGACGGTTTACTGTGTTTGAGGATCTACCACATAATATTTTTGTGATAATAAGGAACATTTCTCTATAATTAATCCAAAATTTACTCCCATATAGACTTCTCATACAATATACTCATCTTCATTACATAGGGAATGGAAACATAAGAAACAGGTGGTATTGATTTCTATGTGAGTTAAAACATGTCAATATCTAATCAAATGTTAGATCATAAACATAAAATTAAACAAGGTCATGATATAAATATATTATTTAATTGAACTTGGAACAATAAAATTTTCCAAAATTTAGGATAGAAGGAAATGTACTCTCCAATTAACAAACCTATACCATGGTAAAAAGTGTGAGGTAACAAGCAAGATGAAAGGGGTATTATCACTGGAATATGAAAATATTACTTGTCATTGAAACACGGAATAATAAGGAATTATGGCACAATGTTAAGAATAGAAAATTTTGTAAACTGAGCTACCCATATCACATTCTTGAAAAAACATGGGATAAATTATACCCACATCAGGTTCACACAAATAACCTATGAAAAAAACTAATCACATCACTTTATCATAATTTTTTTTGAATATTGATACCCATTTAATGTTATTAAAAAAACTTTTGACCAAGGACATATGAATCACACTAATGTAAAATTTCATTACCTCATAAGATATGAAACCATAAAAAACTCATTATATGGATATATATGAACCCACATATAAATCATCCATATATATATGTTTATATATTTAAATTAAACATTCATCACATCCTAGAGAACCCATGGAAGGTAAATAGGTATTATCACATTTAAAAATAGTATCCCAAAAAACATCTGGAATTAGATTAGTTGATAAAAAAATTATAATCACAAAAAATAAGTAATTCATAGGGTAATTTCGAAATCTAATAATAAAAAATATTACCAATGAATAAAGAAATTTTAATGATAACAATAATAATTGAAGTAGAGACATATCAGTGTTTCTAGATAGAAATGGTTTTATAAAATAATGTTCGAAAATTTATCATAAAAAACTGAGAATAAAACTTATTTATGATGATTTTAAAAGGTAAGAGGGAAGGTTTCAAGATATAATATAAAAAAAATTATAAACGAGAATATTCTATGAAATAGAATATCTATACATGGAACAAAATAATGTTATTTTGAGAGGATGGGAATTAATGTTCAAAATGAAATACTTTTATTAGGAAGGAATTAATCAAGGAAAAAAATTGAATCAAAAGTATCATTTTTAATATATATAAAGATAAAATTAAATAGAAAATAAAATTATTTTTGAAACCATGACTATATTTAAGAAGTTAAATATGAAACATTATAACTCAAAGAAAGGATATTTGAAATAATAGAAACCCTTATATCATCATTATCTTTTAAATTGAAAACACATGAATGGTAGAACATGAAATAGATTTTTAAATAACATATATTTCATGGAAAATATATAAAAGATATATATATACAATATATCTCTCGAAAAATGTAAAAAAGGGGTGAATACTCATCATATCTCAGTTAATCAAAATTGAGATGTAAAAACCTATACCCATTACTCTCGCTTAGTTGAACGTGATCTAACCTCTTATATAGAAAAATAATATTATCTTATTCACTGATTTTTGAACCTTATTCTTACAAATAAAAAATTTATAAATATAACTTATAATTATTTATTATAATTATATTAGTTAATTATATTTTATTTTCATCATTGTATGCTATTAGCATCAATTGTTTTTTTGTAACTAGTTTTATAATGGAAATATAGAATTATATTTATAGACTAAAAAACATATTTAAGAGAACATTTTAGGTATTAAAAGATATTTTTTATAAATATTTATAGTGTTATAATTTCATTTCATAAGTATTTTATTTATTATTCGAGACAATGAAGTCTATGATGAACCTGTTTCAGTAATTTTAATGAATGGGGGTTAGTATCCTAATAAACGACTAGATATTTCCATTAGAATTCCAGTACCAAAATAGTAATTAATTTATAATTATTATCCAATAAGACGATTATTTATGTTTCTATAGTTACCCATGATATAAATTTATAGCCTTGTTCCTGTTAGTGGTCAGACCGACCATAGTAAGAAGAAATTTTAATCTAAGGGTGAGTATGGTTAAGAAAGTGATTCCTTTGGAATAATATCATTATTAAAGAAGAATAATGATATTATAAATTATTTTTTATGGTGTTAAATAATTTTATTAGGTATTTCAATAAATTATAATATACTAGAGTGGAAAAATATATATGTCACTTTTATAGAGGCAGTAGTCCATACGTAGCCGCAGATGACACATTCATTTACACAGAATGTATAAGTAGTAGGAATTAGATAATATTTTCATAATATTATTAATATTTTGAATATAATATTTATTCATTAAATATCCCCTTCCAACTATACTTTTAAGGCTGTTAAGAAAAATTAATCATGTTTTAAATGCATGTGACACTATGCACTTAACATAAGAGACATATTTGTTTTTTGGATGGTAAAGAGGAGGGTATAAAATGGTTTTCCCAAAAACATAATAGAATATAAGTATAATTATGATACATATTAAATAATTTCAAAAAAATTATATTAGATTCATATCACATAGAATAATAATTAAAGGAAACGTAATGGAAAAAATTAGTAATAGAGAATTTTTTGTTACCCATTAGACGTGATCCTTTAGAGATCTGATTAGGTCTTAGAGAGTTTCTCTTTTTAGAATAACAAAAAATAAAGAAAGTGGATAGTATTTTTTCTGATTTAGTTACATATATTTTTTCCAAATCTAACAGGCTTGGGTTGTGAGGGGATGGATTGGCGATTGGACCTTTCATAAGTTAGAACAGTTACATTTTTCTAAATATAGAATGAATTTGTTATTCAAAGGATAAATGGATGAAATAAAGGTAAATTTTATTCTGCGGAAATAAATATTTTAATAAACACTCATCCATAAATTTTCACACTTGTTTTTAACATGTTTCTAATTCTTTTACTCTTATATTTTTCACTTCTTCCAGTTTTGTTTACTCAGGTTACTAATTTTTATCTATGAAAATCTCTTTTAATACCTAAATTTAAAATGGACCTTATTAAATAATTTGTACCTAATTCTCCCAAATAAGAAATTATTTTTTTCAAATGAAATTTTTAAGATTGATAATTTTTTTTAGTATTATATAACATTACCTGTAAAACAAATTTTTTTAAAAAGTGTGTTTTTATGAATAAAAATTAACATTATTATAATATTATCATTTTTTTATTTAAAAGAAATTAATTGGATTATTATTATAAAAATAATTTTTAAGAGATTTAAATTAAATTGAAAATAGAATTATATCTATTGAAATCATAAATATAAGAAAACTATGAAAAAGGTTTGTTTAGAATAAAATATTACATATGATTAAAAATGTTAAACATGGGTTCTATAAATTTAAAATATTATTTAAAAAAAATCCCTTAAATAAATTCTTGTTCATGAATTTTTTTATAAATTTTTAACTCATTATTTTATCATGATAAAGTCAAAAGCACTGCACTGTTAATAAAAACATTATTTTCTATTATTAACCTAAAAATAACTCATTTTTGGAAAAAACATATAAAAAATTGACATTAAGATAATTTGGACATATTGAATAAAAAGTAAATTTAATTATATAAAAATAATTTTTAATTTTTAATTTTTTTTATTTTAAACGGAAATAAAAATATAAAGAAAAAATTCATTTATAGAAAAATGGAATTTTTAAACATTAAGTGTTCTTATAAATATTTCATACCAATATATAATTTATTTAATGTTAATTATGAGTTCATATATTATAATAATATTATAAATTTGTTAAATTTAACTTATTAAGATAAAATATACAACACTTTATGAATATAGGTTATTTGAGAAAGAAGAATCATTATTATTATTAAAGAATACCAATTATTTATCAAATAAATGTTGGAAATTTTATTTTAATAATATAATTTTATTTACTAGAGTATTTATTATTCATATAATTTTCATAATAATTATCATCTAATATGTTGCACCTCATTTTAGTTTGGTGTTTCTCTAATAAAGGCTATCAAGAATAGTATTAATTTAAGAAAAAATATTCGAAAATATTGGGCTATTAAAAGACCACTTAAAGTTGTTATTCTAGTAATTTTGGTTTTTTAATGACCTTAATTAATAAATTAATATACTTATTGGGGTTTATGGATCTAATATTCTATGAATTTTGGGACCAACCCCAAGTATTATTTTAGCGACATCACTTATATAGAACACTATCTATGTTATTTTTTTGGTATATGAGGGGAATTTTATTAGATATGTCATCTTTATATAATTGGTATGTGTTTATCCCCAAAACATTGAGTTAATTATTTCATGGGAATAATCTATGAATTCTTTATAGTTTCATAGATTTTTTTGTATTTCATAATGATTTAAAATTTTTATAACCAATTTCCCTTTTATTAGGGAACCTCTTAATACATTAACTAAGAAGTATTAGGCTATTTATTTCTAGATTGGTGTCAAGTATGATTTTATACCAGGAAGAGGATAAAATTATCTCTATTACAAATCCCTTACTTGAGGGAGGAGTCATATTTAAGGTATACTTTAAAACATCAAACCCAAATCTATGTTATATTGTGATGAATGAGTGAGCAATTGGATGGGGTAAAAACCACTTCACTAATCCCCAAGTAGATTTCCATCCTTAACATATGGGTAGATGATAGTCATGTGTTGGATGATTCAACTAACCATACATTACACCAAGTTCATATTTTGTAAGATTAATGTTTTATTCTCTCACCCTACTCACAAAACTAAGATGAGTTCTTACACATACTGAAAATAAGACCAACATAGACATAAAAGAAAAAAAATATTCAACGAATGAATGGTTTAATTTGAAATAGTCTAGAAGTCATTCCTACACCAATGGGAGGAAATTATTTCCTTTTTTATTAATATCATAATATAAAAACATTGTACAACAAAATTATCAATTAAAACAAATATTAGTTCAACTAATATTTTACAAATCATAAAAATGTGTGTTAGTGGTCCTACACCACCTCTGTAGTGTTTCTTATTTAGTCATCTAGCTGAATCACCACCCTAAATTCCAAGACAACCCAATATTTCAAACTATTGATAGGTAACACCCTAAAGATATTAAAATTTTACCACTAAAACTGGTGAACTAAACTAGCTACTCTAATTAAACATTGAATGATTTAAATTATCTATCATTTTATAAAAAACCAAAAAAATGAAATTTGATTTTTAATCATCATATAAACCAACACATTCCCATAACTAATATTCACATATTCATGGACTATTAACCACCACACTATCCCATCGAATGATTTTATCATCAGATTAATTCCACCATCAATGAATAGTTCTTTCTTTAGCTTCTTGAACCCCAACACGAAATTATCTTCCAAATATTCTCCTTCTTGTCATGATATAATATAACCTAATAATACTTTCTAATACCAATACAGTTATCACCTATGGGTCATGGAAGTTGTAATTTTATTAATTTAATTATACATCACATGATATTAAACTTGAAATTATAGTATTTCTTTTGGTTGTATGGTGGGATTACCATATCCGAGAGTAGGTCATGGTTTTCTTAAATCCAGAAATAAAATGGTTTATCTTATCTCAACATTTATTGAAATTTTTTTAGTTAAAATAGATAGAGTTAGTAGAGTTTTATAAATTTTAAATATATGATACTCTAGTGAAAATAAATGGTTAAGTCGGTCTACTAAGTAAAAGGATATATGGTGACATAAATTGTGAATATAATAATGAGTGTGGGGTAATAGAGTAGCATGCTATATAATATTTTGACATATACGACATTCTAAGTTGATTATTCCAAAAAAGATTATAGTATACCTTTCTTTATTTCATATTGAATTAGATTTTCAACTAGGTGGTCCCCTGGTGGAGGTGTGAAGTGAATACACAATTCATAGATATTTTATTGATTGATGAACATAGGATAGTGATCATCAAGTGTTATTTATAGAGAATATTGGAATTTCACTAGTGATATAAGAAGAACATACCTGTGAACTCCATAACTCACCTATATAAATGTATTACAGTATTTTAAATATGCATTGTTCTTTAAAGATGCCGTTTTAGTATCGTGGAATAAATAATTCAGGGGTAGATTATGTGTCCAGATTAATTTTAGGTTAGTAGGTTATATTTGAACATTTAGTTCCATATGATTAGTTATAGCTTTTTGATTTCCCACAATGGAAATTGGAGGATATATCGATTTAGTTTTAACAAGTTTTGCTCAATCCCTTAAGGATAACACCGTCAAATTTGTTGTAGATTTGTTAATAATTTTATATTATTCTATAGAAATTATGAAATTGAGTGAAATTGATGTGTTAATAAAGAGTTAACTGGAATAGATGATGATTCATCATATATTTACCAATAAAATCATACTTATTTAAGATCCTCTCTTTAGATTATGAGTATAGAATGTATTTATTCATGATTTTAGATACTATTTATGTCTTAACCAATAATTTAAACCATTTATTTATGGGATTACAATGTGGATTATATAGAAATTATGGGACATATTGTATTCATGTATCCTCAATTTCATAGGTTTATGGGTGAAACATTTAATATTATTAATGTATACAAATTATAACAATTATCAATCCTTCGTTGGAATGGAATCAGTTTATTCATTTTATGGAAGACCATTTTGGTCATCTTTTTTATGGATTTAGGTTAGAGTGTTAAGGAATGTGAGTCCATATTTTTTACATAGTATGATAAATAAATATAAAATGGTTTATGAATAGATACAGGTTGTTTAGGATTCTTAGAGGTCTTATTCTAGCAAAGGGAATATACCTTTAGAGTTCATGGTTGGTTATTATGTGTTATTAAAGATCTATAATCTTCATTACTTGATGATTTATAGTAAAATAATTTATTATTATACTTATTTTGTGAGTCAATTTTTAATATTTGAGTTCATTTAGAAGCTGTTTTATTGTGTAAGGTTTCTAACCAAGATGGATCACGTTCATAGTGTATTCTTTGTATAATTTTTAGAAAATATCATCATGATTACTCAAATATAATTTATCATGGTGAGTATTATTTTTATGAGTATTTTACCTTCATATATTAAAATACTATGATTCTATAAAAAACATGATAAGGTCTTTCTAGAGAGATTTATTCCTTTGTTGGTTATTTTTTATAGTTAAGGTGTTATGGGGGAATGTATATAAGAGTTTATGTTATAGGTGTTGGTTTATTACCCTCTGATTTTCTAAATAATTATTTTTCTAGTTATGTCACGAGATGACATTGAAAAGATTTATTTTTTCATTTTTATTATATGTTGTGTTGGAAACTTTTTTTGGTATAATTCCAGATTAAAAGGTAAATTTTTGGTATTTCTTGTTAGATTTTGTGTTTGGTTTTTCCCAAGTTCTTTATTGATTCTAAATAATAATAATAATTTCAGTTATCTCTAATGTGAAGGAAGTTATTTTTAATTCATTCCTTATTTATATTTTTTATGTATTTTTAGGTTCTAGGGAAATAGAATAACCTTATGGGTTATATTTCATGGTAAATTTTATCATCAAAAATCATGTTATATTTACTTATATTATGTAAAAAATTATTCAAAATTTTTTGTATTTTATTTATGTTTTGTATTTGATGAATGTTGTCACCACTAGACATTGTGAACTATGGATCATGTTTTTTTTCCATAATTATGGAATTATATCTCAAATTACAATTTGATTGAATTTTGGAATAACTATTATGTAATATATTCTCATAATAATAATATCAACTTATTTATTGATTCATTACATGATTTTCATGGAGTTCATTCATTTCACCCTGAAACATTGATTAATTTTGGGAAATATAGATTTATAAATGAAAGTGTACATTAAAAACATACATATAGTAAATTATATATTGAATCCATTGACACTTTAAACTAATAAATTTAAAATTTAAAATTTTCTCATTGTAATGTCATAGGACCAGTTCACCGCCTCAATGAAAAACCCATGTCCACACATACCATAGGTTAGCCTTTATATACAACAAAGGATACTAAACAATTATTTGTGTTTATTTATATATTGGGATAAAATCCTCTTTCATGTGAATATGACCATAAATCTTAGAATAAGAGCTGATAATATTTGAAATAATAATATAAATACAAATATGGAAAAGATAGAAATGTTACCACTATAATAAATTAACATATCCCACCAAATTGAAAAATGAACAACTTTAATGTCGTGTGAATCATATATACTAAACAAGATCTTTTATGGGATTATTATATACTATATGGTATAAAAATAAACAAATGGATTTATCTTCATAATTGGTCTTGTGTCCTATTATAGTTCCATCTGTTGAATCTCACCAAGGATCTCTAGGTCAACCATCAATTATGAGGAATTTTCTCTTACTCATTTCTTGAACCATGAAATCTATACCCACATTAGGATGCGCAAATGGGGTTTGATTATAGCTCAATATTTCATCACAAAAGGTTTCTATAAAAAAATATATAATATAATATTTCATTAATGAAATGGTATTATATAAATAATAATAATAATAAAACAATAATAAATTTCATTCACTTGAGTGATCAGTTGACCACCTGAGGAGAAACCATACTTGCCTCATCCTATCCTTGGTATTTTATTAAATATAACAAAAAAATAATAAAATTGGTTGTAAATTTCTATTCCTATTGGATCTTAGACAAAATGTGTTTAGGCACTACTCATAGTGATGTAATGATAATGGGAGTGGAGTCCCCATGTCAACATGTGTAGTAGCTCAAAGGAATCTTGACCATTTCTTATGATATAAGTATGACAGGAAATTATTACCACTCTTATATGATATCATCCATACGGTATTTCAAAAATTTAATAATATAATATATCACCGATGGTAAACTAGCCCTTGGATATAACAATTTTATCCCTCGGGGTTCTCATCTATTTCATGGAAATATAAAGAAAATTGGGAAATGTTTCCTTTATTTGTAATGATCTAAACACACACGAATATTTAACTTATATTATAATATTAATTAATCAAATAATAAATCTGGAACTAAGTCTATAATGATCTAAGACCTTAATAGTATTGATCTAGTTCATGATAATATAAAGAACATGGGAATGGTATCTCTTTTACCATAATGATCATAAAATCAAGGTATCATCATATTACTATATTAATATAAATGAAATAGAATAACAGACCTTGTTAATATCAATATTACCTAAATGAATCTTAACTCCCATCATAATAAACCCTTAGGGAATATTCTCATAGTTTACATTAGGTATAAAAACATTTATTTAGTTTATAATAACACATGAAACCCTCTATAATCAGACTAGGTTATTATACCAACCCAATAACATTTTATAATCATGATTTGAGAAACTTCTTATAAAATATATACATTATGAATGATGTCTCTTCTCACCCAATTTTCATTCCCATAATCCATTTCTTATATAGATATAGAAATCACAATTCCATTCAGAAGATAACTTTATACTTTCTTCATTATTTGAACACATACCTTAATTAGTGGTAAAGGGGGAACTAAAAAGGTCTATTTCAATATAAAATAACGCAAGGAATACCTCATTGGGTTCTAAGTAAAAATTCATCATGTTTTTCACTTTATTAAGGGCGTAAATGACCACAGAATAAATGATAAGCATATGGAAGGTTTATAATGGACCTAGAAATCCATACATTATTCATATAAGGCCCTAGAAAATAATGCATATAATTTTTTTTCCATCGTAGATGGTTAGTAAAACAATATATTCTAATTCAGATGAAATATTATATAAACTAATGTGAATGTATGGGAAACACCTACCTATATAACGTAAAATATTCCAAATTGAATATCACTAGCAAATTTTACTATAGTTGGTGGATTTACCAAAGCATATAAAAAACTAAATTGGGATAACAATATTTGGAAATATTAAACCATTTATAGAAAAAAAAAATATGGTAGAGTATTTTTAGTTTTACCTCTTAAAATTAACACAGATGAATGGCATGTGATTCTGAGTATAATCAAGGGAAACCCCAAATGATAGGGGAGGAATTACTAAAGAGGTGAAATGGCCTTCCCACTATTGTAAAATGAGGAGGGGTTATTATAGTTTTAACATATATTTTTAATTTTAAAAAAATGGTAGAGGTGCTGCATTGTGAGATAATAAAATGGTTCATGTCATAATTCCCCTTCCTGAGATTACGTTATAGCATGGAACATTAGGTAACAATTACCCTAGTTCAATATCTGGAATTCTAAACCACTCTACACTAGGTCACATTGTTGGATATCCCATTATAAAAAGTAAAAACTCCTTATTTTAACATGGAATCAATATATTATGCACACCCATTGCAACACATATGGGTTATTTATGATTTAATCCCCTTCTCTTTATCCAAACCAGTGGCCTACTCTTAAATTTTATCCTTATATAACCCCTCCCCATGACATAATGGCCTTTATTGCGGTGTGATCCTCAACCAATAGAATAATTTTAACCTAAAACATATAAAAATTCTAAAATATTAATTCCCACCCACCACCATCTCCTATAATAGAAAAAGGAAATTAAAAAAATTAAACTTCAATCAAAATCCTACCTTGGAATGCATGGGTTATTGAAAACTCCCAACCATTTAAAAGCTCATAATATAGATTAATACCCTAAAATCACAATCAAGAAGCTCTATCCACTACACCTATATATCATCTTATTACTCCCTTGTATATAATTGGATATTCTAGTTCTTCAACTATATTCATACTAATGGAATCTTATTATTATGTAATACCATTTAATTCTGGCATACTATATGAACTAGTAATTTCTTAATCAATTCATTGGTCCCTATCTCAACATAATCAATGAATATCACATGAGAGGTATAGGGGTGGTATCTCAATAGATATGGTATGTGGAATATATCATTCATTACCCAGAATATATAAGGAATGCACACTATATAATCCCTAGTAATTATCCTCTTTATATATTCAAATATGCTTATATATCATGGAACCATATTCCCTTACCTCTAAAACCATTGGAGTTCCAATTGGTGTGTCACCATCAGGAATAATCGGTATCTCACCTCATACTCCTAAGAAAAACATATCTAATAGTATCTAAATTATTCCATATCCAAAAGATAATGTTCAATTTCTAATGAAATATATTTATCCAAAAACTAGCCGACTCCCTACCTCTATAAATCACATAATTGATTTACTAGGCCTTCTATACCAGGCCTATACACATTACATCTAAATCAACACCTAATAATATTTTTTATAGGAGAACTTGAAAAGTGTTAGATGAATCTCCCATAATAATCAAAAAACAAGGAACAATGATCACAACATTTCCCTTGAAATAAATATTTTACACTAATAATTTAAATAATTATGAATTTTGTATAAATTAATCAAATAAACATATTATTAAGTTACTTTTCTAAACCCTACCAAAGGTGATACATAAATCAAACATCACAATATATTACAATATTATTAGGCACACCATACAACCACAATATTCTAAACATGAAATAATTCCATATTATTAATAGATAAGGAATCTCAAATTGATAGTAAATATGAATCCGTCGTAAAAAATTCCATAATAACTCATATTATATCACTTCTCAAGGATGGCCTCAACAACCCTGTCAAAAAATTTATTATCACAACATCCCATTTCTATAAATTAATTGAAAATGGATGACTAAGACCAATGAGTAATTGATTCTTATCTATTACTCATAGATAGGTGTGGAATCATTTAAAAACACTCACAACATCCTTATTCATCATAGTACATCAATACAACCTATGGATGTCATGACCCATTTTGGAAATCACTAGGAGAATAGACTAATTAAAGGTGTGTGAATACCTTATTAAATCCTCAAAAATTATTATAAGGACAAAAATATACCCTCATATATTTTAGATCCCATCATTAGACTATGACCAATCTAAAGGTAACTCCCCATAATATTTATTGTCTCTCATAAATAAATATTCTGATTCAGTTAGATAGTTATTCTTCCCCATTGTGAGGAATGATGTGGTAAAAGGAAAAGATATATGGGTAGATCAACTATATTACTCCTAAAAATCATGTTACATATCTATATAGATACTCATAAGCTTACACACACTACTGGCCTCACAAACCATATAATATAGAATCATCTTATTCAATAAATGATCAATGACATTACCTTTCCTAGGGTTATACACCATAAATAAATCAAAGGAGTGAAGGAACTGAGCCTATATTCTTTACTAAAGGTTCTGTTTATATTGGTAAAATAATTTCCCCAAGAGAGTATCTTTTATATACCCCATGAGATTTTTTCAAATAGGTATTAATGTAAATATACTAGTATGTTCACTAATTTTACCAATTCTAGATATGTATTTGGTAATTCAACTCATGTAGCCTCAACAATAAGGACCTATAATATAATTTAGACTTTTAATACGTCACCAAGGAACTATTACCCACCCCAAATGCATCATATTATAGGGTATACTACTTACTCGGAAAAAACTGTTATGATTAACGTATACATAAGCATTCCATTTATCCCTTAAAAGGATTTATAAGAAGGTTTAGACCACTAAATATTCTCTCCATTTATACATAGATCCATCATTGGTGCAAAAAATGAGATATGTCCTAAATAAATTCTATATTGTTCCCAGGTAATCCAAGGAAGATGTGCTTCTTGATAAAATTTTTGTGTCACTCCCAAAAAACCATAACCCAAACCTTCTTAGTGTATACTAATAAATTATCGTTAGATATCAAGTTCCTTAAGTAATAAATGAGTTTTATCAAGAACTAACTCTTCCAAAACATAACTTATAGTTTCTTATTTGTCATTTTTCTCATGAAAAAGAACATAATTCAAGTATGGACCTTGTTTGACTATGTGTACACCATGATATAACTGATAAAGAAAAACATAAATGAATCCATATATATATTAAATATGTAATTCAGTTATGATATAAACACTTTATGTGAATTATATAAACATAATGACATCACATTTAACTCATACATTCCATACATTCACATGAATATAGTGTGAAGAACATTGGATGGCCTCAAGCACAAGTGGTGTTATCTTGATCTCAAGTCAATCATTGAGGACCATTGGGCTTCCCTCCACTAATAAAATAAATTTTATATACCTGTAAGAGGATACTAGTTATTCTAAAATACTATGTATAACATCAATTAATATAGAAATAAACATATTAAAATATCATCATTATTGTTTAGTAAAATAGAATCACACAAAGGGGGAATTCTTGGGTGAATGGATCCTTTTACCTCAAGGTCCAATAGCTAAAACGTTTTCTCTCTATGCTCTATTTGATCTACCATATATGATCCAATCAATATAGACTTCACATATTTCATATGCTGGATTTTGAACTCAGCCTTTCTCTTAGGTGGTACGCATAATAATTCATTTGGAAACTAGTCCTTCAATATGTCAATATAAATAAGAAAGGAAGGTTATAACTTATACTCATCTTCTAAACAATGATAGATCAATTAGCTAAAATAATCCTTAGATTCCTACGGTTGGATACTTAATTACCTCTTTAAAATCATACATTCTAGTATAGATATAGAAATAAATCCCAAAAGATGTAAATGATACCCATTGATGGTATCAATCAATCTGTGGATAATATGAAGTCAATCAATCCATTCTCAAGATCTCAGCAAAACTACAAATTTTCAATATAATGAAATATGAGATATTCCTAGGACCACTAATCACGATAGTAAGCTATGTATATATTAGAAAACCCTTGGATACCACTCTTATGTTTCTAAAAATAAACATCACCCAAAATATGTACTATATAAATATCCTTTTTTATAGATAAAAAAGGTATATATAAATGAATAAAAAACACTTATATCAAACTAAAGATATAAAAGGGTTAATTCCACTAAAATCACACATTAAATAGTTTAATATCAAAATATATAAACATTTAGAGTCCTATCAATAGTATCTAACTATCCTCAGTATGTGCATATATCGTTTCCATCCATTATAGACATCCCTACATAGCACTACCCATCTTCCTCTACATCCTATAAGAACCCCTCCCTCCATAACACACTAACATTACATATACAATCTAACTTCCCTAATTTGGTATATAGATTGTTACAAACCCTAATACCAATGCCTATTTGAAACCACAAAAACTAAACATCTATGAGTAACTCTTATAGAAGTGTCTCACATGGCCAATTGGCCCAAATGATCAATAAACAATTGGTACTCTCATTAAATACAATTGTGTATAAGACACCCAGATTCGCAGATAATATATTAATGGAGTCCTCTATTATGATGATAAATATTAGACATGACCCTCTCAATATTACCTATCAATAATCCAATTAGACTCACTATATAGAAACCATTATCTTCTTAAAGATTCACTCAAATATCCAGAATATGAGTTGGGATTACCTTCCATAATACCATCTACTAGATTACTCTAAGAGATGACAGTCTAGTTTTCTACTCAAAAAACATTATCTGGAAGAAAATATTTACTTAAACATGTATCTAATGGTTATGACCCTCCTCAAAACAATCTTCCCTAATAATATTATCTCATTCCATCATCATTGAAGAACTAGTAAATTATTGAAATAAGTAACATAGAAAATAATTAACAAGATTCCATAAATTATATGAGTAAATGCTCAGGCCCTATCATCCCCCAATGTCTCAAGAATGAACTTCTCAAAGGCAATAGCCTAAAAATATATCTAGGACATCCCCACAGTGTGATATTTCTACACTAAGATATTCCACCATTTATTTTTTGGAAATCAATGCATATATATATATATCACCAGTCACCACCCAATAGGCCTCTCAAGATGGCCAAAATACCCGATATTGACTAAACCTTAAAGAGTCATACTATGGTTCATCATCTATAGTATGTATAGTTGAATTTTAAAGATAAAATTCCCCAAGTAGATTATACATGATTACATCAAAGAGATCTAAATCACATATATTGTATAACATTTTTTAGAATCTCATAGATCTATTGATCAATATGAATCCCTAGTGAAACTAGAGGTTCTAGATCAATAATATATGGGTAATTATCATCCCTTCCGACCTGGTAATCAATAGGTGGCCATCACTATGGCTTGTAACTTCAATTCCAATCACATGATGCTAAAACTAATTTCTATCAATAGTCATGATATCATGGATAACATGAGTAGTAACAATTCATATATCCCATAATGATCTATTCATTACATTTTTTGTCCCTTTATACTCATTTTTATGGGTAGACATCTGTTTCTTCTGGAAATGGGGGTGACCTTGTTCATTTAAGGTTCAAACTATCAAATCTGTTTCTAATGGGTTTATTCGTAGAACCAGAAACATCCAATGATTCTATATCCATTTGGGTCTACTTTCCAAATGTTGGTGCCATTAGGTGTGGACCGATGAGGCTTAATAATTTACATTGGTCGAGAGGATGGGAGGTCAGGCTCATCATACCTTTTTGAGGGGAATTATTACCTACTCCCGGACTCTCTTATGGATTTAAGTTATGGTCACGACTCCTTATTAATTCACCAAGTATTAAAATATGTATTCCTCTAGATTTTTCCATCAATTATTGATATGTATGGGATTTAGAGAATTTTTTATATGTATTTGAGGTTCTTCATCGATAGAGAATCAACTTTATGTATTGGACATTATTAGTCAATGGTATCATTCAATACATTATATATAAATCTCTTGGTCATTATGATGATCATACAGGTTTTAAATCCACTCAGTGTGGCACTTGAAGTTTATTTTCATTCAGAAAGACACGGATTATTTCAGAGTTGGGATCATACCCGCAGATGGGCTACCTACATATCCTTATTAAAAAGAAAGGAATCAGAACCCACGTAGTTCTATAAGAAGGATATTGTTTAACGTCATATGGGACGGAAAATAATTAATTAAATATGGTCTTGAACCATATAAAGGCTTCCTACAAACTCTACTTTTAAGGCAAAGATCAAAGTCCATGTAGTTCGGGTAAAGAAAAATGGGGTTCACGCATGGTTAATGGCCCAAAAAGAAATGTCAGAATTAATTTTACACTCTAATCCAATGTGAGTCATGCTCGGTGTGAGAAACAAGAGGTATTAGTAAACATGACAATGGTGCCATGAAAGATGCAGTCCTGAGAAATGATGTAGGGATTGCGTATGTATGACGGCCCATGTAAATGAAGAACAGGACTCAGTTCAGGAATGAATCCCAAGATCTGGGTTCATAAAGGTATTTGTAATTTATAGAGATTTGGAATTTTAACTTGAGAATTACTCCCGAAAAGGAATCCCAAATTAAGAGGGACTTATGATTGGGTTTTATTCCTGAGAAGGAAGCCCAAATCAAAAGAAAATAAGGTTGGGGGCTTAATCCTGAGGAGGTGGTCCAATGTTAAGGGAACATGGGGCTTACTCATGAGAAGGAGACCCAAACTTAAAGGAAATTATGATTGGGACATACTGTTGAGAAGGAGTCCCAATGTTAAGGGAACTTGGGGCTTACTCGAGAGAAAAGGACACAAAGTTAAAGGAAATTATGATTGGGACTTACTCCTGAGAAGGAGGACCAATGAATTCCTCTCCGATAAGGAATCCAACAAAGGAAACATGCCATAAATGGCATTGAAGAAGGTTTTGAAGGCCATGTCTTGAAGAGGAGAGGTGAATTTGGAGAAATAAGGTGATTAGGAAGGAGGCGCACAAGTGTTGTTCTGGCATGCAAGTCCTAGTCACATAAGAAGACTTGCGCGACATGAGTCACCTTGGGAGATGAAGAATCCATAGGGTAATACTTGGGAGGCTTTGAACTCAAGCCCTTAGTATCATCCCTAGAGGCTTTAAAAAGGTTGACGCGCAAGTTCCCTGAAGAGGGAAAGGCAGTGTGCAAGTGTTTTCATTTAACTTAATGGCTGGACTATTTGGCACACAAGTATTGATGAGTTCTAACACTTAGGCGTTATTCTTCCGCTTTAGAGCTTCCATTCTTGGTAAAGAATTACCTTACAAGTGTTCGGAAGACGTCAGACAAATACTTGGGCGACCGGAGCTTGAATCTGAGTTTTGGAAAACGTTTCCTCGAAATGGGGGGCCTAGAGAAGATATTTATAGGCCACTGGGAACCTTGGTAAAAAATGAATAGGGTGCTCAAGTGACTTGTGTGACCCATATGTGGCGTGCAAGTGACTTGCACAGTGTGCAAGATACGTGTGGAGCACCCTCCAAATGAGTTACTAGTTCAACCCTTTGTCAATTTTTGATGGTTTTCAAAGGGTGACCCTCATTGGGCTTAAGGTATTCCCCTTTTCCAATCATTGGACTCTGTGATGGAAAGGAGCGTCAACAAAAGTCCCCCATCAGAGTTGGATCTGGAAAAGGAAAGAGGATTTGACTCTGAGGAAAATGAGAAACAAGGGTTCAACGACGCGCAGATGTTGGCGCGCAGGTTCCAGCGCGCAAGTTTCAGAATGCAGGTTTGCGGGATTTCATATATATATGGGTGTCACTTCACGCAAACAATCATTCCTTCAAAGAATTTGAGCTCTCGCCGTGCAAGTGTCTTCATTTACTCAGTTGATTTATTTTCATTGTGTCGCGCTTCTTCAGTATGGATTTTGACTTTCATGGCAATACCTATGCGGCATTACTTGCGTGACATGACTTGCGCGACAAGAAATATGCGCCTTAATGCGTTGGACATTTTTTTTTCTTCACAAGTATTTCATAAAAAAGACTTACATAAAAGTTAACTGTCTGATCCTTGTGCAGATTCAATGGCTCCCAGAAGAATTGGATCGATTGATGAGTTGTCCAGCAAGAGAATAGATGATATGATGAACATCATTGGCCATTACTATTATGATATATGCGACAACACACTCCCAGATTTAGCTAAGTACTTGAATAAATAACATGTCAATTTACCATAGAGTATTTACTTCCCTTTATATAGACATGGTCATCTACAAGGAATCAACGTTCCAGAAGCAAAGAATTTTATTCCTCATTCCTGGTTTCAGACTTACACCAATTTTTCTTCAGCAAATTTTTCAGTTGCAGGATCATTTTTCAATGCTGGAACAGTGGAGAAGGCATAAATAATTCATCATAGGCCATGTTCTCTAGATATAAAACTTCACAAGCCTGAGATGCACCCGCATTTCTATCCCTCTATTTTCTGAAATTCTCAGATGGATCAACCCAAGGGATGGAAAAATAGTTGGGATTTCTGTCCCGGAGGAGGTGTGAAGCCAACTTGGATGTGGGAATATTGGGTATGAAAAACTTGTGAAGATCTTGTCAAGGATCTTAAGGGATCTTCAATATATGAATCCTTCTAGGCTGGGCAGACTTATTTCTACAGGAATGATAATTTTGTGCCGAAGCTAATCAGCTACTGGAGCACAGAAACCAATTCATTCCATCTGACTCATGGAGAAGTTGGAATCAGCTTGTGGGATGTCTAAAAGATGTCAGGGGCTCCAATTTTGGGAGATATGTATGTTGAATTCATCCCCCCAAGTTGGCATGGAATGATTCGGAGAAGACTCTGGCTTTAGATCGATAGTTATTGAAAACTTTTCACAAGGTCAAGAATCCAAAGTCCATCAAAACTCATTCTAGAAAGGATATTCATCCAAAGGAGTGGATGGATATGTTTCTCATGAAGAAGAATGAGAAGGGTCCCACATGTACTCGTCCAACCAGCTTCCCCAGAACAGAGAAGAGGGGTGCTCTTGGAAAATTCTGGCCAACTCTGGAAGCGGGAATGTTTAAAAAGAGGGGGTATGAAGTGAATCAATGAATCCCAAAGAAAAACCATCTAGAGGGATTTTTATCTTTGTGGCTCAGTGTTTATCTTTTTCTAGTAAGGGATTTGAAGGGAGGCATTAGGCCAGGGACCTTCGTTGTTGTAGCCAAGTTATCGTAGAGAAAATGGTTGGGTTGGCCAGCTCAATTTTGGCGAATATTCACAGGAGCTTACTCCATGTCCATATGGGTAAGTCTCCTTTGATAATATTGGGACCATTCCATGTTTTTTGGGGATGGATCACCACTCACATCAGGACATACACTGTACAGAGTAGATTACAGGTTCCTTGAAGTTCATTTAGGCCATCGGTGCAGGAATTTTCTAGAATTTCTCTGTTGTCCCTCAATTCCTATTATTTAAAGTTGAGGCTAAGCATCTTCATGGAATTTAATTTCATTCCTTATGGAAACCCGCCAACCAGGAGGTTTTTTTATGATAGAATATCTTGCCTAGAATTGAGGTCATATATGCTGGCTTGTAGAGATGGTGTATTGGTCCCCAGAATTGACGGAGAGATTATATGGGAGTCCTATACTCCATATAGATTTGCAAGCCAATTCAAGTGTCTGCAGCAGATTGTTGTATCCCATCCTGTGCACTTCAGGTCAGAGCACCATCCAATGGTAGTCCGAAAACTATGGTTGCTGACAGCTATGGAGAAAACTGGGGCAGAGTTTGATCTACCAGTTGCTAGAGTGGCGAGTCAATGGACTACATGGTATGCTGAGAACTGGGTAGCATCATACCCTGAAGGGGTACTGAATCATCCGGTCCCTCGGGTGGGGAAAAAAAGAGAACCATTATGAAAGAAACCCTTCATCTGGAAGTTGATTCTTCCTCACCCGGAGCTGATTCTCTGGGTTCCTCACCTGGGGAAGATTCACCGGATTCCCAGGATGGGTATGATGAGGCACAACATGCATCAAAGTGGCCTCGTTCCATATATAATACTCCTACCATAGTCAAGAGACCTACTCCATCGACTCCTAGTGAGTTATATCATTGAGTAAATTTAGTCACCAATATTTTATAGAGCAAATAGTTTCAAGTTTCATTTTCATATCTTTTATATGTGATTGTAGAAACTGGGAAGAATTTAATGTCCTAGATTGTAGGACCCTCCTTGCGGCCTTCTAGTGCGCATGCTGCATATTTATGACCAGAGGTTGCCCAGACATGGCAGAGTTTATATTGTGATGCTGAAACCACCTGGATGGACTTATGCGAAGGGCTACATATCCCTGGAATGGGGAATCTCTGGGATTCTGCTGATATCATCTTCGAGGATAACCTCGATAAAGTGTGGTCTTGCATCAGAGAGCTGGAAATGATTTTATATACCACTGATGATTCCCTTCCTATTACCAAGAATGTGAAGGAAATGATGAATCGTGGCACCACTGAGAGGATAGGTACTTCAGTAGACGAGGAGCAGCATGATTACCTGGCTCCTGAAGATGTAAATTTCTTTCTTTATTTGCTTTGTAACATAATTTTAGTCAAATATTTGATAGTCAAGGAAATTACATTCTTCATCCTGCTTCTTTTTAAGAAAGGAACTACTGGGGTCCCTTCACCGTAGTATAGCCCTGGTGGCATCGCTCTTGGAGTTGCTGAATCTCATTGTGAGCCGGGCGAGGTATCTTCAGGCCGAAAATCCGTGGATGAGGAGTGAGAAAGGGATTTTCACTCTCTAATACCTGTATTTGGAGGTGAAGATGTCAACACATCCAAAAAGTCAAAGAAGCATAGGCATCGAAGGAAGAAGTCCACAGCTAAATGCTTCATCAGTAGTGGTAATTCATTCAGATAGTCATGAATCCTAATTCATGAAAATATTGGTCATACTTCTTGGGATTGAAGGGGTTTTCAATTTCACCTTTGAGGGAGATGACTGACCCTCCTCTGAGGATGATGAAGGGTGCTGGTGAATAGTCGTAAATTCATGCTGATCTGGATACTCCTGAAGAAATGAGGAGAGAAGAAGAGCCAGCTTCTGTTCCCATTACTGTTCTTGTTGCTACTGCAAGGAGAGAAGAGCCTACTTCTGGTAAATTAACAATACTTCCTAGAACATTGAATGAAGACATCAACTAACTTCCATTTTTTGATTCCTTAGGTTCAACACCTTTACTAATACATTTGTATACCGCTGCAATTGACTCCATAATTTTCTCTAACGAATCTATTTGGCGTTAGAGGTATCAAGAGGAGGGTCGCTAGGAAGACATGTCAACTGCTCCCACTAGTGTAACTAACCAGTAATATGAGATATCACTGGATTAAATGATGACACTTGGTGTATTTTTTAAAAAAAATATATCATGTTAAATTACCAATTGATTTAGAAGATTTTGGACGTGACTATTATCCTTCATCCAGTTAAATTATTTATTACATCTCTGACCATGATTGGTTGAAACATGCAGTTCTGTCTGAGCAAGCTGTTGATCTAGTGATGCCTGAAGGGGGTAGAGACAAGCCTATCATTGCAGAGATGCTAGCTCAAGTGGAGATTAACCTGGATGATCTTCCTGAAATCCAACCTAAAAATCCTTTTAAAGCTAGGAATGACAGGGAGGATCCTTCTCATGCTATTGATCTACCATTGGGTAAAATATAATAATATTTGTTGCTGTATTTAATTTTCAAGACATCTAATCAACTTTTTTTATCCTTTGGAACTAACCAAAGCATTTAATTGACTATTAAGGACAATTAATTTCAGTGGATATATCCGGAGGTGAAGCCTCAGCCTCAGCCCCAACGGGAGTAGAAAGTGAAGTACCAAGGGTCAGAGGGGAAGGAGCAGAACATGGAAATTCCTCAAGTGCATTAATCATGGACTATATTCCCCCCAGTGATAGTGATGCTGAATCAGACCCAGAGGTGAAAAAGGCACTCCAATTATCATGTTTCAAGGCAGGGAAGAATATATGGAAGATCATATCTAATATGCCTCTTGAAGAGTTGTCTTCGAAGATCCCCCAAATGTCATCCTTTTTAATCATGCATGGACTTGGTGGTTTTGGATATCAAGAGATCCATACCGTAGTGAAACAAGTCATCTTAAGAAGGGAGCATGAGAAAAAGTTCCATCATGATCTGACCAGAGCGAGGCTGTTGACCAATATCAGCAAATTCGAGGCTGTGGTGTCTAGAGTTGTGGCTGATCATGCTGAAAAGCTAAAGGATCTTAAGCATAAGATCAAGAGGAAAGTTGTCCAGTAGATGAATCTTCAGCAACAGTTAGATGTCGTTACTGGGGAACTTGACTAGCTTAACAATTCATTGGAAGGAGTCCAAAAAATGGTATGAAAGCCATCGCAGATGACAAGAAGGCACTTCATTAAGAAAAAAAGTGTGAATTTGGTCGAGTAAACGAACTTCAAGTGGCTGCTGATGAAGCTCAGGATTCCATAAATCAAATGAATGGTTATGTTGAAAGCCTCTTGTAATTATTGAAAAAAAGAGAAGACACTCCAATTTGTGGATGTTCTTCTAATCTTGTGCATCAATGAAAAAAGGCATTTTATCTTTAATCATTTTTACCTACATTCTCTATCTAATTACTTATATATTATTATTTTTACCTAAGACAATGTGCATAGTAAGCATAGTTTGATTTTTTTCTAGGATTATACAAACAAACCCCACAACCTTTGCATCTTTTGTAGCTCAATATTGCCTAAATCATACAATATGTACGTTTAACGAGCTGGGACTTGACTTTTGTTCAGAGTTCCTTTTACAAGTTTCCAATTTAATTAGTACCCTATCTTTTGTTGGCAGTTTAAAGTCATGCATGTCAGACATAAAAAGGCTAATCTTTAAGTTCTAATAGATTTGACCGATTGGATTAAAATTGACTCAATTCCTTGATAATTTTTTTGAAAGCATATTACCACATTCAAGTATGCAAAAAAAACATGTAAACTATAACTTAAGAAATTTTGAATCTGAGGGATGATATGAAAAAAGGGATAAAAGGAATTAGAGGAAGTATTTCTTAAGAGTTAAGTTATGACTATTTGACAAACTCGTTAGGGGGTTGAATTATGCAGGTCCACTTAAGGGCATTGGCTTCATAGTCAAATAATGGGATCTTTTGGATAACAAGTCCATTATGTATAATACTTATGCAAGGCCACCTAGGGGAACATTCTACATAGTCTGGAAAAAGAACTCTCAGAAATTTTACTTTTCTATTGCTAAAATCCTGTTGAAGTTTATGGAGCTTCAAATTTTCCAAAGCATAGAGTCTTCTATAGGGGGAGAGGTACTTGAATATGGAGAGGATATTCCAAATCAATATTTTCAAAGAATTGGAAGAATGTCACTCCTGAAAAGGTCTGACCCAAATGTAGGAAGGGAAATATAAACCATAAACATGAATAATTTCAGATAATGAAAAAGAGTATGGGACAAATATGTTAAGGATTACTATTTTTGAGGATCCCTACATATCATTGTTAAGACCAATAAGGAAAAAAGAGGTTCCCCCCCACCAAGAATGAAGTTACAACTATTTGAAAACCAGTTAGGGGGTTTGAATTATGTAGGGCAACTTAAGGGAATTGGTTGCATAGTCAACTAATAGCATCTTTTGGCTGACATGTTCATTATGTATACTATTTAAGTAAGGCCACCCAAGGGAACATGATGCATAGTTCGGCAAAAGAATTCTTGGGTATCAGACATTTTTTGACCAAATGTAAAGAAAAGGGTTATGGAGATCTGGATGTATTTAAGGTTAGGAGTATGACACATAAAAATGGGCATTGTCCAATGCAAGAAGGAGATACATAGACCAATGCTGACCATAATCATGTTGTGGCTGAGTCCTGAATTGAGATGTTGGACTTCACTATATATCTCATTAGAATGAGAATCAATCCATACGTAGTTCTTGAAATACAGTTTAACATCATGTGGGACGATGGTGTAGGAGATCTTAGTTAAGGTCGTAGATTTCAGACCATAATGAGGGAGACCCATTGTGTGTTTTTTATAAACCCGATGTAAATAAAGACCAGGGTTTTTATACCACATTCTTTTACTCACAGGGGGACTTTTCTGCCAGGGGACTGATAGTGGAGCTTGGGGTTAGGCCCAAAGACTTGGGTCTAGGTTCGAGGGATGCTCGAACATTCCTACATATCCCATAAGGATGGGAATCAAGTCATACACAGTTCCTTAAATACCCTCTGTACAAAAGGGGACACAATTTAACGTCATGTTGGAAGATAGAGAGGATATGCAGTTTAATGTCCGGCAGTAAGGAAAAAAGGGGCAATGTAGTTTAAAGACTTGCAGTGAATACTAAAGGGTGTATTTGTGTTACACAAAATACTTCTTCAATAATCTTTCATTAGTTTGAGTTATAATGAGTTCTCCATCCATTGAGATTAAAGAATAAGCTCTATTAGAGTAGTCCTTATATATTGAATAAGGTCATTCCCACTTTTTCTTAGGCTTTGGAGGTTTCTTTCCTAGTATCATTGGAGTTTTGAGGACCAATACCAATTCTCCTTGAATTAATGAACGAAGATGAAATTTTTTTATTGAAAGCTTGTGCTATTCGATTCTGATAGATTTTTAAATGGTGCAGGGTGCACAATATTTTTTCATCTAATCGTTCCAATTCATAAAATCACTTTTGATATTGTTCATCTATAGATAACTCATCAAAAATGGCTACTATGAGCGAAGGAAATTGAACCTCAATGGGTAAGACTACTTCTGTTCCATATACCAATTAATATGGAGTTGACCGCGTAGCAGTGCGGATGGTGGTCCTATAATACCATAAAGCATGAAAAAGCTTATCAGGCCATGGTTTCTTATCTTTAACCACCTTCTTTTGCATTATGTTTGAAAGAGTTTTATTAAAGGTTCTTATTTGGCCGTTGGCAGCTACATGATACCAAGATGAATGGTTGGATTTGATGTTGTATTCTTGATATAATATTCTCACCTCGGATGAACAAAATTTGGTGCCATTATCCCTCAATATTGTATGAGGGACACTACATATGGTAATGATTTTAGACTTGAAAAAGCTACCAATTCCTATAAAACTAACTTCTTTGAGAGGTATTTCCTCTGCACATTTGGAAATGAAGTCAGTAGCAGTAAGAATATTCCTAAATTTCTTGGATGTAGCCCGAGGATAAGGTCCTACTACATCCATTCCCCAAGTGGAAAATGGCCATGAGTATTTAGCTGTATGAAGAAACTCTTGGGGTTGATGAATGAAGTTGGTACATACATGGAAGGAATGACACTTATTAGTGAACTCAACACAATCTTGAATCATTGAAGGCTAGAAGTATCCAAGCCTTTGAATTTGACCAGAAAGTCTATGTCTATACTGGTGGGCACCACAAACTCCTGAATGTACTTCATTCATGGTAGCCATTGTCTCTTCACCATCAATACATCTGAAGATAATTCTATCAAAAACATGCTTGTAGAGAATTTTTTGGTGATCTAGGCTACCATAAAGAGTATAATTGACCACACGTCACTAGACTTTTTTTTCCGGATCTATTAGGTGGGAGTGTTCCATTTTTAAGGTACTCCCTGATAGGTGTCATCCATCCTGTAGTATGACCATATGGTTCAAAATTTTTTCTGATTTCACTGATTTCCTCTATATTTATTTGAAAAAAAGGTGAAACTACACGATGTTGGGAAATACTGATGATAGTTTCATCCTGATTTGGATCTGCCAAGAATGTGGCTACATTATCCAGTGTATCATCTTGGGCATTTTGTGATCACATGACATAAGAAAATGTAGGTTCTGAGGGAAATTCCACCATCAAATCTCTGACATAATCACACAAAGGGATTAATTCTTCTTTTATAAGAGAATAATTCTCATTTAGTTGTTTGATTACCAAATCTAAATCACCTTTTACCCTCAAGTGATTCACCTGTTCTTGAAAATCCAATTCCAAGCCTGTGACGATAGCTTGATATTCTTCTTCATTATTTGTACCGCCTTCCAGCAATAAGAAAAAATAGGGTAGCACTACCTTTTCTGGGTAAATAAGCATGATTCCTACCAAATGTTGTTGAATTTAGGATCTTCAATTTTCTTCCAAGTTGTACTTCTGGAGGAACCATCAAATTACATTTCCCATGTTTGAGGATTATTTTGAATAGAGAAGACATCCTCATCAGGATGTTCAATATTTAAAGATGTATCTTCTATATATGGGTGTTCAGGAAGGAAATCGGCTAGATCTTGGCCCTTTATTTACTTTTGAGACACATAAGGAATATAAAACTGCTTCAAAATAACTGCCCACCTTGCCAGACATCCTGTAATCATTGGACGACTAAGGAAAAATTTGACCGGGTTATTGCAAGATTTAAATTGGACCTAATGATGTTGTAGGTAGTGTCTCAATTTATGAACTGAAAAGATTAATGTTAGGCAACACTTTTCAATACTTAAATATTGAGTTTCTGCCTCAAACATATTCTGACTGAGACAATAAAGTTTGTTTTCATTCCCAGCATCATTCTTTTGAGAAAGGAAGGCACCTGATGATCACTCTAAAGCTATCACATAGAGAATAAGTGGTCTTCCTTCAAAGGGTGGAATTAATACCAGTGGAATCAAGAGATATCTTTTGAAAATATCGAATGCTTATTGATATTCTTCAGTCCACTGGTAGGTGACTCCCTTCTTCATTAATTTGGTGAAGGGTAAACACTTGCCTGCAAAATTGGCAATGAAACACCGAATATAGGACATGTCTCCTTAAAGTCCTCTTAATTATTTCAAATTTCGAGGAGGTGACATACCAAGGATTGATTTTGTCTTCTCATGATCAAATTCGATACCAGGATGGAATTAAACAAAGCCAAGAAATTTTCCTGAGGTTACCTCAAAAGCACATTTCAAGGGGTTCATCTTCAAATTGTGTTGTCGAAGTTTTTTGAATATGATTTCCAGATCGGCCAAGTGATCAGAACGTTGTCTGGATTTAACCACCAAATCACCCACATAACATTCAACAAATTTCAATAAAAAGGGTTTGAAGATATGATTCATGGCATGTTGATACGTTGCACCGGCATTTTTCAGGCCAAATGGCATTACCCGATATCAAAACACACCTTGAGGAGCTCTGAAAGCTGTATACTCCTCATCCTTTGGGTCCATTCGTATTTTATTGTACCCAGATTAACCATCCACGAAGGAAATATCTTCTTAGCTAGCCGTTTCAGCAATTAAGAGTTCTGTGATCGGAACTAGAAAATCATCTTTGGGACAATGCCGATTAAGATCTTTGAAGTCAATGAAAACTCTAATTTGTCCATTCTTCTTTTTCACAGGGACAATATTAGCTAGCCATTTGGGATAATGAACTTCTCTGAAAAATTTAGCTTTGATAATCTTACCAACTTCAGATTCAAATTTGGAAGCATAAGTTCGGTGTGTTCTTCTTGCAGCTTTCTTGAATCCTCAATGTTCTTCTGGAAAACCCAAATGATGAGTGGAAACATTGGGTTCAAGACCTAACATTTCTATATAATTCCAAGAAAATACATATTGATTTTTCCTCAAAAATTTAGTATACATTTATTTCTATTCAAGATTCATGGCCACACTAATTAAAGTGGGGCATGGATCTTCTTTTGTAACCATATTTATTTCTCTTAGTTCATCCACAGTAGTTGAGATACCCTCTTCAAATGCTGGAGGTGCATCCTTGAGGACTTCTTCTTCTTATTTAGTATGTGTTTCTTCTTCTCCTTCTACATTCATAGTATATGAAGAATCGAAATTTTCATGATCAGGGGATAAGTTAAAATTTGATCATTTTGAAGAAAAGGCTACCATTTCTGACCCTATTAATGATGAAGGGTCTTCCTTGGATAACAAAGAGGAGATGATGGATTAAGAATTGACGTCATTTTTTTCCTCTAACATTGCTATAACTTCTTCTGTCTTGGTTGATGATGTATATAATTGCTGCATTTCAGTGGATGAAATGAAGACATCTCCATTTAAGCATTCATCATTTCTTGGCCAATCAATAATTTCTCCCATGCTATCTGGCTCGATTTCAATAATTGACATTATGGGAGTTTTCATAAGAGTGTTTGGATTTGGGTCTATTCCGTCAATTTGACTGATAGGAAACACATAATTTTTACTCATATGTATGAATGGGTTTACTGTAATCTTTTCCAAACCATATGGAGCATTAATTTTGGTGACCTTTTTCACTGTGGATTTTTCTTTTCCTTCCAAGTGATAAAACTTTGCCTCAATGTGTTGAGATTCACATGTTTTGAATGGGGTTTTCTCATCATACAATGTCCCAATTTGACCACTGAAATAATATTTGATACATTGATGGTATGATGAAGTTATGGCTGCATGTTGATGTAACCAAGGTCTTATAAGCAAAATGTTGAAAGTTGTGTCCTGATGAACAACCATGAAATCTGAATTAAAAACAAGGTTTCCAAACTGAATTCTGGTTGTAATTTCACCCAGAGGTTCTTGTTCATTCTTATCGTAGCCTTTCAACATCAAAGTATAAAGAGATAAATCAGATTCGGTGAGGCCCAATCTTTGGAGTGTACGAATAGGAATCAGATTGACTCCTAAACCATTATCAATGAAAGCTCGTCGAATGTCTATATCATTGAATTTTCCAAATAGATAAAAAGGTATGATATGTCCATGTACAACATCATCTTTATCTTCATCTATAAAAGATATCACTGCATGGCATTCTGCAGGATCATTCTCTATATGGTAGACTTCAGCCGTATTAATTTCAGTTTCAAACACTTGAGGACTTGACAAAGCCGCACTAAGTGCCTCTATAAGATCATTTGATAGATTCAAGGCATCTATAATTGATAACATGGCTGGAACTTGGTCCAAATGTTTCAAGACATCAAACTTTTAGTCCTAAGGTCTGTGTTTCCCTTCATGAAAATATGATTTTACAAGTGCCTTAGAAGTTGATTCTTTGGAAGTAGATGCATATAGTATTGGGGTAGGAGTTGGAAATACTCTTAGCTTCAGCAGATTAGACTGAAAAGGTCTATTTATTTTCTGAGAGGAAGAAGGTGTAACCTCTAACCGATCCTCCAAAACAATAGTGCTAGGACCGAATATGCCATGTGTGGAAGAACATTATTGTTCTTGTTGAGCCAGCTGAAGGGCATTGCCATGAGTTTCTGCCGCATATATAGTTCTAATAGGGATAGAAATGAAATAGTGGCTTTTGGAATATCCATGTCTTCCCCTATATCATAGACCTCTGTCTCTTACTCTAACTCCTCTATTAGATACAAGGAATTTAGACTCATCATGATTGAAACTATTATTAGCATAAGGATCTGTTAAATGAATCATGTTAACAGAACCAAAGATTAAATCTTCATTTGATGAAGATTCTCTTGGATTAGCTAGTTCCGGCTGTGCTGTTTGGTGGGGCGGTGCCCGTGCTTTTGAAGATGATGGCATAAAATCTGCCATATTCAAAGAAAATTTTGGCTTTGACACGAACTCATATTCTTCTTACTACTCTTTTTTCTTCAAATTTTGTTTCTTCTTTTTGGATTTCTCTTCTTATGAGGAGGATTTTTCTATGGTATTCATAGTAGAAGACACAATCAGTGGATTCAACTGTGTTCTTAAAATGGCATGGGTTTCGTTGATTATTTTTATGACCATCCAATAATCATATTTTTGTGCATTTTTACTCTTGACTTCATGCCACTCACCTTCTTCCTCTGGATTAGTAGTAGTAACACATGCTACCTGGGCTGAATAACCTTTCAGTTTTACCTGTCTAGAGTCTACCATCTTTTGCAAGAGGACTTTGAAGAAAAAACACTCCTGAATGGGATGCCCCAACATCTAATTAAATGGGAAATAGTTGGGTAGGTCTTCATCTCTTTCCTTGTTCATCCTTTTGGGCCTTGGCAACTGAACCATATTGTTTTCCAGAGCCGAGATGAAGTAGCCAAGAACTTGCTCATTTCGGAAAGAATAAACCTTATTCTTCAAATCTTCAAATTCTTTCCGCCTTTGATCTTTTTGATAATCTTGTCGAGTTGACCATTTTTGTTGATGTTTATGAGGTGGATCCCTTCGATAAGATGAAGGTCTTGAAGTGGAAGCAGGTACAGGTGCTTATTTAAGTGTAACTATAGCAGTTTCTGCTTTCCATATTCTCCTTCATGGAACTGATGGAATTACATGAGTTTTAGCCTTAGTCTTCATAAGAGAGTATTCTATCTACTGAGAGATTTAATTAAGGTCTCGAAACCCTCCTGTGTAATTCACAAGGATCAATGGTGTTCGAAATTCATTACGCAAATTTTCGACACATATTGGAAACAATTCTTCTTGAGGGATTGCTAAGATTAAGGAATATGTTACTCCCTTCCAGTGAGTAATGAAATCTGAAACTCTTCCATTCTCCATTTTCTTACAAATGTTAAGATCGAAAACTTTCATCTTTGGCAATGATGAAGTGAATTGAAGGAAGGTACCTTTGATGGAGATTTTCCCACCTAGTAATTAACCCGGATTTTAAACTTGTATACGAGATGAAAGAAGGTACTTGTAATGACTGTACAAAACACATAAGCTTAACTGCTTATTTTTGTTGTGGATTTACCATAATAGGATCACAACGAGAAACAAAATCTATTAAGTGTTGTTCTAGATCTCCCGAACCATTAAAAATTGAGAATGTGGTACTTGAAAAATATGATGGGGGGGATTGCATCCACCCATTCAGTGTAAACTCTCTTTTCTGGTTGAATTTATGTATTATTTCCTTCCATAGCTTCCAACCAAGCTATTAATGACTCAATGGTAGTCATTAATTTTTTAGAAATATCTGGTTGATCTTGGACCTAAGCAGGTGCAATAACTGGAGTTTGGACGGGTGTAGTGACCGGGACTGCCACATATGGTAGTATTGCCAGTTGTTGTTGCATATGACCTATAGGATTGGACCTATGAGGGTGTACTTGTAAAGGGGGATATTCTTGATCCATCCCAGTAGTTTCAACAAATTCCCTTGATTGATTAACTCTAGTATGCTTTGGAGGAAGACTACCTTGAAGTAGTTCTACATTTAACCTCCTTAATTCCTTCATTTCTTCTTCTTGTTGTGTGATCCATTCCTCTAATGAGTGTGATTGGACTTCTCCAGAGGTAGGGTGGGGTGTAACTTGACTTTTACCCTTTTCCATGGCATGTGCCTTTCTAGAATATGGAAGGGAATAACCCATAGGAATATCTTCCCCTTGGGCAACCCTCTGTCTTCTGGTATGCACACCTCATTCATTCGTTTCTGTGTGCACAACCTCTTGAACAAGAACTTCTTCATATAATCCCTCTGAGTGAGCCTCATGTTCTAAGAGATTAGTGACAACTACATTGATTCAATTTATCGATGCATAATGCATTGCAGCCCTTCTGTTAGTGATTCTGTGATATTGTCTTCCTCTATGTCCTTTATGATACAATGCCTTTTGTTTGGTTGATCCCTTAGGAACTTCTTGATGAACTGTAATTTGGAGGGAATTTCCTAATAATTCGGCTCTGCATTCCTCTTGTGGCTTCTTCCCTAATCAAGAGAAGACTTACTTTCGTTGAGGAAGAGATTGAGAATTTGAAAAAGTCCCCAGTTCGGTGGACTGGGGATGTTCTTGTTTTTCCTGATCAACTCCTCAAATCCTATCTATTGATCCCAAGGGTTGGGTTAAAAGAGTCCCCAGTCTGGAAAGATGATGTGGTTCTTGAGCTGGTACATCTGAAACTTTTTTAAAATCCCTCCTGATTTTGTAGATTTTAGTCCAGAAATTGGCCGGATGCATAAACCTACATCCACTCAAATCACTTAGTTCAGATGGCCGCTGAATTATTTCTAACACTTCTGTCACTTGATGATGTGTCTGCTCTGAATGAGAAGCATGTTCGATATTCTCATTTTCGTGGTGCAAGAATAATTTTACAACTTGTTCTTTATATGCCTGACTTTGGGAGGAACTAGTTGAGGCATGTTCTTGAGCAAGCCTTTGATTACGCACAAAACCAGTTAGATGTGGCCAGCCATGGGCAATAACATTGCATGAAACCACTTTTGGCGGTCTTTTTTGACTAGGGAGCATGGTGAAATGCAATGCTCCATGAACACCCCATCCCCTGATATGAATATTAGATGGGTCATTGGTAATTAACTGGTGTAACCTTTTTAACGCGCTAAGGCATGAACGTTGAAGGGATCTCTACTACTTTTTATCCTTTGGATGTCGAGAAATTGAGATAGATGCCATGTCAATTTGGGGTTTCAACCCTTCTATTATCATGACTTTATTTTAATATTCATCATAAGATAATATTTTCTCTTTTAAGTGACAAAGATTTTTCCATATGTTGAGACAAATATCATGAATATAATCTTCTATCAACGTTTCTAAAATATCATACTGAGAGTCAGCCGAAGGCCAAAACATGACTGGTATTTCACCTTTTTCTAGCTTTTTTCTCATATTTAGTACTTCCTCTTTGTCATTCGATGAAGATTCATCTACCTAATTGGACCAAAGCTGGTGCTTCTTTGTTGATTTATCAGAATCAACAAGATTGGTAGATAATTCATTTTCCAAATTAGAAGATGAATGACCTAGGGGTTGTTTGGTGAAAGACTTACACCCTAGGTTATCTTCTGATTGAGAAAGTATTTCACCTTCTAGCGGTAAGGCATCAAACATGACCGGCTTTTCATTTTCAAGTGCCTCAAGATAAGAGGGCATTATCATTACTGCATTTTCCATTGAAGAATATTCCAGGAAATGAGAATTACTACTTCGGAGAGGACTTTCACAAATAAATTCATCATCATGGGGAGGACCACCATGGTGGGTTACAGAAAAAGATGAAACCTTTTTCTCCTTAGTCTGCTGGCTATGAAGAAGGTTATTGTGGCTCTCATATGAAGATGATACTTCGAGATTGAATGAGTTTTCCTGAAGAAATACATAATGAGAAAGTGTCTAATGAAGGCCTTCAGAATTATTGTTGTTACTTCTATAATCTTTAAATGAGAGAGTAGAATCTTGATTTTCAATAGACAATTGTCTGAGGGATTCAAGAACTCTAGCATTGAGCAAGGATTTATTGCAGATTAACCCTTGATCTTTCAACTGTGCTGGATGGGTATTTTTCGTAGATGCCTTCTTACTCAATTTGGAAACCACTTGTTGATGAAAGTGGTTATAATGGGCAGGTGTATGTGCCTACTTAGAAGAAATTGTCAGGTTAGGCTGATTATCACCATTTAAATCGGGTGTATGTACCCGAATTGATTGTCCGTATGATGTGGCGGAGTATGCCCCGTGACCCTCCTAGACTGGAACAGAGGTGTGTATCTGCTCTGGAGTGACATATTCATGAGTCACTCCACTGATAGGCATAGATTTTTGTTTCTTTCCCCGTGATGTCGCTGAAGTTTTTATAATATTCTGACAGGTATCCATAATATGGGAAGGAATTTACTTCTACTCTTTCACCATATTTAGAATCTGCTTGGTGACTTTAGCTACCTGAATGGGAATATATGTCCATTATATGTTTGGAGTAGGTGTATGTGCCTGCTCCTATCCTCCTTTTCCCGTCAATGGATATTGACTGTACTTATGCATAGGGGCAGAGAGTTGAGTCTGCTCCAAATTTGTCATCGGAGCTTTCCGACTGACTTCTCCGGGTGCTACCAAATGAGACTCTTGGCAGGCTTGATAAACATTTGCAGGTGTATTTGTCTTTTGTGTATTATCCATCAAGTATGGTTGGAAGGTTTCCTTCAATACTGCCAGACAAGATTGCAGACAGAATTGGGGATTGTAAACAGGTGGATGTTCCTGCTTACCAGTTGCCACCATATTAGATTGGCGAGCTTCTTTGGATGCAGTCAGATGATCCTGTTGACTGGATGATGAATTATAAGGTTTATGTGCCTACCTATAGTACACTGCTGGAATTTCTTGGCGGGATTTGTGTGTTACTTCTAGATGAGTCTGCTGAGCTGTGAAATCAAGAAGGATGGGTGTATATGCTCGCTCGTTGTTTTCCATCATGTTAGATTAATGGACTTCCCTATAGGGGGAAGAGGTAAGAACCTGATCTTTATTGACCTAATTTCTCCTCTGGTGGTTCTTCTTGCCTACTCAGATCTAAGGAAGCTAAGCTAAAAAACTAGAGGTGATACCCTCATCATGTTAAGAGTGCACTACCGCACGATTCTGGCGGCAATTTTTGGTGGGAGTTCTCAGGAAATACTCCTACCATCATCAATCGAGGCCTTGGGTGACCTCTTCATTCACCTCCCTATAATATGTTAGGGACTGGTTGTTGTGTTTTGGGGATAATGACACAAAACGGTTGGAAATAGTGGTTGGCACCACCTTCTTCTTGACCAATGTTCATCGTTGACCAGAAAACCAAGGTGAGTTATTATCTTGGAGGGTTTTTCAAGCGGCCTACAGAATCATGATGGTTTCGTGTTGATGGAATTACCTCACCAATGCATTCAAGACCTATCATTGAAGATGATGAGTAGGTGATATCATCCTTAGAGCGGACGAGGATCCAGCAGGAGTAGCAGCCGAGGCATTCACAGGTGTGAACTCTAAAGAATCCATTTCTTTATTGCATAAAAATAAGGGAAATGAGTGCATTTTTGATATAATCGACATAAACAAGATAAGCTTGGCTAGACTACATCTTTTGGATGAACACATATGTGTTTGATTGCTTTGTTGGCCCTCATATTGAATTCAATATGGGCCTAAAAAATAAGTAAATCATCATTTTAACATGGTTAAGGATTCACATCGGGTTCACCATTTTTTTTCTTCTAGAAATGGGGATGACCTTGTTTGTTTAAGGTTCAAACATTCCAATTGGTTTCTAACGGGTTTATTCACAGAACCGAAAACATACAATGATTCTAAATCCTTTTGGGCCAACTTTCCAAAGGTAGGTGCTCATTAGTTGTAGACGGATGAGGCTTAAGAATTTATATTGGTCGAGAGGATGGGAGGTCAGGCACATCACAGAATATTAGGGGAATTATTACCTACTCCGGGACTCTCTTATATATTAATGTTATGTTCAAGAATCCTTAATAATTCACCAAGTATGAAAATGATTTTTACATTAGATTTTGTAATCAATGATTGATATGTATGGGATTTATAGAAACATTTATATATATTTGAGGGTCCTCGTTGATATATAATCATTCGTATATATTGGAGATTCATAGTCAATGGTATCCTTAAATATATTATATAGAAATATCTTGGTCATTATGATGATCATACTGGTTTTGAAGACACTCTGTGGGGCACTTGATGTTTTTTGTCATTCAGAAAGACAAGTATTATTTCAGAGTTGGGATCATACCAACAGATGGGATACCTACGTATCCTTATTAAAAATAAAGTAATCAAAACCCACGTAGTTCTATAGGAAGGATATAGTTTAACGTCATATGGGCTGGATAATAATTAATGAAAGATGGGATTGAACCTTATAAAGGCTTCCTACGTACTCTACTTTTAATGCAGAGATCAAATTCCACATAGTTCGGGTAAAGAAAAATGGGGTTTATGAATGGTTAATGGCCCAAAAAGATATGTCATTATTACATTTACACTCTAATCCCACATGATTCATGCTCAGTTTGAGAAAAAGAGGTATCAGCATACTTGAAAATGGTTCCATGAAAGAGGTAGTCATGAGAAATGATGTAGGGCTTGCGTATGTATGATGACCCAAGTAAATGAATATTAGGACTTAGTTTAGGAAATAATCCAAGGATCAGGGTCCATAAAGGTATTTGTACTTTATGGAGATTTGTAATTTTATCTCAGGACTTACTCCTGAAAATGAATCACAAATTAAGAGGGACTTATGATTGGGTATTATTCCTGAGAAGGAAGCCCAAATCAAAAGGAAATAATGTTAGGGCTTAATCCTGAGGAGGAGGCCCAATGTTCAGGGAACTTGAGGATTACTCCTAAGAAGGAGACCCAAAGTTAAAGGAAATTATGATTGGGACTTACTCCTGATAAAGAGGCCCAATGTAAAGGGAACTTGGGGCTTACTCCTGAGAGGGAGACCCAATGTTAAAGGAAAATATGATTGGGACTTACTCCTGAGAATGAGGCCCAATGAATTCCTCTCAGATAAGAAATCCAATAAAGGAACCATGCCATAAATGGATTTGAAGAAGGTTTTTAAGGCTATTTCATGAATAGGATAGGTGAATTTTTGAAAAGTAGGTGACTAGGAAGGAGGCGCGGAAGTGTTGTCATGGTGCGCAAGTCCTTGTCGTGCAAGTAGTTTTGCGCTACACGAGTTTCCATGGACAATGAAGAATCCATAGGGTAATACTTGGGCGAATTTGAACTCAATCCCGTAGTATCATCCCTAGAGGCTTCAAAAAGGTTGGCGCGCAAGTTCCCTTGAGAGGGAAAGGCGGAGCGCAATTGTTTTCATTTCCTTTAAGGGCTGGACACTTAGGCACGCAAGTATTGATGAATTCTAACACTTATGCCTTATTCTTCCTCTTTATAGCTTCCATTATAGATAAAGAATTACCTTATAAGTGTTCGAAAGACGTCTGACAAAGAATTCGGCGACCAGAGCTTGAATATGAGTTTTGGGAAATTTGTCCTCGAAATGGGGGGCCCACAGAGGCTATTTATAGGCCACTGGGCACTTTGGGAAACAAGGAATAGGGCACTCAAGTGACTTGTGCGACCCATATGTGGCGTGCAAGTGACTTGTGCGGTATGCAGGATACTTGCGTGGCGCCCTCCAAATGAGTTCCTGGTTCATCCCTTTGTCAATTTTCGATGTTCTTCAAAGGGTGACCCTCATTGGGCTTAAGGTATTCCCCTTTGACATTCGTTGGACTCTGTGATGGAAAGGAGTGTAAAAAACATCATGATAAATATGTGAATCATATAATAAACCATTATATTTCAATAACATACCAAGAAACATGTATCATTTATGTTTAATTTCCCCATATTTGTTTTAATAAAACACTATTTAAGTTATTTTTAACATATTAAATCACTAAATCCCATAAAATAGTAATGTTTCTCAATAACATGTAAGTACATTATTTTCATGTTAATCCTACATAATTGAAATGATACATAAATTCAAACCCTCTCACTACCCCTTGTAAAGTGTAAAAATCTAAATCACAACTTAATAAACTAAAGGATTATATGCATAAAAATGTAGTGACTCGAAGCTTGATGTACATGGACATTACATTACTTTTTAAGAATACTTAATACATAACAAAAAAACACACAAGGACCGTAATAGTTTAGTGTCTTTGTAAACTCCAAATATAAACAACTAATCATGTTGAAAGATCTTCAACATCTCACATAACGATCTTCCCCTTTTTGTTTCCTTGCATAAAAGTTTTCATTATTTCCTGGGGAAAATAAAACATAAAAAGGGTATTCTCAGATGCTCAGTGAACGAAAACATAGAGAATATAAAACAATCCATAAACATTTGAAAACAAATACTTGAACATGAAATTTAAACATCAAAATCATGAGCAAAGACATAAATCGTGGAAGTACGTAAGAAATATATCATAATGGAACATCAACCATGATAAAATATAATGGGAATAAACCATGTAATTGTGGAAAACATTCAGTACATGTTATGATTCCCATAGTAGACAAGGCATTGCTGCCAAGACCATCTTAGTGGACAAAGTCCCTTTCTGAATTGAGTTCACTACTCGTTTCAGTCATGTAACACTGAACTAGATTAACTTACCCTTCCAGCCATGTATATCTCATGAGATATAAATATTTACCCAATGCATTTAAGGGATATATAGGTCCCACCTATCTCATAATGAAATCATTCTTACTTGTGCCACAACATAAACATAAATCATTCATCATAACCCAAAGAATTAAAATGGGTTTCATAAACATCATCCCATCAAAACATAATCCATATAAAACAAATTGATATGATTTCATCATTAAAAAAGTGAAACCATGTAAATAATAGAGACTTTATAATTGAAACATACACATATGAAATAATTTCTTCTTAGATGAAAAATGGTTTTGATAAAACACTTGATATGAATTTTTGAGGAAAATATCCTTTCATCTTCAAAATCATTTTCTTTTCACAAAATTTCATGCAATTGTAAAAGAAAAGGATTTTATTGAAAATAGTCATGAAATATTTTGGAGGAAGCTTCATGAAAATATGGATTTATTAAACAATAAAAATACTTTCATTCCGTATACGTTAAAAAAACATTCTTCTAGTACTTTTGCCGAAAAGTCAAAAAAGTACCTCGTAACGTAAACAAAAGAAAGAATCCTTACATACCATGTAGTAAAAGTCAAAAAATGGGTAAAAAGGACATTAAACATAAATGAATCCATTTTTAGGAAACATGTACATGGATGAGAACAATAACCACAGTAAATACTTACGAATAAGCAATCTCGGATAAAAAAGAGATTTGCAAAATTATCCCTTACCTTAGGTCCGATATGCTTCGTAAGTATCCAAACCTCCTGTATAATGATTTAATTAATGGAATTGACTTATTAAAGAATCATATTTATTGTTATTATATCATATATGGTTCACTTATGACTTTATATTACCTGTTCTTTTATAAATTCATGTTAAAGTAGCGTTTTGGGTAAAATCGTTTCATTTGTCATTCGTGTTTTTAACTTCTAATTATTAATATGATTACTTAGATCATAATTACTTACACTAATAATGTAAAAAATGATTTATATATAATATATATTCATAATATACATAATAGATCGATAAATGGAAAGATATACACCATTCATGGAGACGGTAGGTCGTACGTACGCATGAACGCTGTTTTCGTTTCCTTATAGAATTGAATGGAATTAAGTAGATGACATAAATATATATATATTCATAAATCCAGTAGCATAATTATGTCATATTTTTCATGATTACTTATTATATATACTTTATAATCATTCTTGAATGGTTAACATGGAGAGTGAATCTCACAGCGTCGTGGAGACGGTAGTCCGTACGTACGCACGAGCGATGATATCATTCTCAAGATAGTGGAATTGTATTAAATTTTCTGTATAAAATTACAGAATCAATATCACTTTACAATAATCATATATATTCATTACTTTTACCATTATACCCATCCATGTAAGGTGGTGGTGGAAAATAGATTACACCACGACGTGGAGATGGTATTCTGTACGTACGCACGCGCGGTGATTTCATTTTCCGTAGGATGGATAGATGGTTAAATATGGTTGTTTCATACTTATAATAACATATCAGTATATTATTGATACTGATGTTATTACCTCATAATGAAACAACTAAAAAAGAAGAAGTGGAAGAAGAAATAAATTTGAAGGAATCAGTAATGGACATTACCTCTTCTTTGAAGCGCCTCTTTGAGACCTCATCTTAAGGAACTAAAATTGGTATTTGAAGAAGACCAGGATCTCTAGGATGTTTCTAGGGAAGTGGAGAAGATAATTTGGAAGGGTTTGGACGAGTGTGAAGGCTCAATGTGGTGTGAGGAAGAGATGGAGGAGGTTCCCTTTTATAAGGGTGGAGAGGGGCACCTTTGGAAATATAAGAAATATTAGTTTATATTAAATCCCAACCCCACATAAAAACATACAAAATTACTCATATCCAAATATTAGATGATATAGGGTTGTAATATCATCAACCAATAAAATTTATACATGTTAGGAATTTATTTTAAACATTATCAACTTGATTTATCCTTATTTAATCAATTAAATTTTATTTGTGGTAATAACACTCGAAATTTTAAATTATAACAAATAATTACTTATTTGTTGTTGATTTTCCATAATTTGATAATTAATAACATTTTATACCATATAAATTTATATTTATAATTTTTAAATATTTTTGTGATTTTTAATCAATTTTATAATATGTTATTTTTATAAAATAACAAGTGTCAATTTTGACACTATTCATTTATTTGAATTTAAATAAATAATATACAGAAGATATGTTCTAAATAAAAGGTTTAATAGATTAATAACATGTCATATGTATCTAAATAATTAGTGGGGCAAATTAAATAGTTCATATAATATTTATTTTATTATTTTTAAAACCATTTATTTGGTTTATCTCTTAATAAAATAATTACTACAACATTTTTTGTATAATTAATTAATATACTTATTTGGTGCATAAAAATTAAAAAAAAAATCCTATGATGAAGATAAATATATTAACTTTCACAATAATACTTGTAATCGAATTTATCATCTTTAAATCACAATATTTAAATTGTTATATTTATTAAATTATGAAGGTGACTACATTGGCATCATTTAAAATAAAATAATATAAGTGTCATAATTGCTTTTATAAGGCTATAAATGGTCAAATATTCGACCATTGTATGTTTATGTTTTATATGTAATGTCCAATAAGTTTTGGTCAGGGTTTTGTGCCTTTTATTATCACTACTAGTTTCATAAAAACTATATTCTTGATTTTTCACTAGATAAACAATGTTTGCATCACTATTGTGTCACAATTAATGATAGTTATTTAATCCCTGAAAATTATAAATAATTTCATATGATGTAGATAATTTTGTTATCTTTCTGGAGACTATTAATTTTCTATGTTTCATGAAGTTTATCACTAAATTAAAATTATTATACTTATATGATTTAAGAAAGTGACATGTTGTCACTTTCTTTGGTTTTAATAATAATTAAATTATTTTCATGGAAAAAAGTCCATTAAATGATTATAATATGACCCTTAGGTGATATGGGCCGACTTTTAGTCATCAAATAGTATTTTGACAGGTATTAGGATAATTTTATAATCTTATATTTACCCTTAATTACCAGATTTACCTTTAACTGTGGTAAATAAAATTTACAGTAGTTACTATTCATAATGCCCAAAAATAAAAAGTAGCTTATTGACATAATTTGGAGCCACTGATTCCAAATATATGTATCAATTTTTCCAAATTCAATACACAAAAGTTGCAGAAATTAAATTAAAATTAATTCCATTGTCGAAAGAAAGCGGGTTTTTGTTTAAAACATTGCAAAAGATTGAATTGATTAAACCTACAAATTCAAGGAAAAATCAATGATAATGACATACATTATATTAAATGGTAAAAATATATTCTATTTATACTTTAAAACCATTAAATGTTATAATTTAACCATATAAACTAATAATATGAAAAGAGATGTTTTTAATTAAAATATAGCGTGTTTTTACTATTCATTAAAATATGAAAGTTATTAGAAAAATATAAAAACTTTATCCAATGTAAATTTTTATATCCTGATTCATAAGAAGAATTTTAGTTTTTTAAATTGAACTTAAAAACATTTCAAAAACTAGATTTAATGTGGGTGTGCAATTAAAAGGCGGTAAAACTGCATTTTTTTGAAAAATAATTATTTTACACAAAAAATTTATTTTTTCCCATACCATGTTCTAGAAAATGTGTAAGATGAAATAATAATGTTATAACATTCAAAATTTAGTTAATAATATTCATAACGGCTAGTTCATAATTATATTATAATAATATATCATTGTTTAGTAAAACCTGGTATTGCGTACAACACATGCTATCGAGGAAGGTCGTGATTACGTGTAATGCAAGCCAAGTCAGGGTTGCGTGTAGTGCATGACTCCTTTGTTGTTGAGTATAACAAAATACATTGAATATATGAATATATATACTCAATGTTTCGTAGAATAACTTCTATCAAACAAACATGAAATTGTGTGTAACACGATCCAAGATTAGTTTTTCGTATACTGCTAGCTAAAACGGTGTTGCGTATACCACAAGATAATCTTGGTGTAGCGTACACCAGAAGATATGAAAGAAATTAAAAAGAATATATCTTATAAAATTTTGGGTTGTTACATTCTACCCCCCTTAAAATGAATTTCTCCCTCGAAATTCGTTGGGGTTATAAATCGTTTATTATTTATAGAAACCAACATCATAAAAAGGAAAACTAAAACTTCATTTTATTAAGTGAAGTATGAAACATATTTGTTACCCAAATTAGCTCATCACTAGGTTTCCACATAAGAGAACATATGTTAAAATATTGATATGGAAGAAAAATCTAACCATCAAGTTCTGATGGATAGTGGTAGAGAACATGGCTATGAAAAATCCATCAACCACAAAGCCATAAATTTGTGATGATCTAAGGTACCATCTGATTCATCGGATATAAAAGAACTAAGACAAAATTTTTGGTTTTCAAGATCATTTCCCTAAAATTGATGAATTAAAAGAAATACTTACATGATTTTGGTACAATCTCATTGTATTGCGTGCTTTGAACAATTTCCACTTCATCTCTTAAAGAAATGAAGTTGAATATGTTATTCGTGAAGTGTTAATATATCATGTGATAGAATGATGGGTCATTCCATCTATTTCAAACAAAAGGTTAGAAAAAGTTATCATATATATATATAAGTCCATCTATGGTGAGGTTAATCGTATACGATTCAAAAAATGAACATATACTTCATATATCATACCGCATAATAAAATAAAACTAGTTGCTACTAACCAGGGACTTCTTGTAGGCCAGTGGTATGCGATAAAGGCCAGTTGCACTTCAGTTGTGGGTCGATTCCCACATCCTTCTCCGACGCGATGGGCTGTCACCCATCCATCAAGTTGTCCTTTTTCTAAAACTACATTATAAATAATATCGTGAAAAAAATCTAGCCTTAAACAATACTAACTTATGTCCAACATAATTCATTCCAATCTTTTGTCTTATCAAAAATACATATGTCCAATCTCATAGTATAAAGAAACTGATTACTTGAAATGTCATCAACCAAGTATGTGAATACCATCATTTATCCCCCATATATGTTCTTGGTCACATTCCAATCATGTGAATACCTTAATCATGTATTCCCTTGAAAAATAAATACCCATTGAACCTTAGTGAAAACATGAATACTGTCAAAAGTTAACTCTTTCCACATTCCAAAATCCTGAAAATTATATATAATCAAACTATGATATGACATTTTTCTTATATCAGTCATGAGCTCATGAATACTATCAAACATTTGATTTTCTCTTTATCTCTTCATTATGCGCATATCATGTACATTCCAAAAATATCTGAATAACATTTCATGGTCACTAGTACCATTTATCATATACTTTCAAAACATAAGGAAAGACAACAGTGTAACAATCCTTATATGTCTCTTTATTCCACAGTACCATGAGATTACTTATACAACATTACACTTGATAAACATGCAATCATTCCACTACCTTCTTAAACCATTGACCGAGCTTCAACAATTCTTTCATCTCACATATCATTTGTAGTCTCTTCATCATCATCAACATAAATACTACCCTTATAACCATACTGATTCTCTTCATGAGACTTTCCCTTAGGTCATTGGTTTGCATAATGCCTATACGTTCCACATTTAAAACATTTAACCATTGTTGATGTCATAGCAATACCATTATCCTTGTCCATGGTGTTAACTGAGCATTTTCCTTTGCACTTACTGGCTTTGCGTCCTTCTTTTCCACACCCAAAGAATCTTCCAGTTCCTTTGAAACATTTTCCTTGATGCCTCTTCCCACATGATTTACATAGGGGAAATTGAACTTTATTTCCTCTATGATCATCATGAAACTCCATCTTTCTCTTATTAGCCGAGTCAGGAAACTTACCAAATTTGAGTTTATTTATCATATTATGAGATTTATGATTCGGCATAATAATGATGTTTGGACTTCCAAATCCCATTTCATTTGGTTTTTCAAGAATAATATCATTCCATTTTCCATTATATCCTCCATTATCATGAATCTTCCTGTTTCAAGCCATTTTCTAAAACCCAAAGAGATTAGTGTGAGAGGAAAAAATCATGCTAGGGAAAAAACATAGTAAAGGTGTTGTACCATAAGTATCTAACATCTTAGGTTAAATTATAAGATCGTTACTGTAGTTCTAGGACTATATCCTATATTTATACTTATCCTTAGGGACATCCCTAGACATACCTTAGAAATCTCTCTAGGGATCTCAGTAATGTTTTCGAATCCTAGTTTCCAAAGGTTGACTAAACCTTTCCTCTGATACCAACTGTAGAGACCCGAAGGTTGACATACATGGACATTAAATTACTTTTTAAGAATACTTAATACATAACAAAAACCCACACAAGGACCGTAATAGTTTAGTGTCTTTGGAAACTCGGAATATAAACAACTAACCATGTTGAAAGATCTTCAACATCTCCCATAATGATCTTCCCCTTTTTGTTTCCTTACATAGAACCTTTCTTTATTTAATGGGGAAAATCAAACATAAAAAGGGTAAGCTCAAATGCTCAGTAAGGGAAAACTTAGAGAACATAATACAATCGATAAACATTTGAAAACAAAAACATGAACATGAAATTTAAACATCAAAATATTGAGTAAAGACATAAATCGTGGAAGTACGTAATGAATATAACATAATGGAACATCAACCATGATATAATATAATGGGAATAAAACATGTAATTGTGGAAACCATTCAGCACATGTTATGATTTCTATAGTATCCAAGGCATTGCTTCCAAGACCATCTTAGTGGACAACGTCCCTTTCTGAATCAAGTTCACTCCTCGTTTCAGTCCTGTAACACTAAACCAGATTAACTTACCATTCCAGCCATGTATATCTCATGAGATATAAATCTTTACCCAATCCATTGGGAGGATATATAGGTCCCACCCATCTCATAATGAAATCAGTCTTACTTGTTCCACAACATAAACATAAATCATTCATCATAACCAAACGAATAAAAAAGGGTTTCATAAACATCATCCCATCATAACATAATCCATATAAAACAAATGGATATCATTTCATCATAAGAAAAGTGAAACCATGTAAATCATATAGACTTTATACTTGAAACATACACATATGAAATAATTTAATCTTAGATGAAAATGGTTTTGATAAAACACTTGAAATGAATTCATTAGGAAAATATCCTTTCTTCTTCAAAATAATTTTCTTTTCAAAAAATGTCATGCAATTTTAAAAGAAAATGATTTTTTTGAAAATCGTCATGAAATATTTTGGAGGAAGCTTCCTGAAAATAAGGCTTTATAAAACCGTAAAAATCCTTTCATGCCGTAAACGTTAAAAAACATTCTTATCGTACTTCTACCGGAAAAGTCAAAGAGGTACCACATAACGTAAACAAAAGAAATATTCCTTACTTACCATGTAGTAAAAGTCAAAAATGGGTAAAAAGGACATTAAACATACATGAATCCATTTTTAGGAAACATGGACATGGATGAGAACAATAACCATAGTAAATACTTAGGAATAAGCAATCTCGGATAAAAATGAGATTTTCAAAATTATCCCTTACCTTAGGTCTGATATGCTTCGTACATTTCCAAACCACCTGTATAATGAATTAAATAATTTCATTGACATATTACAGAATCATATTGATTGTTATTATATCATATATTGTTCACTTATGACTTTATATTACCCGTTCTTTTGTAAATTCATGTTAAAGTAGCGTTTTGGGTAAAATTGTTTCATTTGTCGCTCGTGTTTTTAAATTTTAAGTATTCATATGATTACATAGATCATGATTACTTACATCCATAATGTAAAACATGATTTATATATAATATATATTCATAATATACATAATATATCAATAAATGGATAGAAATACACCGTTCATGGAGACAGTAGACCGTACATACGCATGAATGTTGTTTTCGTTTCCTTATTGAATTGAATGGAATTAATTACATGACATAAATAAATAAATATATATATATATATATTCATAAATCCATTAGAATTATTATATCATATATTTCATGATTACTTATTATATATACTTTATAATCATTCTTGAATGGTTAACATGAAGAGTGAATCTCATCGCGTCATGGAGACGGTAGTCCGTACGTAGGCACGAGCAATGATATCATTCCCAAGATCATGGAATTGTCATAAAGTGTATGTATAATATTACAGAATAAATATAAATTTACAATAATAATATATATTAATTACTTTCACCATTATACCAGTCCAAGTAAGGTGGTGGTGGAAAATAGATTACACCACGGCGTGGAGACGGTATTCCGTAGGTACGCACGCGCGGTGATTTAGTTTTCGATAAGATGGATAGATGGTGAAATTTGGGTTTTTCATACTTATTATAACATATCAGTATATTATTGATACTTATGTTATTACCTCATAATTAAACAACTAAAAAAGAAGAAGTGGAAGAAGAAATAAAGTTGAAAGAATCAGTAATGGACATTACCACTTCTTTGAAGCGCCTCTTTGAGACCGCCTCTTAGGGCACTAAAACTGGTCTTTGAAGAAGACCAGGACCTCTATGATGTTTCTAGGGAAGTGCAGAAGATAATATGGCAGGGTTTGGCTGAGCGTGAAGGCTCAAAGTGGTGTGAGGAAGAGAGGGAGGAGGTGCCCTTTTATAAGGGAGGAGAGGGGCACCTTTGCAAATATAAGAAATATTAGTTTATATTAAATCCCAACCCCACATAAAAACTACTAAAATGACTCAGATCCAAATATTAGATTATATAGGGTTGTAATATCATCAACTAATAATATTTAGACAAGTTAGGAATTTATTTTAAACATTATCAACTTGATTTATCCTTATTTAATCAATTTAATTTTATTTGTGGTAATAACATTCTAAATTTTAAATTATAACAAATAATTACTTATTGGTTGTTAATTTTACATAATGGAATAATTTATAACATTTTAGACCATATAAATTTAAATTTATAATTTTTAAATATTTTTGTGATTTTTAAACAATTTTATAATATGTTATTTTTATAAAATAACAATAGTGTCTATTTTGACACTATTCATTTATTTGAATTTAAATAAACAATATACAAGAGATATGTTCTAACTAAAAGATTTACTAGATTCATAACATGTAATATTTATCTAAAACATTAGTGGGGCACATTAAATAGTTCATATAATATTTATTTTATTATTTTTAAAACCATTTATTTGCTTTACCTCTTAATAAAATAATTACTACAACATTTTTGTATAATTAATTAATATAATTATTTGTTGCCTAAAAATTAAACATAAAATCCTATGATTAAGATAAATCTATTAAATTTCACAATAATACATTTACAAGAATTTATCATCTTAAAATCACAATATTTAAATTATGACATTTATTAAATTATGAAGGTGACAACTTTGATATCATTTAAAATGAAATAATATAAGCATCATAATCGCTGTTATTAGCCTAAAAATGGTCAACTATTCGACCATTGTATGGTTATGGTTTATATTTACATTACCAATATGTTTTGGTGAGGGTTTTTTGCCTTTTATGATCACTATTAGTTTAATAAAAACTATATTCTTGATTTTTCACTAGATAAACAATTTCTGCATCAATATTGTGTCACAATTAATGATAGTTATTTAATCCCTAAAAATTATAAATAAATTCATATGATGTAGATAATTTTATTAGATTTCCGGAGACTATACATGTTCTATGTTTCATTATGTTTATCACTAAATTAAAATTATTATACTTATAAGATTTAAGAAAGTGACATGTTGTCACATTCTTTGGTTTTAATAACAATTAAATTATTTTCAAGTAAAAAAGTCCATTAAATGGTTCTAATCTGACCCTTAGGTGATATGGGTCGTATTTTAGTCATCCAATAGTATTTTGACAGGGGTTAGGGTAATTTTATAATCTTATATTTACCCTTAATTACCATATTTTCCTTTAACTATGGTAAAACAAATTTACCGTAGTTACTATTCATAATGCCCAAAAATAAAAAGTAGCTTATTAACATAATTTGGATCCACTGATTCCATATATGGAATCCAGTTTTCCAAATTCAATACACAAAAGTTGGAGAAATTAAATTAAAATTAATCTCGTTGTCGAATGAAAACATGATTTTATTTAAAACATTGCAAAATATTGAATTGATTTAACCTACAAATTCAAGGTAAAATCAATGATAATGACATACATTATATTAAATGGTAAAAATATATTATATTTATACTTTATAACCATTCAATAGTATAATTTATCGATAAAAACTAATACGATGAAAAAAGTTGTTTTTAATTAAAATATAGTGTGTTTTTACTATTCATTAAAATATGAAAGTTATCAGAAAAATATCAAAACTTTATCCAATGTAAATTTTTCTATCCTGAATCAAAAGAATAATTGTATTTTGTTAAATTGAACTTATAAACATGTCAGAAACTAGATTTAATGTGGGTGCACCATTAAAAGGCGGTAAAACTACATTTTTTGAAAAATACTTATTTTACCCAAAAAATTTATTTTGTTCACATACCATGTTCTAGAAAATGTGTAAGATGAAATAATAATGTTATAACATTAAAATTTTAGTTAATACTATTAATAATGGCTATATCATAATAATATTATTATAATATATCGTTGTTTAGTAAAACCCGGTATTTCGTACAACACACGCTATCGAGGAAGGTCGTGATTGCGTGTAAGGCAAACCAAGTCAGGGTTGCGTGTAGTGCACAACTCCTTTGTTGTTGAGTATAAAAAAATACATTTATTATATGTATATATATACTCAATGTTGCGTAGAATAACTACTATCAAACAAACAAGAAATTGTGTGTAACACGATCCAAGATTAGTGTTGCGTATACTACAAGCTAAAACGATGTTGCGTATAGTGCAAGATAATCTTGGTGTAGCGTACACCTGATGATATGAAAGAAATTAAAAAGAATATATCTTATAAAATCTCAGGTTGTTACAAAAAACTCAATATTAATAATGAAATTCACTTATTAAAATCCCATTCTATATTACTTGAACATTCATTATATGAATGTTAGATAGTCCCAAAACAAGGTTAATCTCATGCCATGGAAACATTCTACCTCCCGCTACTACTACCAAAAAATAAAAAAAATAAAAACTAAAATATCACATGGTTCATGCTTAAAAAATAATACCTCTCATGTATTGAACATATATATGATGGTTTTAAATTAAAAAAACGAGGACATAAAAATGTTTTCATAAGTCCTATCTCAAATGCATATTACAAATATGATCAAGAATCTGCATGATAACCATCTATTAGGGAATTGTTTCCCTTATTAGTTTCAGAAACCATGACTACATACGTGGGCACTGGGATGCCTATAAATATTTTGAATATTTCTCAGTATGAAACTAGTAATGATTTCATTAAAAATATATATAATATAAATTCCATGTACAAGGTGATATTCTAGAAAAAATTATGAATAATAAATATAGTAATTTTATTTCCATAGAGTACTTCAATTTCAATCCATTGAGTGGTCGTACTAACCTCAACAGGGGTCATATTATCTTCGAAAATATCATAACCAAGTCATAAGGATAGTATAAAATCTTATCCTTATACTTATAGGATATCATATTAATAGCGACTTGACCAATTTTAATAATGATGTAAAGATATTAGGGCATACATACCCACATCAATATTGGTCTTATCATGATGGAATAATAACAAATAAATGAGATATAAGGACAAGGGAAATAATAACCCTCACCAATAAGATATCATCCCAAGGGAATCCCAATCCAAACTCAATATAATATATATCCATCGAGAATGTATCCTTTAACTAAAACTATCGCATCCCTCTATAATCTGGATTACTACATTCCAGTATGATGACACAAAAGAATGGTGACCAATACTTATAACAATTAGAACTTTTAGAAAAATTAAAAACTGGTTATAATAGCAATAAGGCCAATGGTTAAGAAATATCTATGTCAGTAATAGTCTCATATCATAGGAATCTCAATCCATCTCATGAAAATATTTAGACCTTGGGGAAAAGTATCCCAAAATCTATAATTATGTCAATCTAAAGGAATATTAGTATTGGTATATTAGCATAAATACAAACAATAATTATTCACCAATATGAAATAGTATCATATCAATGTATATCTACATCCATAATAATAACCCCTAAGGGTAAATTTTCATAACAAATATTAGGTATAAAAACATATAACAAACTTTCTTATAATTATCAACACCCTCAATAATCAATCAAGGTTTTTCCAGACTCCAAACACGTTCTAATAAGTTATACATAAGTTACACTCTACCAAGAAATATACATTCTATAGGAGTAAAATTCTCACCCATTTTACAAGACAACAATTCATTAAGGATTTAAAAAAAATACATGAATTTCCTTTTAAGGTAACTCAAGTCTATCCGATATGAAAATAAAAATATGATTATTAAAGTAGGTAAATGGGATCAAAAAAATGATCATGAAATCAAATGATAACTCATGGAAAACCACTATGGGTTCTGAGTAAAATGTTCAACATTATTTTTATCAAATTAATGGAAATTTGAAATTATGACATCAAATAATAACATATATATGGTGTATAATTTCCCTCAACATCTATACCCTACACATACAGGTCAATGAAAAACAATTAAAATAATTTTTATGAACATTATAGAAGGATGGAATGACTATATATAATGCATCACTTATGAATGCATACTAATTGACTAGAAAGATTTTTTCTACATACCTTGATACAATAGAATTTGACTCACTAAATATTTATAGAAAATATAGATTTGTTAGAATGATTTAAAAAAGTAAAAAACCCAACATTTATGTCATCATTATTGATGATTGAAAACATTGTGTTAGACTAAATAATAGAATTCATGGACTAGTATCCATACATTAATCATACTACAAGTGTATATTGTGTATAATTACATGCACAAATAGGTGAGAAATCATAGGAGAGTGTAATATCCATATATTATAAGGGTCTAAGGTCATGTTTCTACATGAAAGTTAGGAGGAATTGTTTTTTTAATATTTAATCCATATAATTATTATTATTTAAAACTAAATAAGAGACGATTTGGGGTGTGACCATGTTTGTAACAATGAAATTACCTTACATCATGTTTCATTAAGGAATGTCCCTTCAATTCATGTAATAATTATCTACTCGACAATATAACTAGGAACCTCAACCACCATGCCAAAAGTCATGTTGTGGTATGACCATTTCTCTCATGACTCAACACCCTCTTCCAAGACATCACCATGAAATAATGGACGCCCATTTGAGTATGGACAAGGTATTCAGGGCACAACAACCTTTGTAATACATTTTTCCCCCTAATCAACAATTTTGATCTCACAAAACCCCTTCTCCATATTATAATTTTCTCTTTTATGGAGTGAACCGTGAGGAGTAAAATAATTATATCTAAAGCAATGATAAATCTATATTAAAGACCCTAATCCACTTCAAACTCATCTAAACACAAAATATAATTTAAATACACATGGTTTGGAAGTAAAATAGAAAAATTAAAATCATTTAATACATTGGTTTTTACATGTGTTGGTATGTATTAAGGTGGTGTTCACATATATTATTTCATCATTTTCACATTTCCGGTTGACTGGCCCATGTTGTTTCATAACACAATACTTTATGAGAGGATTTTGTATTCCTCATTATTAACTATTAAATTTTTTGGGTTCCCAAACTCCATTTAATTTCTTCTTCTTCATAAAGAATCATGGTGAGTTTGTGAGATTTCTAGATTTCATGAAGCACTCTTTTAATGTTCTTTGATTTCCTCCTTCTAAAATGATGGATTCTCCTAGATCAAGGTAGACATTTTTGATTCATTATTCTCATAACCCATTTTAACTCAATATTTTAGGGTAGTTTTTGAGATTTACTTGATGAGGGTGATAAAATATATATATTTTAGGGGTTCTTTTTAAGGGTTTTTTGTTTTTTTACTGATATTTTCCCCTTGATGATGTGATAGTTAAGGCATAAAATTCAGATAGGAAGTTCTAGGAATCTCCTTATTTTTATTTTTATGTGTAGAATATTCATTATTTTGTTTTTATTGATTATATTTTATAATTTTATAATCTTATAGAGTAAATAAATCCATTAATGGGGTGATATTGTTATGATATAATCATAATTATATACATTTTTTATTTCATTAAAATGATTATTTCACAACGTCAAAATGATCAAAAACATTTGATGGTGTATCATTGACGTGGTGGTGTTTTAGTAGAAATTCTTCTATTATAACATAGGTGACGGTTATTAATTAGATATAAATTTGGAATGATATAACGAATAAACTAAAAGTAGAAAGTGTGGAAGGGAATGTATATGATGGCAATTGAGGTGAGATGAGAAATGTTACTGTTAAAGAAATTATTTAATGAATATAATGGGTTGATATAAATGGTTGGGAATTAATTTATTACTTACTAATGTTCATTGTGAAAATTTTTAAATGAATGATTTCATAAGTTATAAATTACCATAAAATGGAATAATAATGTTTTGAATTTTGACTTTAGTTGTGTGTCTATTTTGATGATATATTGTTTGGTTATGGGTGTAAATAGTGATTGTTTTATAAAAATAAAGAGATGATGATATTTTTGGAGAGTTTTTTTAGTATTTAGTGGACTCATATATGGGATTGTAAAGTATTATATATATATAACATATAATTTTAGGTTATGTATGACCCATGATTTAACTATAATAAATAAACACATCATCACAAAAATAATTACAAAATGCACAATATATTATTCATCATAATAGTGTGATAAAAAATTAGAATATTACATTCACTATAATAATTGAAATAAGTTTGATAAGAAAAATAGAACTATTGAGAAACACCACTATCTTGAAATCCATTAAATCATACACTAAAATGAATAATAACTATTTGAGATATATTTCTATTAATAATAAAAAATTGTCAATGAAACATACATGGTCTGTGAACTAATATAAGGATATTAATTATTTTAAGTCATATAATGATGCTTATATATAATGGGTAAGATTTCATTTAAAAGGATAAGTTTATTGTTGAAATATGAAAATTGGGAATCAGACTACTAGAATATTAACTTCCCTATGTGAACATTATAATGGTATTGTATCCATTATACATAAAAGTGATAAATAAAATAAATTAAATTATTTTGTAATAATATAATTATAAATTTTTAACAATTTATATTAATTATTAAATAACATATATATATTTATATATATGATTTACGAAATGGAGTTAAGTTTTTTCGTTCCAAATGAATGATTTTGAAATACACAAGTGTTACTATTTAATAAATATATTCATCATATATAAAAATTTCTTTTCTGAAACAAACTTTAAATTTTTATTCTTTACAATGAAATTATCCAATGGTTAATTATACATAATTTTCTATGATAGTCAATTTTTGTGTACAAATTGAAAAATGATATATATATATATTAAGTATTATGACATTAAAATGAAATAAAAATTATTTAATGAATAATACTAACTATTTTCTAAATAAAAATATTTTTATTATTAAAAATAATGTATTTTAATATAATATAAAATATTTTTCCAAACTATAATGAATATTCAAATGATTAAATTATAGTTTAAGGTTTTAAGAAAAATTATTTTTTAATAAAAATATTCTCCCTCTCATAAACAATAGATATTAAAGGAGTTTGGTTCTAAGTATTTTAGAAGTAAAATAATAGGACCAAAAGATAAAATACCATGGTTTAAAACCATGGGATGAAAAGTGGTTTTCAATTTCTCCATAACCTGAAGTCTAATTCCAATGTTTAGAAATTAATAAAAACCCACCCCCCCCCCCCCGCTATTTAAACAAATACCCACACATCCAACAATTTATCACCACTCAAAAACCATTGGGCATGTATTTTTTACATTTTCCATCTGACAATGTATCAGGAAGATACTTGATTAGATAATAGTTCTAAACTATTTAACTATTTCTCTCTTGAATCTGGTCTTAATAAATTTTTAAGATAATTATTCGGTAAGGGTTCCAAATACCTCATCTACATTTTTATTTTGAGAACCCAAAGTCTAAGGATATCTAGGATATATTCTAATATTATTGTATGGGACATATGACTCTAATTATATCCATACCTTTTTCATCATTTCACCTTTGAAATCTATTGAATTCCCTTACATTTGTTAATGTAATGAAGTTATGTTTGATGTTTAGAACCCATGCTTATATCATGAATTTATATTTATTTATTATTATTATACCCTCATAAACCATCATATTCTAAAATATATCTATATTTTATTACTCAAGAGGGGATATTTTTAAAAATTATTAGTTTTTTAACCATTGTAAAGTTTTGAATGATTCACAATAATTCCCATTTTTGTTAATTGGATCCCTCTTTACCACACCATTGTCAAGGATATTCTTCGTTACATTATGAATACCCTATAAGTCATATCACATTCATGTATATTCACCTATATATCCATGTTAGTCAATTGAATAAGGATATATTTTCAATTTTATTTTAGTTACATCTATAATAAAAAGTATTGATTACTAAGACATGTCTATTTAAGTGGTTCCTTTTGCAAAACTATGATCTGTAATGTTAAAAAAAGTATTTAATATGATGGTTTCGTTGGATGTATTTTTTATGGGTTGATCAAAAGATAGATATCCCCTTGTAGAATCAGAAGATCTCATGTGAAAAACTGGATTAGATATTTTGTACGTACCTTTCTCTTTATATGTAATTTATTTACATGAGTCCTTTAAAATATGTTTACGTGGTCCTGTATTATGAATTCTATCATTATGAAATCATTTATTGTTACCCGTTTGAACATTTAAAACATTATTATATTATCCCTAGATACATTTCTTTATTATTTTATTAGTTATATAAGATTATTTGATTATTATTTATTCTTGTTATATTAATTATTCCTTTATTATTCCATGATAGCCTCTAAATTACAATACCCCTTACTAAATACCTGATATCACCCCTTTAATTTGTTCACTTTTCCCTAGAGATCCAAGATGATTACTATGAATTTTCCAAGGATATAATATATGGACTAAAATGGTTTTAATTAAATTTGGATGATGTATTTTATAGTTTTAAATGTATTTTAAGGATTGGTTATATATCTTGTATCATATGACTACTAAACTATTAGATCAAGTGTAATGGGGTTACTTTATTTCGATAACAATGTAATTAAATAACCGATTAATCTATTTTACTAGAGTAGGGGTATTATAGTTACTATCTGATGATGTTTGGTAGGACCCTTATAAACTATATTTAGTATAGCATAGTAATACATTAAAAGCATTATGAAAAAACATAATACATTGAGGAAATTTTTCTATAATAATTGATATATTTAATAATTTTATACAATGAAATGATATTCATAGTGTTTTGAAATAATTATTTGTATTCCATTATTTATAAACAATGCCTAGTATAAGGAATAGAAACCATGTCAACACCAAAATCAATGTAGGAATTTACCTCTAAATCATGTTAATTATGATGATGTTAGATAGGACCATAATATAATGATATTATTATAGTTGACTATGATCATAACCAATAACCATAAACATAAATAATAACTTATTTATCTATAATTTTTTGTAAACCTTTTGGATTTCTTTTTGTCTCCCAACCTCATAAATTTAATGTAGAAACTAATCCATTAGAAAATAATCAATTGATAAAGTCCCTTGAGAATATATTACTAGCTTTTTTATTTAATGAAAGATATAAGTAAATCGTTGATGTACATAAATTAATGGGAAATGTAGAATAATAATGGTTATTAATTTAAAACACTGTGAATACTGATTAGATTAAGGTTATGTAATGGAAGTATTTTAAGTTTATATTTTTCAAAAAGAACAATCCTTATGAGAAATGAGATCATATGAAAAGGAAATTTTTAAATTTAGTAAAAAGTGGAGAGTAAAATACTATTGAGTATGGGGGTAATATTCTATGATTAGAAAAACATGTTTCAAACTATGTATTTTATCTTGAAAAAAAAATTATTACTTCTTTAATTCAATAAATCCAAAAATTTGAAGGGAATTAGTGCCATTGTCATTTTAAAAAATGAGTAGGTTTATCAGCTACCATCGAGATTAAGAAATAATTCCCTATGTCATATATTTTCAAAGGAAATAAAGTGAGGAAGTTGATGGTTGAGTTCCATGAATATAGAAATATATAAAAGGATAAAAACAGATGGGTGGAATTTATAACATATATTAATTATTCAATAAATCACCATGGTACTTTTTTGAATAGAATAGGAGTTTTGAGCAAGTGTATAGATAAATTATTTCATAATCAAGGATCGAAATAAAAGAATGAGAATCTTCCAGTGTCAAATGATTTAATTATAAGGTGATGACTCACTATTATAACTAATAATCTATGTGTATAGGTAATTTACTCATAATAGGACATAAGATCAATTCTATGATTATTCAAAAAGTATAGTATATTTTTAGTTAACAAATGACATGATAACAGGTGCATTGATAATTAACAAAAAGTCATTTAATGAGTTATTTGATTCTAAATCTATAAAGTAAGTTATATCCTACATTTTTTTAACAATGAATCATCCATTGAAATACTAATAAAATATATTTTAATCAAATCACCTAGTGTAAATCCCATTGAAATATGGATATATTGGAGTGTTACTATTTTGATACATGGAGATTTCCTAGTTGGAAATTCCATTGATATACCTTTAGATGACTTTGACATAATATTTTGTATATATTACCTCTTAAATATAATTAATGAATTTAATACTTAGGTAAGAAAATAATAAATTGAGAAATTTGAATTTAATATTTTTTTAGAGCAGAGGATTCATTATCTAATTCTTATCTTCAGAAACCTTCAACACATCTCTTTAGTGAAATTATGGGAGAATAATAATTACAGATACAATATATGGATTAGAGAGATATCTAATGAATTATGTCTCTACATATTATGATAGAATATGACGATGTATTTATGAAATAATTACTAATAAAACCACTTGAAGGTGGATATGTGTTCTCCATTGATATCATCAATTATGAAACTCCCATATCTAAACCTCCTTATATAATCACCCTAATATAATCATGTTATTTAAAGGAAAGATTTAATTTGTTTCATGATAAGGGATTCAGGTACCTTAATTTACCACCATAGGGTGTACCAATACCATTTCTAGAAATGAATATGGGTCTATAAGGATGCGAATCTATTCTAAAAAAATAAATACAATTAATATAACAAGAATGTTTCCATGAAATCACGTTAATAACCTATCTAATCTACTTCATTAAGATCAATACTTTTCAAAAATCAGTCTTCATTCTAGTTATCACCAATTAAGATTGAAGAATGATAATATATTAAATATGATATTCTATATAAGGCAGAAAGAATATGTGTTCATAGTTATTCCCTTTGGGATAAATATTGCACCCTAAATGTTTATAGATATGATTAATAGAGATTTCAAGGTTTATCTTGAAAACTAATTGGTGGTATTTCATAATTATATATTCATATAATCTAAAATCTATGAGGATAATGAGAATCATTTTTGAATTATTCTTCAAAGTCATAGGGAAATGAATTTATATAGAAATTTTAGAAAGTGTAAATTTTGGATCTAAGAGGTTTATTTTCATAGATATATTATCACTATGGATAGAATATATTTTGACATGTCAATGACCAATGATATCAATGAATGGATTAAACCTAAAATTAAAATTTGGATATCCAGTTTCCTTGGTTTAGTAATTTACAATTTGATATTTTGCATGATTTTTCCAAATTAGTAAATATGTCAAAAAAATTTACATGTATAGGGAATGATTTCACACCGCCAAATAAATGTGAATAATTTTGGGTAGAGTTGATAAATATATCATCAATATATCAATATTAACATTACCATTAGTGGAAGATTTATTTGGGATATATAGTAACACATTGAAGGAATGACTAATGTATGTCCTCATTCAAAATGATAGGATTGTTTAACCAAACTATTTAAATGCTGATAATGACTTGGAAGATATAATATTTTCCTTGTTTATTTGGAGAAACTACCACTATTTTAAAATATAATACATATATGTGGACCACATAAGATAAAATAAATAAAATCCAAGAAATAAATTAACATCAGACAGTGGAGATAAATGTAACTACTCAATAACTATAACTTCTCGATGAAATACATCCCCGATAATATAAATAAGGTAACTGGTGTATTGAGTAAGAAGGGTCCTGAGGTAACATCTATGATGAGGATGTAAAAGGATCATATGTTCAATTATTTAGTAAAGTTGGATATGGAAATTATTATGGAAGGGGAAACATCATTCTTTTGTCTAACTAATTTCCCAAATATCATTACTAGTGATGATAAATAATTCCCAATAGGATGATGGTGGTTTAAAAAAGAATATCATATTCTTGGATGAAGGAAATGTGAAATAATATATCTATGTAGATGGTGTATTGATGTTTATAATGACACTATGTGTTACATAAGTTCCTGATAAAAGGATGGAAGTTCTAGATAAAGCAGATATCTCAATTTTCTATATCACCCTAGTAATATAAACATTTCGAGTTATTTAAGTGGACATTTCATGTGGGGTGAAAATATATGGTAAATTTCTAACTATATTTGTAGATTATTGGTGTTATAATATGTAAAGTCTAAGAGACAATATCTTAAGGGTTTCATGCAACCTATCCCTAAAACAATACGGAAGAGGGATAATTTTAAAATTGATTCTTTTAATGAACATAATAATTAATCTAAGAGTAATAAAGAAATGTGAGTTACTGTGGACCAAAAAAAATTTATATACCTTATAGACATATGAGCTGATATACCATATATGCATCTTACACAATGCTATATTAATTATATATTGAGAATTTATATAAAACCTTTATCAATTGTATCTGAACATGACCCAAATTTCACATCAAAATTTAGGATGAGTCTTTATAAATCTTTAACTATTGTGATACATTGAAAATCTGTTATCACAATCAAACTACTGGGAATTCTTAAAATACTTTTGATGAACTAGAGAATATACAAATTTCATACTCACTTGACTTCTAAGGATCATGGGATGAATATACATCTTTTGTAAAATTTTCTTAAATTAATAGCTTCAATTCATGAATTAAAATGACACCATATGAATCCTTATATGGGAAACTTTGTTGTGCCCTAACCTTCTTGTATGATATTTGAGGAAAAAAAGTATGTGTAGAAATCTTTGTGGTAAAATCATAGAATGTTTGGTCCATCCAATATTATATCATGACATCACAATGTTTAAAAAATAGCTATGATAATAATTCGAGGAAGTATATAAAATATCATGTAGCGGATCATGCCTTTTTTAAGGTATGACCATTAAATGGAGTTATAAGTTTTTATAACATAGATAAGCTATAAAAAATTTACATTAGGAATTTTGAAATTTTGAACAGAATCAGAGGTGTGACATTCCAATTTACTATACAACCAAAACTCTCTAAATTATATGATGTATTATCTATGTAATTGTTGATGAGGTTAATGATATACCCAACACATGGACTCACTGGTAAGAAAATAAACATAAAGCCAAAAATTTTAAATAATAAAGATCCTATCTATGTTCTTTATACAAGAGATCATGTGTTGCGGAAATTAATACATCATTTAGTGAAATCATAAAGGTGGAATCAATAGTTATAGGTAACAATGTAGGAGTATGAAGAATACATGATGAATAATTTACCACATTTATTTATGGATTGAAATACACATCAAATTTCAAGGATGAAATTATTTTAAGGAGGTGGAATGTATACTCTGATTACTACTACAAATACCACTTTTAGGAGCGCTAGAAAAGGCCTTTAACAGTGCCAGAAAAGCACTGTTAAAGCCGACAATGATAATGGGGGGGTCCCCATTATCAGCTCCCAAAAAAGAGATGATAAATGCCCCTTTTATCAGTGATAAAAAAGAGCTGATAAAAGGGGTCATTTATCAGTGCTAAAAAAAGAGGTTATAAAACTAAAAAAATTTATAACAATTAAATAAATCATGCCAAACTGGGGGGGGGGGGGCTACAGTGCTTGAGCCCCCCCCCCCCTTTATCAGCACTTTCTTGCACCTCCAACTCCCCCACACACACCCCCTCTACCCTTTATCAGTGATATAACCCACCTTTATCAGCGCTATCCCCTTAAATTCAATGATGCACGCACGCCCCTTCTTCCTCCCAGATTTGATCTAAAGACCTCCCCCTGTGTGCGTGAAGCCTTTGCCACTCCCGTATAGTGATTTTATCTCTTATTTATGATATATCTATCTATTTACAAATATATTTAGTTATATTTATTCATATAGTAATATATATTTATATTAATATATATAGTTATATTAATATATATATATATAGTTATATTAATATTAATATATATAGTTATATTAATATATATATAGTTATACTAATATATATAGTTAGATTAATATATAGTTATATAAATATTCATATATTGTTATTTTAAATAAAATGGATACTGGTTATTAATTAGAAAAGGCTAATATATTTTATATGTAAATATGTTTAATTATTTATTTAAAAAATTTAATTTCTAGGTGTGAATATATAAAAAATATGTACATATAGTTATATATATGATTATAAATAGCATTGAATTATAAAAAACGATAACATTTCAAATAAATAATATCAATATAAATGTAATAACTTGGAATAAATACATTCCCCACCATGAAAAGGCAATAATAACCCCTTAAACGAGGCTGAAAATCCACAAAATGTTAAAAAATCGGGGTACCCTGACTAAAATCACAGTTTTGGAGGCCTTCTAGGCCATTTTTGGCATCTAAAAAACCTTAACTAAGGTCCCCCCCAATTATAGTGGTGTATATCTCGTCGTAGGCTTCGATTTGATATGTGGTAGAGCTCAAACTGACACCCAGATCAAAAGTTATGGAAGTTTGATGTTCGAGTTGCGTTTACAACATATTTTCTGTCCTTTTTTTGATTTTTTGATTTTATGGGTCTTCAAATTGTTATGAAATGACTATTCTTCCATAATAATTAGCAAATTATTAATTATAAATATTTTATTAATTTTTTGTAAGCCATTTTCACTAAATATCTTATATATTATGTATATTAATTGTAAATGTATATTTATACTTATCTAAAATATATTTAAAAGTTATATATTATATTTATCTCAATATAAAAATATAATATATTAATATATTATTTTTAATTAATTTTTTTTGAAGCAACCCTTTATCAGTGCTTTTAAAAAAAGTGCTGATAAAGGCCCCCCTTTATCAGTGCTACTAAAAAAACGCTGATAAAGGGGGTACCTTTATCAGTGCTTTTTTTAACTCTGATAAAGGTACCTTTTATCTGTGCTTTTTTTTGTGCTGATAAAGTTACCCCCACTTTCAGTGCTTTTTCGTTAGTGCTGATAAACGTTGGCATCGGGAAAAACTATTTTTGTGGTAGTGGATATTCAACTATAATAAATAAACAATTCATCACAAAAAATGTTGCATGTTGAACATTATATTATTTTATCACAATAGTAAAATAAAAAACTAAAATATTTTATTTACTATAAAAACAACATCTAGTACTAGATAATAATTAACAATATGAGGAAAACCCATAATATTGAAATCTGAAAGATCATACTTTAAAAGGAATGATGCACATATGATATACATTGTTATTCTCAAGAAATTAAAAAGAATTAAAATGGGCATGGTATCAGAACTAAGAGATGGATATAAATGAATTTAGATGTTATCAAGAGGTGTATATATAAGATATAATATGACCACTATATGGGTAAGGTGACTATTGGAACATAACCATAAGGAATCAGACTGTTAGAATTATAGCATCCCAATATGTTCATTGTAATAATAATTCAACCCACATACATATCATTTTATAATAAAATACATATAATAAAATGGTAATTATATTATTATAAATTATTTACAATGTATATTCATTACTGAAGGACAATGTGACTATATATAAATTGTTTATGAAGGAGTTATTAATTTTTTTTTACAAAATGCATGATATTATAATACGTAGTAGTTTTATAATAAATAAACATTTCATATATAGAAAATTATTTTCATAAAATAGACTTAAACTTTTTAATCATCACACAGAAATTATCCAATGATGATTTTTAATGTTTTCTGATAGATTCTTAATTTCAAGTTTAATGTAACATACAAAATGAATATATAGTAAGTATTATGACATAATAATGATTTAAAAATGATGTGACATGAAAGATAAAGGGTTTATTAACCAACATATGTCTATTCATTAAAATATTGTATTTTAAAATAAAATAATTTATTATAAATATATATAAATGTGTTTCATATTATTGAAATATATTTTAATTTGTTGAAAAACATTATTTATGAATAAAAATATGTTCCATCTATCGAATAATATTTTTTAAGGAGTTCTATTATCAAGTTATTTGTTGTAGAAAACCAAGTTGTAATTTTAATACAATGTTTCGTAAAACCCATTATAAGGTAAATGGTATTAAATGTTTCCACAACCTCATATCTAAGGCCAATGTTTAGAATTTAATAAATAATTCCCCAACATTATCTATGAATACCTGCCAATCATCCTATTACTATCCACCCCAAAAACATTAGGATGTTTATCTTTCATTTTTCCTCATAGTAAAATCTAAGAAGATCCTTATATAGATCATACATCTAAGATTTATCTCTATTTATCTCCTGAATTTGGCCTTAGGATTTTTGGGTAAGGGTTCATAAACCCGTATCTATTTTTCCATTTAATGTACTCAAACTCTAACTATCTTAAAATTTCATTCTCAATATTCTGAAATAGACATTACATGGTAAGGGATTAAATACCATTTCCATTATTTCTAATTTGATTTTTTTTAATTAATTTAAATTTCATTATGTAATTATGTAATGTTTTATTATTACAAATCTATTATTATTTCTAAAAATTACCATTAACTATTATTATAATACCCTAACAAACCCTTAAATTTAAAACATATTTCTATATAATAATATTCAAGAGGGGATTTTTCAATAATTTTAGGTGATCTATCTATTTTATTTATTTAATTACATCTAAATAATACCTATATACGATGAAAGTGTCACAGTCTACAGTGCCATCATCAAGGATAAATTCATTTTCATTGTGAATATAAAATAATTCCTACCATATTAATGGATATTTAATAAGATGTCCATGTAATTATATTGGATAATGAATCATTGACAATCTATATACCAATTACATTTATAGAGACATTTATTTTTTAATAATACATGTATATGCATGTAATTTCATTTGGAAAATTATAATATATATCATTTGAAAATATCATTCATATGATGGTTATATTGGACATAATTTTTTCCTTGGTGGTGCATGGAATTTTATATCTCCCCGATGCATAAATAGATCTCATGAGAGAAAAACATATGAGGTTGTTTTCTTATCACTCGTCCATTTATTTTTGATGTCTTTGTATTATAAATTAATAGTATGTTATGATGTTTGGTATTATTCATTCTATTATTATGAAATCATTAATTATTATCCATAAGATTACCCATTTGTATATTTTTGTTATCCATGGATATATTTCAAGATCATGTTATAAATTATGTGAAATCATTTGGTAATTATTAATTTCTCCCATATTATTGATACATTAATGAATATAAATAATTTTTGTTTAAAAAAAATCACTTTATGGAAAAAGTGGGATACCTCACTTGGTCGTACCAGAAAATCATCATACGCTATAAGAAATCACAATAACATTTAAAGTGCATTTGAGGTTATTTGAAACATTATACCTATGTAATTTCCATTGATGTGTTGTTACCTTTATATATGAATCATTCTGGATAAGATCTCCAAAGTGATAAGCCATATTGTACAAAATTTTAATGAACTCCTCCATATTTTTCTTCCTTTTGTTTACAACTCTAATAAAAATACTATATTTCCTATTGATCAAAACACACTACTCTTTATTAGGATCAACATGAATCATTCTCTTAATAATCAATTCAAAATAATCCTCAAATGGATTAATCTAGAAAGGTTCCTCAAGAATTTCTCCCACATAGAGAATAATAATCCTTAATGATTTTTACTTTTTTATTTCCACTTTACCATCCACCCATGGTGGGTTAACACAAACATCCTTCATGTGATCAGCTAGATCAGTGATAGAAACACTATTAGTAACATCTACAGACATAAATTCTCTATGCATCTAATGCAGATCTTCCTTAATTCCACTAGCCTGATCTTGTTCATTAGAATCACCACCTTCGGCCATTAGATTTTCACTCAAAAGGTTCAAACTCTTCTTATATTATTGGTCATTAGTAGTGGTTTTATGATCCATTTCCTTTGTAGTAATATTTTTTGAATACCTTTCTTCCATTGTTTTAGGTAAGTGGGATTAATCCTTATTCCCTTTATATTTATTCCCATTAAGAATAGCGTAGCTCCCTGAATCACAATATCTCTTCTTCCCCTTCTTTCTCATTGGGGTTGTATGTCCCCTATAGTGCATTCAAAATACAGAATCTACTAAGAATTGGCTAGATATCTCACCAAATTACTCTACCCTAGATAATAATTTCCATTCAGTAAAGTTCTCTTCCCATAAAGAATCTCAATTTTCCAAAACAAAGCCTTTAATTTCTAGAAATACAATGGAGTTTCATAGATTACTAGTGAAAATGTTCCTTCAATTACTCATCATATTCATTGTATTCACCCAACCCCCTTGTATAGCTAGTGTGACCTATATTGGGTTTTCAAGGACCCTGTAACCTAAGAAACCTCCCTCACATTCCTTCTATATCACCACCTCATGTGTAGGTATGTCACCAAGTCGCATTGTCTTTTCGTAGGATGTAGACATTGGTTTGTTGTTTTTTGTTTCAAATAACCTAATTCATGAACCCCCTCAATACCCATTAACCTAGACAGGACCTTCATTATTGACTTTGAAGTTACTGGGGCACTCAATAAGAAGTTGGTGGTCTAGTGTTTTTAAAAAAAATCATCTTTAGGATGACGAAACTAGTAATATCTAAAGATCTAAGCCCAATATGTTTCAAGGATATCACATAAATTAAACAGGGAAAAATATAAATAAAAAAATACTTTTTTCAGATCTAAAGTCACAATCAACATCTTCTTGTCATCAATGATCAATGCTTTAAAGATCCATATTAGTATCCCTATATATCACCCACATGGGCTTCAAAAATAAATTGGAGCATTGATCATCAAATTATGGGTGCTAGCTTGGGGATATTATGAAACCATCGACACATTGATGATCACTACATCGACATGCCTTCGATGCATGAGGGAGAACTTGATTTGATCACCTAGATCAAGAGATTCTCTCTTTAAGATGAGGGATAAGAGAGAGAGGCTTTGGAATTCTCACAATGAATAGTATGTCGTGTGAGAGCCTCTCTTTCTCTATTTATAGTGGATGTTCATATATAGGGATTGGGTTCCCCAACCCGCATTTATTAAACGTCCAATAAATATATAATTATGAAAAACTAAACTAAGTCAAAGAAATTATTTTTTATTTTATCACATTCCTATAATATATTAAATATATTACATGATAAACCTGAGTAATTAAATTGACTGATAATTTCTTCTTAATATTAAAAGAATATGGAATATTAAAATAATATTCGTTCGATTAATATTATTCCTTTGATTTACATATATATAAATAAATTCAATACCAATTATTATTTTCTTGAATAATATGAATTTATTTATTTATTGATGATTGGTAACCAGAACAACCATCAAACCATGGGGTGGGGATCACCATTTCATATGTACCTATTTAACTAAATTGGGTGGATTATTGGTTACAATATTGTGTGCGACCCTACAAGATAGCAATGAATAATATCTATAGACTAAGAGCAGACTATAGTATCCCATCAAGGACCCAAAAAAGATAAGGATAGTCATGGAAATCACAACCAACATACGAACATTTACTAAGGAATATAATCTTTTAATCTTTACATATATCATAAGTCGGATGCACACTTGTGGCATCACCCTTTACGTTATTTATTATTTATTGATATAACAAGATGAATTTATCTTTCGAAACACTTGGACAATGATTTTTAAAGGTATTGTCATCCTGATCAACAAGGCCCGAGATATATTACTTCCTCAAGCTGGAAGTAAAAAATCCATTCTTGACTATTCCTCCAATGTCATGCCATCAATGAAACACCCAACCAAACACCCTTTCCATGATTCTATTATCCGGATTTTTCCATGAATCAATGTACATGATCAAATGACACACATTGATAATGATCTAATGTCAGGAGACCAATACACATTTCTGAAGATAGGAACAACCAATGGAACCCAAAACATGTGTTTTTCCTATTGGAAGGTATTTCCTCATGATCTCACTACTAGAGATCACCACGTGTATAATTCATGAGAAGAATCTTCAATTCTTAAGAGCCTCCAACACCTGATAGTCAATCATCAACTGTGTCCAGTCAGTATGATGTATCTAGACCATAGTGTCATTACCCGTCCCTCGGGGCCCAAGCTATGACTACACCAAGCCCACCTTCCATAGGCCAAGGACTGGTGACTAGAACCGGAAAGGCATATCCCTAATACAGGAAGGCATTGAATTTTAACATGTATAGACACATAGTCCAAGAACACAATCAGAAGAAACCACAATGTAAACTGCTGTAGTAAAAGAGTGTTGAAAGTAAAAGGGGTCAGAATACAAGCCCAATTGTAAAAGTACAAGTTCATCTAAAAAGTAAGATACAATATAAAAGGTAAAAATAGTTCCTGTATCATCCACAGAGTATCCTACCGAAAGGGTTGGTATAGCTCAAGATTAGTTGTCCCTACGCCACATCACACCAAATTTTCCACCTCTGAGTACCATCCAGTCATGGATCCGTAACCCTGGATCAATGTTGTGCATCATCTACACAAGAAACAACAAGGTGTGGGTGTAGCCTGTGCGGGGGTGGGTATAATGATACTCAGTAGTGTCCCTGAGACCCTATAGGTCTCTTAGAGTTCCACAAAAGAAATACCACAATGAAATATCTCACTATTATTGAACTAAGAAAGAGACATCAACTCTACATAGGTATATTACCATACATATACATAAGTTATCAAGACATACTCATCTCATACATGAGGGAAGAATACCACAAAGGTAACACCACGAAGGTAGAAATACCCACAGGTAACACCATTGAGGTAAAAGTACCACACAGGTAACACCACGAAGACATCACCACAAAGGTAGAAGCACCACACAAGTAACACAATGAAGCTAGAAGTACCACACCAGTAATACCACGAAGATATAAGTGCCACATAGGTAACACCATGAATATAGAAGAGACATATCTCACACTTAGGTATAAATTAAGTATAGAAGTACATATAATTAGTTTTAAGAATAGATCATCATATTCTGCTAAGTATCACTGCTTCTGACCCACACAGTATTGATAGGTAACTAACCCCCACAGACCCACATAGAATATGACCCACACAGGATTGGTATGCGCTAACCCACACAGGATCGCTGAGTGCTAACCGACATAAGATATGACCCACACAAGATCGATATGTGCTGACCCACACAGTATTGATGAGTGTTGACCCACATAGGATCTGATAGATACTGATCCAAAAATGGTCGATGTTCTTTCTTCACATTATATCCAACCACCAGATTCCTCGCACAATGTTCACTCATGATCCTTAGAATATACCCTTCGAGTTATTGGTCATACTTGGACCACCACCAATGTCCACAAAATGATTAAACCAAATGACAAACATGTTGTAAGGGTTCCAATGTGACAAATGGTGTGTCAATAAGATTCCTGGTCTGTGGGTTATAAGCATTTCACATCTAGGAGCCCTGATGGATTCAATTTTGATCAAACCTAGTCATAATCCAATTGTCTAAAAAACTCAAGTTGAGTATACCAAAAGGACCGTCTTGATCGAAACATCCCAACGCCGTAGACTGTTCGTCAAAAGGAAGTCCGGTTTTCAATATATTGAACTTTAAGTGTTTCTGGGGTCTGGTTGGGCATGGGTCTGGTCTGACCTAGTAAGACCGACCCGGATAGGCTGGGGCGAGGTTCGGCCCGACCCGCAAGGGGGAAGCCCGCAAAGGGAGGCCCGCTAGCAGGCATCTCGGCTGCGTGAGTTGTGGCCCGTAAGGGGGCGGCCCGTAAAGGGTGGGCTAGTGGCAGGTGGATTGACCTCGTGAGGCACGACCCATAATGGGGTGGCCCACTGGGTGGTAGCCCACTAGTAGGTGACCAAACAACATGAGGTGCGTCCCTCCCTAGCTGACATCGGGGGTGAGTCCCCTGGTCTCCCTAACGGCACGGAGGTCGTTCGTCTCTTCCATAGTGACAACGCCACCTGGCATCGCCAGGTGGATAACGGGACCTACTGAGGTGGGTCTCGCCTCGTCCAGTGTGTCGGCCAACCTCTACAGCAGCAAACGAAGGTGTGCCTCTCCTCCACCCGTTGCTGGCTGGTGTGCCGGTAGCCTTCCTCCTATCTGTCGCGAATGACGAGCCGCGGCCCGAGTCCTCCAGCGGCGTGCTGGTCCCCCCGCCCTCTCATTTTATAGCCAGCCAGTGTGCCAACCCCCCCCCCCTCCCCCGACCACCGTGGCTGATAATCCATGGCCAGTTCCTCCAGCGGCGTGGGTGTGCCCCCTCCTTCCTCACGGTCGACTGGTGCCGACTGCGACCTTTGTCCCTATCGGCGCTGGTTTCCAGTACCACTGCCGTAGTAGTCTCCCATAGAGAATGAAAGGAGTATCAAGGTAGTAGGGGGTCCATGAAGAGTTCCTTAGGCATATGCCCTCTGCATTATCTCATAATCACGAGGGTGATAAAGAATCAACAAACTCTTGGAATTAAAATCAAGTTAAACCCCTACATCAAGATTGATGTAGAGCATGTGTTTGTGGTTGTGGTTCAGTGTTCGCCGTCCCCCAAAACTATCCTACTTGACCTCGCTCGATCATCGACATTCATTTCAGTATTTCGATGTCACTCGTCACCACTCACCAGAACTGGCTCCGTTCTCCAAATGTTTTGTGTCTCGGTACTTCTTCATCACATCATTTCATGGAAAATCTGTGTCGACACCCCTCCCCAAACTCCATATAAATAGAATAAGGGGAGGGTGTCTAACGGTGTTAGGAATTAATGGGGTCTCATTAGTTAGGAATCTTCCCAATTCTCCAATGTTACTATTACATCGGAATGAAGGGTCAAGCCATTTAATGGATTGACACATCGCTATTCCCACCTTCTCTTTTATGTTGGAAGTTATGAATGAAAATAAAATAATAACATTATTTTATTTCATTTATTTTATAAAGTCACAAAACATAAAATTTTCTCCATACCTACTGTGGGAAAAGTAAATTCTCCCTTAAGCGATTCCCACCACTTCAGATTCAATGGTGCCCTCATATTTTTAATCTGAGCACCGGTTATAAAGTTAGAAAATGCCACTCACGCGTTTATTGAATATCCCTTAAATAAAGTCCAGAAATTAATTCCAGGCACATGGGCCCTCAGAATCACATGCCATAAATTTTTGAAGACTCATAATAATTCCATATAATTAAAAAATTACATGTAAAATCTGGTTATTTACATTCTCCCCACATTTGGGCTTTTCGTCCCTGAAAGCCACATCAGTGACTAAAAAACAATGGGCGTACTAAGCACGAATATGAGCCTCCCACTCCCATGTACTCTCCTGAAGGTTCCCATGCTGCCATCGAACACACAATAGAGTTATCGACTGCCCACAAAGGATTGGCTCCTATCGATCCTCAATCAGTACTGGAACATCCGTAAACATCCCCCCCATCATCGATGTACAACTTGTTATAGTTGAGGATGTGTGATGGGTCATGCATTTATTTCATCAACTAGGATATTTGGAAGATGTCGTGCACCCTGTCCAACTATGTTGTAAGTGTCAAGTGATATTCCACCTCGCTTATACTACAAAGTATCAGAAATGGTCTGATAAACCTCAGTGATAACTTTCCACCTCGGCCAAATCATCATAGTCCCCATCAAGGAGAGACCTGCAAGAATACACATTCCCCCTCCTGTAATTCACAAGGTTTTCATCCCCTATAAGCATAAAACTTTTTTCTACTATGTGCAGTCTTCATCCACTCCAGGATGATCTGCACCTTTTCAGTGGTAGCTCGTACCAACTCTGGACCCATATGTGCTGACTCACATGGGCCTCAAATAGTGCCATACCGATAGTGGAGTGATAGTTTTTGTTGTATGTGAACTCCACCAAGGGAACGTTATCCTCACAAATATGGAAAAAATCTTGGACGCAAGCACAAGTCATTTCCTCTAACATCTGAATGGTTCGCTCTGTCTGAAAATCCATTTGAGGATGAAAGGCAATGCTCAAACGTAGATGATTCCCGAATTCCTCCTATAATCCCTTCCTCATCTGGGATGTGAAACATGTGTCACAGTCAGAGATGATCATCGATGGAACCCCATGAAGCTGTAATATCTTCTGTATGTAGAGGCGTCCCATGCCCTCTATTGATCCCTACTCTCAGATAGGTAGGAAGTGAGCCAACATGGTGAGTTCGTCAACGATCAACCCGATGGAATCATGTCCCCTGGAAGTAAATGGAATCCCTATCAGAAAGTACATGGAGATTCCATCCCACTTCCACTCTGGCACCTATAGTGGTTGAGTTAATCCTTGTAGAACCTGATGCTCATCCTTCACTTGCTGATAAGTGAGGCATCAATAAACAAACTATGCCACTGCTTTCATAATCTCTGGCCACCAGTGCTAACACCGGAGGTCCATGTACATATTCTCCACTCCAAGATGTAACACCATAGATGAAATATAGAACTCCCTCAACATCTCCTCCCATAGCACCATTGGTACCACGGTACATCCTCTGAAGATGATGACGTTCTCTCCAACTTCTAAAAATCCATCGGCTACCTGTCCTGAGGAAATCTAAGCACATTGATCCTCATAGTCAATGTCTCCAAGTTTTTCCTCCTTGACTCTCTAAAGGATTGGGGGAGTGATTTTCATTAACTGGAATTAGGCTACTCTATCTCTATCCATTAAGGATATTTGCATCATGGCTAACATCATTATCACCTCACTCATTAGTTGTAGACCAGACCTCATGCTAAGTGCATCTGCTACCTCGTTCCCCTTCACAATAATATAGACTATCTCAAAGTCATAGTCTTAGAGGAACTCTATCCATCAATGATATCTCATGTTTAGGTCCTTCTATGAGAAGATATACCTGAGAGTCTTGTGATCAGAGTAGACTGTATAACGTTCTACCATCAAGTAATATCCCCATATCATCAAGGTGAATACCACTACTGCTAACTCCGAGTTATGAGTAGCGTAGTTCTACTCATGTTTTCTTAGTTTTCATGAGTCATAAGAGATCACTACTCGCTCCTTCATTAAGACACATCCATGTTCAGTCCCTGAGGTGTCGCAGTAGACCACATACCTAATTCCCTCTTCTAGTAGCCTCAAGATGGGGTCACCCATTAGTCTTTGTCTCACCTCTTCAAAACTATTTTGGCATCTCTCCTTCCATATGATGTGTTGTACCTTCATCTTTAAAGCTAAAAAGGGAGTCTAAACCCTAGAAAAGTTTGGTACGAATCTCCAGTAATACCTAGACAACCCCATGAAACTCTGTACCTCAGTCACACTCTTATGTGTCTCCCAAGCTATTACAACGTCTATCGTCACTGGATCCAAGGAAACTCTAGTCTATGAGATAATGTTTCCCAGTAAGTGGACCTCTCATATCCATAACTGGCAATTCATGACCTTACCATGAAGTTGGTGCTCTCAGAGTGTATCCAGATCTTTCTACAAATGATATGCATGATCCTCATCCGTCACATAGTAAATCAAGATTTCATCAATGAAGACCACCACAAATTGATCGAGGTATGACTGGAACATCCTTTTCAAGAGTCCCATGAACACTGATGGGCATTGGTCACACCAAATGACATAACCATGAAATCATAGTGTCCATACTGACATCTGATGGTCATCTTCTACACATCCTCATCTCGTACCCTGAGCAGACGATAACCTGATCTAAGGTCTATCATCGAAAACTAACAACCTCCCTTCAGCTGATCGAAAAGAGCATCAATCCTCGAATGTAAATACTTGTTCTTCATAGTCACCTGGTTCAGGTGCCGGTAGTCCACACAGAGTCTCAAACTCCCATCTGCCTTCTTGGCGAACAAAATCATGGCTTCCCATGGATAAATGATGGGCCTTATGAACCACTTTCCTTGTAAGTCCTCCAACTATACCTCTAACTCATGAAGCTCCTTGGGTTCCATCCGATATGCTGGTGTATATATCAGTGTTGTCTCAGGGTATAGGTCGATGTAAAAGTCCACCTATCTATGTGGAGGGTGTCTTGAAACATCATCAGGAAAGACATCGGCATACTGGTCCACCACTAAAGGATAGCTCGGACTCTGAACATATTCTACTCTGAGGGTAATGCTAGACAACTGGTGTGTGATCAGTTGCACCCTCCTCCAAGTAAGTCCATCATATTCCAAAAACGTTACCTTCTCGTCAGTGAAGGAAAACTCGGTCCCATCCTCACGGACACACTCCACTTTGTGTCTGTTACATTCAATCTGAGTATGAACTGTGGATAACCATTCCATACCCAAGATGACATCGTAAGGCCTTAACGCCACTACTAGAAGATCCCAGTCAAAGCTCTCACCTCTTAGAGTAACCTCACACTACCCACACCAGTGTGTAATCGTCGAATCCTTTCCTGTAGGAGATTTTAGACGTAAGGATTGAGCCAAATGATCCACCAGAATCTCCGAGCTCCAAATGAGGGTCATAGAAATAAAAAATTGATTAGAACCTATTTATATAAGTACTGAATCTAAGTTGGAGTAGACACAAATCATACCTCTAATTATTTTTGAAGTGTTGTGGTCGTAGGCCTCAGGTGCCTAGAGCTGAGCTCTCCCCTGTCCACCTGCTTCTTGTGGTCGAGGTAGACCACCAGGAGTTGGCAGCGGTAGAACCTCGAATCACTGCCCATCACCTGTTGTGTGGACAACTCCTATGTAATGTCATTATACTACTAGAATACCTCCCTGATCGAATATCTGCCTCTTCCTTGGTGGTCACTCGACCGTCTGCTGGTCGTCCGTACGGCGGGTCAGGCAGTCACAAGCCATGTGACCGAGCCCGCCGCCTGTGTAGAACTACCTGCACCTCATCTATCTTTCTCTATCCTATGAGCCCCACACCACCGACCATGTACCATGAGGTAATCCACAAGAAGGCCTGGCCCGCTTGGGCCCCTATGTCATCCGTCTACTGCCTGCTACATATGACTCTGCTACCTGACGTCTCGGGGTGGCTCTCATTGTCAGTGCCTGCTCAGCTATGAAGCTCCCAACTAAAATCACTCGCGCTAGCAACCCTGTCTATGTCAAAATGCTGAGTGATGTCATGGATGATCTAATCTCCAATCAGAGACCCTACTCAAAGGTATGGGCCCTAATGTAAGGGTCTCATACCATGTCGGTGGAGTAGCGGGAGAGATTATTTAACCACGCCGAGTATTGGGCCACAGTCATGTTGACATGATATATATGCATCATAACATGTATACTCCCTAAGCATAAGGTCACAAGGATTAACTCTGCCATGAAAAGGCCCTTGAATTACGCCCAGATGAGGGTCACCTCATCATGTATCTGGAGAATCAAGATCCACCATCTCCCGAGTACTTCGTGAAAAAGTCTATCTTCTAGGATCACCATAAGGTATGCTGGTGTCCCAACCAGGTGGAAAACATTTAATATAGGCTCCAACCAGTCCTCAGCCACCTATGGGTCCATCTCTCCTTGAATCCTTGGAGGCCTCTACCGCTGAAACTCTTTCAATGCACTCAATAGGCATGCATCCTCTACTGGTGGGATTGGTGTAAACATCATCCCAATGGGTAGTGGTGCTTCTGGTACACCACCTGAAGGGGACAGTGCCATAAGAGGGACCTGCACTGAGGCCTCATTGCTCATTGGGCTGTCAATGTGTACTCTCTCAGGAATGATGGTTGGCTGTCTTTGTGGCGGCATCCTGAAGGAAAACAGGTGTTCCATGGTCAATAATTTATAACTTGTGATCTGTATTAAGAGATCAGAAGAAAGACTTTTCAACAACACATGCAATCAGTGTTTCTATGCACGGAGTTGAAAAATCATAATTTAGGGTCTTGGTGTATGGATACATCAGTTGACGCACCAAAAATAGATTACCCAAACCGAAAACCACACTCATAAAACTTAACACTATTTCCACACTGAAAAGATAAGAGTCCAAGTTCATTGGTAGAACCGATCACCTCTGATACCACTTTGTCATGATTCATCCCTAGGGGCCCATGCCGTGACTACACCATGCCTGCCTTCCATAGGCTAGGGGTTGGAGTCTTTCACCGGAAATGTGTATCCCTAATACCGAAAGGAATTGAATTTTTACCTCTATCGACACACATTCAAAGAACACAACAAGAAGAAACTATTAAGTAAAATTATGTAGTAAAAGAGTGTTAAACATAAAAGGGGTCGGAATACAAGCCCAACTATAAAAGTAAAAGTTCAACTGAAAAGTACGGTATAACTGAAAAAGGGAAAACAACACTTGGATCATCTATCGAGGATCCTACTTGAACAGAAGGTAGAGCTCATAATCAGTAGTCCATGCGTCACGTCACGCAAAATAGTCCACTTCCGAGTATCGTCTAGTTCTAGCTCCCTCAGCCTCTATCAATGTTTTCCATCATTTACAAAAGAAACAACAAGGTAAGGGTGTAGCCCGTAAAGGTGTGAGTACAACAGTACTCAGTAGGGTCCTCGAGACCCCATAGGTCTCCTAGAGTTCCGCATAGAAAATACCCCAAAGAAATACCTCACTCTCAATGCACGAAGCAAAAGACATCAAATCTACTTAAGTATATTCCCATACATATACCTATGTTGTCAATACATACTCATCTCATTAATAACGGAAGAATAAAAAAAGGTAACACCACGATGGTAGAAATACCACACATGTAACACCATTGAGATAGAAGTGCCACAGAGGTAACACCATGAAGACATAACCACAATGGTAGAACCACCACACAGGTAACACCATGAAGCTAGAAGAACCACATAGGTAATACCACAAAGATTGAAGTACAACATAGGTAACACAATGAAGATATAAGAGACATGGCTTACACTCAGGTATAACCTAAGTACAAAAGTATTGATGATTATTCATATGGCTAGATCACCTTATTCTGTAAAGTAGCATTGGTTATAACCCACACAAGATCAATAGGTAACTAACCCCCACTGACCCACACAGGATTTGACTCCCAAATGATTGGTATAGGTTGACCCACACCGGACCACTGAGCGCTGACCCACATTGGATCTGACCCACAGAGGATTACTATGCACTGACCCACACAGGATTGCTGAGCACTGACCCACACAAAATCATATAGATACTAACCCACATAGGATTGATGTTCTTTCTTCACATTATAGTCGACCTTATGATTCATTGCACCTGGTCCGCTTGAGTTCCGTAGAATATTCCCCTCGAGATATCAGTCATACATCGACTGCCAATAATCTCTAAAAATAAGTAACTCAAAGGACATCCATGTCGTAAGGATTCCAACACGATAGACGATACATCAATCGGACGCCAGGTCTAGAAGTTAAAGGTGCTTTAGTTCTGGGGGCCCGGTTGGATTCAGTTTCAATCCAACCCAGTCGTACTCCAACTGTAGCCTAAACTCAAGTGGATTTTACCAAAAGGACCACCTTGATTCAAGGATCCCAACATCATAGATGGTTCTTCAAATAGATTTCTAGTTCTCATGATATTTCTCTTTAGGTGTTTTTGGGTCTGGTGGGGCCCGGATCCAGTCCGACCTAGTCGGACCAACCCAGCCCAGGTCCAACCTGCCTGGGTGGGGCCACAGTGGGCATGGCCCCCTGGGCTGAGGTCTGGCCGGACCCACAAGGGGGAGGCCCGCAAAGGGTGGTCCACTGTGTGGTGGCCTGCTGTCAGGAGGCCCGACCGTGTCAGGAAAGGCCCGCAAGGGGGAGGCCCGCAAAGGGTGGCCATGTGGTAGGTGGACCGGCCCTGTGAGGTATGGCCCTACAAGGGGGTGGCCCGCTGGGTGGCAGCCTATTAGCAGGAGGCCCACCCGCGTGAGTCACATCCCACCCTTAACGACACCGGGGGTCAGACCCCCCGTCTCCCAAACTACCCATAGGCCGTTCGACTCCTCCATAGTGGCGATGCCAGCTGGCACCACCAGGTAGCTTTTGGGACCCACTATAGAGGGTCTAGCAGTTCCGTCGTGTCTGGCCGGTGTGCCATCCACCTTCCTCCAATCCGTCGAGGCTGACGAGCCATTGCCTGAGTCCTCTGGTGGTGCGCTGGTCGTGCCGCCCTCCCCATTCGTGGATAGCCAATGTGCTGGCTGCCACCCCCGACTACCGCGGATGATGATTAGTAGCTGGTTCCGCCAAAGGTGTGGATGTGAAGCCTCCTTCCTCATGGTCGGCCAGTGTCGGGAACCACCATGGTCCCTACCAGCGCTCGTCGCTGGTACCGTACCGTCAGAGGTCTTCCACTAAGAACGAAAGGGGTAGCAAGGTGGCAGAGGGTCCGAGTCAGGTTGGTTAGGTCTGTGCCCTCTGCGTTAGCTCGTAATCATGAGGGTGATAAATAATCAAAAAACTCTGGTAATTTTAATCATGTTAAACCCCTATATCAAGATCGATGGAGATCGTGCATTTGTGGTAGCGAGTCGGTGTTCGTCGTCCCTTACAACTATCCTCCTCGACCTCACTCTATCGTTAACCTTCAGTTCTGGGTTTTAGTGTCGCTCAACACCACTCACTTGATCCGACTCCTTCCTTTAAGGGTTTGGAATCTTGGTACTCCTTCAGAACATCGTTTCTTCGTGAATCTCTGCCGACACCCCTCCCTATGATCCATATAAATAGGAGAAGGAGAGGGTTTCTAATGGTGTTGATAATTAATGGGGGATAATTAATTAGAAATATTCCCAATTATCCAATGATACAGTTACATAGGAATGAAATATCAATACTTTTAATGTCTTGACACTTTGCTGGTCCCACATTCACTTCTCGTTGGAGGATAATAATGAAAATAAAATAATAAAATTATTTTATGTCATTTATTTTAAAATTTCACAAAACATCACTTTTTCTCCAGATCAACTACGGTCTAAGGATAGTTTCCATTAATAAAATCTCAGCACAACGGATTCAATGGTTCCCTCAGATTTTTAATGCAAGCACCGGTTCAAATGTTAGAAAATGTCGCTCACAAGTTTACTGAATGTCCCTTAAAAAATTTCAGAGATTATTTCTTAGAACATCAGGCCTCAGAATCACATGCTGTCAATTTTCAAAGGCTCGTAACAATTTCATATAGTTAAAAAACATTACATGGAAAATCTGGGTCTTCTCAAATAGGAACATTGATTATGATTAATTTCATTGTATCTCGAGGATCTCATTACAGTTTGGGATCTTCTATAACCTTTTGATACAATAATTAATCTATAACAATTACCATTAAATAGTGGAAACAAAAATATCTAAACTATAATGGTAAGAACACATCATTTAAATATAATTGTATATACGATATGTTAATCAAAAGTACTATTCATGTTGGGTCTAGGGAACTCACTATTACAACACTATCACTTTCACTAGAACCAACTTGCTAACAAACCTTGCTAGATCTCACATGATAAGGATCATGTTTAAACTGAGTAAAGGCATTAGCTGTTGGGATTTCTATATTTCTAACACATGGGAACAATTCTATATGCAACATCATATCATTGAGTAAAACTTATCAAGATATGGTATCCCCAAGTATATCCATTTTCGCACTTTCATAACATGAAATATTATCTATTACTAGTAAAATATTTTTCATTTTGATAAAACTTTTCTTAGTAGGTATGATTCCAAGAACTGTAACAAATATTTTCATTTAATAACTACTTCTTAGCTACCTTAGATGCTATAACATTCTCGATTTTGTAGGTATGTCTACCACTAGATTTTATGATATTTTCTTGCTCAACACATTATACTAACTGCAATACTAGATAAAATTGGTCCCAAATAAGACTAGTTTGTGCCCCACCATTACAAGTATCCCTTCCTATCTATATACTAGGTTCATACCATTTGTACTTGACCATGTACAATCATATAGTACTGACGGGTTTACTTGTAGTTCTTCTGAGTATAACTAAAATTTCTATACTATAAAGTATATGTTGAAAATATTGTATCCTGTACATATCATTCAATACGTGATTGATCCATCATCAAGGTGAATGGAACTCAACTCCCACTTAATATCCTTTTATGCCTTTGCATGTCTACTAGAATATACATATTCCATATGAAACTGGAAATGATTCTTCTCTGGAATTGTTGCAGCTTTTATTTTTTTCAATACCACGTCACTATATGTATGATTGACTAGGTCCAAGAAATCATTAGATATTCCTTAGTATATCATTTTACCTAGAACATAGGTTTCTACATTATGTAAATCACTGGAGAATTTCTTTTATTCTATTTTAATCTCACTATAAGTCAGAGAGTTGTTTTCAATATATTACCTAACATAATTTACATGGAAAACAATGTCTCTCCTGCTAACCTCTAATAGACACATAGAAAAATTAATTTCAAATGAATGGTCTAATATTTTTTTGATTAAATTAATTCTTAAATGGATTTTAGTAACTTGAAACCCATATTGGAATCCTATGTTGTCACTATCCCTTTCTATTTGCATTAAATAGACACCTTCTACAATAGGTGGTCATGACATCAAATGCATAATAAAATGATCATAGAACATTTATATGACAAGTAATATTCTAATGGATTTAGGAATAACAAATTGGTATAACCAATCAGTCTTTATTGGTAGCACACTTGTACCACCCATGTATCACCTCACTTTAATACCCACCGCAACATTCAATACAATAAGCCCCTATTAATTTTGATACATGGAATGGACTATTGAATTTTAAGTGACCTTATAAATTCTAATTCATTATCATATACTGCCTACTTGAAGGAATTATTATTCTTAATAAATTATTTATCACCAACCACGGTGAATATAAAAACATCACAATGGTTATAACCTTCTTATGTTGTATGTGTCTCTGGAACATTCCTTTTCCACACCTCTTGTAGAACTTGTTCCTCTTCCAACTATTTGTCCATCTTCAGCATTGTCTAAACCCAAGTCATACTTACTCACACTATCTCAAGTAGAGATGTGCACCCTTATATAGAAACGTAGTCTATCACTTGACTACCACTTTTTAATCATATTGATTTATGTAATATCCTAAGAAACAATTAAAATAATTACCTTATAGGCACAATCGGTTTATTTTGATGCTAGTTTGTTTTATCCTAACAAACTCTTTATATTTAAACACATGTTCTATGAAATAATATATTTCAATCATACAATTAATAATATGATTTTTATTTTTCATATATTTTTCATATATTTATGGGATATCATGGTTATTTTTAAATCACACCTAGAAATATAATGGACGTTTCTGCATGTTGCAACATTGATACTACTTACATCATAACTCCGATGTATAAAATGTTCACTAAGAATTTCTCCATGCTAAATTTGGTTGATAAATGTTATCATGTAAGACTCGTCATTAATCCTCCATATTGACATAATGTCCCTGATGTGGATAAGGTAATGTTAATTTAGTAATTACTCCAGGCTACATTATTTTGATCAATGAACGCTTAGTCAAGATGTTATTTAACATGTTGCCCCAAAGAAACTCATATCTTATGACCATAAAAACATTATATTTTCATTACTTAATTACTTAATGTAATATTATGAAGTATATTTACCACTACATTAACCTTGGAATTGTTCACGCTCTCTTGCTGAACTGATTTTGAAAGATTTGTGGAATACATTTATTTCAAATGGTTTCTTTGTCCAAACTAAATACATCGGTAATACCAAAGGTGTTTAGCTTTATCGATTCTATATACCAAACTAGGTATATCCTTGTAGTAAACTATTAGTTTTACTTGAAAAATAATTATCTAGCCATATCTGGGTATATAGGTATTGTATTTCATATTCTTCAATTATTGAATATGATTCATGTAACACTAAAATATATGTTTACTATGAAAAAACACAAACAAAATTCATTATAGAACATGTAATAATGTCTCATTATATCCAAAGAAAAAGTGAGATAAATGTTTTAGTTATACTCAATAATAGTTTGACTAGAATCATTAACATGGAAATTATAAGTTATGTGTTTCTCATCACTGATTTAGGAATCAACCATTCTCATCCACTTAGATAGTACACTTTACTTATTGTACTTTTCTATTAATTTATTGGATTCTATATTTAAATACACATATTTGAAAAGAATATTGTACTTAATACCCAAATACTATATTCAAAACATGACATTTTATAGTGATGAATATAACTGAAGGAGAAGTTGGTGTTTTCTTCTATAATTAAGTTCATTGCATTTAATCTTCTATATAATTATTTCAAGTCATGATATGTAAATAAACATCTATTTAATAACCAAACACATTTTATTAAAGGGTGTTGCGATTGTTACTTTTCAATTACACTTTCCATTGGTATTGTTTCTTTTTATTTCAACTTGTTCTCCATAATAACTGATGATGAATATGTATTTAATATTACTATTTACATGTAGAACTATACCCAAAAGATAACAAAGTGTTCATTCTATTATATTTGTTGGGTTACCTTAAATTAAACTGATGTAATTAGGAGTAAGAGTGGGACGAGTTTAAATATTGTTATCTGAAATTAATATTTACACAAAACCAGTGTAATTATCACCCATTCATATCTTACTTCACTTTCTCCTTAGATGTTTCTTGGAGATGAGAAAACATGTGTAAAAAACAATGTCTTGATGTTGTAACTAAAAATAATCATCGAAAATTGGTGACAACATTATAAAATAATCATTATATTCTTTATGAATGTGTCTACTGTAGGAAAATTTTATTCCATTCTTCCTTAGGTAGATTAATAGGTATAGGGCCCTAAGCACCTTGAATTTACAATATAGTATTATTGTGTGCAAGGTCCTGTACTAAAATTAGAAATTAATTTTATTTTGGATATTTTCTTTTTCCAATGATTATTATATTTTATCTTGTGGTGTTTATTTTCATTTTAAAAAAAATAATAAACTAGAAGATTGGTACTTTTATCTTGATTACCAATTTTGAAATTATTTTTTTAAATTATTAAAATGTCTCCCATTATTTTATAAAATTCTAGGAACTATCTGTTCTAGAATAAGAATACTATATCTCTTGAGTATTCTAGAAGAATGTTTCCTAGAACATCCCCTTATTTTCTAAAAGATATGTCAATTCCAATACTCATTGAGTTTAAGGTGGGTTTTTGACTAGCCACCTGCATTAACTCGTGCTTCCATGGTCTGTTGAGTGTTGTCTCAACTTCTAAAATCATAAATTTTATTTTATCAATGAAGGCCTCTAAATTGATAGAATGTTATCTATAGATAATTCGTACTACCAATTTAGTTAATTCAAATCATCATTCTCATTAAAACTCCTCGTTATTAAGAGGCACCCTAAGCCATGGATGACCAAGCACCCTGAACACCTGGTTATGATTAACTTCAAATGAAGGAATTTATGAAATAATATTTATTTTAGGGTTTTTCTTTTTTAATCCTAAAAAGTTTAATCAATTTTTATTAATTTCGTTCATCTATGTTGTCACACTCACAAATAAACATTAATGTAAAAAATATTCATCACTTATTTATGTATTCTATTGTTTATTATTTTTTGTATTCTCCTACTTTTATTAAAATGAATAAAATAATAAATAAATTCATAAAGGAAAAAAAACATCCCGAATGGTCTTGAGAATATTTTATTGGTTGATCCATTTTTGCTTAATGGATCAACCATGAACTAGGGGCATCATACCTGAGTCTTCACATGACTCGTGATGTAGAAAACCTCCATCCAGTATGTCCACTACTCATTTAGAGTAATACCTCATCTTGGTATTGTATGCGTCTTACATCATCCTCATCATGGTGTATCGACTCATCTTGGTGGGGTCCATTTCGTTCATTTTCCTCATCAAAGTAAAAATATAATCACACACCAATGAGGGGAACTATGGATGAAATTTAAATCAGATGAAATTGGATACACGATCCCTTATACAAATTGACCAAAAAAAATGACGATGTGCATGTGGTCAGTCGTTTTACTGATGGTATGTTATTGGTGTCTCAAATTGTTATTACCCACTCTTAAACATAGTATAGTGCAAGTGCGGGGTCGATCCACAGGGAACATGGTAAGTGCGTGAATTCAATTGAGTTTAGAATTAATTCAGTGGGATATGCTGAATTTAGAGTGTATTTTTTTTATTTGGGATTATTGAAGTGATTTTGTTTACTTGAAATAATATTTAACAATTTAAGAGAAAACAACAAGTGAATTTTTGATGTATTTAACAAGAAGAAGAGCATGTTGGGGCTATGGTGATTATGGTGATTTAATGCGAATTTATTATATGGTTGTGTTGTTCATGATAATTTAACATTCTGGATCTTATTAATGACAAGATTCCCTTAGTCCGGTTGATTTTGACTTAGAATTGATGAAATTTTACTCCTTGGTCTGGTAGTTAGTGTTTCACAATTCTTACTTTTAGTTTAGTCCATTTTTGAATCGATGAATCCTTTCAATGATCATGAAAGAATTCATATTCATTCTTCTTTTAAGTCCTTGCGGATTCTACCCTTGGTCTGGATCATAATTCTTAGTGGTATTCAACAGTGGTTAAAGAAGAATGAGAAGAATTTAACAAAACAAACACAACAGTATAAATCAATCCAACATACAAAAACTCTTCATCATCCACAGCCCCAACATAAGGGGTGTTTAGTTACACATATAAGACATAATGAAAACAACACCCTCAATACCCGATGAAGTCATCGAATAAGCCTCGAGGAGAGGTGTCGGAAGGCGTAATGGCGGAGTGGCGACACAACGGTGGCTCGGGAATATGGCAGCAGAGCGTCCCCTTTTTCTCAAGTGTTCTCTCTCTCCTTACCTCTAGAGGACAAGGCCTCTATTTATATAAAACATAAGTACACTTCGTGTATAAAAGTACATGCCGTGTAATATTATAAACTGGATTTTGCCGTGGTTTTTCTTCGGTAGGTGGCCAGCCACGCCGTCATTGACTCACACGATGTTGGCGGCCAGTTGGTGGCAAGTACACGGCGTGTAGCGCCACCACACATGACATGTAGTCCCAAGAAAGCGCCACCAACAGCATTTAGAAGCCGGTACACGACGTATATTAGTAATCCACACGACATGTAGTCTCTGGCTGGTGACTTGGGTGTGTACTCCCCCTTTTAATCCGTGTTCCCGTATGAATGTACACAGTGTGTATAAAAGTACATGCCGTGTCGTTGGGAAATTTTCACAAGCTTCTCTTGATTTTTGTGTTTTGGCCTGAAATCTTCTGAAAATAAACAGAATCACCAAAATCAAATAATATGTTCATGAAACAACAGATATTTGGTGAAAACATGTTTTTATTTTCAATAATATATTTGAAAATGTATACACAAATCGGGTGCATCAAACTCCCCCACACTTAGTCATTTTCTTGCCCTCAAGAAAAATCTCAACATCTAATTAACAGAGTCTATACTTTTAAAAGGAAGGAATTCTATTAATCAAAAGTATAAATGATAGAGTTACGAAGGAAAATTCAAAAAAGCACAAAAAAATTCAATTCATAAGATATTTGAATCATGCCTCATATATAATTCAATTAACTACTTACATCCTCTTTTAACACATGTTTCAACCTTACAAATATAAGCAAGCCACTTGATAATTTAACTCTCCAAAAATATTCTCAACACACAAGATGTTTTTATACAAGGTTATGTTCAATCAATGATATATACACTCTATCTATAGGTTTTCAAGAATTCTAGTTCTCCACTTTAGAAAATTTGTTTTATAAAAATCATGAGGAATTTTCAAATAGGAATAGATATTTATATGGCTAATGGTTGGTAGGTAAAGATGTGAAAAATAACTTTGAGGCTTGAAAAAGGAGGATAAATTCTTAAATAACAATGCATGATATTCAAAGTTAAACTCAATTTAAAAACTTCTTCAACAAGGTTTATCAAAAGATTTCATCATCACCATCTCCTTTAGCTAAGTAGGAGTCACAAACCAAAAAATGTGTATAAGGACCCTTTGTTTGTTCTACATTTATTTAACATAAAGGGAACCTTTATGAATTTCCCAAATAGAGGTTTGGAACTCTTTTCCACCCCAAATGATCAAGAGGCACTCCCCCATACTTTATTTCATGAAAATTCACAAATTTTACCATGTGTTGCCAATCCCTTCTTCTGAGCTAAAATAAATAATCATACAAAATCCTAAAAGAATTAGGGTAGAAAGGAAAATAGGATTGTAATATAGATTCCTATAAAGGCTATTCATGGTCTCTACGGGCTTCACTAAGATAAGATATAGGGTATGTAACACCCCGAGCTTCCACGATACGCTTCTCATTCAATAATGCAATAGCCTGCATTGTACGCAACTTCGAGTTCTAAAACACCGTGACTAATCAAAGTAGCCGTTAGGAATATTAATAACCACTTTTTAAAATTATAGAAATTTTATATTTCAAAATGGACTTCATTTTTGGATTCAGAATATCGAAATTATCCTATGTTGAATTTTTGGTATTTTTCTGAGAACTTCTAATTTTTATGAATAGTGAAAAATACTTTAAAACAACTTTTTTAATCAAAATAATTTATTGTGATAAATTATACTATTTAGTGGTTTTAAGTTATAATTAGAATATATTTTTACCATTTTATCCAAAGGTGGTCATTATAATTAATTTAACATTGAAATTGGACATAAACAATTGCCAATCTTTTGATATAAATTGTTTCTTAAAAACACGCTATTTGTCGTAACAGCGGGAATTAATTATAAAATTAATTAATGAAACTTATATGTTTGGAATTTTGTAAAATAGACATCATTTTTGAATTCGGAATATCAGTTATAGCTTAGAGTGAAATTTTGGCATTGTTCTGAAAAACTTCAATTTTTGATGAATAGTGAAACCACTAAGTGGTAGTTAAATAACTGATTTTTCGTTTAAATGAAATATTACCACTTCTGTGATTTGATTTTAAAAAATCCAACATACATGGTTGTCATTAAGAAGTAAAATGTGGTTCAATGAGATTAAAATAAATTTTTGGTGAATAGTAACTTTTAAGTTCTTAATCGCAATTAGAGGTAATTAGTGTAGTTTAAGGTACAAATAATGTTTTAATAATATGAGATGAGCATGACACTTGTCCTACTACTATTGTATGAGTCATGGCCGACAAAGACAACCCATGGGTCAACATGGGGACCCCATGGAGCCACTTTAGTTGGAAAATGACATTAATATATATTTATTTAATGTTAAAATTAAATTGACACAAACATGAGTTATTTTACTAATACAGTTTTTAAGTGGGGTTACACAAGTCCACATTTTGACTATAAATATTCATTAGAAAGATAAAAAGATTTACTACATCATAGTATTTTTTTTATAATTTTTATACATTAAATAAATTAAATTATTTATGACATCATTATGATGCAGCGATGACCTCATTATTTAACGATTTAAATAAAATGAGAAGATAATGCAAAATCCAAGGCTTACACTTTTCCAAAGCCTATTGGATGAGGAGATTTTGAAACCGTATCACCTTAGCCTCGAATTATATAAGTGTGGGACCTTTAGAATCCGAAAAGCATTGTGAAATAATGTAACATTTCAATCTTTCCAAAAGTGCCCCTCCCCTCCACTTATAAAAGGCCCCACCTCTCCCACCTCATTTACACTTTCAAGCCATTTGGATCGGCCAAACTCTGCCCAAATACTCTCCCAACATCCCCCTCTTAATCCTAGAAGCCTCACATTGGGCAGAACTCTTCCCACGGAAGCCTTTGGCTCAAATCAAAAAGAGTTACCCGATTTTGAGGTAATATCTTCTCTAATGTTGTTTTGTTTTATTTTTCTTCTCCAACCCCCTAAAATCTTTTTATTCATTTCTTTTGTAACAACACCAGTATCCTAAATATACTAGGATGTTGTTATAAGAAGGATTCGAGCTACACTTACACACACCTACATCTAATGGTTAAAGAACATACGGTTTCTGTGGATGTTGAATTTCTGCCTCACGAAACGATGATTGTTCAACACTCATATAACACCTTCAAAGGTGGCCATTAAGATGTCACTATTTTTATATTTGATATATAATATGTTTATGTTTTACTTATGCTTCTGTATTTATCATTTATGGAATACTTTATGATTTCCATTATGGGTAAAACGCGATAATTTCATTTTAGGATGTGCGGACTACCGCCCCCTCAAAGTGATTTGAATCGTTAATGCCATATGTGGGATGTATAAAGGATGGAGTAAATGGTACTATACACTATATTATACTGGAATTATATTATACATTTATATCGTTATGATTTCGTTCCATTAAATATGAAATTGAACTGAAAGTAGCGTTCATGCGTACGTACGGCTTACCGTCTCCATGAACGGTGCATTTCATTTCTTACCTCTAAATGTTACGTGACATTATGAATGAATGTATATATTGTATATATGATATATATGATATCTACATCAGGAATATAATTCTGGATATAATGGATATTCTACCACATTAACAACTTGTAATTATAAGAAGTTTATTCTTGACTCAAGTTACCAAAGATCGACAAAACGACCGTTATTAACTTAAATAATTACATAATATTCATAACAATGTAATAAGTGATATAAAAAGGATAATGAAATTTAAAATGGTTCTTAATAAGGTAGATATTAACTCTAGTTTATTATTCAGGAGGTTAAAGAACGGTTGAGTCAAGTCGGACATAAGGTAAGGGAATTTCTTAACCCAATTTTCATTCTTTGGGTTAATCTCCTACTTTCAAATTATGTCATGATGTTATTATGTCCTATTTTGTATTTTTACTTTATTTATGTGTAACTATAGTGAATACACATAATAGACCTATTTTATTTTAAAAATGATCTTTTTAAGGACTTCGTCTCAATCTCCTTTCATTAAGGTATATTTGGTTTTATAAACAACTTTCTTTTATACGGTGTATAAACCCCTTTGACTTTTACGTTTATTCAAAGGAATCTTTTTATATAAAGTGTTTTACTAAACAACAAAAAGGGAATGTTTTTCTTTCCGTACTTATGCGGCGACAACGACTTCTCCGCCGCCGTGACCATTATTCGAGTTTCGGCTTCCTCTACAAGCCATCATTTTTGTTAATGAAAAATAAATACAAAGTTTTAACTTTCCTTTATTTTGGTATTGAAAATGGTTTTGAAAGCGTTTTTATTATATCAATGTGTTGTATTGTTGTATTGTGATTGAAATTTGGAAATGTTATGTTTCCTTTATGCATGTTTTATGTGATACGATTATGTTATGGTTTATGAAATGTTTAAACCTATTCATATGAGGAATGCATTGGACTTAATAAGTGACGGGTGGAGCCCGCTATAGCTCCTCGATGCATCGGCAGGTCTCATGAGACAAACTAGTGTCTTGGCACGAGGCCTTGACAAAATATTATTTGTGGTCTTAGCACGAGGCCTTGACTACGTGGTTATGATAGTCTGGCATTATGCATTCCATCATTATGAAAGTGGTTATTGATATTGCATGTTATTATTCGACCAGTAGAATATCCATGTGAAGAAGTAAATGGCATTATCTCATTTTACTTTTTCCATATTATGTTCAAGTTCAAGTTTAAAAGACTTTTGTTTTAGTTATACATTGCCTTAAATGTTAATGTTTATTTATGAAAGCTTCCGCTATATTGATAACCTTACTGAGCATCTGAGCTCACCCCTTTCAATGTTTTAATATTTTTCCAGGATGTGAAGAGGTATTTTATGAATGACCTACAGGGGTAGTCAGAAAGGGATATGATTGTGGACTATGAAGACCATGTTATTGTAGTTTGTTTACTTTTTGATGTAATGAAAGACTTATGAATGTATCTAGTGTTTCCTAGGCTACTAAACTAATCGGTCTTTCGAGACTTGATCTTTTGTGATCATGCCAATGTTACGAAGTAATGCACCAGCTCTGGGTAGCTGGGGTCAGGGCGTTACAGTTGGTATCAGAGGCAGTTTAGTACTAACCTTGGAAGCTAGATATAGATAAACTCTGATTAGAGCACATAGGCCAAGGATAGACTTTGAGGATTAGTATAGAAGTACTTCCTAGAATTTTGGTATTATAGAGATTTTGTGAGTTTTCCGAGCAATACATCCCTGTCTGGATACGAGCAGGTAGAGGCGGCTCTGGCACAGATATACCTAGGGGTAAAACCCGAAAACACCGCTATAAGCTAGACTCAAACGGGAACTGGTGCACGACAACGGGCCTTGCTGCACTCTTGGTTACGACACTCCTGGGGGATATTCTTAGGATAATTCTCGTTTTCTTTACAAACCACTATGAACGGTTATGAGTATATACTTCCTCAAAGAAAACATTTTTATGATTATGGATTATATCCATAAATAGTCCAATTTATGTTAAGTGTTTTATAAGTATGGGATTATGTATTTTGATTCATAAACTAACCTAGTTTATTCCATTGTATAGAAATGGTGCCCAGTAGAAGGAATGTGAACTCCAGCAATATGTATGATCCAAAGAGTAAGAAGGATCATATCTTTCACGGTATTAAGCCAACATTTCGAAGGGAAATAGTCTCCCATGTGTTATCAACATATGAAGAAATAGTATCATGTGTTAATAAGATAAGTAAAGAATTCTCTGAGTCCTATGGCTTTGAAGCGAAGCAAGAGACGAAAGGGATGGAAGAGAGAATGATGGATAAATGGATGATGGGAAAGAAGAATTTTCCAATATGTGGTAATTGTGGGAAGAAACATCATGGAACTTGCCTAAAGGGAATGGGAGTTTGTTATAAGTGTAGAGAAAAAGGACACAAAGTGCGTGACTGCAAGGGTAAGAAAATGGTTTCAAATGTACAATGCTTCTTCTGCAAGGATTGGGGACACTACGCAAACCAATGCCCAAATCATTAGAGTATGCCCCAAATGATGTTATTGGATAATAATCAAGTTATGATACTACCACAGATGAGGAGTAATGATTAGAGTTCTTATGCTGTTATTAATGAATTTTGTAATTTGAGTGTTATATCAATGATGTACTGGTTATAATAATTATGGAGTATATAAGGATTGTACTGCAGTACTATTTCATCAAGGACTTGAGATTGTGTGGAACCAAGAAAAGTGACTCCACAGTAGGTTATATTTTTGGAAAATATATGGTTGAGAGAACGATAAACCATAATATGGTTCTGATACCGAGTTAGTGATTTTGGAATAAGACGTGATTGATTTGGATAAATTATATTGGATATTCTTAACTTCCTTGAAACTGATTGATGATTTGTATACATTTTTTTGATAGGAGGAGTATCTCTAGTATTCTATAAGGAATAATGGATCATGGTAATTCAGTATGTTTAAAAAGAATACATGATGAAGGTGTTCACATGTTGTTACATGGAAAAAAGGATCTTCATTATGTTTATCTTCCTTATAAAATTTGGACTGTGAGTTGGACAGAAGTATTTTGGATAACTATAAAGGTTGGAATGGATTAAGTTGATCTTTGGATAGTATTGTTAAAGGTTAAAAAAAATTATGAATATTATTTTAGGAATATTATAATACTATAGTTTTAGGAAAAGGACAACCTGCAGGGTGGGGCATAACCTGATGCGTCGGACAAAGCTGCAGGAATTGAACCCACAACCATAGTGCGACAGGCCTTTATTTCCTACCACTAGCCTACAGGAAGTCCCTGGTTATTACAAAATCGTTTTACTAATCTAAATGGTATGTGTTAACATTTTGAACCTTATACAATTAGGATAAATAGAATATTTTTGAGTTCCATTACCATTTGGAGTAAAAGTTGGGTTTGTGATAAAAATTTATTTATGAATGAAAGTATACATAACAAGTATGTATATTCCCTAACGTTCTTAGTAAATCTCCTAAATAAATTCCTCAACATTATAAAAGGTAACTTAAAACAAAAATGTTGTCGGTTAACTTTTCCAACTGGGGATTTAATGACCATTTAACCAATCACAAGTTTGTGATTTTCTTGTGGTTAAACTTTCTCCTAATCCTGTTTTCTATAACTCTCCATCAGACCTTGATGGTTTGTTTCTCCTCCATATCCATATTTTCATATAATCCTAGAATGGGCTATATCGGGTGACCTTTGTACTTATCCTGCTTTCTTTTAATGTTATATATTTATTAACCTTATTTCTGATGTGGGTTTTCCTCAAAGGTATTTTCTCTTTTCAACCTTTTATTTTCAAAGAAAAATTTCAAATTGCGAGGACGAAATTTATTGAAGGAGGGGAGAATGTAACACCCCGAGCTTCCACGATACGCTTCTCATTCAATAATGCAATAGCTTGCATTGTACGCAACTTCGAGTTCTAAAACACCGCGACTAATCAAAGTAGCCATTATGAATAGTAATAACCACTTTTTAAAATTATAGAAATTTTATATTTCAAAATGGACTTCATTTTTGAATTCGAAATATCGAAATTAGCCTATGTTGAATTTTTGGTATTTTTCTGAGAACTTCTAATTTTTATGAATAGTGAAAAATACTTTAAAACAACTTTTTTAATCAAAATCATTTATTGTGATAAATTATACTATTTAGTGGTTTTAAGGTATAATTAGAATTTATTTTTACCATTTTATCCAAAGGTGGTCATTAGAATTACTTTAACATTGAAATTGGACATAAACAATTGCCAATCTTTTGATATAAATTGTTTCTTAAAAACACGCTATTTGTCGTAACAGCGGGAATTAATTACAAAATTAATTAATGAAACTTATATGTTTGGAATTTTGTAAAATAGACATCATTTTTGAATTCGGAATATCAATTATAGCTTAGAGTGAAATTTTGGCATTGTTCTGAAAAACTTCAATTTTTGATGAATAGTGAAACCACTAAGTGGTAGTTAAATAACTGATTTTTCGTTAAAATGAAATATTACCACTTCTGTGATCTGATTTTCAAAAATCCGACATACATGGTTGTCATTAAGAAGTAAAATGTGGTTCAATGAGATTAAAATAATTTTTTGGTGAATAGTAACTTTTAAGTTCTTAATCGCAATTAGAGGTAATTAGTGTAGTTTAAGGTACAAATAATGTTTTAATAATATGATATGACCATGAAACTTGTCCTACTCCTATTGGATGAGTCATGGCCGACCAAGACAACCCATGGGTCAACTTGGGGACCCCATGGAGCCACTTTAGTTGGAAAATGACATTAATATATATTTATTTAATGTTAAAATTAAATTGACACAAACATGAGTTATTTTACTAAAATAGTTTTTAAGTGGGGTTACACAAGTCCAAATTTTGACTATAAATATTCATTAGAAAGATAAAACGATTTACTACATCATAGATTTTTTTTTAATTTTTAGACATTAAATAAATTAAATTATTTATGACATCATTATGATGCACTGATGACCTCATTATTTAACGATTTAAATAAAATGAGAAGATAATACAAATTCCAAGGCTTACACTTGTCCAAAGCCTATTGGATGAGGATATTTCGAAACCGAATCACCTTAGCCTCAAATTATATAAGTGTGGGACCTTTAGAATCCGAAAAACATTGTGAAATAATTTAACATTTCAATCTTTCCAAAAGTGCCCCTCCTCTCCACTTATAAAAGGCCCCCACCTCTCCCACCTCATTTACACTTTCAAGCCATTTGACTCGGAAAAAATCTGCCCAACTACTCTCCCAACATCCCCCTATTACTCCTAGAAGCCTCACTTTGGTCATAACTCTTCCCAAGGAAGCCTTTGGCTCAAATCAAAAAGAGTTACCCGATTTTGAGGTAATGTCTTCTCTAATGTTGTTTTGTCTTATTTTTCTTCTCCAACCCCTTAAAATCTTTTTATTCATTTCTTTTGTAACAACACCAGTATCCTCAATATACTAGGATGTTGTTATAAGAAGGATTCTAGCTACACTTACACACACCTACATCTAATGGTTAAAGAACATACGGTTTCTGTGGATGGCGAATTTCTGCCTCACGAAACGATGATTGTTCAACACTCATATAACACCTTCAAAGGTGGACATTAAGATGTCACTATTTTTATATATGATATATAATATGTTTATGTTTTACTTATGCTTCTTTATTTATCATTTATGGCATACTTTATGATTTCCATTATGGGTAAAACGCGATAATTTCATTTTAGGAAGTGCAGACTACCGCCCCCTCAAAGTGATTTGAATCGTTAATGCCATATGTGGGATGTATAAAGGATGGAGTAAATGGTAATATACACTATATTATACTGGAATTATATTATAAATTTATATCATTATGATTTCTTTCCATTAAATATGAAATTGAAATGAAAGTAGCGTTCATGCGTACGTACGGCTTATCGTCTCCATGAACGGTGCACTTCATTTCTTACCTCTAAATGTTACGTGACATTATGAATGAATGTATATACTGTATATATGATATATTTGATATCTACATCATGAATATAATTCTGGATATAATGGATATTCTACCAAATTAACAACTTGTAATTATAAGAAGTTTATTGTTGACTCAAGTTACCAAAGATCGGCAAAACGACCGTTATTAACTTAAATAATTACATAATATTCATAACAATGTAATAAGTGATATAAAAAGGATAATGAAATTGAAAATGGTTCTTAATAAGGTAGATATTAAATCTATTTTATTATTCAGGAGGTTAAAGAACGGTTGAGTCAAGTCGAACACAAGGTAAGGGAATTTCTTAACCCAATTTTCATTCTTTGGGTTAATCTCCTACTTTCAAATTATGTCATGATGTTATTATGTCCTATTTTGTATTTTTACTTTATTTATGTGTAACTATAGTGAATACACATAATAGACCTATTTTATTTTAAAAATGATATTTTTAAGGACTTCGTCTCAATCTCCTTTCATTAAGGTATATTTGGTATTATACACAACTTTCTTTTATACGGTGTATAAACCCCTTTGACTTTTACGTTTATTCAACGGAATTTTTTATATAAAGCATTTTAATAAACGACAAAAAGGGAATGTTTTTCTTTCCATACTTATGCGTCGACAATGACTTCTCCGCCGCCGTGACCATTATTCGAGTTTCAGCTTCCTCTACAAGCCATCATTTTTGTTAATGAAAAATAAATACAAAGTTTTAACTTTCCTTTATTTTGGTATTGAAAATGGTTTTGAAAGCGTTTTTATTATATCAATGTGTTGTATTGTTGTCTTGTGATTGAAATATGGAAATGTTATGTTTCCTTTATGCATGTTTTATGTGATACGATTATGTTATGGTTTATGAAATGTTTAAACCTATTCATATGAGGAATGCATTGGACTTAATAAGTGACGGGTGGAGCCCGCTATAGCTCCTCGATGCATCGGCAGGTCTCATGAGACAAACTAGTGTCTTGGAACGAGGCCTTGACAAAATATTATTTGTGGTCTTGGCATGAGGCCTTGACTACGTGGTTATGATAGTCTGGCATTATGCATTCCATCATTATGAAAGTGGTTGTTGATATTTCATGTGATTATTCGACCAGTAGAATATCCATGTGAAGAAGTAAATGGCATTATCTCATTTTACTTTTTCCATATTATGTTGAAGTTCAAGTTTAAAAGGCTTTTGTTTTAGTTATACATTGCCTTAAATGTTAATATTTATTTATGAAAGCTTCCGCTATATTGGTAACCTTACTGAGCTTCTGAGCTTACCCCTTTCAATGTTTTAATATTTTTCCAGGATGTGAAGAAGTATTTTATGAATGACCTACAGGGGTAGTCAGAAAGGGATATGATTGTGGACTATGAAGACCATGTTATTGTAGTTTGTTTACTTTTTGATGTAATGAAAGACTTATGAATGTATCTAGTGTTTCCAAGGCTACTAAACTAATCGGTCTTTCGAGACTTGATCATTTGTGATCATGCCAATGTTACGAAGTAATGCACCGTCTCTAGGTAGCTGGGGTCGGGGCATTACAGGGTAGGCTCAAGATAAAGGGGTTAACAATCTTATGCCTCAATAATTTTAATGTAATTCAAAAATTCATCATGTTCTGAAAAGAAAACATGAAAATTTTGGTAGTTAGGTATATAATAGGATTCTCTCAAGAAAGAGGGTATTAGAAAGAATAGAAAATGGGGTTTAGAATACCTCTCGAGAGTGGGAAAAATAAATAAAGAGACGATTAGGTCATGTCTTTCAAAATAATTGATTAGTCTAACCAATGTAATTATCCAAGGATTACAAGTTTGTAATTTAAATTATCTCAGCAATCATTTTAAAACACTTAAGAATCAAAAAAAGCATGAAACCCTCAAAAAGTTCCTAATGATAACTTTAGAATTTAGAAATATGATTAGCCAAAATTATTTCACATTTGAAAATATATAATCTAATAATGATGTCTCCTAGATTAGTTCAAGTGAAAAGACTAAGGTGAAATAGAAAGAGGCTCCCCCACACTTAATACCACACATGGTCCACCAAGTGCAACCCCAAGTTAAAGGGTGGGAAAGGGGAAAAAATGGGGAAAAGATGAGGGAAAGTAGTAGAAGAAGTAAACTCAAAGATATAGACAACAGAAAATGGAAAAATACTCCCCTCATGAAAAATGATGCCCAAGTCACTCTATGATACCTGTGACTGTCGATGAAAAAGAAAACTAAAAGCATGCACGATATCACAGCACAGAAATAGGACAAAAGAGAACTATAAGACAAAAGAAAGGTCATTATCATGGAGTCGCCTCAGGGGAAGGAACGTCCAACATAGGTTGGTTTACAGCAGCGACCGTAGTAGTGGAAGAGCTAAGGGCCTTGATGTGTGGGAGGCTCACTGCTACAAGAACATCTGGAACTGCGAGCTCGACAAGAGGTGATGAACCAGCATCTATAGTGAAAATGATAATGGAGTCTTTGGCCAAAGCAGCATCAGCCGGAAGGACTGGAGAAGCTGTAGGCACGGAGGGGGAAGTAGCCGGTATAGGAACGGGAAGCTGAAGATGTTGTAGGATCAACTCCATCATCTGTTCAAGACGGACCTGGCGCTAAAGGATATCAGTCTGCAGCTGCTCCATGCAAGTCATGCGAAGGGTGATCTCAGCTAGGTGGAGGGTGAGGGGTGGGTCAGCCGAGGGTGCGGAGGGGGAAGGAGCATGGGGAGGGCCAGGAGGGGGAATGGTATATGAATAAGGATCATGGGAGGTGGTACGAAGGTTCGGGGAAGGAGGTTTAGGGGCATCTGTGGGGGAAAGAGGTCCGACAGTAGTTTAGGGTGGGGAATGGGCAACGGCGTAGGTGCCCCCCTGATTCTGGACTAATCCCATGTGAATAAGAATGAGAAAGTCCATACCCTGAGGGGTACCTAGAAGATAATGTGGAAGCGAAAGCTCAAAGACGCCAAGGTGGGTGGCAAGGCGAGTGGCATAAAATCCGTCGTTCTGGTTGCCCTGATGGCTTGTGAACATGGCATGGAAATACGAGGCTGTAAGGTAAGGAAGGTCTGGGTAGGCCTGCGTGATGACATAAATAAATTGTTCCATATCAAGGGAACTCATGACCCCCATATCCTCCTGACGGGGAAAAGGAATGGTGCTAAAGCACTGGTGAGTGAAGTGGATGAGAGGGTCTAAGATGAGGGTGCTCTGCTGGGAGGTGGGGGCGTAGGGGTGGTCAGGCCTGACAAAATCCCACCATGCTGCCATGAGGGCCGGGCGCTCAGGGCAGAGCAAGGTGGAGACTCGAGGTGGGTTGACTAGATGGGGGTAGAACCCACACCCTTTCCCAAAGTCAGGTCGGGGAAGGGAAAAATGGCGGCCGGCTAGCCGAAATCGAACCACCGGGACGATATCGTTCGGTGTCTCCCGGTACTCAGGTTCATTGACCTAAAACGATGAAACAAACTCCAAAAATAAATCTCTATAGATAAGAGTGATGACCTAAAAGATATCCTGCAGCAATGTGTGGCCAAGGAGCTCCCTCAACTCCTCCCAGATGCCCAACTGCTGAGGCACGACATGGTCTAGATAGTGACTACTCAAGCGGATCATGCGGCGAGAGAAACGTCGGACTCTGTCGTGCGCTAAGTCGGTAGCTGGGAACACCATACATGGATAGGGGATACCCATAGTAGCCTGTCCAGGTGGTGCTGCAATAAGGGATGGCCCTGGGGGTGGATCGGCTACAGTAGTTGAAGGCTCGGTGGAGGAAGCAGTCGATGTGGGGCCAGCTGCTGATGAAGTTGGCGCAGGGAGAGTAGCAGTTGAGGTAACAAAAATGGTGGTGCTTGGAAGCTCTGTGCAGGAAGGAGGAGGTACTGTTGTTCTAGGCCCGACCTCTACTAGGGCAGTGGGTGGTGAGAGAATGGCCAACAATGCAAGGTCGTAGACCGGAGTGTCTGGTTCCAGCTACGTCGGAGGTCGGAGTCAAATCTGCCAAAAAATGGGCCTCTCGCCCTTAGTGGCGGAGGCTGGCCGCTTCCCCCGAGAAGGATCACGATCAACCATAACCTGACAAAAAAGCAAAAAAAACCAATGAAAATAGAAGGAAAATAACTGAAAAATAAGAAAAACAGAAAAATGTGAGCAAAATAAGAAAAATAAAAGTACAGGGCATGTAATTCGAGATTACACGGCGTGTAATTCGAGAGTACATGGCGTGTAATTCCAGAGTACACGGCCTGTAGTGGTAACGGGAAGCAACCCGTGTATTCGGAAAGGACAAGCCGAGTTGGTGAGTCACTTGGCCATTAAAGGGTACATGGTGTGTAGTTACATTACACGTCGTGTATAAGCATATGAGGTCCTAGACGTGTGGGAACTACAAATGGGTTGGGCCATATAATATACTACACGGCGTGTACCGAACATACATGTCATGTAGGGGAACATGGGATGTGTGGCCATGTAAAAGGGAAGTCCCGGGCAAGACTTTGGATAGTACACGGTGTGTACCGAACATACACACTGTGTAGTTTCAACATTCAATGTTTTTAGTGTGTGGTCATGTACAAGAGTACACAACATGTGTTCTTCCTGCGTGCTCATGTACTATCAGAATCCGAATGGTTGAGAAATTGAAAACACCCTAAATGCTACAAAAACTTGGAAATAATTAGGGAATAATGGCGTACCTGATGCGATGAGTGAAATGAGGAAGAAATCGTGCCTTAAAATGAGGTAAAATTGTGGATTTTGAAGAGGTGGGTCGTTCGGATTCTGGAGGAAGAAAACGGAGGGGGGGGGGGGGCTGCGCGACACGGACAGTGGCCGCGTAGGGCGTCTGGCTTTTATAGCCGGACTACACTGCATGTACTTTATCAGACATGCCATGTATGGTGTTTTTGATAACATTATATATATATATACAAACATATTTGTATATATTATAATAAACTTTATAATAATTATTATTAACTAAAATAAAAATAGATATATATAAATATATACATATTTTATTACAAATAAAATTATACATGACGTGTATCGTGAAATACATGTCTTTTGTTTTAAAATTGGAAAAAGATAAGTACAACCATTGGTCCGGTTCTCAGGGTGAGGTTTGAACCGGTGATCAGCCGCTTCGAACGAAAGCCCTCAACCACAAGAGCAAAGGTTGTACTGCTGCTCATATTTATTATTTATATAAAAGTTAATCTATACAGCCTATACACAAGGAAAGAAGAAAATGAACGGTGTGTGGTTTTTAATTATATAAGAAGAAGATGATGCTAGGAGATTAGCCGAGTTCGAACCCTGGACTTTTGGATCCAGGGCCGAGACATTCTAAATCTACCAAATTCTTCTGCATGAATTAATTTTATAAGTAAAAGTTTTTAAATTATTAAGGAGAATTATGGTGCACAAGATGTATATCAAAAGACATGCCTTGTGGTTTTATTAAAAGGGTAAATGATGGAAATGGGGCGGTTGTCAGGATTCGAACCCGGGTCTTTTGGAACCGGGTTACGTTCATGGCCAATTGGTCTATCCCCACCACAGGTTTTCTTATAAGAATATATATATATATATATAAATTACTACTCACGCCGTGTAAGAAAAGGAGGAACCCTGTGCCAAAGGTAGGTCGGGAGGATTCGAACCGGGGACGACTCAGATAAACTCTAGTGACTTTACCATTTGCACTCGCATCATCCCTGGTCATTTATTAGTTATTATATAGAATTATACTATTAATATTATAAATTAAAAAGATAAGTACACACCGTGTAGATAAGTGGGACACAACGTGTATCCTTTGGGTTGCCTCCCAGGAAGCGCCTTTGTTTTAGGTCGTTGGCTCGACCGACATACCTTTTCTTACCTAAGAGGGGTGGTGGAGATTGTTCTAATAGTTTCCGCCCTGTCCTGTTAGGAATTGCAAGTTCTCTGGTTTTTCTCAACAGGATTATCTAGAATGTTAATGTTATTTGAAATAAAGGAACATACCAGTTCATCCACCAAGTGATCATCTACGGTTGCTACCACAGAACAGTCCTCTTGATCGGGCAATGATGCATGTTTGAAAACTTTTAGAACATTGTAGGAGACTCTTTCATCCCCTACCAGGAAAACGAACTCCCCCTGGAGCACATCGATCAGGACTTTCCCTGTGGCCAGGAATGGTCTCCGTAATATAATAGGTGCCTCCTGATACTCCTATATATCTAGGATAATAAAATCAACTGGGAGAATCAATTGTCCCACCATCACAAGCACATCCTCTAGTAGCCCTTTTAGATATTTAATGGATCTGTCAACAAGTTGAAGGGAGACTCAGGTAGGATTCAGATCGTGGAGTCTGAGCTTTTGGAAAACTCTAAATGGCATGAGGTTGACACTGGCTCCTAAGTTTCATACAGCTTTTCCAAATTCACAGCGTCCAATTGTACAAGGGATAGTAAAGCTACCTAGATCCTGGAGTTTCGGGGGAATGGAATGTTGTACGACTACGGAGCACTCCTTTGTCAGTGCTATGGTGCCCAAATCCTCCATCTTCTTCTTATTATAAAGGATTTCCTTCATGAATTTTTCATATGTGGGAATTTGAGTCAGAGCCTCTACAAATGGGATGTTGATGTGTAGCTTTATAAATATTTCCATGAATTTTCCAAACTGGTGATCCAGCTTCCTTTGTTTCATTATCTCAGGAAAAGGTAATGGAGGCTCCAATGGTTTGACTTCCTCCATATCTTTTCCTGGTTGAGCCTCTAGGGATGGATTTTCAGATGAAGAGGGGTCTAAAATTGTTCCTTTGTTGTTAGTAGGGTGTATAGGTGTAGTTGAATGTGCTGGTTCCTTCTGATGAAGATTATTTCCACTTCGTAAAGTGATGACATGGGCCTCCTCCCTTGGGTTCTTCTCGGTGTTTCCTAGTAGTGTACCAGGCTGTCTCCCTGAGAGATGGTTTGCTAACTGACTGATTTGGTTCTCAAGGCCTCGAATAGAAGCCTCCTGGTTCTGAAATCTGGTCTCAAAAGTTGATATAAATTTCGTTAGAAGATCCTCTAACCTTAAGATATTCTCTTGCTGAGGAGGTTGTGCAGCTGGTGAAGGTGGTTATTTCCTTGGCTGCTGCGGGCGAGGGTTTTGATACCCTTTCTGATTGTAGGATCCCTACTGATTTTGTTGTTTCCTTGGGTATGGGTTCTGATATTGTGGATGGTTATAGCTGGGCGGTCGCTGGGGCGGGGGATTCTACTGCTATTGGCCCCAGACTGTGTTCTGATTAACTCTCCATGCCGGGTTCTAGTATTATTGATACTGGTTCGACCCTCTGTTTTGAGAAATATAGCTCACCTCGCTTTTCGAAGGGTCGGATGAAGGTCCCGTGCATTCTCCCAGGATGTGGTTGTTTCCACAGTCGCTGCATGTTGGATGGTTTGTCGCATGTACTTAAGATGCACCCTTGAGATTTAGTGCATCGATCTTTTTGGATACTGCATCCAACTGGGCAACCAGTATAGTAGTAGCATCAATACAATGCATACCTCATTTTTGGGTACCCCACTCGGAATGTCACTGGAAGTTGTTGGCAGACATATCTTCCAGCAATTCAAATAGTTCTTCGGGGGACTTTCGCATTACCATACCTCCAGTAGCTGCATCCACCATGGACTTTGTATTCGTTGTTAGTCCTCCGTAGAAGGTTTGGACTTGCATCCAGAGTAGAAGTCGGTGGTGTGGGCATTTACGTAACATTTCCTTGAAATGTTCCCATGATTCGTACAACGATCATGAGTCATGCTACTGAAAGATGTGGATCTCATTCCGTAGGGTTACTATCTTCGAAGGTGGAAAATATTTGGACATAAATGTCTGGGCTAGCTCCTCCCAGGTGAGGATAGATCTTTATGGAAACCCTTTGATCCAGTCTTTTGCCTTGTCCCGTAGAGAGAAAGGGAACATGCAATGATGTATGGCATCCTCAGACATGCCATGGTAATGGAATGTATCGCAGATCTCTAGAAAGTTGGAGAGATGGGTGTTCGGGTCTTCACTGGGCAGGCCTCCGAACTGAACGGTGTTCTAGATTAGCTGCATCATAGCAGGCTTGATCTCAAAGTGTTGGGACTATACTGGAGGACAAACGATGCTCGTATCATCTCCATGGATCGACGATAGTCTGTACTCCATAAGAGTACGTCATGGAGGTGACAGCTGAGGGAGTGGAGGAAGCATGTATGGCTACTCCTAAGGGGTGATGTAGGGATATTAAAAGAGCTGCCGCTGCTGCTGGGGCTGGTCGTACTGCGGAAGTGGTTACTGTGGTGGTTTCTGGTAGTCCCTTGAGAGGAACTCCATGAAACCGCCAGGTTGGGACTGCTCCGGTATACCACCAGCGGGAGGCTGCTGGTCTTGGAATGGTTGTCCAGCTGCAGCTTCAGTGGTCGGTGCACCCTCTTCCTTGTTCGCCATAGGTAATGATTTTTGTCTGTGTTTATCTACCAGTGCACGTCGATGTCACAACATGGTTTGTTCGATCTCCGGGTCAATCGAATGAATATCCGATGACTTAGTGCTCCTTGACCGCATTAGGCATTTGATCATGCACCTGTGATTAGACACATATACAAAACAAAGCCAAGGCGTAAAATGGAAAACAAAAGAGAAACAGAAATGGGTTTTGGAATTAAATTTTTGGGATTTTTTATTTTTTATTTTCACTAAATTAATTACTAACACAACTAAATTTTAGCACTTAAACTGTCAGTTCCCCTGCAACGGAGCTAAAATTTGGCCGGTTGTTTTATCGAACCTTGTTATCGATGTCCCAAATTGATATTACCCACTCTTAAACTTAGTTTAGTGCAAGTGTGGGGTCGATCCATATGGAACATGGTATGTGCGTGAATTCAATTGAGTTTAGAATTAATTCTGTGGGTTATTCTGAATTTAGAGTGGATTTTCTTCTTTGGGATTATTGAAGCGATTTTGTTTACATGAAATAATATTTAACAATTTAAGAGAAAACAACAAGTGAATTTTTGATGTATTTAGCAGGAAGAAGAGCGTGTTGGGGCTATGAAGATTATGGCAATTTAATGCAGATTTATTATATGGTTGTGTTGTTCATGATAATTCAATATTATGGATCTTATTGATAACAAGATTCTCGTGGTCCGGTTGACTTTGTCTTGGATGTGAAGAAATTTGACTCCTTTGTCCGGTAGTCAGTGTTTCACAATTCTTACTTTTAGTTTAGTCCATTTTTGAATCGATGAATCATTTCAATGATCGTGACATAATTCACCATCATTCTTCTTTTAAGTCCCTGGGGATTCTTCCCTTGGTCTGGATCAGAATTCTCAGTGGTATTTAGTAGTGGTTATATAATAATGAGAAGAATTTAACAGAACAAACACAATTGTATAAATGAATCCAACATACAAAAACTTTTATTCATCAACAGCCCCAACCCAAGGGGTGTTTTGTTACACATATAATACATAATGAAAACAACACCCTCGATACCCGAAGAAGTCATCAAATAATCCTCGAGGAGACCCATCAGAAGGCCGAATGGTGGAGTGGCGACACAACAGTGGCTCAGTAATATGGCAGCAGAGATTTACCTATTTCTCAAGTGTTCTCTCTCTCATTTCCTCCGGAGGCCAAGGCCTCTATTTATAGAAAACTTAAGTACATGGCATATATAAAAGTACACGTCGTGTAGTCTTGTCAACTTTCTTTTGACGCGGTTTTTCTCCGGTATGTGGCCAGCCACGTCGTCTTTGACTCACACAACGTTGGAAGCCGGTTGGTGGCAATTACATGGTGTGTAGCGCCGCCACACACGGCGTGTAACCCCTAGCAAGCGCCACCAATAGTATCTAGAAGCTGGTACATGGCTTATATTAGTAATCCACACGGCGTGTAGTCTCTAGTTGGTGACTTGGGCATGTACTCTCAATTTTAATATGTGTCCTAGTATGAATGTACAGATAGTGTATAAAAGTACACACCGTGTAGTTTGAAAATATTCCCAAGCTTCTCTCGATTTGTGTGTTTTGGCCAGAAATCTCCTGAAAATAAACAGAATCACCAAAATCAAAGAATATGTTCATGAAACAACAGATATTTGGTGAAAACATGTTTATATTTTCAATAATATGTATGAAAATGTATACAAAAATCGGGTGCATCAGCCTGCAATCTTAATTAATTAAAAATTTCACATATAGAAAATAATTAATTAAATGAATGAAGACATACAATGGTCAAGTCATAACTCAAGTCTGATAATGGGTAAAATTAAAGCATGATGAAAAATGAAATTGGAATAAATAATGTAATATCGCTTTAATTAAATTAAATGACTTAAATAATTCAAATAATTTTATAGTTTTTTGGACCCTTAATTAAATTAATTTTAATTCCCATAATTAAATTAATCCAGTTAATTTAATTTAATAGAAAATTAAGTTAACATTATCCCTGAGTATTAAAATTATTAATTTAAACCAAAATTAATACATTATTTAATTTAATTTAAAACAAAAAAATAAATTATTTCAATTAATATTGGTTATCCGGGCCTCGAAACCGAGCCCTGGATCATTGCGGGTCGTATCGAACCCACAGAAACCTATAACGAGCCATGTAAATATTGTGTTGAGATAATTGTGGTCATGAAGGTTCGCCCAAACCCATTATGGGCTGGGTAGACCCGCTTGGACCATTTTCGAGGAAAATCTAGTCGAGTGAGGAGTTACCTTGGTTAGAGATGGTGGATCCCACGGTTGTCTGTGCTGTAATTGGGAAAGGAAAAGCTCATGATGGGAGGCGGTGGGATGAGAGTGACTATTGGCCTAGTGGAGGGAAGTCCAACAGGGATGGAAGATCAGGCTGCGGGTTCATCGGAGTGGTCCAGCCTCATCGGAGACCACTGTGGGTGTGGCAACCATGCAGGTAAGCCGACTGAAAACAGGCAATGATGCATGTCTTACATGGAAGAATGGCCCAAATCCTGGTGAGAAGGTTAACTAGGGATGGAGACTAGCCTCAATATTGGCTTCTTTGGGAGGCTCCAAGCCTGGTAGAGGAGGATGGCGTCCGAGATCTAGAGAGAAGTTGCAGTCCTAGTTTTGGCTGCTTCGAGCAGAAGGACCGAAGGGAGAGGTTTCTACCGGCTAGTACAACAGATCTGCATGAAAGTAGGGTTTCAAAATAAGACATCTACAGGGCAGTGCTTAGGAGCATACGGTGCTGATCAGTAGTGGCTGGGGTAGCTTACAACCACCCCAAAAATCAACCTACTTTTTTTTACTTTTTCCTTGTTTACTTGGAAAAAGCAAACCACCTGCTCCCCCACTTTTGACTAATTTTTTTTAAAACGAAAACATTAACACAAACATTCTTAAAACTATAAAATAGACATTAATAACAATAATTACTATTATTATTATAAATTATTATTATTACTATTATTATAAATAATAATAATAATTATTATTATTTGTTATTTTAATAATAAAATAATTATCATTGTTATAATGAAATTATGATGATCATTATAATAAAAAAAAAATCATTATTGGTGTTATATCGGTCGATCAAAAACTGAATGGATCATGGTATAAGTTTCGAGATGATCGGAATTAAACATTGAATTTTAATTCCAGAGACCAAATCACAAACGATCCCTAAAATTTTATCTGGATGGTCATAACATGGCCATCTGGTCTCGGATGGAATCAAAGATCAATCTGTTTGGCCCAAAATTAAACCCTCTACATAATTTAAGGAAAATTTAATTTTTCATAACTTATAATAATTATGAAACTACTCTGATAATAATTTTAGGTACTGGGGCGCTCTGCGGAAGCTGTTGAGAGAGGGTTTTTTAAAAAAATTTATCATCGGGATTATGAAACTTGTCATCTCTGATGCTATGATACCCTTTATGGTTCAAGGATCTTGCATAAACTAAATGGAGAACAAAACATAGACTGAAAATATACATTTTTCATACATAAATTCATGCTCGACATATGCTTGTCTATGGTGATCACTGCTTGAAGGATCCATAGTAGGATCCTTCTAGATCATCCACATGTGCATCAAAAATATTTTGTATCATCAATCATTGAATTCATGGTACTAGAACGGAGATCTAACAGTTCTATTGATGCCCCGATGATTACCGCATCGATGCTCATTCAATGTGGGAGGGGGAATTATATCTCATCACCTATATTGAGATCTTCTCTCTCTAGGACATGTGATAGGTTCGGAATGATCTGGAATTCTCACAATAAATAATATGATGTGTGAGAGTATCTCGTTATTAATAGTGTATTTTTATATAGCCGGATTGGGTTCCACAACCCTGGTTTAATAAACGTCGACTAAATAAATAATTTTGACGAACTAAAATACATCATAAAAATTATATATTATTTTTCCACATTCCCATAATATAAAAAATATATTATGGGATAAAACTGAGTCATTAACTCAACTCGTGATTCTCACTAAATAATAAACGAACCTGGAATATTAAAATAATATTAGTTAGATTAATATTAATCCTCTTATTTACATATATTGTTAATACATTAAATAAATGAATTCAATACAAATTTTTCATTATGTTAATAATAAGAATTTATATATTTTTCAGTGATCAAAAAGTTGGACAACACTCAGACACTATGGTGGAACCCAACATATCATGTATACTTATTCAACTGAATATGGAGGATTCCTAAATACGCTATTTTGTGTGACCCTCTAGGACCTTATCTAGATAATAGTAAATAATATCCACAAACCAAGAGTAGTGTTTAGAAAATCATCATGGCCCCAAAAGAAATAAGGATAGTCATAGCAACGATAACCAACCTACGCACATGTACAATGTAATATAATCTCTTTGCTTTATATATATCATAAAGTAGGATGCACATTTGTGTCATCGCCCATTTATTGCTTTATTAGTTGTTGATCTAATTAGATGATTTTACCTTCTGACTACCATGACCAAGGATTTGTAAAGGTATTATCATCCTAATTAACAAGGTCTGAAATATATTACTTCCTCAACCCAAAAGAGACAAATCCTTTCTCGACCATTCAACCAATGCCATACCACCAATGATGCATCCAACACAAGATACCTCACCACAATTTCATTATCATCATTTTTCCCATTCATAAAATTACGTGATCAAATGACACACATTGATAGTGTTCTCATGTCAAGAGACAAATACACATTTTCATAGACAAGAATAACCAAGGACACCCAAAACATGTTGTATTTTGATTAGAAGGTATTCCATTATGATCTCACTAGTAGAGATCACCATTTGTGAACTTCATGAGTATAAGTATCAGTGCTTATGATCCCCCAGAATCTAATAGTTGAACATCAACTATGTCTAGTCAGAATGATGTATCTAGACCATAGGACCTTTGTTTAAGATTAATGTCATAGTATCTCGAGGTTCTCATTATTTCATTGAATTTCTATAACCTTTTGTTATGAAAATTAATCTATGGACATTACTATTAAATTGTGGATGTAGAAAAATCTACACTATAATGGTAAGAACACATCATGTATAACTTACTGTATACACGGTATGGTAATCAAAAGTACTATTCATGTTGGGTTTAGGGCACCAACTATTACAATAGACTTATGGATAACCAAATCACGTCTCAAACCTTCAATCATGTCCACAAACTTCAAATCATAATTCAAGTATATTTCCTCTTTATGGATGGGATCAACATGAGTTGTGTCATTATTACCCACCCGGTCCACTATGAGGTCTCTGGAAGGCTCTATACCAATCAAATGTAAAGTTATAAATCCAAGAACCCCGTGTTGATACTTGTGACCGTGAAAACATATTGAAAACATATATCCCAGTTGTTTAAAAGATGAAAACAAAATATCCAATACTTAAAGAGCGCTACTTGTTTGAAAAAAGTCTTCCCTAAAGGTTATCTAAACCCACTAAGCATATGGTTTTGAAACATCGACTTCTTGGAAAATACATGGGGATAAAGGGTGACATGAAAAATTTGTTCTACTATCTAAAAAAATATCATACTACCAAACTTTCAATAATATAGATGATATAAGGATTTGGGAAAGGTAATAGAATTTATGGTAATCTTACCCACTACACCATAATAAGTGTCTCATTTCATATGGAAATTATAAGACCATTGAAATAGGTATAAATGAAACTCATTGTATGTTTAAGGAGCTCTAGACCAATAAATGATCATATCATCCATCGATGAAAAATTAATCATAATATGTCATTTTTTGAGAAGGATAATGGTTTCCCATTCTTTTAAACCACAATATCTTAAGACAAACATGTTTAAAGAGTCCACCGAAGGCCAATTCTGTCTAAAGAGATCTACCAAAGTCATATATTGTAGACTCAATGTTTTTGTGAACACTATAGTAAAAATCATATGTTGAGGAAATCCATCGAATAGATCTAGAACCTTTAAGAATATCGAGATGGTCAGTATTGATTGGATGAAATACAGACTAGATAATTTAATAAAGGAGCATAACCAAGCATCTAAAGAAGATATCAGAGGAACTCCCCCATCCAATGGGGGCGCGAGGATCCATGGCCATGGTCGTCTAGCAAATCATTGAGAGGAAAATGTGGGAGCACCCGAGCAATCAAGCTAATTCCCCCTTATCCATATTTAGTTCCCAGATATCTTTTACTATATTCTACCCCATAAAGATTGTTTGAGCTCACTGATATATTTTGATTTTATTTTTTATAGTGTAATAAGAAGAGTACTATGAAATATATAAGATAGTTATATAAATAATAAAAAAAAATTCGTGAAATATTATGATGTATCATATGTTTTTAAATATAATTTAAGAATATTTTTTTTATAAATTCTTCAAAGACTAATAAAATATTAGATATTATGTAATTTGATCTCTGTTTCTTTTACCAATTTAATAAAATATCTATCGAATATAGGATGATGGATTTTTGGTGTTACATTTACTTCTTATGAACCACTATAAGAGAGGGATAAACTAACAATTTACCATATGTATCTTGGGGTATTGGGTAAACCCTAAAAATTTGAGATGTAAAGGGAATGAATGTATACCCACTCCACCAATCCCACTCATCCTTTATTTCATGTGGTGGTTGAGGTTTTGGTATTTGGTGGATATAATTTGTGATATGGAAGAATAACTTATAACTAAAGGATATGGTGGTGTATATTTCTATTATATGATGAATTTATAATGTGGATTTGGTATGATGCAACAATATGTGGATATGGGAAGGGATTGGAGTGCTAGTATGTTAAGACTACAGATATATAGGTAACTATATTATTGAATATTTGGGTACAGGGTACCTCCATTATTATATTTCCTAATTTTTTATATATATAATGTATAAAAATTTAGAGACTGTTCATAAAGAAAGATGGGTTTATAGCTGATTAGGGAATGTATATGAGTATGAATAACTATTTATTCCCTAATTGTTTACAATGATACTATTTTTAGAGAGGAACCTACTATATATACTTATATAAACTCCCTTATTACTATATATTATTTTGAAATAATTATATGAAAAATTTAATCAATAGGCTAGGCCTTACTAGATTGTTACAAGGCTGGTCAATAATTATTGGTGAAATTTCTATCTTTTAAAGTGCTATATCATTAGTTATTAATTTTTGGAGTTTTTATATTTTATATGGAATTACACGGATATCGAAGTTATTATTTGGATATTGGGTTTATTTTATTAGGTATTTTTGTGTTTTTTGTTAGATTCTATATCTTTTTTGGGATTAAATACTGCAATGCCTCCCATTATCCTTGTTATTTTTCCTAACCAATAATTTCCTACTTTATACCTATTGAATCAGAGATTTTTGGGTCTTTATAAGCTTTACTATCGACCTAGAAGAAGTTTTAGTGTAGTAAAATCTTGGAAAAAATACATAAAAAGGATAAAAAGTACAATATATAAAAGTTGATAAATAGTGAATAAGGTATGTCTTTTATAAACTATATTCCAAGTTTAGTAATTTGGCGTATTTATTAGGAACCTTGGATCACCAAAACACTAAATCATTTTAATTTTTGGTTTAGGTCGAAGATGATGTTATTTTTAATGGTTTATAGATGTTTAAAGTGTTCTTTGGGAATTAATATAGAGGTAATGATGGAAAAGAAGAATTTCAGTATAGTATTGAGGAAGAAATGAAAAGGTGTTTGGTGTTCTAAAAACAAATGAAAATTTGGTGGAGGTATTTGAGCAATATAGAGTCTAACCAGTGGCTACATAGTAACTAGGGTTCCATTAGAAGACTAGTGGGGGATATCCAAACACTAGTGACCAACATGGAAGTTTTAATTATTACTCACATTAATGGAAAAGTTTTAATTTATGTTTTTTCCTCATTAAAAACTCTACCACAATTCACATCTCCCTTATTTAATCTTGGACAAAACCCCCTCTATGGGTCTCCGTATTATTCCCTTATATTCTATTCTCCTCTCTTGGAGATCATGAATATGTTGGATAGTCTTCTTCAAGTTAATTTCTTAGTAACACCATTCATTCATAATAATATCTATTTATGTAGTGTATATTATTTTTCATTTTCTGTAAGGAATTATCAGAATTCATCATTCCTCCAAAGTGGTGGTGAAATCATTATGTGTGCTTAGACAAATTCTTATTTAGGTTATAAAAGACTAAAGGGGAGATTTATAATCTCTTTCTAACTTCATTGTTGATGTTATACTCTATAATGTTTTTAGGGTATTATTGATTTCTCCTTTTATTATGGATTATTTAATTGATATTATTTGATATTTCTTTCTAATTTATTGATATTAATATTGGTGTGTTAATCTTCATAGGGTTTGGAAAATTTTCACTTGAGTTCAAATATAATCATTTTGGGATTTCTATTCGATTTACTTTAAATGAGTATAAATTGTATTTTTTGATATCTAGCTTATTTTATAATGTATTTGGGATGAATATAATGAAACATCAATGTTAACTAATGATTAAGTGGTTTAGACCCATAATAAATTAATTAGGACTTACTTTGGATACATCTTCCACTATTTTTATTATATTAATAAATCTTAATATGCTCATTTTTTGAAGATATAAATTAATTATTTATAATTATTACTGTAGTCTTAAATTAAAATGACTTTTCTAGGAAAACATCTTTCAATAAATAAATCAAATTGATAAATTTTTTATTTATTTTAATGTTTTTTTCTAAATAAATTGTTATTCATTGGTAAATTTTAATATGTGATTTGATTACTTTTTGGAACATTTCAATGTTATTTAATTTCTAATATATTTACCCTTACACAAATGGCTGGTTTTTGAGATTGGTTCTCCTCACTTTTATTTATTTTTAAATACAAAAATTAATGTAGAGAACATGTTTCATAACATAATTCATTATAAGTTTATAAAATGTCAAAGGTAACCATAATCCAATATGAAACTACAAATGTGAGTAATGATTATCTTGATTAAATATTCCCTCCAGGGTTTTTTGATTTATATAAATTTCTAATTTGTTTTCTAAAACACTAATTTTGTATCTATAAATTTATATAAATTAACTATCATTTGGTTTTAAATTTTTATTTAAGGGAGATTAAACATTCCCACATAATTTTAAAGTGGTATTTTTAAACATTTATATTCATAATGATGTTGTAAATAATCATAATGATGGATTAAGTTACAAAACCTAGGTTTGGTGATCACCATATACGTAAAATAATCCCTTCTTATGAATTTAATTATTAATACTAATGAAATTGATCAATTCATCTTGAACTTTCATGGTTTATAAGTTTATGATCCAAACATTACATTGTTTTTGTGTTGTATCTGTGGAAATATTGATACATGGTCATTTTCAAGGGATAATGAAATATAAAATACCAAAAATTGATTAGATTCATTTATTAGGTATCATCCCAAACAATATACACTATTTTTAATACCATCACATTCTTGTTTTCCATAATGTATTTAGCACGATATTAATTTTATAAAATACTTATTTTTTATAACATGATATCATAAAACCTTTTCACAATTTAGAATATATCTTATGATAATTTTTCTTTAAGTATAATGTATTATGTGAATCTTTTTAAAATATTAAAACTCAGTTTTTTGTTTTCTTTAAAGTAAAGTCTACGAATGAAAACTCTATTTTGAAAAGAAAACAACATTAAAATTATTATGTTTATTTTTAGTATATACACCATATTTAACTCTTATTGGGTATATTTTGGGTATGTATTAATAATTACCAATTAAATACACAGTCTAACACATTGTAATCCTTTAATTCTTGGTAGTTACTACCAATGTTGGGGATAGATTCTACTTTTGTAGGTTATTGTGGACCCTGATTTAGTACAAGTGTCCTTTGGTTATTGTATTATTATTTATAGAACTGTATTTATAAAAGAGTCAATAAAATATAGATTTTAAATTATAACATGTTTTATTCTTCAGATTTTCTACTCCCTTATTACAATTAATGAGTTATTCCATGACAAATATTTATCTTGTAAACTTGATTGGAATTAATGATATTTTAATTATTATAATATACATTCCTATGCATGTTATTATAATAATTATTATAGAATATAGAGTATGTATATCCATAATGTTTATAAGTATTATGACTATTAATTTTGGGTACACATGGGGTGTCCATTTTTTCATTCAATTTTATGTGTGTGTTACATAAAGATTTGGTTGGATAGAATGATTCCAAATTAGGTATCACCAGAACATAATCTTTATGTTGTGATGGGATTATATTTCATTGATTTTTTATACTCCTTCCCCTATTTCCATATAATTATCTTAGGCCCCAAATTTTTATAAGCATTTCCCTTCCCCTTGGGATGGTCATGTGGTTTGACTTCCATCGAGAAAGGATTTCTAGGATGGATGATAGAGTTAATATTTTCATTATTTTTCAAGTTTGTATCAATTATATAATATATTCCAATTATTAAATTTGAGGTTATTTTCATTAATTTTGTATTTTTGGTGAATTTTGGGCTTAATTGTGAAAATTACTTAATTTTATAAAATGGACAGTTTAATGGAGCTTCTATATTTCGGACATAAATCTTACAATGATGATCCAACATAAATTATTATTTTTTTAAGATTCCTTTGTCATGGGACTAATTTTTTTTCTGGTCCCATATCCAATTCAAAACACATTAGAATATAATAGTCAATCAAGTGGAGAAATTTATTTTGGATGGGCGAATTAACCCTTCATCATTTAATGAGTCATATCTCGGGATACCAATATTAAAATGATCTAGTTCCAGCTGGGATAGAAAGAGTAATTTATTTTTCATCTTCAAATTAAATTTAATGAATAAAAGATCTAACTAAGGAATCCTTTGAGTGAGTCAAAGGGGAGTAGGTGGAATAGTATTTTGTGGCTAGAAATAGTCATGTTCATTAATGTGGCCATATATTACATTAAACCTGTCTGAAATCTATGACATTTTAAAAGTAAATATAAAAATATATTAAATACTTATTTTAAGTAGAGACCTCCGATATTTTCAGCAATATAGTGGGATGAATAGAATATATCTTTTGGACTATAGATTCTAGAATAAATTTTTCGGTTCTTCTTCTCCCATATTTTCTTTCTTTTCTATTTTGTAATGTATTCTTCTTCCCACATATTAGTGGATTCTCTTAACATGGTGTCGTAAATTTCTTGAGTGATTTTTTAAAGATGGGATTCCAATTTTTTTTAATGTTTGAGTTCATCCACTTAATGGTTTGAAATATTTTTTCTCTTCTACGAAGTTGGTTTTAAATTCAAATAATGGTTTTTATTATCTTGTGTGATCATATTTGATTTTAGATTATGTTTTTATTATTTATTTAGAAAATGATCATTATAGCCCTCCACTAGGTTATGGTATATATACAATGGAATAAATTAGGGCGTATTGATGAAGTACCCAGTGATCGTCAGTACGTGTGGAAGAGATAGTGAATATTCTTGATTGTTTGGGATAAAGACTTGATCGGGAATTGGAAATGTAAATTAAGGGTATTCTCTACAACTGTTTCGAATAATATAAGTATTGTAGAAAAACATAATATATTGGTAAAGTATAATATAACCATCACCATTTACCAATGGAGTGAGAGTAATAAACTCACATTAATCACCTTAGTGGAAGTGGATTGGATAAATTTGAACTATGATAACATTGTAATTGGAAAATTGAACCTGACATGATCACCCAATTAATATAACTGTTTTCAATCACTTAATATGTCAAATTTCATTCAATATATTTCTTTCCTTCTTTCTTTTGTTTCGTTTCTTTGTTTTCAAAATTATGCAATATAAAAAACAACTTCATTTTTCCTCAAATTTAAAGTGAAACCCCTGCTTGTTGTGAACTCCTCTCTAGAGAGAACCTAAGTTGACCACTATAAATAATTTTAAAAAAGGAAATAACTTATTTTTTCACACCCCATGAATGAAACATGTAAAAACATAGATCTTTTATTGGGGAGTTAGTTCCAACAATATAATTGTAAATATTTGACAATTTTCAAATTAAAAAAAACATAAATAAATATTTTATCATGATGTTTTCAAATGATTATTTCCTTAATTAATGTAACAATTACCAACAATTGGACAAATAATATGATATTGGTAATGATATAGTTCAGATGCAAGATCTTAGAATAGATGTAGAATAACTGGAGAACAAAGTAGAACTGGCATTTGAATATATCTATGCATTGATGGAGGAACCAGAACCTAATCACAAACTTGAGAAGGATAATAAAAAATAATTTCCTATTGATCTAGTAATGGGAGATCAACATGATCTTTATGGATTCTGAAATGAGTGTGGGGAACTAATTCATCCCCCTAATCCATAAAAAGTAAAATATCCAACATCATTGTAGAAATACACCGCAAATGTGGAGGAATTTGAAGATAATATAGACGCTCCTGACTACCTACCTCTATCTAGTAAAATTTAACTACAAGAGGCAACTCCCACTAAAGAAGATATTGAATCCGAACAAACTTAGGTATAATAGATTTTAATGAACTTGATATCTTATAATTTTGTTGAAACTGAATTGAGTATCCCCTCTAATTGATTTACATTTTTAGATTCAACCAGCTTATATTTTTTCGTTGGAGGAAGATTATGAAAAAGATGATTCATGTGATAAGGAACATATGGAGCTCTCTAAACATGATGAACACATATTAGAGGGTGTCCAAGAGGAGAACAATTTGGATTTTCCTATGGTAAATTAGACATAATAGTCTTATTTTGAAATGGAAGAATTTGATATTGATTCATCATGTTTTAATTTTATTCAAATAGAAATATATTTTGACTTTCCTGTTGACTATTATTTTGATATATCTTACCATGATAAAATGCTGAATAATGAATAAGAATCTATGTAAGTGGAAACCAAGAAAGAGGAGGACTCATTCTCTATCCTAACCCCATCATTCAAGGTACATCTAATTTTCATGTGGGTAGATTTGGAATACTATATACATGGTTTAGTCAACAAAAATGAATAAGTTATATATTTACAGAATAATTATTGTCAATTCATGAGGAAAAAATCACCCTGCCATCATATTGGGGATAACCAACTAGAACTTCCCATCAGGAGGCAGTCAAAACTTAGGCCCACATGGGGGATTAAACTTTAACAATCCAAAATTTTATCAATAGAAATTATTTCTTCTTATTGTAATGTCATAATCACATGTAATCACTTATGGACCTTAATAAAAACTTTATATTCAATGAAGTAATGAAATAATAATTATTTCCATTAGTTAAGGAATATATAATAATGAAATAGTAACTTGACATTATGAATAGTAATATGACTCTTATGAATAGTTAACCGACCAAATGAATAGTAGCCTCACCCATGAAATTATAAATAAAATTTTTTCATCTTATAATTGAAAACAAGATATAATTATACCCATGTATAAGTAAGTAAATATTTTAAAAAATATTAATTAAGTGTTGGTATTTTTATAAGGAATAAAATTTTAATTACAATTTTATGATTAATTTAATAATTTAAAAGAAATTTTATTTTTATAAAATGTATTTATAAATAAATAGTTTTATGTCTTATGATTTTAATATAATTTTTTGAGATCTTAACTAATTCTTCAATGTGTTATAAAATAAGTTGTAATTTTAAAATCTGAATTTTCAAAATAAATGATGGTTTGAATTAAAAATTAAATTAATCATATTTAGAAAATTATTTTCATAAAATGGAGTTCATTTTTAAATTAGTCACATCAAAAAATGGTTATTGTGAATATTTGGTATTTTTCTGAAATACTTCAATTTTGTGAATAGTGAATTATTGAAATTTATTGTATATATACACTATAAGCTAAATACACTATTCATTGAGTTATCATTGATTTAAGAACCATTTCTTCAAAATCACATGATCTAATTATTGTATTTATTCTCAATAATCAACACTATTTCTTTTCTTGGAAAAAATAATAATCTAATGAATTAAATAATGAAAAAACACCCCTCTCCTCCATTATAAATACCACCCCTCACACCATCTTCTCCTCACACCTATCATGATTTTAACCTTGACCAAATTATACCCAAAACACTTCCTTAGCCTCTATCCCATGTCCAGTATAACTTGGTCTCATCAAAATACCAAGCCTTGGTTGCTTAAGGAGGATCTCAACAGGAGAATTCAAGAGGTAAATCCTCTCTCTTTCTTTTAATTTCTTTTCAATTTAATTTCTTTTCTTATTCCATCCAAACCTCCCTTAATCCAAATGGAATGATAAATTCATACTTTACATATAATATAATTATATCATGTTATTGTAATATTCTTCATTAAACTCTTCCATCCCTCTATTTTATTATAAAAATGATATTGTCGCCCATGATGTGTCAATTTACTGATATCGGAGGTGATGCACTTTTATTTTCCTTAAAAGACTTCCAGGATGTTAATAATACCATTAAATTTCTAAAAAAATATTTTAATTGGTATGATACAACCATATTTATGTTATATAACTAATTTTTTACACAATACTAATTAATAAAACAAAACGAGTTCATTGTGATCAAAAAACCGCAAAAATAACCTAAAACGATCATTATTAATTTTTATCTAATGATTAATCCTAATTATATATATAAAAAATTATTTATAAGATCATTTATACTTTTTTTAATATCATTAATATAATATAATAAAAAATAGGGGTTTTTATCCTCATTTTACATGGACTTCCATACAGGGATACACGCAAACTAATTATGAAAAAAATGAAAATGAATGCTTCCAAACGATGAAATTAAACTATATAACTCATATAAATGGCCATAAATAAACATAAAAAATGAAAATGAATAATTTTTTTTATAAAACTTTATTTAATTTTTAATTAATGAATATAATGTGATTATATAGGATATTAAAGTGAAGGATGTTTTCAGACTCATTGTAAGGGGAATTCTCGAACTCATCTCTCTTTAATTGTATTTTACCTCTTTTACCCTATATTCAGAATGGTTTTTCCTTAAAAATAATTTCTTAATCATTATATATTATTTTTTGGGAAACAAATGTATACCAGTACAGTTTTTTTACAAATAAAATATTTTCCAAAAGAACTCTTCTTTCCAAAAAAACACAGCTTTTACTTCTCAAGATTATTTCATCTTCACTAAAGATTGATGATTCATATATAAATTATGTTATTATCTCATTTAATTGGGAACCCAATGTTAATGACTGTATGATTTATGAAATTAAACCCATTCCTTTCAATGGTTTATTTTATGTTCAAGATTGATATATATATTCTATGGGCCATGCATGATCATGTAAATGTTATGATATGACAGGTGTGTTCTGAATTATATAGATTAATGTAAATTTTATGATGTGACTGGTTCACTCGGTATTATATTGAACAATAATTCATTGGGTAATGTGATGTATCTCATGAGTAAAGTGAAATATGCATGAACACTATGTTATCTTTGTTCACAACTTTGTGTTATAGTTGACCAATAAGACATGATGTTTTATTTTTATGCATTGCCACATTACATGCCTTTTCTTAATGCACCATCTTAGGGTTAGGATTATATGCCCTTGTAATGATGATAATGATTATTATCAACCCATGTTAAATTTTTTCATGTTCTTATATATCCCCTTATTGAAATTTTTGTACTCCCCTGTTTTGTTGTATATCCTCAGGTGACTATTTGTACAAAGGATAATTCAACAGGAAATAAGAATCTAGAGAAGAAGGAATTAAATATATATTTATGTTTTATTTTTTAAATGTTATATATAGCTATATTTTGAAAAATAAACTAAAAAATTGGATTCTCGTTTTGTCATTAATTTATGTTTTTTTTCTTTCAAATGATTTAATATTAATTTAAGGAAAATTAGGATTGTTATAGTTGATATCAGAGGATAGTTTAGTTAATTTGGGAATTATGATTAGAGAACCACGGTGAAAACACCTAGTATGAGGATAAGTATAAGTGATAACCCAATAATATTTGTTTTAGAAAAATCTTAACATACGGATCCCATAATAAATTCCATTATAGCTAATTTTAAAATGGGATAAATTATTTTTGTCTTGTTGACTTATGTTTTGTTCTAACATTTTCTATTTTAGAAAATGGTGGTAACAAAGAGAAATCAGGCCAACAAACCATGTGAGGGACAATGCAGCGATTTACCAAACAACAACCCCAATTTTTTGGTAGGTGGAGATCAAAATTTCATGTTGATACACACCCAGTTATCTTAGGTTATGAACAAAAACCTAAAAAATGTTGGACGTCTGGCTTCACCAAAGAGGGAGAAATTGGCTATTGACTGTTTTATGTAGAAGCAACTAAAAAATTTTAGTAGATCTTATGATCCAAAAGTTATGGAATAGTGGTTCAACTCGATGGAGAAGATCTTTTGGGTTATTCACTATTCTGAGATGGAGAAGGTGAATCTTATTGTTTATCATCATGATGGAGAGGTCAATCAATGGTGGATTTGATTTAGAACGCCATGCCAATGGATGAAATTAAAGAGATGCTGAGGGGGGATTTAAAGATAATGTTTCTTAACATGTATTTCCCTCAAACTCTTCATAAAAATATGGGGAGAAAAATCGTAGAGTTGGATTAAAAGGATGGAGAATATGTCACGTCCTATGAAGACAATTTCACAAGGATTTCAAGGTATGCTTCGGGTTGTATTATCAACAGTGATAAAAATTTAATAGATTCTTTAGTGGTTTAAAACCACACCTTCAAATTGTGCTTGCAATTAGAGACTTTGGGAGTTATGGAGAAGTTTTGAATTGTGATATTAAATTGGATATGGATTTTATAGAATGGGCATCTGTCTATAGTAATAAGAAATGAAATATGGAGTTTCAACTTGAAGGAACAATTGTGAATGGTAAAAAGAAAACTCAGCCACTCACATGTTAAAAATGTGGGAAGAAGCATCATGGGAACTATCTCAAAGGGACGAGGGAATGCTTTAAGTGTGGGGGATAAGGCCACCAAACCCTTGAATTTCAAAAAGAAATGACGAAGCAGGAAAATGTGATGGAGGAAAGGAGAGCACAACTCATGGTCCAATGCTAAAACTGTAGGGGGAAAAGGCACTATGCATGCTAGTCCACTAAACCTCAGGTCCTCAAGGGTAATCATCATTAGAAAACACTAAATCCAAAGGATCAATTCAAGGATTATTACATCACTATTTTATAAGTGGATCAAGAGGATGGATTCATATAATGTAAAATTCCTATTAACTAAATAATGGAAAAATACATATTTTATTCTAGTTTTATGCATTCATTTATATCTTGAAGGTTTTTTAGAACTATCGAATTGAAGCCCTGAAAACTTAATGTATAGATATCTATAAAAACAGTTAGTGGTGAAATCATTACAACCCAAGTGTTTGAATCTTCTCAAATTGGTGTATGTGGGAAGATTCTTCCAGAGAATCTCTTAATACTTCCCTTGGTGTAATTCGACATTATACTAGATATGGATTGACACTTGTTATATAGAGAACATATCAACTATTAGGAAAAGGAAAAATATTTTCATATTCTAAAGAATCCAATGCTCCCCTAAATATTAAAGGAAGATCATGAATCTCCTTTTGAAAATCCTTCAACGGTGTAAGTGTTGATTTCTTATGAATAAGCATACCATTCTCAAATGGTTGAGTTAAAGGAAGTTATCAACCTTGTAGAAATTCACATCGTGAGGGAATATAGTGATATATTTTATAATGATTTACCCAAACTACCCCAGCTCGTGAGGTAGAGTTCTTAATAGAACTCATACCCAGATCTACTCCTATCTCAATGTGTCCCTATAAGATGGCTCAAATCGAACTGGAGGAGTTAAAGAAGCAGCTAAAAGATATTTTGGAAAAATGGTTCTAACACCCTAATAAATCACCTTACAGTGCACCAGTTCTCTTTTTCAAAATGACGGATGGATCAATGTAGCTGTGTATTGATTATTAGGAAATAAAAAATATCACTATAAAGATCATGTATCTATTTCAAAGGATTGATGACTTGTGCAATCAGTTACAAGGTCCTCAGTACTTCTCAAAGTCGGGTCTTCATTATGGTTATCTTCATCTAAAGGTGAACATGGAATATATTTAAGAAGTCTACCTTTTGTAAAAGGTATGGGAAATATGAGTTTTTTGTTATGGTATTTGGACTTATTAATTCTCTTGAAATGTTCATGGATATGATGAATAGAGTATTTAGACATTACAACAACAAAATTTGTGGTAGTTTTTGTCAATTATATTCTCATCTACTCCAAGATCAAGGAGGAATATGAAGAACATATTAGTATTGTGTCAGTGACATTAAGGAAGGATATGTTTTATGACAAGTTCAGAAAGTGTGGTATTTGGATGTAGCAAGTCACATTCTTGGGACATGTGATCACAAGTGAGGGAATTTTTTTAGACCCTTCAAAAACAAAAAGTAATCGAGGAATGTCCCAGACCCTCTAGTGTCATGGAAATCCGTCGTTTTCTTTTCATAGTAGGGTAATTTTGATGTTTTGTGAGTGTTTTATCAGGATTTTCTATCCAACTAACTATGTTAACTTAGATAGGGGTAAAGTATGTATAGACATACGAATGTGAGGAAAGCTTCAAGTAGTTAAAGAGAAGGCTTATCACTGCACCTATACTCACATTATTGAAAATTTGAGAAAGTATTGTTATGTAAATTTGTGCTTCCAATAAATTATTAGGTTGTGTACTCATGAAAAATGATAATGTGATAGCCTACACCTCACGATAGTTGATTATCCATGAGCAGAACTACCCGACGCATGATCTGGAGCTAGCAGATATGATTTTTTCCTTGAAAATCATGCAACATGACCTCAATGGTGAGAATTGTGACATATATACTGATCAACAGGTCTTAATGTATATATTAAAATAAAAGGAAATCAACATGTGTCAATGGATATGGTTAGATATAATCAGGAAATACGATTTCTCGATTTACTATCATCCTAGAAAGGTAAAAAGGGTAGCTGATGCTCTTAGCAGAAATGAACATGATGCACTATCCATGTTGTGGACCGAGAAACACCATATCTTTATCGATATGAAAAGGATGGATTTTGAAATCATAATGGTATGAAATACATCCTACCTTGCCCAAATTATTTCCAAACCATCTATCCCATAGAAGATTAAGGAGGAATAAAAGGATGATCTAGAGTTATAAAAGATGGTGAATACAGTAAAAGAAGGGAAGCTAAAGTAGTTACATATAAATTTTTATGTTTTGTTTGGTTTGGAACATGGATTTATGTGCCTTAATCACCTTGGTTAAAGAAAGAGCTATTGGAAAATTCACATAGATCAACTTTATCTATTTATCCCTAAAGTACCAAGATGTAACATGATTTCTGAGAACACTTCTGATGGGACTACAAGAAGAAAGATATTTTGGAGTATATCTCAAGCTTCTTGATATTTAATCATGTTAAATATGATCAATAGAAGTCCAATAGGATTATGCAACCATTGCCTATACCCATGGGGAAATGTGATAATGTCACTATGGAATTTTTCACGGGTCTTTCGAAGACATCCAAAGGAAATAATAAAATATGGGTTATGGTGGACCAACCCACCAAGACTGAACACTTTATCTCTATTCAACAAGATCTCTAGATTGAACAAATTGAAAAGATATATGTAAAGTGAGTGGGGATACTTCATGGAGTTCTACTCTCAATTATCTATGATCGTGATCCCTTGTTAACATCTAAATTCTAGAGGAGGAGTCAATATTCATTGAGTATTGAATTAAATTTTCGCATGGCGTATCACCCCTAAACTAATGGCCAATTTGAAAGGACTATTTATAGCATGAAGATATGTTAAGATCCCACTCTTTATAATTAAAATTTGTATGGGAGAATCATATCCCAATGGTTGAGTTCTCATACAACAATTACCTCCACTCAAGTATTCAGGTGGATCCATATGAAGCTCTGTATGGAAATCTATTGAGAAATCCAACCTATTAGGATAAAATTAGTGAAAGAAATATACGTGGACCTGATCTTGTGAAAGAGATGATAGAAAAGGTTCAAGCCATATTTTAATATATAAATGCTTCTCAATATTGAAAAAAGAGCTATGTTGAAAACCTTTCATGGGACATGGAGTTTGACAATAGAGATAAATCCTTCCTTAGAATATCTCCATGGAAGAGAGTCATGATATTAGGGAAGAAGGGTAACCTAAATCCTAGGCACATCACCCACTTTAAGATTATTTATCACATAAGAGTCATAGGTTATTGTCTTGAACTTCCGCTGAATATGGTTCATGTTCATGATGTGTTCAACATATCACTCATGAGAAAGTACATACAATATTCATCATATGTACTAAACTCAAAGGTGGTACATCTAGAAGATGATCTCTCTTGTGAGGAGCAGCCAGTAAAAATTCTATACCTGAGAGATAAGGTTCTACGTAACCAGAAAACCAACCTCCTTAATGTTTTGTGGAGGAATGATAAGCACGAAGAATAATCTTGGGAACCGGAGGAGGTAACGAAGGAGATGTACCCTCACCTATTTTAGTAAAGAAATATTGAGGGTGAAATTTCCAAAGAGGGAAGAATTTAACGAACCAAAATTTTATCAATAGAATTTCTCCCTTTTCATAAGCACATATGATCACTTATAGACCATAATAAAAACATTATATTCAAATAATTTGTGAAATAATATTTATTTCGTGAAGTTAAAGAACCTATACCGATGTAATAGTAACTTGACCTTAGGAATAGTAATATAACCCTTATGAATTGTAACCCATCCAAATGAATAATATCATCACCCATGAAAGTATAAATAATTTTTTTCATCTAATAAGTGATAATATAATATAATTATATCATAGTATAAGTATGTAAATATTTTAAAAAATTATTAATTAAGTGTTGGTATTTTCATAAGTCAAAAATATTTAATTACAATTTTATGATTAATTTAATAATTTAAAAAAAGATTTATTTTCATAAAATGTATTTATAAATTAATATTTTTATGTATTATAATTTTAAGATAATTTTATGAGACCTTGATTAATTTTTCAATGTGTTAAAAAATCTGTTATAATTTTAAAATATGTATTTTCCATGTAAATGATGATTTTAATTAAATATAAAAGTAATCACATTTTAAAAAAATATTTTCATAAAATGGAGTTAATTTTTGAAATATACATATCAAAAAATGGTTAGGGTGGATATTTGTGATTTTTTTCTGAAATATTTGAATTTTGGTGAATAGTGAAATACGGTAATTTAAAGTATATATACATTATAAGCTAAATAAACTATTCATTGAGTCATCGATGATGTAAACACCATTTTTTCATAATAACATGAACTAATTATTGTATTTAGTCTCAATAATCAACATTATTTCTTGTCTTGAGTAAAATATTAAACTAATGAATTAAATAATGAGAAAACACCCTTCTCATTCACTATAAATACCACCCCTACACGCTCTTCTCCTCACACCACACAATCTTTAATCCTCACCCATATTCTACACAAAACGCTTCCCTAGTCACTTCCACACTACTAGGATCTCTTTATATCATCAAAATACCAATCCTAGGTGCCTTGAGGAGGATCTCAAGAGGATAATTCATGAGGTAAATCCTCTCTCTTTTTCTATTAAGTTCCTTTCAATTTCATTATTTTTTTCTATCATCACCTACTTTTATAAAAATGTAATGATAAATCACTTACCTTAAATATAATGTAATTATATCATTTTTATTTAAGATCCATCATTAAACTCCTCCCACCCTCTCTTTTATTATAAAAATTAAATCATTGTCCATGTTGTGTCAATTTACCGACATCGTGGGTGACACACATTCATTTTCCTTAAACTCCTTCATGGATATTAATAATACAACTAAATTAAGGAAAATAGATTTTAATGTGTATGATGAAACAATCATTATGTTATGTAAATAAAATTTAAAAAAAATACTAAATGATAAAATAAAAATAGTTTGTTATGATCGAAAAACTGCCAATATTAACCTAAAACGATCATCATTAACTTTTACCTATTGATTCATCCTCATTCCATATAAAAAAATTATTTATAAAATCATTTAAACTTTTGTACGATCATTACTATAATATAATAACAATTCTATATATTTATCATCATTTTACTTGGACTTCTGTTCATGAATAAAAGAAAACCAATCATGAAAACCAAGAAAATGAATGCTGCCAAAAGATTAAATAAAACTATATAACTCATCTAAAAATACATAAATGAACATAATAAAACCATAATTAATCAAATTCATTTATAAAATGTTATTTCTTTTTTAATTAATGAGTTAGATATGGTTATATAGGATATTAAACTGAAGTAAGAATTCTAACTCAAGGTAAGGGGAATTCTCAAACATAACTCCCTTTCTTTGGGTTTTCCCTCTTTCACCAAATTTTCAATATGGTTATTAAATAAAAAAAATTCTACATAACTATATTATATTATCTTGGATATAAATTTCGTATACTGGAGTTTATGTTAAACACAATGTTTTCCAAAAGAACTCTTCTTTCAAAGAAAACACACGTTTTACTTCTCAAGATTATTTCAGCTTCACTCAAGAATGATGATTCATATATCAAATAAGTTATTCCATATTTTAAATGGTAAATGAAAGTTTTTGAATGTATTATTTATGAAATGAAACAAATTCCTTTCCATGACTTATTTTATGTTCAATATTGGTATATGTTCTTTGTGGCACACATGATAATGTAAATGTTATGATGTGACAGGTGTGCCCGGAATTATATAGTGCAATGTAAATGTTATGATGTGATGGGTGAACCTGTAATTATATAGTTCTCCAATGAATTGGATAATGTAATTTATCTCATAAATAATGTTAAATATAGATGAACATGATACTATCTTTAATCAAAACTATGTATGGTAGTTGACCACTAAGACATGATGATTTGTTTTTATGCATTGCCACATTCCATGCCTTATCTTAATGCTTTATCTCTTGGTTAGGATCCTATTAATATTTAATGATTATAATGAATATGATCATGAAATGTTATATTATTTCATGTTCTTATCTATCCTCTTACTGGGCTTTTAGCTCAGCCATTTTTGATTTATATCCTTAAGTGACTACTTGAACTAAGGTGCATTAAAGGGGAAATAAGAAGATAGAGAAGAAGGAATTAAATAAATGTTTATGTTTTATGTTGTAAATTTTATGTATGGTTTTAATTTTACCAAGACACTAAACCTTTGAATCCTCATTATGTAATGATTTTCTATTGTTTTCATTAAAATTATGTAATAGTATTGTAAGAAAAAATAGGGCCACTATATAAATTAGGATTTATCTTTCTTTTCTCAATCTATTAATATTTTATTTTCTTTTAATAATTTTCTTATTATATTTTCTTTAATTTTGTTTTTAGTTTTTCATGTGTAAATCAAATAATATCTTAAATCAATATTGTAATTCCAATAATTCATGTTTTACATTTCATTAACACTTAATTACATATTTTGTTTCAGTTAATAAATTTTAATTCAATTTGAATGCATCATGGAGACTACATCATTTAAATGTAGGGGAGGGAAGCTTTTTAGTTTTGTAAATTCAATTTTTTGTATTTTTATTTTGGAAACATATATGTTTTAATGTTTTTTTGTCTATTTCATTTTGAATTTTTTTTATTTGAGAAACTTTTGATCTGAAATGATTATCATCACCATTTTAGAAAACCATCTTAATGAGTAAAAATATTAATCCCATGAAACTGATCTTAAATGAATACTGAAATTTATTTGTTTTAATTTCAAATATTTAGTAATTTCATGAAAAACATCTCTGATATTTTAATCCCATGCCACATATCATTTTCATTAAATTTGAAATCACATTCTTGTGAGCCTTCTGAATGATTTATTTCATCTTTTTATCATTCACATCACTTCTAAAGAGAACCAAACTATGCTCTATTTAACCATAATTTGATTTATTCCTATCATAACTTGAGGGTTTAAGCTACTTGTGTTTTAAATGATTGAGGTGACTCATTGGCTTTAAATCCCAATTTAAAAAGTAATCCTTTTATAAGGTCCTACCATGAATATTTATTCTGTATATCCCTTATAATCCATGAATAGGTAATTATGTTAGCCACACTACAAGCCAATTATCCATATACAACCTAATCTTGAAGTGAAATTGCGTAATCTAGTTGAACCTTATTGTGGGGTATGTTTTCTTGTATTATGATACCTCGTTAAGAGATACTTTTGGTGGAAAATAAAACGTTGAAGAGATTATTTTTCTATGGAAAAAAATTTAACCTTTCAAAAGTTGTGCCTTTCTGGAGCTCTCTTGATAAAAGATGTTTGTTCCATTCTGGAGATTCCAATGAAGAAAGAAATTTGTGCCTATCTAGAGCATTCAAGAAAAAATATATTTTAGAAAATTGAAATTTTTTCTACAAATATGATGAATGGTGTGCACTTTACTTGCTTTTTTATGATTATTGGGCTTAATTACTAATAAGTGGAGTGATGAGGATACTATACTTGACTGAAAATTATAAACTTACAATTTCTCTTCAAAAAGAGTAAAGTCCTCCCCATTCGGTCTCAGAATTTTACAAATACATATACATCAAATAAAAATCCACAGAACAACCCTAAAAATTTCTCATGATAAACACATGTCCTTGAATCACATCGGTTGGAGATTTACGAATCTATCAAGCCTATTGTGACCCTTACATGAGTTTGGATATGAAAAGAATTGTTGAAAATTAACATTTATGGGATGAGAGAAAATGTATTTTAGGTAAGTGTCTTGTGCACATGTGAGGATAAATGTAGAAAAAATATATTTAATGATATAATTGATAAATTGAAATAATTATTTTTACGTGAAATGACAGCTTTGGCTTCTTGGTTTGGAATTAGTGGATCTCATGGATATTCATTTTGAATTTGATTTAATTTGATTTTGATGCTAACTTGTCGAGGAGTCCAAGTGATAAGTGTGGGGGAATTTATAGAGATAATATTTTCATTATTTTTCATGTGTGTTTAAATTATTTAATACCTACCAATTATTATATTATATTTTATTTTATTTTATGTAGTATTTTTGGTGAATATGGGATTTTTTTGTGAAAACTACTTGATTTTGGAAAATTGACAGTTTAATAGAGATTTTATTTTTTGAACATAATGTTTACCATAATTAACAAATTTAAGTGATTATTTTTTAATCTTCATTTTTTTTGTGGTATTCAATTTTGTATTTTTGGACCATACCTAATTCGAAACAAATCGTCCCGTAAAAATCAATCAAGTGGACCAATTTATTCTGGACAGATGGATAGAAACTACCACATTAAATGAGTAATATCTTAGGATAAATACATTAAAATGGAATTATTCCATCCAGGTTCAATAGATGAAGTTAATTTTCATACTCTATTTAAATTTCATGAATAAATGAGATCATTAAGGAATCCTTTGAGTGATTCAAAAATAGATTTGGTGGAACAATGTTTAGAGGCCATAAAATTCATTCTCATTAATGAGTCCATATCCTCTTTTACGCCTGTAAAAAATATTTGAAATTTTTAGGGTAAATATCCAAATAAATTACTAATATATTTTAGGAAGATACCATGGAAAGTTTTTTCCATATGGTGGGAAGAAAAAATAGAACTTATAGAGTTTATATTCTGGAGGAAACTTCTCTATTATTCTCTTTCCATCATTTAATTATTTTTAGTTTTTTAATGTCTTTATATTCCCCCTTCTTCATATCTTCCCTTAACATGGTGGGGTAAATTTATTGAGTTATTGGTTAATGAATGGTTTTACCTTTTATAATGTTTTATTTCATGCACATAATGGTTTTAAATCGTTTCTCTCTTCTGTAAAGTTGGTTTAAAATTCTAATAATAGTTTTTATTATCTTGAATGATTGTATTTGATATTAGGTTATGTTATTATTAATTATTTGGATAGTGATAATTTTCTCCCTACACTATGTTATGGTATATATACAATGGAATATATTAAGTCTTAATGGTGAATTACTCGTCGATATTAAGTACGTGTGGAAGGGGTTGTGAATATTTTTGATTGTTTGGGATAATCCAGACCTAATTGGGAATTACCTAAGTTAATTGAGAGTATTCAATACATTGTTTCACAAAGAGAAAGTTGAGTATCCAAAACTAAGATCTTGGTAAGGTTTACTCTTACCATCACTATTAACGAAGGGAGTGAGATGAATCAGTCATGGAATCTCATTTTAATTGGCTTAGTAGAAGAGGATTGGATAAACTGGAACTATGATAACATAGAAATTGGAAAACTAAACCCGGCCGGATAACCAAATTCATATAACTAATTTCAATCATCTTCTTTGTCAAATTGCTTTTAGTATATTTATTTATTTATTTCTTTTTTTTCATTTCATTGTTTTTAAAATAAAAAAAATTCAAAAAAACCTAATTTTACTTCAAATTTAAAGTGACAAATGTGATTATTGTTCAGTCCTCCCTAGAGACAACCTCTTTTGACCAGTATGATTCATTTTATCTTAGGAAATAATTTTTAACCACACCCCATGATAGAAAAATGTCAATGGGGAACACATTTTAACTACTCGGTTTTTCTCAAATTCACTGATTGACCTGAATATGATAAAATGAGTATGTGCCCTATTAGCATAAGGAGTAGTTATTTCATAACCTTTCATTCATTCATCTTCTTTTTGTGTATTCTAGATTAAATGTTGTGTTGGTGAATATATAGAAATAGTTTATTTTTATATTTCTGTAACTGAGATGGTTGGTCTAAATCGCATAGCTGTGTATATTCTTTATGTCTTGGAATTTTGGTTTTTTTTCATAATATGTATGTTAAAATCATACCATAAATTTTTTTATTACATAGATAAATTGTTGTGTGTTATTTTTTATAAGTACTTATTGGCACTTGTAAATGTTCTGATAGTATATACCTATTATTCAAGAACAATTTTAATATGAGTTGAGTTCTTCTTGGTGTGGTAACTATATATTAGAGTTCATGTTTATAAATTATTTATGTCTACCTGGGACTAACTCTAGTTAATAATTGTATTTTACATAGTATTTCATTGTTTCTGTATAAAATTTAATCCATTCTTATAGAACCCATTTCCTTTAATCATAGTTATCCATCATTTTTTAGAAAATCACTTACAAAATTTACATTGTGACCCATGATTATAGTCTTTGGCCTCTAGGGATGGATGAGTGATCCTATTTTAAATGGATTAATACTGGTAGCAATCATCTGACTTAAGTCACATTCATTATAAAATGGTATTTTATTTGGGAAATGATATAGTTTCTCACCTAAATATATTGGTATGGTTATTATTAAGTGTAGACAAGTGGTTATATGGATAGAATTTGATAGGTATCCTAAAAATACCTTCCAAGAAAATTTATAGTAGAAGCTCTAGTTTCCTAGGAATTTTGGGTAACTTGTCTAACAACACAATTATTGATGATGTATCAATTTTAATGCCTCAGTTATTGGAATTTAGGAATTTATAAAGCGTTTTAGGGATCAACTAAGATCCATATCCACATGTTATTCGTAAAAAATATGTATATACTCATAGGTAGGTACTATATAGAATAATTTCATACCCTATGATTTATTGTGTTTATTATTATTGAAGGTATCAATTGGATGTTTTTATTAACTAAAACATAAATTGTATATATAAATATTGTTTTAATATATATATATATATATATATATATATTGGTGAAAAATAAGTTTTCGTAAATCACCAATTAGTTTTTCTGATTGATAAACCACTATTTGATTATATTAATTTATAGTCTTTCAAAATATAGTTCACTTGTAAGAAATAATACATTTTTTTATACATTATTAAAATTGAATAATATGGTGCATATTTAGTAAAATAAATTTATGAAAATAATTTTGGAATGATTTTGTGAAAATGTTTTAGTAATAAATATGTAATAAGTTTTTTTATAAATTAACTATTGAAAAATAGATTTTGTATCAAGGTTTAGGAATGAAATTTAGAAATTATATTTTTAAAATAAATATTTATTGATTAACTGATAAAAATGGAAGACAAAAATAAGTAGCGTTATGGTGTATTTTATGGTTGGGAGTGATATAGATCATATTTATCTGGTTTTTGTTAGACTTTTAATTATATAAATGATGGTATATTTTGAGTGTTTATATATTACAATGTTTTAGGCGTTTCTTGGGGTTTTAGGAGTCACATTGTGTAATATTGATGGATAATTGGGTTATATTATTGTGTATTAGATATTGATATAAAATCTATGTGGTCATTGTTAATTGTATTGAATTCAGAATTGTTTTCATGGAATTAGAATATGGGATTTCAAAGTGTCTAGAGATATATCTTGGGTGATGTACTACTGAAATGATTAAGGATCTTTGTTTTTATAATTACATTAGAGTTCTATATTATAAAGTATGTAGAAGACTCAACATGTTTCTCAGAAACTTATCAGTTATTATTTTTTGGTTAATAATTTCTTGGGAATTCTCAATGATGAAATATCATATGGAGGGGAGTAAATAACAACTAATTTCCTGGATAGAGATATTTTGGGTCTTATGAATGAAACAATCCTTGTATAAATATAGAATCATTCCTTATTTTTGGACTTGGAAGGGGCTTTTCCCATTGGATGTTGTGTTTTTAATAATTCATTTTGGAATTGTACTGGATGAGAGGAAAGACCCAACTATGATCAGTAAAGGATAAACGAAAAAAATAAAAGTTTGTTTGATGGTATGGGGCCATCCAGAACTCTATTTAAGGACCACTATAAGTTTTGTGGCTAACCAATAGATATATAGAAACTAGGGTGCCAATGGAAGTCTGTTGGGGGTGGGGACTTGAACTTTGATGGCCACCTATGGTAGTTTATTGAAAACAATAAGAGATGTAAAATTTATAATTTATCATTTTGTTTATATAAAACCATAACCTCTCCTAACCCTATAATGACTTAGTATTTACATACATAGATATTAGTTCTTAATATATGAATATTCAATAAATTTCACAAATACACACCCGAATACTATAACGGTTTAGTGTCTTTCGATAATAGTTATAAAATATTCTTATTTTATGAATGATAATAAACATCCCCCATTAAAGTATTCCTATTTAGAAATATTCATATACATACACTACTTAAACCATTCCTTATAACCAAATGATTGGAAAAATAATTAAGGGTGTGCTCGGATGCTCAATAATGGTAAAAATGGAAGATATCAATTTATGATCATATGATATTATAAGATAACCATAAGGGTATGAGATTGTAAATATAACTTATAAATATCATACCTAATAAATAATAGATCATAAGCATGATTCATGGCATAAACAATATTAATTCAAAAGGCGTAAACTAGAAGAGAAATAAATTATCATAAATAAATCATAAACCGTGGGTTCTTTTTATATAAGTGTCTCACCATCCTAAGGATTGAAACCATTTCATATGTCAACATCAACATCCAAGATCATAAATTTATAATGGATCAGTTTATAAATACCTATTTCCCATTTCATAATGGATCTATAATAATCACATATTTCATATAGTGGATCAATCCCATTAACATGTTTCCCAGAGTAAATCTTGAGCATCAACATGTTTCCCATAGTCATCCCATGAGGTATTATACATTACCGAATTCATTGAAAATAGATATAGGTAACACCCATCATATAATTATAATAATACATATTTTATCCACAAGACCATAAATTGTTTAGCATATCATAACCCATGAAAATAAAAAGGGTTTCATTTACATTTCATTATAGATAACCCATAAAAAGGAAATGGGTCTCATGATCATATAACCAATTTATCATAATTATAAACCACCCAAATTAAGAAAATGAGGGTAAAAGTTTATCACATACCTATTATAATATAGAAAACAAAAAATTTTGTTGTCATTTGTGAATATAAATTCCATATAATATCATTAAAACATTCTTGAGGAAAATATCATTTTCATTTGAAATCACTTATTTATAATAAAAATAATTCCAAAATATTAAGAAAAGATTTTTATTTGAAAAGAACCTTGAAAATATTTAATGTAAGCTTCAAATAATTAATTTTCATAATGGAGTAAAATTATGTTAATATCGTACATGATAGAATAATGATTCTTTTCACATTTTCAATAAAAATTCATAACTACTTCATTCATAATGAAATAAGAAGATTCCATTTCAATTTTTTTATAAAAGTAAAACATAGAAATCATTTGATAATAGTAAATCTTTCTTTGAAATATTTTAGAAAACAAGGACCTCAAAGAAAAAGGGTTTTCAATCGAGGAGAAATAAATTTGGTTTTTCCATAAAAACATTCTCCTGGAATCCTGAGTACACAAAGAAAGGAAATTGAAATGGAAACCTATATTATATAGAAATAAATAGAGTATATTAAAATAAATTATTTTTATGATAGTTATATCATAAGATCTCGTCATTTGAATGATATAATAAAAAATATTGACAAACTATGAGATTATAACATTACACCATTACCACTTTGGTGTCTTTTGAATTTGGAGTCCCCTAAAAGAAAGAAAATAATATGGATATTTATATAACATAATTATCAAGATAAGTATTATAAAATAAATGCATGGGTAGAATATACTCCACGTAAAATAAATAAGTGGTGTATGAGGCATGTGTCCCTTAAAAATAAAAGTGACACAAAAATCCCTTACCTTAAGTCTCAACTTCCTTCCAAAATGTTCAAATTTACTATATTATAAATATAAGTTTATTATTGTTTCGAACCGTTTCTAGTTGGGGAGGGGACCGACGCGCCCAATGGTCGATCTCATGGAGGACCGAACCCCGCTCAATCACTAAGGTCAGGTACACCGATCTTCATTTCAAAATGCCCAACGGTTCCATATCCAACGATACATGGACTCACTTTCTAAAGGAAGGCGTTCACTGGGTGATTTGGCAAGTTATTCTTAAGAACTCACATTGGTCGGGAGGATGGGAATTCGGGTTCATCTCACCTTTTTAAAGGGAATTATTGCCTATTCTGGGACTCTTATAGATTTAAGACGTATTCATATGTTCTTGAATATTGGGTTTATACCCAAGAATAGTATCCATGGATTACTCCTTGTTGGCAATGGTCGTCTGAACACTGGAATTCAAAATCATTTAGGCCTGAGGTTTACCATCCCTCATTGGATTAACGACTCCTAGGATTTTGGACTCATTGAGACAACACTGGTTTGAATCCCCATAACTGGGTGCTCTGGAGTTTATTGTCATCCAGGGGGGACATATAATGACTTGAGCATTTGGATAGAACCTGTGATACGGGCTTCCAACGTATCCTTGCGGGAGGAATCATAATCATTGTAGTTCAGTTTTGGGATAGGTCTTAGACCTTGAGGCGACCCAATATGTGGGAAAACCGATGTAAAGGGGGGTGGGATTGACCGATTGTTGGGTTGAACCTCGGTGAGGCTTCCTAAGTACCCCGCCTAGGAGACATGTATCAAATTCCATGTAGTTCGGGAGTACAGTTTAACGTCATGTAGGATGACGGATGAACCAACATCAAGGGGGTCGAAACGGCCGAGTGGTGGGCTTGAACCTCGTGGAGGCTTTATACGTACCATGCCTTGACCAGGATCAAAGTCCTCGTAGTTCACATGGATTAGGGCTTACACATGATAGTTTCCTGTTGTTGGGATTGATCCTCGGGGAGGAATCCTACATACCCTGCTTAGGAGACATGGATCAAAACCCACATAGTTTGTTTTGAGGGTGGGACCAGGGTAGGTGAGTACTCTAAGCCCACGCGAGTCATGCTCGGTGTGAGAAACAAGAGGCAGAAGAGACCCGACGATCACGTCGCGAAAGGTGTTTCCGTGGGAAGCAGAGTGGGGCTTATGGATAGGGTGGCCCAAGAAGTTGAGGCTTACTCCATGACAGAGGCCCGAAGGTGACAAATCCCATAGGGAGAGGGAAAGGGTACCCACATGTCAATCACCCCTCTTGGTTCTTGGCACCGGGGAAGTGAGAAGGTGCATGGGTACTACCTCCTGCAAGGAAGGCTTGGGGGATTACACCAGGATGGTTGCCCATTCACTCCCATAATAGAGGAGGAGTGCTCACCGCTAGAGTTGAATGGAAATGGAAGCGGGGTCCCCTAATCTGGCGAGTGGAGAGGCAGAAAGGGGCATCCAGGCTTTGACCCTGCATTATCATGGGAATGTGAATCCAAGAATGCTTCAGGAGTCCTTTCAAGGGCTGTAGCAACCCATTTTTCCTCGCTTACCATGGGTATGTAAACTAAAAATGGCACGTTGATGTTCTTGACGATTACATCATACGAATCCATTGGCTTCGGCGGAGGCCTTGGCTCGGGGCCGGTGAATTGGCCAATGAGGGGGTTGCGAAAGATCAGGCCGGATTTGAAGGAATTTATCTGACTCGGGGAATAGGAACACCGAAGGAGTTGATAAGACACATGGGTGTATGAGGGGTGGAACCCTTCACATAGGGGTTTGCTACACGGCTGGAGAGGCCGTTCGCGAACCAGGGTGGTCCGCAGACTGATAGGAATCCCGCATACCATGGGGTACACTGCTTTGGGTTCGGCCCGTGTACCTGGTTGGTACGCGGTGGAGTCTGCGCAAGTAGCGGCGGCTAGGGGAGACACCAGTCAGGGTTTCATCAGTCAGGGATTCACTTGCGTAGGAGGGTGCTACGTGGTACGTCAGATCTGAAAAGTGGGATAAACTCCATGGTCTATGGGGAGTGCATCCTCAGAGGGGCCATGGATCACGATTTTCTGTTTTTTTGTTAATTGAAGTTCACGGTTCCCAAAGTTGTTATGCATTTCTGGTTCCTTATTACGTCGCTTCCAGTTCCATACCTGTTCTGGTTCACGAATTGGAACTTCACTATTTGAAAAATCCTGAGCTCCTTCCATTGAAACACTTCCACCCGAATATGCTCGATCTTTCCTTTTTCCCCTTTCGATGTCCTTTTAAAGAGGGAAGGAAAATTGGTCTATTGTTTCCATGAGGCACCTTTTGTGGAGGCCCCTGACCTAAAACCCAGTTTACGGGTGACTCAATCAACAATCTGCAACTTGTAGGGGCATTGAATACACCTCACCCACGAACCAAGTCGGTGTGTGGGGTGCTTTGAGGCCGCGCAGGGTTCCACCTCAATTCCACGAACGACAGCACATGCGGCATGGGCCAGCTATAGCGGTTCACGGTGGGGGTGGTTTGTGTTGGTGGAACGTCCTGGTGTCCGTCCTTCGCCGTGCCTGCGAAGGATCCCCACCTCTGTTCCACGAACGAAAGCGGTCTGCAGAGGGGGGCACTTCACGAAACTGACCACGTACCGTTAATATTGGACCAGTTTGCAGACCGGTTTGTCTTTGCCAAATTTTTAGTATTCTTCTCATTTTTCCCAATTACTTGAAGGAAATTGGGTATAGTATTTCTTGAATTAAAGGGATTCTCATTCTCCTTTGTGGATTTTTTTTTCATGACCCTACAAATGCCCCCCATCGGAATGGGGTCTGATCAGAACGAAGAGGAGACAATTCCAAAGTAGAGTGGTCCTGAAATGAAGATGGTTTGTGGTAGAGGGGTGGACCAAATAGGGGACTACGCCTATAAATATGGAGGCCCCAACCCTTTGACTTTTACCGGATTCCTCATTTAGATTTTTCCTTCCATCTCTATGTGATTGCTCCTTCATGAAACTCCTCTTCCGTGAACTAGCCTCTTCTTCTGTGAACCATTTCTTATTTTCATATGTCTTCACCCGCGGACAAACCTACCAGTCACAAACATAACACTTTAAATCAATTAAAAAGTATTTTACAACATGCCATGTAGGAATTATCTACATGGTTTGGATGGTCTTTGAACTGAAATCTTCCAAACATTGATACTTTCTTATGTTCCTAAACGTAAATAAATAAATCCGAGATTGAGATTCCACAGAGTAGCATGGTTCACAGTTTTCTGGCAAACACTATGCGGGCCAGAGTCCGCGTAGGGTTGGTTCGTGGGATGTAACCATATTTTGAGGCTAGCTCGCGGACCTAGTCATAAAGTCTCTTTGACAAAATCCTTTGTGGAATACTTGGTATTTTTATCCAGATTTAATTATTTTTGACTAACCATTTGACAGATTTTCATAATACAGGGAGAAAATATGGTTCCTCCTCACCCCGCACCCAGACATGCTACCAAGCCTCTTCTGATTGGTCCAAGGAGACGTCTATCTATGATTCGTAGAGCTTGGAGCATCAAAGAGGACCCTAGTCGATCCATCATTCCCGACGATGGTGTCTTGAAAGACTTCCTCTCTCCTGAGCTCCTAGGTTATCCACTATCAAATCGGCTTCTGCTTTATGGCTTCGGTCTTCATGACAATGTCCCTATCCCCCCTACCTACTCAGGTATTCTGTCTCCTTGCTTGGAAGCATCGCCAAAGCACGTTCAGGCGAACCTCACCCAATCAAGGGAGATAATCTATGATTCTGATCCAAAAGGCACTTTCATCCTGAGAGGCTCTGTTTGGACCCAAAGTGATCATTATACTCAAGACTTCTCTCAAGAGGTTATTCTCAAGAGTTACCCTTCCATAGTCAACCTTGATTGAGTGGATCCTGATGCGGGGTAAATTCCTAGGTGGGATCTTCGGTCTGGTGGGATTTTCTCAAATGACTGGGCCTTGGCCTTCTGTGTCCATCATCATGGCCATGAATTTTCCGACGCACTGGTAGTAGTCAATCTTTACTCCACAGTGTGGGATTCCCAGTTTGCTGTTTACCTTCCATATATGATCCTTCCTTACCTTCTTAGTCGCTAGTGTTCGAGCACTAATACTTTCAACCTTTCCCATGGTGAAGTTGGTATTAGTTTATGGTACATCTACCGACTGGGAGGGCTTCCAATCATTATAGAGATGTATGATGAGTTTCTTCCCACTACTGACGCATGGGAAAATATTGAACATGTTCCTTCATTAGTGAGGGATCTACTGGTTATGGCGGAGCGTTCACTGGGTCAGTCATTGCGTGCTTTCTCTCTTATTCCCTATAGTACCTAGATATGCTTATTTTTGGATACCACTAGTCCTGTACTAAAGATGAAGCACCCCAAGACTCATCCTTCTCCATAATCACGAACTAACCTAGGTTCCTACTGGGCGGTTCTGGAGGTGGTCCACTACCTTTCATGGGGTTATGAGGTGCGCCCCAGTGTGCCTCCTATGCTCAGGCTGGCAGGTCTATTTTCCATGTTTTTGAGCGGGTGGATATTCCCTTCTCGGGACATTAACCCAGTCGTCAGGGATCGCACCATGATGATGGTAGTTGAGTTGGAAGAGGGATGCCTGGTGAATTTGGCCACAACCACTTTGGCTCATATTTACAAACTACTGAGCCACATGAAGGAGGGAGTGTCACCCTAACATCTGATTGGGCCATTTAAATTCTTATCTGGCTGGGTATCAGATCATTTCAACTATTATGTGTATCATCATAACACACTCATCTCGCTTCCTACCTTTCGGCCTACCCTGCTTGATATAGCTAGATTTGCATGAAGTCCCTCAGCTTTGATGAAGATGTCAGGCTTCTGAGTGAATTCTCCCGATTCTCTTTCACTCCCTACCCCACCCCTTCTGACGTCATTGTTGAAAATCATAGGGGGAGCCTAGAGAATAATTCTTACATGATTTCAATATGGGATGAGTTTTTGTCTACGCGGATTTACGGGGTTTCTCTGTGTGTGTGGTACACCCCGTATCGTTTTTCTCGCCAGTTTAGATGTATGCAACTCCAAATTTCCCTTCCGCATCCTCAGGCCTGAGGACTGCACCAAGCGACTCTCCTTCAATGGTGGTTGATATTGATGTAGGAGGGATCTGACACAAGCATTACCTTGCCTGGCATAGGTGCGGCTGCCGTCCTACCCTTAGAGCAAGTGAGAACGTGGATAAATAATTATCCCAATGGGATCCTGGGGAGGGCTATCCGAAAAGTTCCCAAATCATGAGCTATTGTAGCTACTATTCCTACCACACCTTCCTCATCTGCTCTGAGGGAGGACCGACTGATGGATCCTAAGTCAAACTGACCTAGGGGACTTTTCTTTTCCAACCCCTCTATGGTCGAAGTTCAGACAGACCCAACATTCTTGGATTTGGATGAGGATGACCTTATGGATTCGGGTCCTTACAAAACAACTTCTGAGGCTTTGACGGCTGATACCATACTTATCCATTTGATTCCCAAGCCTGAACTAGGGTTAGAAGCTTCAAACCTTCCATCCTCGGAACTATCTTCTAGCGTGCACATGTCTGCACTAGTTGCAATGCCAGACTTCATTCTTGTGCTATCTAGTGAGGGTACCAAAGATCTTAATGTCGTGGTGGACCACCGAGTAGTTCGAAGGTGGGACTGGCCCTATATTTCTGAGATTTTTGCTGAAACTCCTCTGGCTGAGATGGTTACTAAAACTAAAGCCCTATGACAACTTTTCCTAGGTTTGGGGTCTGGTGGTTTTGACTATCTGTAGTTTAATTTTCTCACTTTCCAGGTTGACATTGCCCATGGTAAAGTTTCTGCTAGTGAACTCAAACTTTCTCATCTCGCTGCCTCTCATTGCGGGACCCGAGCCTTTGAGGAGGCCATGATGAAACTCCATCAACTGATAGCATAGGAGGCGGGCTCTAAAGATCAGGAAACCTCCCTATCTACCAAACTGCGTGAATTTGAGGATCAAGCAGTGATGCTAAGGGATCAGTTGTCAACTCTAACTGGTAACCTTGAATCCACCAGTAAAGGGATCAACAACCTTCAAATAATAGTGAGGCATACTCATTCAGTGGTCGAAGCTGAGGCCAGGGAGAAGGCCATGCTAGAGCAGACTTGCAACATCCCTTGCCGCACGGTTGCCGATCTGATGGAGAGAGCGATCCAGGTGCTTTTGTGACTGTTAGATCCATTCTTTTACATTCTGTTTAACTTCTTTTGCTGATGTGAGGGAGAGGCTCTAGCTTGTGGACGTCCTCCCTTTTTGTCCAAACATAATAAAATCCAAACAGAATGCAATCCATGTCGATCATTCCTTGCTGTAAAATTTGATTGTTACTAGAACAATTGTTTCTCAAGTAACAACTCACCGAATCCGAATTGATCATAATTCAGAATAATGATAAAATAGAAACATGCTCTAATTTTTTCCTGGACCATGGGATCCAGCCAGCATAGTTTGACTATTTCTGGGGTTTTGTAGAAAAACACCACAAACTTTTTGTCTTTTTTTTGTTAATACCCTGATTTTTCCTGGGCCCATTTAGTGTAGACCCAACGGGTATAGCTCATCTTTTTCTTAGGTCGCCCTTTTTAGGTTTTCGGCCTAACGGGCTTTGCGCCTCTTTTTGTGAGCTGTTTAAAGTCCCACCATCCAGACTACCAATAATAATGTTTTAGGTTGAACTGATTTGACCAGATATGGTGGGGTGAGGGCCCCAATGAGTCTTTGATGATTAAAAGATGTCTCTATACCCTTCATACACATGTTGGGGCAAACATGTTTAGATTTGAACGACATGCAGAGCATGTATCAAGACATGGAAGCCGTATCGGCGCGTAGAGGTAGGAAGAGAAACACTTAAGGAAGACTTGCCTTTGGTAGACAGGCCGAGGGTGATCAATATGCAGAGCCACTAAGGGCATGGTATGCATAGTCATAAAAAGGTGTTCTTAAGTCAATAAAATTCCATTTCTGATGTCTAGAGGACTTCATGGAAGTCTGGCTTATGGAAACCACCATGGGTGGCTGGGAGAATTCTGAAAACCACCAGGGGTGGTTCGGAAAGGGTGTGTGACATATAAAAGGTTTTGATAACATCTATATTAATTAGTAGTGTGGACGCGGGGTCACATTCCTACACATTTATCTAGCATGAAGGATGGTTGGAGCTTGGCGTAGTTTAAAGTCATGCAGTAGGGACGTTATTTAAAGTGGGACGGCTTCTCCTGGTTCTCGGTAATCTCGTCAGAGACATTCCACCATACTCAGGTAGGGTTGTGAAAGAGGTTGGTAAAATGTAGCTCAGAGGGCTTCTAAATCTCGGGATAGACATGGGGGTTAGAGGCCAAGAGGCATATGGATAGAAGCATTGCCTAACAAAATCATGCCTTTGTTAGACTGGTCGGGGGAAATCAATATGCAGAGCCACTGAGGGCATGATATGCATAGTCATTAAATGGTGTCCTTAAGTAAATGGTTGTATTCATTTGATATCTAGGAATCTTCAGGGATGTTGGGATTCAGGACCACCAGGGGTGGCTTACGAGGGTTTGGCTTTTTTGAGTACAGAGTATGGTTTATGAAAAGAGGATGCCTGGATATGGGAGAAACATCTAGGATAAACTTCCAGGGAATGGGTGAAGCCATCCCTTCTCAAGCTAGTGTGAGACAGTGGTTTGTAAAGGTCTAGCTCGTGCACTGAGGGACATAGGAAAGCCTCCATTCTTGACTGAACCCAAGACAAGTTAGACCGTGCAGTTTAACATCATGCGGAAAGGACGAGGGGCATTTTGAATTCCGTGAAGTTTACCATACTGCAGTAAGGATGGGGGGCTTTTTTAAATCTATAAAAAATGATTGTAGTTGGAGTCATTTCCATGGTTGTTTAATTCTTGGTCTTTGAAGTTTCACATCAAGCAGCAAAGACATGCTCCGTGCAGTTTTGGCATCGTGCGGTAAGGACGTAGTCGCAAAGGCCACTCTTGATTAGAATGTAACATGTCTTGAATATCTCGGCATGTCCAGGACACAGAGAGGGTTCTATGATATAAATCATGGATCCGGGGCTTCTTGGATCAAGAGAGATGATATGGGGGCTCTATGGCCGGTAAGCGTACGAATCTTGGAAGAGTATCGCCTGTGGAAATCATGCCTTTGGTAGACGGGCCATGGGATATCAATATGCAGAGCCACTGAGGGCATGGTATGAATAGTCATAAAAAAGTGTACATGGGTCTATAACTTTCCACTTCAGATGGCCAAGAATGATTATGAGGATCCGCGATTCACCAGGCCATGAAGTCTGTCATTTGGAAAGAAAATATTTGGACTTGTCGGGGATGTTCATCCCTGGTTGTTGTTAAGATTCGAAGAGTTCAACGCACTGATCTATTTTGTGCATAGGGTGTACCTTTACTTTATGCAGTTTAACATCGTGCGGTAAGGATGAGGTACTCTTAGTCTAACGGTTGTAGAGTTCGGACCATTAGGTGACTATTGCTATAATTACTCGGACGACCACTGAGTTAGGAGGATCTAGTGTACTTTCAACATGTGTGAGGGAATGAGGGTGTAAACTGTAACTCTGGGGTTTCTCGAATCATGAGGTATGGTATGGGGGCTCTGAGTTCGGTAAGCGTATGGGGCTAGGAAGAGTATTGTCTGAGGAAATGTTGCCTTTGGTAGATGGGCCAGGGGCTATCAATATGCAGATCCACTAGGGTAATGGTATGCATAGTCATGAAATGGTGTCCATGGGTCGATAACCTTCCACTTCTGATAGACATGGATGATTATGAAGATCTGAGATTGCTCACAGTATAGAGTTTGGCATATGGGGATAATGGTGTCCAAACATACAAAAAACATCTTCACCATAATTTCCCATTGAGTAAAAGTATCCTAGCCCTGACTTGATGTTTGTAGATGCAGATTGTCATGTGAACCATGGTCAGATACATAGGCTAAAAAGGTAAGGATACCCTAGTAACATTTGGATGTTAGAGGGGAATGAACTTGTAAACAACTGCTCCATAAATTTTTTTATCGGGAGATATGATATGGGGGCTCTGAGGCCTGTACGCGTATGGGGCTAGGAAGAGTATTGCCTGAGGAAATCTTACCTTTGGTAGACAGGCCAGGGGATATCAATATGCAGAGTCGCTTAGGGCATGGTATTCATAGTCATGAAAAGGTGTCCACGGGTCGATAACTTTCTACTTCAGATGGCAATGAATGGTTATGAAGATCCACAATCATCCGAGTCATGGAGTCTGATGTATGGAGAGGATGCATCCAAATATGCAAGGAGTATTCCCATCTCATTTCACCGTATATCTTGGGTGGGTCCTGACAATGTCCGCGTAGTTTAACGTCATGTGGTGAGGATGATCTCTATGTAGTTTAACGTCATGCGGTGAAAACGAAGTCCTTGGAGTTTAACATCGTGCAGTGAGGACGAATTCCGTCCAGTTTAATGTTGTGCGGTGATGATGAAGTCCATGCAGTTTTACGTCATGCGGTGAGGATGAAGTCCGTGCAGTTTAACGTCGTGCGGTGAGGACGAAGGTGAAATGAAGTGAAAAGGGGATTCCATGCAGTTTAACATCATGCGGTAAGGATGAGGATTATATACATCTGTGTCTTCTTTTATCAGTGGTTGGGCAAGGAAATATGATCTCAGCGCCGCTATGTATCCTGTGAGGGTAGGAATCAAGCCACACGTAGTTATTATTAGAGTACACCCTGTGAAGGTCCGATCCTTACACAAGGGGGAAGGGGGAATATTTATCTTTCTTATCCATGCAGTTTAACGTCGTGCGGTAAGGAAGAGGAATACACCCAATGCAGGTCTGGTCCGTACATAGGGGAAAAGGGAATTTTTAAATCCTTTTTATTTGTGTAGTTTAATGTCATGCAGTAAGAATGATAAACACTCACCGTGCAGGTCTGGTCCGTACACGTGGGAAAAGGGAATTTTTTTACTTTATTTGGGGATGGTTGTGCCAGGATACAGAATCTTGTCATCGTTACGTATCCTTCGAGGGAAAGAATCAAGCCGAACGTAGTTCATTAGAGGATGATACACCCCGTACAGGTCTGGTCTGTAGAAGGGGGAAGGGGGAATTTGTTTTTATTTCATTGAGGTGGCTGGGCCAATATGGGAGACCCTGGCGTCACTACGTATCCTGTGAATGAAGGAATCAAGCCGTACATAGTTCTTTGAAATCCATGTAGTTTAACGTCATGCAATGAGGATGGGGAATACACCACGTGCAGGTCTGGTCCGTACACGGGGAAATAGAGCATTTTTTTTAAAAAAATTCAGGGGTGGGGCTGGTCCAGGATGTTGGACCCTAGCATCTCTACGTATCCTGAAAAGGTAGGAATCATGCCATACATAGATATCGGAAAGAGGTAAAAACCGTTTGGGGATGGCCCGTACACAGGGGAAGGGGACATTTTTTTATCTTTATTCTATTTGGGAGTGGCTGGGCCAGGATAGGGAATCCTGGTGTCTCTACGTATCCTGTGAGGGTAAGAATCAAGTCGTACATAGTTATCTAAAATCCGTGCAGTTTAGAGTCGTGTGGAAAGGACGAAGTACTCTTAGTTTAGGGTCATAGAGTTTGGATCGTCGGGTGCTTGGCATTTTAACGTCATGCAGCTCGAACGAAATGTGCTCGGTAGTTTAACATCCAGCAGCTCAGATGAAAGGTTCATGGTTGTTTAACGTCCTGCAGCTCGGACGAATGGTTCTTGGATGTTTAACGTCTTGCATCTCGGATGAAAGGTGCTTGGCAGTTTAACGTCCTGCAACTCGGAGGAAAGGTGCTTGGCAGTTTAACAACCATTATCATGGACGAAAGGTGCTTGGTAGTTTAACGTCCTGCAGGTTAGACGAACAGTTCTTAGTAGTTTAACATCCTGCAGTTCGGATGAAGGGTGCTTGGCAGTTTAAGGTCCTGCAGCTCAGACGAAGGATGCTTGGTAGTTTAACTTCATGCAGCTCTGACGAATGGTTCTTGACAGTTTAACATCCTGCAGCTCAAACGAAAGGCGCTTGGCAGTTTAACGTCCTACATCTCGAGCTAAAGGTGCTTGGCAGTTTAACGTCCAATAGGTCGGACGAAAGGTGCTTGGCAGTTTAATGTTCCACAGCTCGGATGAAAGTTGTTTTTCAGTTTAATGTCCTGTAACTTGGACGAAAGGTGCCTTTGGTTATGCGAAATATTTCATCAAAAACCTCAAATTTTTAGGAGCGGTAGTGAATTGCCAATCTATGGAGATCATGGAATATGCTCTGTCGGCGTGGACCTTATGAATAACATATGGTCCCTCCCACTTGGGTTGTAGATTTGGAGGCTTCTTTCTGAGTATCATTGGGGTCCGTAGGACCAACACAAATTCTTCTTCCAAGAAAGACCGAAGATGATCCTTTTTATTGAAGGCTATTGTGATCTGGTTCCGATATACTTCCAGATGGTGCAAAGTGTGCAATCTCTTCTCATCCATCTATTCCAATTCACCTAGCTGTTTTTTGGATTTCTCATCATTGGATATCTGATCACAAATTACAACGCGGAGCGAGGGAAATTGGAGATCAATGGTTAGGACCACTTCTATTCTGTATACTAATGAGTATGGAGTTGCCCAAGTAGCGGTGAATATTGTGGTTCGATAAGCCCACAATGCATGAAGAAGCTTATCCATCCATGATTTCTTGTCTTTTTCCACCATTTTCTGGAGAATGTTGGACAGGGTCTTGTTAAAATCCTTTATCTATCTGTTGGCCTCTACAAGGTAGTAGGATGAGTGGTTAGCTTTAATACCATATTCTTGGTATAATTTCTCCAATTCAGCAGAGTAGAAATTGGTTCCATTATCAATCAGTATGGTATTAGGGATTCCAAAGCTGGTGATGATATTGGATTTCACAAAGCTGACAATGTTTCTTGCCCTGAATTCCTTAAGGGGTACAACTTCTGCCCATTTGGAAAATAAATCATTTGCTGTGAGGATATACTTCAGTTGTTTGGCCGTGGCGGGAGGATATGGTCCCATGACGTCCATTCCCCAGATGGAAAGTGGTCAGGAGTACTTATCCTGATGGAGTAACTCTGGGGGTTGGTGTATGAAGTTCGTATGAATTTGGAATGAGTGGAATTTTGTGGTAATGTGCTCGCAATCTCGTGACACATGGGCCAATAGTAACCAAGACTTCAAACATGATGGGAAATCTTGTACCCTAACTGGTGTGCTCCACATACTCCGGCATGCACTTCAGTGATGATGGAAACAGTTTCTTCTCCATCAATGCATCTGAGGAGGAATTCATCGAGGCCTCATTTGTAGAGGACCTCTCGATGACCTATGTCGTCGTAGAGGACAAAGTTAATTTCCCCTCTCTGTATTTTCTCTCATTCATCCCTGTCTGGTGTATGTTATCCCCTTTGAAGATAGTTTGCAATGGGGTCATCTAGCCGGTGGTGGGAGCATATGGCTTGGGGACATGACTGACGTCGTTGATTTCCTCTATCTTAGTCTGAAAAAATGGCAAGACCATTCAACAATGAGCAATACTAATAACTGTTTCATCCCAGTCTGGTTCAGCTAGGGTTGTGGTTGCGTTGGCTAATGCATAGGCCTTGGAATTCTGAGCCTGGGTAATATAGTTCAATGTTGGTTCTATAAATAATTCCGCCATTAACCCTCATACATGGTCAAACAATGGAATTAGCTCCTCCTATTTAATAGCATAGTCACCATTGACTTGCTTAATGACTAGTTCCGAGTCGCCTTTTACCTTAAGGTACTGTACATGTTCATGGAGTGCGATCTCCTGGCCTCCAATGAGGGCTTGGTATTCCGCCTCATTGTTCGTACATCCTTCAGATAGGAGGAAGGAATAGGGCAAGATTGCCTTTTCTGGGGACATGAGTATTATCCCCAAACCCACCTTGTTAAACTTGGGATCTTCTATCCTTTTCCCTGTCGGGATTCAGGATGCACCATCGAAGTACATTTCCCATGTTGGGAGCTCCTATTGAACCGGGAATATGTCTTTATCAGGTAGCTCAACGTCCGGTGTGGTGGTCCCTATTGAGGGGTGCTATGCCAGAAAATCTACTAACGATTGGCCTTTGATGGCGTTTGAGGCACAAACCGGATGTCAAACTGTTGCAGGATGACTGCCCATCTGGATAGGTGCCCGCTTAGCATCGAGCGAGTGAGGATGTACTTGAGAGAGTTACTACGCAAGACCAAATGGACTTTATGATGCTGCAGATAATGTCGCAATTTTTTAACTATGAATCCCAAGGAAAAAAAACTCTTCTCGATTTTTGAGTATCGAGTTTCAGCCTCAATCATGGTTCGACTAAGGTAATAGAGACTGTTTTCACTACCAACATCATTTTTCTACGCGAGGAAGGCTCCAGTGACCACTCTAGGGCCGTCATGTATAAGATGATAGATCTTCCTTCAACCGGGGGCATTAGAAATGGCGGGCTCAATAGGTACTTCTTTAGGCTATCGAACACCTCTTAGTAGTCATCCATCCATTGGTACATAATTCCCTTTTTCATTAGCTTGGTAAAGGACAGAAATTTTCCCGCCAGGTTGGCTATGAACCGCCTAATGTAGGCCATGTGTCCTTGGAATCCTCTCAACTCTGTGAGATTATGGGGAGGTGGTAGGCCAAGAATAGCCTTTTTCTTTTTAGGGTCAACTTTGATGCCACAATGGCGTACGACGAAGCCAAGGAAATTCACTGAGGTAACCCCGAAGGCGCATTTCAAGGGATTCATCTTCAGGATACGTTGTCGAAGTTTATTGAAGATGGTTTCAAGGTCTGACAGGTGATCTAAGAGCTGTATTGATTTGACCACCAATCCATCCACGTAGCATTTGACAAATATCTCTAGGAATGGTTTAATGATACGATGCATGGGACATTGATATGTGGCGTCGCCGTTCCTGAGACTAAAGGGCATGAACCTGTAGAAGAATACTCCTTGGGGGGGCCCTAAAGGTAGTGGATTCATCGTCTCCTTGGGCCATCCTGATTTGATTATACCCAGAATTATCATCTATGAAAGAGAGAGCCTTATACCTGGCTGTTGCGTCGATTAATAATTCAGTGATCAGGACCGGGAAATAATCTTTCAGGAAATGCCGATTGAGATCTCTTAAATCGATGCAGACATGGATTCGTTCATTCTTTTTCTTAACGTGGACAATTTTGGCCAACCAGATGGGGTACTGGACCTCTCAAATGAAGCCTGCTTTAATAAGATTATCAACATCAGCCTCTATTTGGGCATCATGTGAGGGGTGCGTTCTTCTGGCGGCATGCTTATAGCCCAGATGGTCTTCTGTCAGACATAAGTAGTGTGTTTCCACTTCGAGATTGAGTCCCGACATTTCCATGTAATTCCAAGAAAAAACATCTCAGTGTTGCTTCATGAAGGAGGTATATACCTCATGCTCTTTAAGAGACATGGCTGAACTAATGAGAGTGGGGCTCGGGTCTTCCTCAGTACACAGTTTTATTTCCCCGATCTCGTCCATATTGGTGGAGATACCTTTCTCAAATGCGGGAGGTTCATCCATGGGATCTTCCTCCTCCTCTTCTCCCAAATCCTCATCCTCTTGATTCAACGGGGGGAGTGTTCTCGGCAGTGGCTCTTGGGAGTCCAGAGGAAAGGAATTGTGGGCATCCTCGCTCAAGTATACACCCCCAAATTGAGGGTTAGCGGTTGTTTCTACCTTGTCACGCTCGACTATTATAGCTGAAGTCATGAGGAAAACTGAGTGTGTGTCCGGTCTTGAACCCCTTCTCTCAACATGGTTGATGGACAGTACGTAGTCTCCACCAAGATGCCTGAGGGGGTCATCAGGAACCATCTCCAGACCATTTGGAGCGGGGATCCAGTTGACACCATTGAGAAAAGGCTTATTTTTTCTTTTTCTCAAGGAACCCGGCGTCAATGTAGTGTGACTCGAAGAGAACTAAAGGGGCCTTGTCAGTGTCCAATGTCCCACTTTTTCCACTAACGCTATACTTGATACACTAGTGATAAGATGAAGGAATGACCATGTGCTTATGTAGCCACAACCTTCCAAGTAGGACATTGAATGCCGTGTTTTTTTGGGCCACCAAGAATTCTGAGTAGGCCACAAGGTCACCAAAACGTTTCTTTAGCTTGATTTGTCCCATTGGCTTCCGTTCACTCTTGTCATAACCCAACAGAGTTTTGGCTGAGGAGATTAGGTCATCCTCACTATAGCCCAACTTACGGAGTGTTCGTAGGGGAAGGAGGTTAACTCTAGAGCCATTCTCCAAAAAAACTTTGCGAATCTCAACATCATTTAGTGTGTCGTACACATATAGTGGATTAATGTGTCCTTTCATGATGATGTCTTCTTCTTAATCAGTGAAGGTAATCACCGCATTGCATTTAGCTGGGCTAGTCTCCGTCCGGTAAATCTCGGCGGCAGCTACCTCATCTTGAAACTCCTGGGGGCTGAGCAAGGCTTCTATAAGCGCCTCCCTAAGGTCTGATGACAAACTCAGGGCATCCAGGATTGACAGCTTGGTTGGTACTGACACCAGCTGCTTAAGGATGTCGTATTTTTTCTTTAGAAGATGATGCTTCTCTGCTGGCAGGAGAGTTTTAGCAGGTGGCTTGTGATCTGGAGTATGTAATGAAGAAGGACCAGCCATGGGGTTGGAGGTTGATGGTGTTCACACATTCTGGGGACTCGGTCTAGTCGGTTTGTCTATGCGCACTAGGTAGTTAGACACTTGTTGCTCCTCTGACGGGTATCACAGAATGATGGGGCAAGAGTGGCCGCTTGTGGTGGTGGAGTGGTATTTGTTCTCCTGTTGAGTAAGTTGAAGGGCTCTCCCGCGGGTTTCTGCAATATTAATGGTTTGGGCCATGGTAAAACCATAGGGTTGGTTTCGGTCATGACCACACCTTCCCTGGTATCCCCTAATTCTATGATTCCTCCTCCTGGCCCCTTGTGTTGGGAACTCAGGTTTGTAACCATACCCCTCTTCAGGGAGGGATTCCATTAAATGGATGATGTTTATGGAACCAAAGATTAGCTCCTTTCCCTATGACAGGTCAACCTGGTCGGTTGTCCCTGATGGTGCCGTTTGGTGGGTCGGCGCCCATGGTGCCAATTTTGGGGGCATAAAATCTAACAGTGTCATGTATAACTTCTGCCTCATCATGGACTGCTCCTCTTGCACTTGTCTCCTCCCTTTTTTATTACGTCTGGATGACCGGATCATGGAGGGTTGTGAAGCCGATATTGTCAGTTGTTAGGCATCAGGGGCTGTTGGAGGCAACACCGACTACTATAGTTGAGATCGGATTATGCCTTGGGCTCGATTGATAGTCTTCCAAGTCATCGAGTCATCAAATTTCTGCCCCCTCTTTTTGGTTATTTCCTGCCACTCCTTCCCTTTTTCGGAGTCGGTGGTAGAAATATACGTCACATGTGCTGGGGGTGGTCCTAGTTCAACCTGTCTGAATTCTACCATCCTTTTCCAAAGGGCATTAAAGACGAAGCATTCCTGGATATTGTTCCCAACATTCTATGGTAGGGAAAGTAATCAGGCATGTCATCGTGGACGACTTCTTCGGGTTTCCTTGGCTCTGGGATGCAGAGAAAGTTAAAATTCATGGTGGTGATGATGTAGCTGCAGACTTGGTCCTCCCAGAACGAGTGTGCATTGTGTCCCCATTCCTTGAATTAGTTCCTCTTTTATCCTCTCTAATCGTCCCGCTTAGGTGAAGGTAGCCGATGATATATAGGGGGCCCTTGACGATTGGGTGGAGGCCTGTGTGGTGGAGCAAGCGCAGGGGTTGGCTTGAGTGTGACAGAGAACACTTCAGCTCTAGCTGCTCTCTTTGTAGGAGCTTGTGAGGCTACTTGGGACTTCAGATTAGTCTGCTGCAGGGAGTACTCAATTCTATGGGCAATGGTAGGGAGATGTCGGAAGCCAGTGGTGAACTCTACTGGTATGAGCGTTGTTCGCAACTCATCTCAAATATTATCGATGCATATGTAAAGAATATCATCTTAAAGCATTGTCCTGTTCATAGAATAGGTCAGACCTTTCCATATGGCGATGAAATCAGAGACCCTCTCATTCTCCCTCTTCTTGAAATTCATGAGGTCGCAGACTGTTGTTTTAGGAAATGTTGAGCTGAAGTGGAACAAGAACTGATACTGAAGGTATTCCCAGCTCTTTATTGACTAGGTTGGTAGACTAGTATACCAGACGAAGGCAGATCCTTTGAAGGTCCGTACGAAGCATCTGAGTTTCACTACTTCTTGTTGTTCTGGAGTCCCCATCATAGGGTCGTAATAAGACGCATAGTGCATCAAATGTTGTTCCGGATCGCCAGATCCATTGAAGATAGGGAATATAGGGCTCCCAAAATTGGGTGGAGGTGGCGTGTTGCTCACCCAATCTGGGTAGGAGTTCTGCTCTGGCTGTATCAGAGCGCTTCGACCATCCATCACTTCCAATTGAGATGTCAGTGCCTCTATTGTGTTAGTGGGACCCTGGTTTAAATCCTGTTGGGCCTGGTCTTGGGCGGGTGTAGCCCGAGGCATTGCCTGAGGATCCGGCTTGGCCGGCACCAGGGGTGAATATACCATTTGTATCACCATCAGACGGTTCAGACGTACTCGCTCTAGTTTCTTCCTTTGTGGAGGGAAGTCCTGATATTCACCTAAATCCATGTTCAGGTAGTTGGACGGGCTGGGCGCCTCATTGGGCGGGGGCCCTGACCATGCTTCATCTGTGGGGGCAAACCTTGGTCCTTGAGGTTCACTTGCTGGGAGTGAAATGTGTGGCTCTTCTTGGGATATGCTTTCCATAAGACAGTTCTTCTAGAGTATCTAGACATTAATCCACCTCAATTCTTTCATTTCCTCCTATCGAGCGAATATCTCTTCGAGCGTAAGTGGCTCGTTTTTATCGAGAGAAAAAGGTGGGTTAAGTGTAACCATTCCTTTATTCTTATCTTTGTTGGAATCTCCCAGGGTATGCGGAGGAGGGTTAGCAGGAAGGGTGGCCATATTGAGGGCGACCCTTTGGTTCCGGGTGTGCACACCTGGTGGTTCGTTGTGAGTCACAGCCTGACTGGAGCAATCCGTATTTGCATCATCTCTGGTGTCACCCATAGGGTTATCCTCTTTGGAATTGATGGATTCATATCACGGGGTGGAGGAGATGTCATATTCCAAACCATAAAAGGATCTCCCGTACCTTTTTCCGGTCCTCCCGTTCATGTCTCGGGATTACTTTTGGACTCTTTGATAAAGGGTGACGCGGAGAGTTCATTGAAGCGACCTTACGGTACGTCTTCCCCTTGAAGGGGATTATGATTCAAAAGACGGGATAGGGCAGGATCCTCCTCTTTTGACTGTCATCCCTTGACGAGTAAATACTTATACTCGTTGGGGAGGTTGTTGTTGAGATGATAAAAATGCCCCCAGCCCTAAGGGCTGGGGTTGGCTCCGTTCCTTGGATGTTGAGTCTCTTCCCATTTTCATTGGTCTTATGGGGTCATTTGTCATTAAAAATGCCCCCATCCCAGCAGGCTGGGGTTTACCCTGGATTGTAGCAGCAGCTGCTACTATCGCTAATTGCCTGATCTCACGTGCCCCCATTTAGGGGTGAACTGGATCTGATGTCGAGTTCACCTATGAATCAATCCCCTCTAGGGAGGCAAGCAATGACTGCTGATTGGACTCTCTTAGACGAGAGGCCTGTTGTATGTTTTCGGTGGCCTGATTCAGGAGTTCTTGAATGGCTTTCTCCTGTTGGCCATGATGCTTCTAGGACTTACTCAAGGCCTGACTCTATTGTACGTGTCGTCTCTCCTGAACAGAGACCCCACTCGATTGCTGCCTTGCTGTGATGACGTTGCAATACACTACACCGAACGAGTTCTTATGGGAGGGGAGTGGAGTGAAATAAAATTCTCTATTCTTTCCCCATCCTTTGATACGGACTCCCGTTGGAGCGTCACCAATGAGGCTGCGTAGCTGGTGAATCTCACGGAGCCATGCTATATCAATGTTTCCTTTAATCCTCTCGGGTCACTATTTTCGCGCCGAAGGAAGAGCTTCCAGGTCGATGTGACACAGGAGGCCTCCCATCAACTTGAAATGGTCTACATACCCCTCGTAGGGCAAGAATCTTGATTTTAGTCGGTGGAGGGTTGTCCATATATTGGAGCGGATGTCGTGGGCACATCCTTCTGACAAATTTCTGGGTATGTCGAATTGAGAGGTGGTCGTGGGCCAAAACATAACTGGGATATCATCTCTGTCCAGTCGTTTCCTCGGGTGCAACATGTCGGTATACTCCTCTGATAGTGATTCCTCTACCTAGTCGGCCTAGCTGAGACGCTCACCGATAGCGTGGTCAGAGGCAGTGAGACCAGTTGGCATAAAATTATCATGTGGGTGATTCCAGGTTGGTTTAGAAGGTGAACATGGACCAGGACCGTCTCCTGATTGAAGAAGGGTGTTGTTGGTGACTAGATGGGAATATGACATGCTCTATCCTGTCCTTCTGAGTGCCTCGGCATATGAGGGCTTTTGTGTTCTTGGTTCGGTAGGTGGATGACCTTCCTGTCGATATCACATGTCATTGCGGGGAGGACCTTTGCAATGGCGGCTACAATGGCAAGGACTAACATTACAACTGCCATAGGGAGAATGTCTATTGGGTACACCCTGGGGAGGGCCTTCAAAATGTACCACAATGAGGGGAGGGCCTTCTCATTGATTGATGTCTAGGCAGGGAGGGCCTCCACTATCCGTGTTGTAATGGTGAGGGATACCATTACTGTTTGACGCCCCACTGCATAGAGGACTCTTGCAGTGCATACCCTGGGGAGGACCCCCAAGGCGTGTCGCAGTGAGGGGAGGACCTTCTGGTTGTGTAACGTTGTTACAATGAGATCTTTCGCAACAACTACCATCATGGTGAGAATGACCATCATGGTTTGACTTTCGATGTGTATCCTAGGGAGGACCTTCAAGATACACTGCGACAAGGGGAGGAACTTCTTATTGCTTGGGGCCATCGTGGGGAGGTCCTTCACAATGGCAGTCATGGTTGCGAGGACTACCATCAGAACTGTCGTAGGAAGAATGTCTGCGGGGAACACCCTGGGAAGGGCCTTCAGAATGTACCGCAACAAGGGGAGGGCCTTCTCGTTGCTTGATGTCTCTACGGGGAGGACCTCCATTATTAGAGTGGTGAGGACTACAAATGTGACTTGATTCCTGGATGCGTGGAGTTTCGTTGCAATGTAACCCCTAGGGAGGACCTTTAGGGTAGGCTATGACAAGGGGAGGGCCTTCTTGTCATGATGAGATGTCACTTTGGGGAGGGCCTCTGTAGTTGCGACTACGATAGTGAGGACTACTATCATAATTTTTGGTCCCACTGCATGGAGAGTGTTTGCAGTGTATACCCTATGGAGGACCTTCAGGGTGGACCGCAACAAGTAGAGTGACTTCTTACTGCTCGATCATCTAGTCACGCGGAGTTCTTTCGTGACTCGCATCAAAAGGGAAGCTCTCATGATCAATCGTTATATGCCTGTGGGGGAGGCCCCCACAGGTGCTCTGGGGAGGACCTTCAGAGCTACTGGTAGAAACATTGCGGGGAGGACCTTTGCAACTACTACTGCCACTCCCATAATATGGTAATGGATGGGTAGGGTTTAGAGCCTTCGATATGTGATTAGCAGCATGGGGAACCCCCACTTTCAGCAGAGCGGATTTATGAACCCCCTCTTTATTTTCCAGTTGCCTTCGGTGCGTTCGGGGCGCATTCTTGCGGGAAGCGGGGACCATCTGCTATCGATAACAACCTTCACCTCTGGGCCCCTTTCAAATTGGGTCCCGCGATGCTGCCGGGATATGCCGATGAACATCTGGACTTCTATCAGGGATATATTCTTGCTCTGGAGCATCCACCGTGATGGATGGGTGTCCCCAAGTTGGAACGAGTTATGATGCTTGATCTGGTTGCCCTTGCATCGCAGAATATGGCCGATGACCCGCCTTTGCAGAATCAGGGATGCAGATCTTCTCTGAGGTGGCTATCTCGTCTATTAGATTAGTCACCTCAATTGGGGAGACGGGGTCACAGGCCCGAGTCCTTGCTGTTGCCGCTGATGCAATTACATTCTGGCATGTTTTCAAGATATGATCTGGGATTGATACCTACTCCTCCATCATTTTTAGGATATGTAGAGAAACATATTTGCCTGGAACGGGTATAAAGGACCATTCCCGTATCAGAGTATGAATATCCTGCTCCATTCATCCGTTGGTCTGTGGGTAATGACAATTCTATTATGTCAGGGCAGGTGAACGAGTCTGCCCCTTTTTCAGGATATGTCAGTGTATCACTCTATTTGCCGCCACATCGGGATGGAGGACTTTACTTGCATCCGCAGGGAGTAGGAACAACATATGTTTGTTTCCCACCGTATCGAGTTGGTGGGCTTTGTTGGCAAGGATATGTGCCTTCCTCTTAATTTTCGCCATATCTGGATGGCAGGCTTTATTGATCGCCACCACATCGGGGTGGTAGGCGTCAGGAGCGTCTGCTAGGAGTTGGTCATGTAGGCACTTGGTCGCCACCATGTCTGGATAGTGGGCTTCATGACCCTGGGCAGGGAAAGGTGCATAACGGGTAGGTGTCATCCTGCGTAAGTGACAGGCTTGATGGAGTTCGGCGGGGATCCGTGCCCGCTCATATGATGCCACCATATCAGGGCGACAGGCTTTGGAGGAGCAAAAAGGTGCATGTTTCGGCTCGTGATACATCTCTGTGACTTAGTAGCGGAGCTCTTCCTTAGGGACAAGGGTGATGACCGGTCCGTGGTTGTATGTTTTCCGCCATCGTCAGGTGGTCCGAGGGGTTGAAGCTTGGGGAGCATGGGCCTGGATCCTCAGGGTGACATCCTCCTTAACGTAAGGATGTTGAGTCGCAGCATGACCACGATGACGTCTTTCGGTGGAGGACTTGGAGTGGAACCCCCATTCAGTGGGGATGAAGTCCTCAGCGTCGACCTCATCCACCTCCCTAAGATAAGGGAGGTATCCGTTGTCTCATTCTAGGGATAGACTCACGAAACGGTTTGAGATGGCAACATGAGTCGTCTAGATCTGCTTTCACGACCGTTACTGGGAAGGCGACCGGCGGGTCTTGGCAGATTGGAGGTCGTGCATGGCCGCCTCTACCATCAGGATTGTAACATTCAAGTGTTACTCTCAGATCAGCGCATATGAGACCCTATGTTGAAGACTCTGGGTAGTTGATGGGGTCCTCCATTGGTGAGGATGTACGGTCATTGCGTAGCTTGAAGTGCGCACCTGCGAGTTCCTCCATGATGGCATTGGATTGAAGGGAGTCATGTGTGGTACCTATCAAATATTTTAACAAATACAAACAACAAACCTGTCAAAGCAACATATTATGATCCCATGAGTAATTAATGACCTTGATTGGACCTCCTTGTGAGTATAATTGGGTACAGAGTGGGATTAGGTTAGATCTATCATGCTCGGTAAAAGATGCACATCGAGTTCACCATTTTTTGTTTCGAATCGTTTCTGTTCGGGGAGGGCACCGACGCGCCCAACGGTCGATCTCATGGAGGACTAAACCCCAGTCAATCAATAAGGTCAGGTACACCGGTCTTCATTTCGAAACGCCCAATGATTCCATATCCAACGATATGTGGACCTGCTTTCCAAAGGCAGGCGTTCTCTAGGTGATTTGGCCAGCGATGCTTAAGAACTCACATTGGTAGAGAGGATGGGAAGTCGGGATCATCTTACCCTTTTGAGGGGAATTATTGACTATTCATGGACTCTCTTATATATTTAAGACTTATTTATATGTTCGCGAATCTTTGGTTTATACCGATTCATAATATCCACAGATTACTCCTTATTAGCAATGGTCAGCTGAACGCAGGGATTTAGAATCATTTAGGCCTGAGGTTTACCATCCCTAATTGGATTAATGACTCCAAGGAGTTTGGACTCATTGAGACAACACTAGTTTGAAGCCCATAACTAGGCACTCTGAAGTTTATTGTCATCCAGGAAGGATAGATAACGACTTGAGCGTTTCGATCGAACCCATGATATGGGCTTTTTACGTATCCTTGCGAGAGGAATAATAATCCTCATAGTTCAGTTTTGGGATGGGACTTACACTCTGAGGCAGCCCAAGATGTGGGAAAACTGACGTAAAGGGGGTCAAAATGACTGATTTTTGGGCTTGAACCTCAGAGAGGATTCCTACATACCCCTCCAAGGAGACAGGGATCAAAGTCCACATAGTTCGAGAGTACAGTGTAACGTCATGCAGGACGAGGGACGAACCAACGTGAAGGGGGTCAGAACAGCCGAGTTGTGGGCTTGAACCTCATGGAGGCTTCATACGTACCATGCCTTGACATGGATCAAAGTCCTTGTAGTTAACATCGATTAGGGCTTACACATGATAGTTGTCTATCGTTGGGATTGAACCTCGGCGACGCATCCTACGTACCATGCATAGGAGACAAGGATCAAAACCCACATAGTATGTGTTGAGGTTGGGATCAGGGTCGGTGCTTAATCTAATCCCACATGAGTCATGCTCGGTGTGAGAAACAAGAGGCAGAAGAGACCCGACGATCACGTCGCGAAAGGTGTGTCCGTGGGAAGTAGAGTGGGGATTATGCATAGGGCGGCCCTAGAAGTTGGTGCATACTCCATAAAGGAGGCCCGAAGGTGAAAAATCCCAGAGGGAGAGGGAAAGGGTACCCCCATGTCAATCACCCCTCTTGGTTCTTCGCCCCGGGGAAGTACTAAGGTGCATGGGTACTACCTCTTGGAAGGTAGGCTAGGGGTTTACACCAGGATGGTAGCCCATTCACTCCCAGAAAAGGGGAGGAGTGATCACTGCTAGAGTTGAAGGGAAATGGAGGTAGGGTCCCCTAATCTGGAAATTGGAGAGGCAGAAAGGGGCTTTCAGGCTTTGACCCTGCATTACCGTGGGAATTTGAACCCAGTAACTCTTCAGGAGTCCACTCAAGGGCCGAAGCATCCCCTTCGCCCTCGCTTACCATGGGTATGTGAATTCAAAATGGTGCGCTAATGCGCCTGATGATTAAATCATACAAATCTCATGGCTTCGACAGAGGCCTTGGCCCGGGCTCGGTGAATGGGCCAGTGAGGGGGTTACGAAAGATTATTCCAGATTGGAAGGATTTTATGTGACTCGTTGAATGGGGACACCGAAGGAGTTGGCGAGCCACATGGGTGTATGAGGAGTGGAACCCTTCACGTAGGGGGGTGATACATGGCTGGGGAGGTTGTCCGCGTACTAGGGTGGTCCGTGGAGTGATAGGCATCCCGTGTACCAGGGGGTACACAACTTCAAGTTTGGCCAATGTACTAGGTTGGTACGTGGTGGAGTCCACACGAGTATCGGCAGCCAGGGGCGACGCCGGTCAGGGGTTCGTCGGTCAGGGCTTAGCCCGCGTAGGAGAGTGCTACACGGTACATCAGATCGAAAAAGGGGAATAAACTATGTGGTCCATGGGGAGTGCATCCACGGAGGGGCCATGGTTCGCGATTTTATGTTTTTTTTGTTATTTTAAGTCTGCGGTTCACCAAGTTGTTATGCATTTCCGGTTCCTTGTTAACTCGCTTCCAGTTCCATACCTGTTCTGGTTCACGAATTGGATCATTTCTGTTTGCGAAATCCTGAGCTCCTTCGATATAATTCCACCTGAATATGCTCGATCTCCACTTTTTTCCCTTTCGATGTCTTTTTATAGAGGGGAGGAAAAGGTGTCTATTGTGTCTATGCGACACCTTTTTCCGAGGCCCATGACAGAAAACCCGGTTTATGGATGACTTGGTCAACATTCTGCAACTTGTGGGGGCATTGAATACATCACACCTGCGAACCAAGTCGGTGCAAGGGGTTCTTTGCAGCCATGCAGGGTTCCGACTTTATTCCCTGAAGGATAGTGAATGTGGAATGGGCCAGCTGGTGCGGTTCGCGGCTGGGGCGATTTGTGTCGGTGGACCGGCCTAGCACCCATCCTGCTTCGCGCCCACTGGGGAGCCCCACCTCTATTCCGTGAAGGACAGTGGTCCATGGAGGGGGGCACTTCGCCAAACTAGCTGTGTACTGTTAATATTGGACTAGTCCGCAGACCAGTTTTTCTTTTCCAACAATTGAGTATTCTTCTCATTTTTTCCAAATTCCTTCAAGGAAATTTGGTAGACTCCTTTCTTGAATTAATGGGATTCTCATTCTCTTTTGCGGATTTTTGTTCCAGGACCCTACAATTATACATGATCATATTTATCATACCATATATTATTTACTTATGAACTTTTATTACCAATTTATTATCAATTCTTTGTAAAAATCATGTTTCGGGTAATAACTGTTTCATTTTTCATGTATGTTTTCGTTCAGTATTTTTGGTCTTTTATATTCATCATGGAACAATAATATACATTATGTTAAACATGATATAAATATAATATATATTCATTATAGATTTATTTATATTATTCAATTAAAATTTTAGATATAAAATGAAATGCATCATTCATAAAGATGGTAGGTCGTACGTACGGATAAATGATGTTAACATTTTCTCGAAGAATGAAATGAAACAATGTTAAATAATATATTACCTTTACAGAATAATTTTTATGACATATATATCACACATTTTTTTAAAACTATCCTTATTAACATCCATGTAAATCATATGTGAATAACGAAACACATTGTATTGTGAGGCGATAGTCCACCATATAGACGAGCGACATTATTGTATTCCCACATGACAGAATTTATGAAGGTTTATGTTATATTATAATGAAAAGAGTATAATTTTTTTATAAATATCATATACATATGTTAATTCAATCATTATATACATCTATGAGTGGTTGTGATGGAAAATAAATTATATCAGTTCGTGAGGCGATAGTCCACCGTACATATGATCGAGGGTTTTGTTTCCTTATTGATGGAAGACGAGATAGATGTAGGTCATGTCATTAAAATAATAACATATAATTATATGGGATATAATTATGTCATAATATCATCATGTTTGAATAATATTTGAATTAGTTAGTGAGTGAATGAAATGAAAACTCTTGGTTAAGGACTATGCATATTCTTCGAAGAACCCCATTAAGTTTACAACTAAAGGTTAGTACGAGGGTTTACTAATAAAACCAAGTCCTATATGAATTGGAGAGGGAATTAATTAATGTATTTAGGAATTTATTTTTTGAAATAAATCATTTTGAATGTGTGAATAAGAGAGGAGAGGGGGTGGCCTTTTATAAGTGGGGGAGAGGACACACTAATTTTTTTGAAAAAAATGTGCAACCACGTTTTAAAAATACCTCAAAGATAAAAAAATGTATAATTATAATATAAGGTATATATATGGCCATAAATGTTTGTTTTAACATGTTTTTTGGTCATTTTATCCCTTATAGTATTAGTTTAACAATCGTTAAACCTGTTTTATCCTTAATCGTGGTAATTATTTTGTACTATTTTTACTATTCATTCTGACAAAAAAAAAAGTTGATATTATTTTAAAATATTAATTACGCTAATTCGAAATTTTAACCCATTTTTCTAAATTCATTCATATAAGTGTCAGGAATAAATCTCTAGATGTGATAAAAATGCGGTTTTATGGAGAGAAAAGTCTTATAAATACAGAAATGTTTAATATAAGAATTCAATATGAAATTGATTGCAATGAGCTAAATTTATTTAGAAAATATATAATTGAACTAATGAAAATTTTATAACCATAATAAAATAAATTTCATCTTTTAAATACTTAAAACAAAACGGAAATTTTAATTAAAAATTAGAATTTTTTATTATTCATCAAAAAAATAATATTTTCATAAAATTATCAAAAATTCACTCAATGATAATTTTGAAATGTATATTAAAAAAATGAAGTTTACATTTTCAAATAAATTTTCTAAAATTTCCAAATAATAAAATTATTTACTTCACAAAATGTAATATGTTTTCTGAGAAAATAGTATTTTCAAAACATATAAAGACTTTATTAAAAAATAAGTAATTTTTTAGAAATATATTTTGTTTATATAAAAACATTATACATATTATTTAAAATTTAGTTATTTATATTCATACATCTATGTTAAATTTCTAGGTTATAACAGTCATGTTCAAATAATAATATTAAGAGCATACCATGAATCGTTAAAACTTGGTGTTTCATATAACACAGTCTATCAAATGAATTAAATTTATTGGAAGAAAATAATAAAGTATTGGGTGTTAAATTATACCCCCATTAAAATGAATTTATAACTTTAAATTTCATCACTTTGATAAAAATAAAAGAGGATGCTTCTACCTCATTACAAGCTCAGGTTCCCACATAACATCATAAAGCTAGTGGTTTCACATAAAACATTAACTAGGTGAGTGGTCTTGTTTCATAGAACCTTCTCTGTACAATCAAAAATATCCACATGATTTACTATCATAATAGAGATCTTGATCTAGAGGTATGACCCTTGAGTTTTTTTACATGTGAAGGATCAAGTGTGTACTTCCTCATGAGAGATACATGAAACATATCATGAAATTGGGAGATATTCAATGGAAGTCCTAATGGATAAGCTACCATCCTTATATGATCAAGAATTTAGAAGGGAAAAATATACCTAGTGATTATTTTTCTCTTATTTATAAATCTCATTATCGTTTACCAGGGATAAATTATTAGAATAACCTTATCACCAACATCAAATTCTAGATCAGGTCGTATATTTTTATCATAACTTTTAGTCTGACTTTTTTCTGTCCTTATGAATTACTAAATGACTCTATATTTCTCTAAAATTTATTTATATAGATCATGTTCTAATATATTTCTTTCTCTAACATCATCTCATTATATTAGATTTCTACACTTCTTTCCATATATAGATTCAAAAGGATCTATCTGAATACTTGAGTAAAAATTATTGTTGTATGAAAACTCAACTAGAGGAAGATGTTGATCTCGTATACATTTTAAATCCATATAACAAGATCTCAATATATCCTCTTAGGATAGAATTATTATTTTATAATAACCATATGTCTAAGGATGGTACATCTTTCTAAAAATCAACTATATATCCATAACTTTCTAAAGTATTCACTATACATTCAAGGCAAAACTCTAATCCAAATTAGATACAATAGAATATGGTACCTCAAGAAACCACACCAATTATTGAATTTACATTCTATAAATATGATCAGTATAATAATTTTCTCTAATAATGATGAAGTTTGATGAATTTTTTAGGAAATCAACTACAACTCATATAGAATTTTTCCATTTAGTTGTTTTGGGGAGTGTAATAACAAAATTCATGGTGTTTTCTTCTTATTCCCATTCTGGAATGGGTAATGATTGTAATATCCCCTCAGAATTTTGTCTCTCATCCTTAACATGATGAAATAACAAGAACCAAGATAAAAACTATGTGAATATATATATATTCATTCCATCACAAAAAAAACCTTTTCAAATCTCTATACATCATTGTATATCTAGGATGAATAGAGAATAAAGATCTATGATATTATTTTAACAGATCCTTCTTCAAATATGTTATGCATGGAACACAAATAGTGTTTCTAAATGTTATAATTCCACCACAATCATTGTTGAATTCTGAAATATTTCTCACCTCCTTTTTAGGTCAAAATCATCTTTCTTCACCTATTTTATCATTACATGGATAAATAGTTGAACACTTATTTAATAAAGATAAGATTTACCCCTTCTTTCAGTATTTCAAGATATATTCTTTTAAAATCCATAAATTTTAGAACTTTTCTTTTCCTCATCATGGATAATCTAGTATGATCCTTTTGACTAAAATCACTAGCCACCTTATTTACTTTCCCAGAGTGGTAGAGTATTTAGCAAACATAATCTTTAATCAGATCCAACAATCTTCTCTATCACATTTTAAACTCATTCTATGTGAAAATACAATTTAATATTTTTGTGATAATAATATATATTTATATCACACTTTTTATATAAAGATCGTGATCCATATATTTAATGAAAAACTTATCGCACATAACTCTGAATGATTAGTTAAGTATTTTTTCTCCTGAACCTTCATTATCATGAAGAATACCTTATAACCATTCCATTACACATGATTATTCATACCTATCGATTCTTGGTTGCATCATTACATATTACAAACCCTTATCCACTAAAGGGAAATGTAAGAGCAGGTGTTCTGACAAATATTCTCTTCAGTTCCCTGAAAATTTCCTCGCATTCATTCACCCAGGAGAACCTAGATCCCTTTTATATTAAATTGTTTAGTGAATTAGATAGTCATGAAAAATTCTCCAAAACCATTGATAATATCCAATTAAACCATAAAAACAGCATATCTTAGTCACCATGGTTGGTATGGGCCAACATTCAATAGACTTTGTCTTCTATGGTTATATTGATATACCCTAACTCGAGATTATATGACCTAAAAATGCAACCTTTTGTAGAAATAAATCAAACTTTGTAAAATTATAATATAGTTTCTATTTCATTAAGGTCTTCAGGAAAATTATGAAACAATTTTTATTCTCTTCCATTATCTTTGAAAAGATAATAATCTCATGTATAAAGACAATAAAAAACATATCAATATAATCACTGAATTATATATTCATTAAATCCATGAAGATAGTAGAGGGAATTAGTAAGACTGAATGGAATCACTATGTAATCATAATGTCTTTACCTTATACGGAATGTTTTCTAGGGTATATCCTCCTTCTTGACCTTCAGTTGATGATATCTATAATGATGGTAAATCTTGTAAAGTTATTGTTTTTCACATATTTGATCAAAAAATTCATCAATAAGGGGTATAAGATACTTGTTCTTGGTCGTGATCTTGTTTAGCTACTGATAATCAATTTATAGTCTCATTGATATATCTTTCTCAGTTTTTCCCAATGGTTACAAACAATGATGAACAAACCCTTTTCCAAGGATCTCTTGGATCTTCTACTTCAATTCCTACTACTCAATCATTGCCATTCAATATAGATTCTTTGAAATTGGTGTGGCACCAGGTATGAGTTCTATTGAGAAATAAACTTCACATTTTGATTTAATATTGAGAACATATTTTAAAAAGACATAAAAAAACTCCCTCAAAACAGGAATATCATCGATGTTGTGTTTCTCCCCCAACAATCTAAGATAAACACCCTTATTGAATATGAATCAAGACCCATACAATGGATGTGATCTCCATTTGATGTTTATATTTACCATCACACTATTTTACGGTCGTAGGTTGGTATGGAATATCAAATGTCACTTACCTTCCTCGATTGTTGAAGTCGTATTTATATAGATAAATCTAATCCATTCCTATAATAACTTCAAATAAGACCATAGGGAGAATAATAAGATTCACAAGAAGCATATTACCATAAACATAAACTAGAGAATAATCATATAATTGAGATGTGATCATCATTCCATTAGGGATTTTCGCTGCTAATTCAATATTTAATCATTGATGTCATATTTTTATATCATTATAAAATTAATCAAATATAAATTATTGGTAGATACAAATTAAAATAAGACATTGGAATCTGTAGAGCATATGGTACGTGTACTTTCACTAAATCATTATTGAACCCCTCATCAGAAATCGTGATTGCATGATATTTCCCTTTATCCCTTATTTTAAGTGGTTTTCAATGTTTTCCATCATAATTAACTTTTTAATTTGACCATTGGATATCATAATTCTTATATTCCATTCATTTAAATCATTGGAGAATGAGTGATACCTTAGTCGGTGTCTTCTTCTCTTTCATTTCTTTAACTGGTTCATTCATTTCCTTTTTATATTCATGAGATTTATGAACAACCCTTCCATTATTAAATCACCTCCCACTTCCATTCACGTAGTTACCTTTATGTTATTTCACACATTTCTAGCATGTAGATGGATGTAATTTCTTTCCATCATGTGATTTATTCAAGTTTTCATGAGAAGCGATCTTCATTTTCCTATCAAAACCAAGAGAGTTGTGGGAATATCTAATTTACATTTACACCTGGAGTTCACATTGAATGATTACTTCATATCTAATAAATTATCTCATAGATAACACCTTTTAGAGGCTCAGTTTTATGCCACCAAATAATCGATCAACCTTACATTCCAATTATATGATAATAATAGAAATATACATAGAAATTATTTAAATATTTTCCTCATAAGTCCCAATATATTCATCAACCTTATGATTTATCTTAATGAATTCCTTTTCTATATTTTTATGAAGTATACAAGGAAAGTACATATTAATAAATAATCTATTAAACTCATCCCATTCTATATAGTCAATTTCTTCACATGACATCATATTCTTGATAAGAGTCCAGCACTGATCTACTTCACTATCCAAACAATAAATAACCAAAAAGAATTTTTCATTATTTGAACTTTGGGTAATGGTAAATAATTTTTTAGTTGTACTAATCCATTTTTCATCAACTTTTGTATCATAGGAACCACTAAATTAATATGGGAATTGTTTCATTAATGAATCAACAATATTTTGTTCCCTCATTTTCCTGTTTAAAATATCAGGGTTATTCATTACATGAGACATTTCTGTTATCATGAAAATGACATTTTTCATTCCATCTCCCATAACATTTGGACGGTCAGGGGCAAAATCATTGCATTGTCCATTGCATTAAGCATTAACATATTTTTTTCTAGTTACATCCATTAACCAAAACCAAAAACCATAGTGTAAGTAACAATAATCATAGTGATAAACCATATATTCATGAAAAAAATATAGTATTTCTAAATAATAACGCTTTATTTTAAATTAGAGATACCTTATGTTTAACCAAGTTCATTCATGGTCATCATCTATTTAGATCCTTTTTTATGTTTAGTAAATAGTTTATTAATTTCCAATAAATTTCCCCTAGGAGTGTCAAACCAGGTGTGTAGCAAGGCCTATTTTTATACACCAGTTGACAATCAAGTCTAGGTCAATGCGAAATTTTCATGGTTATCATCCCTAGGTATAATTGTTCTAGATCTATAACCACTTGTAGTATCCATATTGGGATATATTTTCTTTGAAATGACTCTATCTATACTTAACCAAAATTCAAATATATTCTCTTATACTTTAAGTTTTCCTTAGAATTATATTTTTACATATACTTATACATATCCCAAGGGTTGTCATTAAATTATTCTCATCCTTTATTCAAGGGATTAACTTAATCATTCCTATGATACCAATTATAATTTCCTAGGATTTTCATACATAGATATTACATCTTAATTGAATAATATTAAATACAATTCACAAATATTCCCCCATGAACTATAATGTTTTAGTGCATGTGGATACTAGTTACATAATTGTTTTAAATATCTTAAAAATCTCCCATAGAAATATTCTAATTTAGTACTCTTCATAGACCTACCCTACTATAAACCTTTATTCATAACTTGGGTAAAGGAAACATAAGAAAGGGTGATCTTATAAGCTCAGTAATGATAAACATGTAATATTTCAATCAATGATCATATTAAATCATAAGATAAGAATAATGGAATAATATTATGAATATTACTTATAAATTGTATACCCAATATTGTGACATCCCAAGTAAATAAAGAATAATACATTTTCATAATTATTAATATTTGTGAATTAAATATTAATTTTTAATTTAATGGGGTTTCTATGTTCGATGGCGTACCTGAGACGCAACAATGAGTTTCCTTGAAATCTTACGTTGCACACAAGGCTGAGTCATACTAAAAAAATAATAATATAATATAATTATTTTAAATGGTAGTTAACGCCTAGTCGTTGTAATGGAGGGAATGAACAGAAAAAACTACAATATGATTATACATGTTTGTTAAATATTTTTACATTTATCTAATTAATGTTAGATGCTTAAAATGTGAATTAATATAATTTTAAGCATACATACTCTAATATTCTTTAAAAGGTTGATTTACCGCCTTTTAATGGTAAACACTATTTAAGTCTAGTTTTGGGGAATTTTATATGTTCTATTTGACAAAAAAAAATTTTTATTTATAATTTGGACATAAAAATTTACTTTGGGCAAATTTTTTGTATTTTTTGATAAAATTCATTTTTTTAATGAATAGTGAAAAATATTGTATTTTAATTCAAAACCACCTTTTAATCTAATTTATTAATATGGCTAGATTACATTTTTAATTGGATTTAAGGTGTAATTATTTTTTATTTTTCATATTTAATCTAATTTTGTTCATTGTATGTAATTTCACTTTGAAATTGGACATAAGCAAGTGTCATTCTTTTGATAGTTATTATTACATAAAAACACACTTTTTTGTTTTGACAACAAGAATTAATTTTAAATTAGTTAATGAAAATTCTATGTTTTTAATTTGGTAAAACAAACATCATTTTTGAATTCTTAATATCAAATATGTCAGGCTGAATTTTTTGTATTTCTCTGAAAAAACTTCAATTTTTGATGAATAGTAAAACCACTAAGTAGTAATTAAAAACCGACTTTTTCATTTAAATGAAATTTTACAGAACTGTGAATTGAATTTCAAAAATACAACATACATGGTTTTTACTATTAAGAAAAATTTGGTTTAATAAGATGATAATAATTTTTGGCGAATAGTAACATTTGACTTTTATTTACCGCGGTTAATGTTAATTAGGATAATTCTAGGAAAAAGAATATAATAATAATAAAAAATTACCTTAACACTTTTCCATACCTTATTGGATGAGTCATGGTCAACCATGGGAATCCTTGGGTATATTTTGGGACCCCATGGATCCACCTAAGAGTGATAATGACACTTTAGTTTAATTAACTTAAAGTAAAGGCAAAAAAACATAAACAAATATCTTTTAAAATTTATTTTTATATAGGGTTATAAAAGTTATATTTTAGACTATAAATATTATTTGGAAATTTAAAAATATTTCCTACATCATGGTATTTTTTTAATTTTTATACATCAAATAAATAAAATTATTTATTGCATAATAATGATGCAGTATTTACCTAATTAATAAATTATATAAATAAATATTATTATAAATATTAAAAAAAATATCCAAAACCTGTCAAATTTTTATTGGATGATTTTATTTTAAATATTAGTCATCTTATTTTCATCTTTAATGAGTTTTTACTTGTAGAAACCAAAAATCATTATATAATAAAATAATATTTTCACACTATCATAAAGAGCCCTCCACCGGCTTGTAAAAATCCCTCACTTTTAACCCATTTCTAACACCTCTAAAGCCCCTTGTCTCATCCAACTTCTTCCCAAATAAGCTCTCAAGATCCCTCACTTACTTCTAGAAGCCTTACCAAAGTTATAAGGCACTTTAAGAAACCATTTTGGTTCAAACCAAAGGGATTTTCCCAGTTTAACGGTAACATCTTCTCTTTAGTTCTTTAGTTTTATTTTGCTTTTCCAACCCCATAAAATATTTTTATTAATTTATTTTATAAAAACACCAGTATCCTTAATATAATATGTTCTTTTTATGTGAATTATTTGAACTTCACTTACACACACCTCCATCTAATGAGTAACGAACATACTGTTTCTGTGGACGGTAAACTAACACCTCACAAAACGATGATTGTTCAATATTCTGCTACCACTTGTGATGGTTTCCATTATGATGGCACTGTATTTATATATCATATATATATATTATTTATTTTTTATCTATGCTTCATTAATTTTTATTTACAAACATACCTTTATTCTTTCAAATATGTGTACATACGATAATTTCATTTGAAGATGTGTGGACTACCACCCCCTTAAGGTGATATGATTTGTTCATGAAATACATGGAACATAAAGAGTATGTCATCAATTAAATTATGTAACATATATATAATATGATATTATATATAATTTTAATATACCTATGTGTCATTATGTTTTAATTCCATTAAATATGAAAAATAAATGAAAGTAGAGTTCATTCGTACGTACGGCTTACCGCCTCCATGAATGGTGCATTTCATTTGTTATATCCAAATGTTATGTAATATTATAAATACATAGATATAATTGATACATATGATATATATGATATCTAAATCAAGAATATAATTATATAGATAATGGGATTTTTACTACATGAACAACTTGTAATTATAAGAAGTTTATTTTTGCATCAAGTACCAAATATCGACAAAACAACCATTATTAATATAAATGATTGAATAATGTTTTTAACAGGGTAATAAGTGATATAAAATTAATAATAAACTTGAAAAAGGTTATTAAGAAATTATAAATTATCTTTATCTTATTATTCAGGATATTAAATAATGAACGGGTCAAGTTACACACGAGGTAAGGGGTTTCTTATCTCACTTTTAATTCCATGATATTTCCATTGTTCGCCACTTATTTATTGCATGTGGTGTATGTACTACCCATGATTGTATTATTTGTGAAATATAATTTAATATATGGGTATTTACATCTTCATTTTATGATTCTTCCTTCATGTGGTGTATGTTTTGTAAGTTACCAAATCGGTAAGGGAACTTTTTAACCTAATTTCCATTCATTGGGTTAATATTATAATTCATAATTATGTCACGATATGATTATGTGTGGAATCACTGTTTATTTATTTATGTTTTAATTTCGACTCCCCTTTGTGTGGATATACTTTTGATACAAATAATCACTCCATTGATAAATTCTCAAGTCATCGATATGAACAAGATTAGAGTAATTTTAACTAAATTTCCATTCATTGAGATAAACATCCAAGTCATTGGTTTTGTCTTAAAAAGAACATGTGTGAATGTCTTCTAATTTATTTACACTAAATATTCAATCATATTGAGTGTATTTATATTTTTCACACATTATTACGTAATTTATTTATCCTTAATCTAAGGATACAATTTTTAAAAGGGATTTCATCTCAATTTACATTCCATTGAGACTTCATTGTTGTTATCCACCAATATACTCTTATATAGTGTATATACTATCCTTTGGCATATTATATCATTAATCCCTTTATTATTATGATATTATAAAGTTCTGATTAAAATTTATTCCTCAATTATTTGTATTTATGCATCTCTCATTTTGTGAAAAACTCTTTAACTAAAATATAGTTTTAGATGTTTTAAAGATTAATTATTCTAAATATTTATCCTTAATGTGAAAGTTTTAAAAATGTTTTTTAGGAATTAATTGTTTGGACATTAATGTTTTAAAATGATAATTCATTTAAAGTCATCAAAGTGTTAGGGGAACCATTGATTCCAAAATCTCTTTATTAAATTTTTTAAATGGTTTTGACAAAGCATTGATTATGTCATAATCTTGAAATAAAATATTGTGATTGGAATGTTGAAATATTATCTTTCTATTATTCTTGTGTTATGTGTTATGAATATGTTATGGTTATTGGGAATTGATTACATATACAGGTGGTTCTGTGATAAACCTAGGGTGAGTGAGCCCGAGATAGCTCTCCCATGCATTAGGTAACATCATGGAGGTAAACATTAATGCTTCCCTAGAGATTTATGGAATATACTGTGATGGGTATTCCAATGTAAGTCCCTACATAGTTGTGATAGCTACAATTTAAGTATGATACAGACGCCAGAAGTTACCTTTATGATTTATGAATTTTATATTTTATTCATAAATCTTATGATTTCACGAGGTATGTTATGATTGAATAGTATAGTTTCTTTGATTTGTATTTGTTGACGGGTTAATGTTTCCTTTCTTTATTTTATAACCCTTACAGAGCTTTTAATTCTCACCCCAGGTTTTGAAATGTTTTTCATAGGACTTAAATATGAATAGGGTCAAGGATGGAATTGATGAAAAGTCAAGCTATCTAAAACATGGATCTAGACATGTTTTTTTATGTTTTTTTATGAAAAATAAATGGATATTAAATAAAAGTGTATACTTCATAATTTTTTGAAATTTAATGTAATATATATGGCCTAATTCTCGAAAACTCTAATCCTGAAAAAAATCCTTAATGTGAATTCTTGACATAACATAAGATTATGTAATGTTTAAGGCCGAGTCCTTACATTTGGTGTCATAGGTCGGTTTAGATAACATTAGGTATTATGAGTTTTTGATAAACACATGGTTAGTCCCTATGTCTTTTACTTCAGTTAAATCTTTGTTTTATTAAATTTTCAGATCAAGGAAAGTCATTTAAAAATGGAAGGAAGAGGATTTGAAGTGGCATTTTTATCTCTTCCTGATGACATGCTTTCAATAATTATTGAAAATTCATGTTCTGATGATTGTGAAACTTTTTCTAGCATAAAACTCACATATAAGAATTTGTTTGAAATATAAAACACCTCCACTAATCCTCGATATCGTCGTGGATCATGGTTTGTATTTAATCAAATCCTATTTTTTCAATATTTTATATTTTCAAGAAAGGTAAATATTATCAATTCATCTTCAAATATTTTACCTTATCACAAATTTCTGTTTCATATTATGATTTTGAAAAATGTGCTGAAGAAGGAGGCCCTTTCATAAACAATCTATATTTTCTTTTACAATATAGTCTTTCAGCACATACTTATGGTATTTTAAAAAGACCATTAATTGAAAGTTTCAACTCAAATTTGGTCTGACAGATTTATAAAAATCATTTTTTATCAGATGTTTTAAAAATATATGTCATACATGATTATTTTACGAAAAAGTTTTTTACGAACACCAATATGGCCCAAGTTGTACAAGGTGTATTTGGATGAAGGAAGAAAATGATTATGAAGAATCTCTGAATCATTTTTGCAATGCATGGACCTTCTACCAACGTGAGAAAGATGATGATGAATCCATATGGACACCATGATCATGGTATGATATTCATTCTATTGGGAATAATTTTATTTTATCATATGGTGGTGAAAAAATGACAATATATAAGATGTTGAGGTTTTAATGTATTGGGATGAAAATGAAATGTATAATAAAACCTTTGAGGTTAAAATATGTTAGGGTTATTTTTTAGTTTTATAAAAAGAACAATCTGCATGATTGGTGACAACTCATCGCATCCAGAGGGCTGTAGGAATCAATCCCACAACCAAAGGGCAATAAGGAGGCATCGCCTACCACTGTCCTATGTGAAGTCCCTGGTTTGTGTTAATTATTCTTTTAGGTTAAATGATTTTAGGGATCAAGAATAAGTTGATTTTGGGAACATATGTTTTATCAAATGGATATCCTTAATATAAGAAAATTATTTGGTGATTATGTGATAGAGGTTATTTTAGAAGATGTTTGATCTTTTGGAAACATTATATTCCTAAGATAAATATAATACTATGGGATCTAATTTTTGGAGTAGTGGTTGAAATTTTATTTTTGAAGAATATATGTTTTTATTGTAGACATATGATTATTTGGTTTATTTATAGAAATGACTAACCTATCATGGAGAATATGTGATTAGGTGAATTACTTTTTACTGTGAAACTTTAAGAGTAACTGATGTTAATTGGAGATAAATGTTAAGATTTATCTTTGAAGACTATGTGATTAAATACTTATGAGATTTGGGTTTCAATATTAGTTTGAATTACTTTGAAGAATTTTATGGACAATTGTTTATTGTGTGGTCTTTCTTGAACATTGGGTATTTTTTGTAAAAATTTAGATATTAAGAGTAGTTTTTATTTTTTTTAAATGATTATCATTTTGGGGGATTATCTGATCTTGTAATAACCATTTTGGTTTTGGTTAATGTCTAAAGACATGAGAACAACATAGTTCATCATTTTTGGATAATTTGATTCTATAGAGGTTTATTATAGAACTTTCAATGTGAATAAGTCATCTTGAATACTCATCGTTTGGAGAAAAGTTGAGTTTATGGTTGAAATATAGTAAAGAATGAAAGTATGCATGAAAAGTAAGTATGTTTCCTTATGTTCTTATTCAATACCTTAAATAAGTTCGTAAAATTTATAAAAGTTACTTAAAACAAAAAAGTGTCATTAACTTTTCCTACTGGGGAATCAAAGACTGTTTAACCCATCATAATTTTGAGATTTTCTGGTGGTTAACTTTCTTTTAATCATGTTTTCTACCAATTCACATCAAACCGTAATGGTTTGTTTCTATTAGATATCCATGTTTTACTACATGGAATCCTAGTATGGGTTATCTCAAGTGACCTTCGTATTTATTTTTCTATCATTTAGTGTGATATTTTTATTGACTCTTTTTCTGATGCAAGACTTTGAATGATGATTCCAAGCCCAATTTTAAAATTATAAGGACGCAATTTCCACAAGGGGGAAGGACGTGATATCTTGAGCAAATAAAGAATATTACATTTTCATAATTATTAATATTTGTGAATTAGAGATTAATTTTTACTTTAAAGGTGTTTCTATGTTCGATGGCGTACCTGATACGCAACAACGGGATTCTTTGAAATCTTACGTTGCACAAGAGGCTAAGTCATACTAAAAAAAATAATATATTATTTTTATTTTAAATGGTTGTTCACGCCTAGCCATTGTAATGGCAGGAATGAATAGAAAAAACTACAATATAATTATACATGTTTGTTATTTTTTTTAAATTTATCCAATAAGTTTTAGAGGCTTAAAATGTTAATTAATCTAATTTCAAGCATAAATACTCTAATATTCTTTAAAAGGTCGATCTACTATCTTTTAATGGAGAAATATCTTTAAATCTAATTTTGGTCACTTTTATATGTTCTATTTGAAAAAATAAAATTATTATTTAGAATCGGGACATCAAAATTTACTTTGGGTAATTTTTTTGGTAATTTTCTGATAAATTACATTTTTAATGAATAGTGAAAAATACTGTATTTTAATTCCAAATTGCCTTTTAATATAATTTATTTATATGGATATATTGTCTTCTTAATTAGTTTTAAGGTTTAATTAGATTATATTATTACCATTTTATCCAATTTTGGTCATTGGAAGTCATTTCACTTTGAAACTGGACATAAACAATGGTCAATCATTTGACAGTTATTATTTCTTAAAAACACGCTTTTTTCTTTCGAAAACAGAAATTAATTTTAAATTAATTTGTAAAACTTATATGTTTTGAATTTGGTAAAATGAACATCATTTTTGAATACAGAATATCAAATATATATTAGGTATAATTTTTGGTATTTTTCTGAAAAACATCAATTTTTAATGAATAGTGAAACCACGAAGTTGTAGTAAAAACAGATTTTTTCATTTAAATGAAATTTTACCACTTTTGTGAATTGAATTTAGAAAATCCTACATACAAGGTTGTTATTAATAAGATAAATGTGGTTCAATAAGATAAAAATAATTTCAGGTGAATAATAACTTTTGACTTTTATTTGCTGCGGCTAAAGGTAAATAAGGTAATTCAAGGTAAAAAGAATATCATAATAATAGAAAATTAACTTAACACTTGTCATGACATCATTAATAAATGATTTAAATAAATAATATTACAAAGATCAAAACAATATTCAAAACCTATCCAATTAATATTGGATGATTTTATTTCAAACATGAGTCATCTTATTATCGACTTTAATGTGTATTGGACCTTTCGAAATCGAAATTAATTATACAATAAAATAAAATTTTCACACATTCCTAAAGATCCCCTCCTCCCCTTATAAAAAGCCCTCACTTCTAACCCATTACTCACACCTCTAATACCCATTGACTCGTCCAGCCTCTACCCAAATAAGATCTCATGATCCCACTCTTCCTCCTAGAAGCATTGCCTTAGGCATAAGGCACTTCAAGAAACCATTTTGGTTCAAACTAAAGGGAGTTACCAGATTTAATTGTAACATCTTCTCTTATGTACTTGTGTAATATTTAAATTCTACAACCACCTAAACTCTTTTTATTCATTTATTTTATAACAACACCAATATACTCAATATACTAGGTTGTTGTTATGATAAGGATTCAAACTGAACTAACAAACACCTCCATCTAATGGATAAAGAAAATACTGTTTCTGTGGACGACAAAATAACGCCACACGAAATGATGATTGTTCAATATTCTCCTACCACCTCTTATGGTGGCCATTATGATGTAACTGTATTTATATATGATATATATTATTTTTTTCTATGATTCTGAAATTTTTAATTAAAAACATACCATTATGATTTCCTATATGTGTACATACATTAATTTAATTTGAGGAAGTGCAGACTACCGCCCCCTCAAGGTGATATGATTCGTTCATGACATACATGGAACGTCTAAAGGATGGAGTTAATTAAATTATGTAACATATATACCATATGATATTATACTATAATCATATTATACCTATATATCATTATGATTTCATTCCATTTAATATGAAATAGAAATGAATGTAGCATTCATGCGTACGTACGACTTACCGTCTCCATGAATGGTGCATTTCATATCTAATCTCCAAATGTTATGTAAGATTATAAATACATACATATAATGGATATATATGATATCTAAATCATGAATATCATTTTGGAGATAATGGAATTTTGACCACATGAAGAACTTGTAATTATAAAAAGTATATTATTGACTCAAGTGCAAAATATCTACAAAAAGACCATTATTAACTTAAATGATTTCATAATGTTTATAACATGGTAATAAGTGATATAAATGGAATAATAAACATTAAAAAAGTTCTTAATAATGTATAAATTAACATTATATTATAATTCCGGATATTAAATAATGAACGGGTCAAGTCGGACACGAGGTAAGGGGTTGCTTATCTCACTTTTAATTCTATGAGATTTCCATTTTTCACCACATTTTTATTTCATGTGGTGTATGTAATGCCAATGATTATATTATTTGTGAAATATAAATTAATATATGAGTATTTACATATTCATTGTATGATTATTCATTCATGTGGTCTATGTTTCATAAGTTACCAAATCGGTAAGGTAACTTTTTAACCCAATTTCCATTCCTTGGGATAATATTCTAATTCATAATTATGTCATGCTATGATTATGTGTTGAATCACTTATTATTTATTTATGTTTTAATTTTCCACTCCCATTTTTTTGGATATACATAGGATACACATTATCTCTCCATTAATAAACTCTCAAGTCATTGATATGAACATGATAAGAGTAATTTTAACTCAATGTCCATTCATTGATTTAAACATCCAAGTCATTGGTTTTTTCTAAAAATGAACATGTGCGAATCTACCCTGATTAATTTACACTGAATATCCAATCATATTGAGGATATTTATATTTGTCACGCATTACAATATAATTTATTTATCCTTAATATAACGATGCAATTTTTATAAGGTATTTCGTCTCAATATACATTTCATTAAGACATCATTGTTGTTATGCACCAATTCACTCTTATATAGAGTATATATTGTCCTTTGAAATATTATACCATGAATATCTTTATTCTAATGATATTATAATGTTATGATTAAATTTTATTCTTCAATTATTTGTATTCAAGCATCATTCATTTTGTTAAAAACTCTTTAACTAAAATATCATTTTAATTGTTTTTAAGACTTTTTCTTTTAAATATTTCTCATTAATAACCATGTTTTCAAAATCTGTTTTAGGATATATTTATATGTACATTAATTTTTTCAAATGATAAATATTTTAAAATATTCAAAGTGGTATGAGACACATTGATTCAAAAATCTCTTTATTAAATGTTTCAAATTGTTTTTAAAATGGTTTTGACCAAGAATTGATTATGTCAATATCTTGAAATTATATATTGTGATTGGAATGTGGAAATATTATATATTTTTTATTCTTGTGTTATGTGTTATGAATATGTTATGATTATTGGGCATGTTTTACATATACTGGTGGTTCCGTGATAAACCTAGTGTGGGTGAGCCTGAGATAGCTCTCCAATACATTGGGTAACGTGATGGAGGTAAACGTTAACGATTCTCCGAAGTGATTATGGATATATACTATTATGGGTATTACAACATTTCTCCCTACGTAGTTGCCATAAATACAATGTAAGTATGAAACAGATGCCACAAGTTACCTTTATGATTTATGATTTCTATGTGTTATTCATAAATCTTATGATTTAATGAGGTATGTTATGATTGAAAAGTATATATTAATTTATTTGTATTTATTAATGGGTTAATGTTTCCTTTATTTTTTTTATAACCCTTACTGAGCGTTTTATGCTCACCCCATGTTTTGAATTTTTTTTCACATGACATAAAGATGAATAGGGTCAAGGACAGAATTGAGGAAAAGTCATGTTGTCTAAATCATGGAACTAAACGTATTCTTTTAGTATTTATTTTAGGAAAAATAAATGGATACTAAGTAGAAGTTTCTACTATGTAATTTTTTGAAATGTAATGTAATAAATATGGCCTAATTCTCTAAAACTCTAAACTTAAAAGATCCTCAATGTGAATTCCTGACATAACTCATGATCATGTAATGATTAAGGCGGAGTCATTACAAATATAACATGGATCATAAGCATAATCCATGTAATAAAACAATTTCCTTTCAAAATACCTGAACCATAAGAGTGAAAATCAATAGAAATAAATCATTTTCTAGAAGTTCATGTCATATAAAGGTGAAACCATAATATTTATAGACACCATTTAGTATGTCAAAGTTAGTATCCAAGGATATAAAATAATAATGGATCATTAATTAACACATGTTTCCCATTTCATATGGATCAGGTGTCATCACTTGTTTCCCATAGTGGATGAATCCCATCGGCCAATTTCCCATAATGGATCAATCACATCAGCATGTTTCCTATAGTTATCTCACGAGGTATAATACTTTTCCCAATAAATTAGGGGGATAAATAGGTCCCACAAGTCACATAATTAAAATAATACATATTTGTATCATAATATCAAAAATTATTCATTATGATATAACCCATGAAAAAGAGGCTTTCAAAAAAATTCCGTCATAGAATAACTCATAGAAAGGGAATGGGTCTCATAGTCATCTCATCAATTCATAATAACCATAGTACACCCAAATAAAGAATAATTATAATAGCATTGGATCATATCTCTAAGGAAATATAGTAAGTACCAAATCTTGTTATTGTTTATGAATTGAAATTCTATAAAAGGCCATTAAGACATTCTTGAGAAAAATATCCTTTTCATTTGAAATCACTTCTTTAAAATATAAAGAATTTCCAAATATTAAGGAAATATTTTTATTTTAAAATAAAAATGAAAAGTTATAATGGAATCATCAAATAATTGATAGTTCATGAGGGTGGAAAATTCTAGTCATGTCGTACATGTTAAAACAAAGATTCCTTGCATATTTTTGGTAAAAATTACAAACTACCTTGTTTATAAAATGATAAAGAAGATTACTTTAATTAATTTTATAAAAATTAAATCATGCATAGAAATGAATTTAAAACACCTTTATATAATATTAAATAATTATTTATAATATTTTTAGGAAAAAATTTAAATCGAATAAAAAGTGTTTTCGATCGAAGAGAGAAATAAATTCATTTTATCATTAAAAACATATTCATGAAATATTGAGTATGTAAAGAGTGGGATATAAAATTAAAACATTTATTCTATAAAAATAATCATAGGAGAAGAAAATAAATTATTTTATTTGGAGGTATATCATAATATCTCATCATTTTGAGCATATCATAAACATTCTCGATAATCTTTGAGATTGTAACATTATACCTTTACTAAATTGGTATGTTTTGAATTGTAATTCCCATGAAATAAATAAAATTAGATGGATCTTTATAACCCATAATTATCATGATAAGGATTATAAAATATAGTTATGGGTAGTATATACAACACACAAAAGAAAGTAGTGGTGTATATGGCATGTGTCCCACAAAAATAAAAGTGAGACAAAAATCCCTTACCATATATCTTGAATTCCTTCATACACATTTGAACATGCTATATAATAAATATATGTTTATTATAAAAAAATTATATAACCATAAAAATATTTATCATATGATTTATAATTTACTTTGGACCTCTTATTTCCTGTTTATTAACAATTTCTTGTTAAAATCACACTTTGGGCAACAACTGCGTTATTTTACATGTATGTTTTGGTTTGGTATTTTTGGTCCTTTCATTCTGATCATGGTAAAATAATATAAATAATTAAAAAAAATGATATAAATATCATATATAATTGTTATATATATTTATATTAATCTATTAATGTTTTGTATAGAAAATTAATTATACCATTCATAGAGATGGTAAGCCATTCTTACACATGAACGTTCTTTCTATTTTCTCAGCAGATGAAGTGAAAGTTAACTAAATAATATATTAAAATTAATGAATTATATTTATTTAATATATATCACATATTTTCATTATACCTTACCTTATTACCTTCCATCTAAAGCATAAGTGAAGAATGAATAAAATCACTTCGCAAGGCGGTAGCTCACCGTACACACAAGTGGCGTTATCGTATTCCCATAGAATGGGATGTAAGATGTTTTATGTGATATTATAATTAAATAAGAATAATTATTTTATAAATATAATATAAATATGTTAAATCCATCATTATATCTATATGTGAGAGGTGGTGAAGGAAAATTAATTACATCAATTTGGTAGGTGGTAGCCCCCCATACATAAGATCAATTGTTTAGTTTCCCACTTGATAGGAGTAGATATATAATTAGGTCATTAAATTAATATAATAACATATTATTTTATTATAGATATTTATTTTATTATTTCATCATGGTTAAAAATATTTTAAAGAGTTATAGAAGAAATAAAATTAAAATTCATCGTTATGGACTATACCACATGTTTAGAGAACCCCTTTTAGGTTTATAACTAAATCCTTCGTATGAAGGTTTAATGATAAAAAAATACATATAGGAATTTTATATGGAATTAAGTGATGTATTTGGGTAATTATTGGACAAAAAATGATTTGTAAGTGTGAATATGAGAGGATACGAGTGACCTTTTATAAGTGGGGGATATGATACATATGGAATTTTTTAAATGAAAAAAGGTGTACCCATGTTTTAAAAATTCCAAAAGGATCCAAAATGGATTATTATCAAACAATAGATAATATAAGGTCTAATTATTACTAAAAATTGGATGATTTTGAAGTTTATATTTCATTTTACTCTTTATCCTTTTATTTTAATCCCCTAGTAATCTTGTTTTAACCTTAACCACGACAACTAATTTCTACTATTTTTTCTATTCCTTTTGAAAAAATCATAATTTGAATATATTATATAATATTAAATAATATAATCTAAAATATTTAGTCCATTTTAAAATTTTAATTTAGAGACTTTTAAAATTTAAATTAAAAAATAAACATGTAACCACAATGAAAAATGGATTTCCAAAAAAAATCCATAAGTATTGAAACTTTTAATATCAAAATTCAACATAAAATTGAATAAAATGCCCTAAATTTTATTAGTAGATATATAATTATATTAATTTTACTTTTATAACTTTCTAAAAATAAAATGGATCTTGTGAATTATTTAAAAGAAGGATATTTTTTAATTAAAATCAGTATTTTTTACTATTCATCGAAAAATTAATCTTTTTAGAAAATTCTAAAAAAAATCAATCAAATATAATGTTTTCATATAGACTTCGAAAATGAAGCTTATTTTTTCAAATAATTTTTCTAAAAGGATCAAAAATTACTTTTTTTTGTCACAAAATACAATCAATACATTTATAAGAAAATAGTATTTTCGAAACATATAATGACTTTACTAAAAATTAATTATTTTTTGTAAATATAATTTATTTATAAAAAAAATTATACGTAATATTTAAATTTATTTATTACTACTTATACCTCCATTTATAATAGCTATTTCATAATTATCATGTTTAAATAAAAAATATTAATACTATATCGTGATTCGTTAATAGTGGTGTTGCATTTAATGAAAGTTATCAAATGAATTAAATTTATTAAAAATAAAATTTCATAAATATTGGGGAGTTACACACCCCATCCTCATTAACCAATTTCGAAACTCCCCTTTAAAGATCTCCCCAATTCCCCATCATGTTCTCTTCACCTCTTTTAGAGATCAGTAATGATTTTTTTCATCACTATCAAGTATATATCTATGTAATACATTTTTTATTTATCATGTCTATTTATCATATATTTTATCTGATTCACTTGATTCAATTGATTATAAAAATATATTTCCCATTATTCTAGGTGAAATCTATAACAATGCTTGGATTATTTCTTGTTTAGGTCAGAGAAGTTATAAGAGGTTGTATTCTAGTCCCTTTCTCACTATTTTTATGATATTCTATTATAGAAAAATTTATATTGGGTTTTATGTTTCTCTAAAATCTCGTGATTCTCATTTATACCCCTTGCCTCATTCACCTGGTATGGTCTTAGGCTCTGATATTGCATAAAAATCTACATTCCTTCCAAGGATATTCATGTTCCCTAACTGCATTTTTGCATGGTTTACAAAGATAGGTGATATTATTACCCTAACACATTTTTTTTGAGATTCTAAGATTGACCCGAAGTGAGAAAAATATGTATGTATCCTTCAGGTATAAAGAGTTATCTATTAAATTTTTTTATTTATCTATCTACAATATATATATTTTCCAGGAAATATTTTATTGGAGATTTTTCATGAAACTATTTTTCTATATATTCATGTTAATATATATATTTTAATAAATCAAACACTAAGGGTATTCATTAATCGTATAAAACGTTGAATTGATGACTAATTTTGTTATATTGGCACCCCAAATGTAAATTTTAGTGGATATGCTATTTTGTATTATGTTTTCAGGTACCAATAGATTGTAGTATATGTTCTAACTATCTATTCTTACACCACTATATATATGTGAGTATGAGTCCTATTTATATTAGTGTGTGAGCTATAGACTGGTGTTTAGGGTTGGCACATAGTTCTTTATACTAGGGACTCAAGTCAATTTTCTATTTAATTCAACATCGAATGTGTATTTTTTCATATGATATACAACTAATTCTTATATTACATTTTTTCCATACTTATAAATATATATATTTAGTGGGAAATTTCTCTCTAACCCTACTTGGAGACCCAGGTAGGAATTATCTAGACACTAATGATTGGGGAGAGCTCTTGATGTAATGTGAATGCTTAGTGTGAGGACTATTTGGGTTATTTGGGTCAAATTCATTATAATATAAATCACAATAGAAACTATTTACAGTATGATCACACCATGAAAATGTAAAAATTGGTAAAGTATGGATCAGTTTGAGGGGAAAACTTATAAATAAATAAAAATAACAAATAAATATAGAATAAATGGATTTAAATACATATCATATTCCACTTCTATAAACAAATATTATATATATGGTATCTCAATGAAGATGAGAGATAAAAAAACCCTTATGACCCATGTAATTACTATGTTATAAATTAATGATCAATTGAAGAGAGATAAGTATGAGGAAATGTAAATCATAAAATTTTAATGTAATATAGAATAATATAAATTAATATGATAGTATATACACTATCAAGAATAATATGGGTAAGTATTTTTATATAAATCTCAATAAAGTGAGACTCTGATAAGAAATGATGTTTTTATAACTCTTGATTTTCTTGAACATGCATTAGCTCCCTTCATGGAAAATTTTCGATCTTCACATAGACACTATATTTTATCTGAATTATGTGTTTCCTATTTTAATTTTAAAAGAAATAAATCAAGAGATAATGTTATGGGGGATGGATTATAGTATAGTTTGTTGAGAAAACAAAATACTAGGTGTGGCCTATAATAGGTGATGGTCGAGTCCATTTATAAATCTGTCTAAGATGCATTTTTTCAAATACATATTCATTAATAATTAATGAAAATTATTTTTTATGGATTTTGGTTCATTAATAGAGAAATAAGAAAATTTTATATATTTCTCATCTAAAAAAGATCATGATATTCTTTCCTAATTTATATATTTTTTATAATATTTTCTGTTACATTTATCTTAATTTTTCATATTTACAAGTATATTCTCACCGTAGACTACAATAATATATTATTTAAAAATGAATATTATACATCATATATAATTTATATTTCTTGATTCCATACATTAAATCTAATTTATTAAATACAAGCTCAAAATATGTTAAATTTTATATTAAAATAAAAATGTAATGGAGAATAAATTTTTTGAATAAATATTTTTACTGTTTAGATATATGATTATAAATTTATTTATTATCATTACTTAAATATTTTATAGATTTTTTTATTTGTAAATATAATTAATATTATAATAATTATTATTATAATAAAATACATTTAAAAATATTCTTTTATAGGACTAATAATAAAAGTTAGGGAAACCATAACTTCTACTAACATAAAACCTCAATAGATTTGGTTAAGTTATAAGTTGATATTTTAAATAGTGATATTTTGGGGGGTATTGATTCGAATAACATGGTTCTAATAGTGATCACTACCAATATGAACTTCTCCAATAAAATATTCCATCGAAATTAAACTTATTGAAGTTTGGATTAGGCTTGGTCAATGGCCAACCCATGTGACTCAATCTTCTTCCCAAGCTAGATGAAATATACTCATATGTAAGTCATTTATGATCTGATTCCATTAATTATTACTTTGTGGAAAAAATTTAGAATTATTTATCCTTTATATATTCACTCTAGTATCTAATAAATTATAATTATCACATTTCAGGATTACTTTATTTTAGTATATAATAAACCCTAACAAAAAACATAAAAAAATTCATTTTTACATCCATCACTTTTACCCAAATATTATATATATATATATAATAAGTTCCTATGTAAAATATCTATATATATCCAATGTCTATTTATAAAAAATGAGCATATATATATCGATTCATAATAAAATAATTATATTAACTTAGCCGCTCAATCAATCACTTCATTCTTCAAATATCTATCATATTTATAATATGATTTATTTTTTGTAACAATATACTATATGGTTTGATATGTAAGAACTATATTCTTCTTATGAGGTACTGTTCTTCATTTTTATTTTCCTTTCTGTTGTTTTTGAGAAAAGAAGGAAATTTTGAAAACAATGATATATTTTAGTAGAACATGTTGTGTACTCCTATGTACATGCCCTATAATGGCCACGTAAGATGGGATGTCATGATGTGTGAGGTTTTTGGCCTAGAAGAGAAGAAAAATACACTACACGATGTGTGCTTCTAAGTACACGCGGTGTAGTCATGTCGTCATGGACAGTGTGGGACAGTTAAAGTAAGTCGATGAAGTTATGAAGAGTAAATTGAGATACATGCCATGTATATGAACTTACACGTTGTGTACTCATAATTTTCGGCTTAAAATGGGAAGTATCCTCATTTTCTCTTCTTCTAAATAGAACAACCATCAGGTGAAAAACCAGAACCCATGGGGGAAAATACTTCTCCCATTTCATCATCCAGAACCTGATTTGAGTGTTTTCGGTCTCATAGGATTCCTCTGGGTAAGAGATTTCTTCTCCTTGAGCCGTTCATGATGATTTTAGTTCTTGAGGATGTTATTCAAGGTTTATTGAATTATCTTCTTTCATAGATTTACACTTTTATAGGCTGATTCAAGGTCCAACATCGAGTTATATCGATCATGAAACATTGAGGTAGGTGGTCTTATGCCTCTTGTTAATCGTTGATATGTTTATATATGCCATTGTGCCACGCACCCATGTTTAGGTTGTTTCCTTGAAAGGAAAATCACTCCATATTATTATCAAATGTTTTTTTGATAATGAACTCAATGAATTGAATCTTGTTTAGAATCTTTTATTGGTTAAGGGCCACCCCATGAGTGTGTTTCCCTTAGTTTTGGGATTGGTCGTTTCATCCAAGGTATCCTATGAGCATGTTTTCATTTTTTCCTTTTTGGGTTGTTTAAAATGAACTTGGTTATTGTCTGAAATTGCAATTGTTTAAGAATTGTGAGTATTTGATTATGGATATGAGTTTGTCTTTTCCCTTTTTTTTATGTACTATTTTTTCATGTTAAGTAGGCTGGAATGTAATATTAAATTTTAATGGATTAAGGGTAGATAGAATTGGGTGACACATGGGTTCATCATAGAATGCTATGAAGGGACTCGCTTGACTATTGTATCATGAACCTTGGGTGATACATGGGTTAATTTTATAACACCATGGACAGACTCGAGAAGTATTTCTTTATATGTCATTAGTGACACTTGGTATCCCTATTAGGAACTACAAGGATAAAACAAACTAGCATAAAATTATACGTAAATTGATAGCTTGTAAACCCCTAGTAGGACCACTCAGGACTAACTCATTTGAACATATACCAACATCGAGAATGATAATCAAGATCCCAAGTTGGACTACTAAGAACAGACTCATAGGATACTTGTTGAATTAAACCTGTAGTTATACTTTAATTACAACTTAGGAATCTCAAGAACAGACTCAGGTTATACTTAAATGATAAAATGGATGGAATTTTGACATTTCTACCAAGCCAAAGCAGATGTTTGAGTTCCTACTTTACATACTTTTTAGGAGGACTTCTGAGACTTATTTTTTTCATACTTTTCTATGCGGAATATCAAGTTTAGGATACGTTCTGAGAATTAAATACTTTAATTAAATGAACTACTAATCAAAATAGTAAAAAATATAAATGAATACCAGTATTAGTAGGAGTTTTTACCTTTGAGTGCATACTACTTTACTGCATTTCTTTACTATAAAAAACTACTACATATTTTCACTAACAGATTGCCACAGGTCATTGGTGGTTTCCTACTGGGATTCATTTCTCACACCCTGTTTGGGTCATTCTTTTGGGTCCAAAAAGACTACATTGCATCAGGTGTCTATAAGGGAAAGGATCCCTATACATGTACTTGATTTATTCCTAGGATTAGGAGAGCATGGGATCAAACAAAGGCTTGCGATTATATTGAGTTTCATTTTGGTTTACCATACTTTGGTATTGTATTGTACTATATTGCAGTATATTTTGTTTTGGTTGTTTTCTTAGAACATGTAACATGCTGCATTTTCATTTGTATGGTTGATACTTGGATATTTATTTATCAGTTTTCTTCTATTTAGTTTCAGTTGAATGTTGTTTATTGCTTCCTCTATTTGTTACTATTTACTCCGTTGTATTACAATCTGCTAATGAGGGCATAGTTTCCCCACTATCACACCCTAGGACCTCACTGCTAGTCTACAGCCTCTGGCGTTTGGGGAAATGCCTAATTTCCTCAAATTGACTTTTGTTTTTGGATTTTGATATATTATGGATGATTCAATTTTACTATAGGGTGACACACTTGATTCCTTACATTAATATTGATGCAATTATGGATTTTATTTTACTTGCAACATGATGAGATGAGGGTATGCCACCTCATGCATCATATAGGAAATTGTTAGAATCACATGCCATGCATTATACCATGCCATCTAGGAAGCTTTAGTTATCTCATGTTGTTGTGATTGAGGATGTGATAGTTATGGCTACTATTGTGATATATTTTTTGGTACGTTCTACGGTTTGGATTAAAAGGACACCAAACATTGGTTCTTAAGGAGTATGGGCCATCTTGGACTAGAATTTGGTAGATCATGATTCAACATTTATATATAATTTTATTATGTTATGTTCTACTCGGGTGAAAAACCTTGATTCGTGGGGAGTGTGGGCCATCAAGGATTGTAATTTTGCATCCCGCTAGTTTGATTTATGAAGAATAGGTATTTTCTAGGCAATTTGGAGTTTCTGTCCTGAAAACCCCAGTATACACGACTTGTATTCTAGCCTAACATGTCGTGTGTTCTTCTTATTTGGGAAAGAATGTGTTCTAACTTTTACGAAGAACTTTTTGTGTACCATTTGTACACGCCATATAGTCCTTGATCATGTATCCTATCATGCGAGGAGGTAATACAGGTTTTCATTCCTTGAGTAGGACATTATGTGTAATGTGAATACACACCATGTAGTCCATGATCGTGTAACCTGTCGTGTGAGGAGATAACATGGTTTTTCAATACTTAGGTAGGACACATCGTGTAATGTGAGTACATGTAGTGAAGAAGTTGACCATGTATCCACTAACGTGACTAATGACATAGGTGGATGAAAACATTGTTTTACACGCCATGTCGAGGGTGAACACGCCATTTATTCTTACACTGATAAAACCGTGTAGTTTAACCTATGTAGAAGTACCTGGGAAGGAAGTAAAAATTTAATTACACAACATATCTTAGGAGGAACATGTCATGTGTGTGGTGTGTTACATGACCATGTGGGGAAGAGGTACACACCCATGTGAAGGCCTATTAGAACATTTCTTGTATGGGGTTATACATGATGTGTACCCCTATTTTGGAAAAAAGTGAATGATTTCCTCTACTTGTTCCATTTTTTCACTTCTTAGATATAGTTTTCTTCATAAAACCAGTCCTGAGGTGTATGTTCTGAACATTACGGAGAAATTACACCACAATAACCTAGAGAAGTGTTTTAGGAGAGTGGTAGTGAGAATACACCAAAGGTGGTGGGCCATGGGCTGCCGATGGATCCTCTAGTTGTGCTAGTTGCAGCACTAACTGTTATACCATATGTGGGTGCAGACGCACAGTTCCGAGAAGGTTTTGGGAGGTTTATGAAAACCATCCAAGGAGCAATGAATGCTTCCACATCTATGGAAGAGCTGACACCTATATTCTTGTAGCATCATCTATCTATCTTTTCAATATATGGTGAACCACAGGCTACAGAATCATAGATGGAATCAGTGTTGACTATCATCAATCATCTGGGGGCACCTCTTAAGAGGAGGGTCAATATCCTAATGTACATGCTACGTGATTCTACCAAGAGATGGTGGGATTTTATCACTCAGGTATGGCGTCATCAGGATATGACATGGAAAGACTTTTATATGGCCTTGTATGATTATTATTTTCCCCGGACACTGAGGTTTGAATGAGCCCGAGAGTTCATGCACCTAGAGTAGGGAACACTTTCAGTTATGGATTATTCTACCTGATTTCCTAATCTTCAGCAATTCACACCTATTTTGAGGGTGATGACACATCGAAAGATAGATGATTTAAGGATGGTCTTCGGTACAACATCTGATCACAGGTGACTGTTTTCAGGCTGCCTTATATTTCAATTTTTCTGAATAAGGTGTTAATTATTGAGTTCAACCTAGGAGAATTTGGGGGTGCGATCCATGGTGGTATGGCACCGAGATCTGGTACTGTTTCCACAAAAAGAAGAAGTGCATTAAGGAGTTTTCTTGCTGGGATATAAGCAATCCTAAATTTTTTATGTTATCCTGGTAAGGTGCTACCAATGTGGTAAGTTGGGACATATGAGGTGGAAGTGTCCGAAGAACCTAGTTTAATGTTTCGCTTGCAGCAAGATGGTCCATCTCTAACATTTTGAATGATTTTTCCACTAGGTTCTAGTAAAAGATATTCCATACAGACTCTACGTACAATAGAAGGGTCAGTAGCATCTCACCAATATAGAAACTAGAATACATTAGGGCATGTAGCCCAAGGCTGTGGGCGTGGCCATGTTAGCTAGACCCTAGGATCTTAGGGATAGTAGAGTGGGTTAGCTTAGGGTAGCCATGCTATGTCACCGGGTCACGGTACAAGATAGACATATGCAGTGCAATTGACCCTATAGGAGTAGGATCTGGGACCTTCTACTATATGAGGTACTATTCTAGTCGCCTCTGTTTAATCTTCTTGCAGTTCTTGATATGTTGCAACACATAGTTTTATATTTGTTTTCGATGTGGAATTCCTTGGATTTTGTGTTTATACTACTTATGATGTTATGACGCTTGACACTCTATTAGGGATTAGAAAAATTGATGTGAGTCTATGCAAGGAGTTCCCCCATAAGATTGGTGGGTGTCACTTCCTATGGAACCTCTATGTCATGGAGATTATGGTATTTGATGTCATTCTTGGAATGGACTATTCTATGTCTTTTCATGACTTTGTTAACTTCTATCACTGAAGTGTGAGTTTTACTTCACAAGAGGGTGAGTCTTTTACATACAATGGAAAATGGGATTTCCAGGAGAGCTGAGCAAGACATGAGCATTGTGGGTTGGGCAGGATGACAAACCAGATTGTGAATTTATATTTGGATGATCATGGAACATGACTAGAAGATTTTCCTCTAGTGTTTGATCATTTAAAGGAAGTTTTCATAGATTTATTCTATTTCTTACCTCTAGTTTGAGAGGTGGATTTAAATATCGAGATTGTGCTAGTAGTTACATTGATATCCATTCTTTTTTATTGGATGCCAAGGAGGGAGTTGCAAGAGCTCAAGAGGAAGTTGGACGATATAGAAGCTTAGGGTTTTATCTGACCCAGTAATTCACCTAGGGGTTCACCGGTCCTTTTTGAAATGAAAGTGAATGGTACTCTTCAGCTATGCATGGACTATCAGAAACTGAACTAGTTGTTGGTTAAAAATAGATATCCCTTACCAAGGATTGATGACCTGTTTGATCTTCTTTGAGGATCTTGAGTGTTCTCAAAGATTTATATGATGTCCAGATATCCCCAGGTATGTTTTTGATCAGTAGACATACTTCATACAACTTTTTTATCAGTTATGGTCTCTATGAGTACTTGGTTATGTTGTTTGGTCTCATGGATGTGCCAACAATTTTCATGGAAATGATAAACTAAGTGTTCCATCCTTACCTTGATTCCTTTGTGGTGGTTTCATGGATGATATGTTGGTGTATTCTCACAATCGACATGACCATGAAAAACATCTTGAAATCGTTTTGAATACATTTAGGGAGAATCATTTATATGCTAATCTTGAAAAATGACACTTCTAGAGGGATTATATTCACTTCATGGGTCACTTCATCAGAGACTACAGTATCAGTGGACCCAGAGAAGGTGAGAGTAGTAGCTACCTAGGAGAATCCCAAGAACGTTTTTGAGGTGCAGAGTTTCTTGGGGATAGATTGTTACTACATGAGTTTTATTCAGGACTTCTCACGCTTAGCTACGCGGATGACGAGATTGGAAAAGAAAGGTGTTAAGTTTGAATGGTCAGATTCTAGTAACACATACTTTCAGGAGATGAAGGGACATTTGAAATTAATGCCGATACTAATATTGTCAATGTCAGGAAAGAGTTATACTATGTACTCTGATGCATCAGGTATCGGGCCGGGAGTAGAGTTTATGCAGGGTGATCGAGTAGTTGCATATGGATATTCACAACTGAGACCCCATGAGAGAAATTACCTTATGCATGACCTCTAGTTGGCCGAAGTTGTTCATGCATTGTGCTGTTGGAGAAATTATTTAGTGGGAGAGCACATTGTGGTGTACACGGACCACAAAATCCTCGAAAACATATTCACTCAGTGTGATTTGAATCTGAGACAGTGACGATGGGTGGAATACTTTCAATCATTTGACTTTGATCTTGCCTATACTTCTGGAAAAGAATTGCAATGGATGATGCACTGACCAAGAGAACATAGACATAGGTAGTGCAGGAGTCCAATGGTCAGTGTAAGCTCATGTCCTTGTTCTTTGAGATGCATTTAGATATGAACAATAGTTAGGGATAGTCAAAGATTTCATCTTTGGTTGTTACCTCTACCCTTCTAAAAAGAGTGAGGGTGAGGAAGCTATCAGATTCCAAAGGCCTAGCTCTATGGGAGAGTGTGGCTGGTGAGAACCCTCCTCATAGTTGGACAATAGGCAATGATGAAGTTCTACATGTCCATGGACGTGTGTGGGTTCCATTGAATATGATCAAGGAGCTGATGTAGGAGTTTCATACTTCAGGTTGGGAGGTTCATCCCAAAGTCACCTAGATGTACCATGAATTGCATCATCAGTACATGTAGCTGGGTATGAAGCAAGAAGTATTCTGTTTTGTTACAAGGTGTTCAACCTGTTAGCAGGTGAAGGAGGAACACCAGCAGCCAGAAGGACTTTTACAATAGCTTCCCATTCTTTAGTGGAAGTGTGATGATGTCGAGATATATTTTGTAATGGGGCTACCAGGGTTACCTAGAGTTGATGATGCTATGTGGGTTGTAATTCAAAGTCTTACGAAGGTCTCCCACTTCTTCATGATCAAGGAGACCTTTGGTGTGGATGATCTTGGAATGCTGTATATCCAAGAGTTGGTACAACTTCAATGGGTTCCTTGTTCTATCATTTCAGATTGGGATTCCCGCTTTACGTCTCATTTCTGGATGAGTTTTCAGAGGGAAATGGGTAAACAGCTACTTCTGACCACAACTTACCACACTCAGATAAATGGTCAGTTAGATCATACGATTCTGGTGCTAGGGAATGTGTTGTGTTCATGTATCCAAGACTTTGGGGGATCATGGGAGAAACACATACCCCTGGTTGAGTTTTCCTATAAAAATAGCTTCTAGAATACTATTCAGACGGAACCATATGAGGCTTTATATGGGAGTCCATGTTTATCACCCCTATGTTGGTTGGTGGTAGGAGATGTAGCTATGTTGGGACCTTGTCTTGTCTAGAATACTACTGAGAAAGTCCACTTAATATAGAAGTGGATAAATACTGCACAGTCTCATCATAAATCTTACACTAATCGTCATAGAAGAAATTTGGAGTTTGAGGTTGGGGATTGAGTTTTCATATGTGTTATACTGAGGTTGGGACACAAGAGGATCAAGAGATTTGGTAAATTTTCACTGAGATATGTCGGACCATTTGAGATTGTAGAGAGACTCAGGTCGGTTTCCTATCGGTTACAATTACCTCAGAGGTACCAGGACATGCATGACGTCTTCCATGAATCTTATCTATGCCGCTATCATTTTGAAAGGTCTCGCATTTTTCATCCTGAGGAGGTTGAACTTTAGGTTGATGCATATTTTTAGGAGAATCCAATTCATATAGTTGACAGGATCATGAAGGTTCTCCAAGGCCAGTCAGTTTCTATCATATGGGTGCTATGAAATCACATCCAAGTAAAGGAAGAGACTTGGGAAAGGGAGGCAGAAATATATGCTCAGTGGATAAAGTTATTCTCTGATATCCCTTTAAAACCCTTTGAATGGAAATTAGGGGATGAATTACCTGATGGGGGTAGTTTTTAAGAACCATGTTCTTCTTATGAGGTTTTTTTCTTCACTTTTTTTTTCCTTTCTGTTTTTTCTGTGAAAACTAAAAGATTTGGAAAAAACTGATATGTTTTAGTAGAACACGCCATGTACTCCAATGTACATGCTGTGTAATCTGGTCGTGTAAGATGGAAAGACACTTTGTGTGAGGTTGTTGGCCTAAAAGAGAAGAAAAATCCACTACATGCTATATACTTCTAAGTATACACCATGTAGTCATGTTGGCAAGGTCAGTGCAGGGTGTGTAAAGTAAGTCAGCGAAGTTATGAACAGTAAAATGATATACAAACTGTGTATAAGAACTTACTTGTTTTTTACTCTTAATTTTCAGCTTAAAATGGGAAGTATCCATAATTTCTTTTCTCCTAATCAGAACAGTCACTTGATGAAAAACGAAGAGCTATGGGAAAAAAATCCTTCTCTCGTTTCATCGCACAGAACCTGATTTGAGTGTCATCAGTCTCATAGGATTCTTCTTAGTAATATCCTTCTTCTACTATAGTTATTCTTGATTATTTTAATACTTGAGGAAGTTATTCAAGGTTTAATGATTTCTATTTTTTAATAGATCTACACCGTTATAGGTTGATTCAAGGTCCATCGTTGGGTTATATCGCTCGTGCAATATTGAGGTAGGTGGTCTTGTGCCTATTGTTAATTTTAAAGAATTTTCTATGTTTTGTTGTTCCATTCACCTGTGTTTTGGGTGTTTCTTTGAAAATAAATTGATCCTTCTTATTATCAAAATCTATTTTGATAATGGACTCAATGAATTGAATCTTGTTTACCCGTGTTGATTGGATAAGGGCCCCACAGGTGGGTTTCCCTTAGTTTTGGGTTTGGTTGTTTCACCCAAGGATATCGATGGGAACGTTTTCATTTTCCCTTTTTTGTTGTTTAAAATAAAAATGGTTATTGTCTAAAATTGCAATATTGTTAGAATTGTGAGAATTTTATTATGGATATGGGTTTGGGTTTTCCCCTTTTTATCAGGTAGTGTTTTTTATTATTAAATAAGGCTGAACTATTATATTAAATTTGAATTTATAAAGGGTAAATAGCATTGGGTAATACATGGGTTAATCTTAGAACTTTGTGAATGGACTCTCTTGTCTATTATACCCTGCACCTTGGGCGATACATGGGTTCAGCATAGAACACCATGGACAGACTCGAGAGGTATTTATTTATATGTCATTAGTGACACTTGGGCTCCCTACTAGGATTTCCAAATACCGACCAAATAGACATAAACTTATACATAGAGTAATACATTGGGGCTCCCTAATAGGAGCACTGAGGACAGACACGTTTAAACTTATACCAACATTGAGAGTGATACTCAAGCTCCCTAGTTGGACTGCTGAGAAGGAACTCATTGGATTCCAGAAGAATTTCATCTATAGTGATACTTGAATTCATACTTAGGAATATACAGAAAATACTTAGGTTATAATTAAATGATGAAATGGAAGTAATTGTTACATGTCTTCTAATCCAAAGCACTGGTTTGAGTTTAGACTTTACTTATTTGTTAAGAGGTCTTCTGAGACTTCTTTTGTTCATACTTTTCTATGGGGAATATTAGGCTTATCCAGGGTTCCGAGATTTAAATACTTTAATTAAATTAACTACTAATGAATATAATAAACTCTATAAATTAATGCCAGTATTATTAGGATTGTTTACCTCTGAGTGCATACTACTTCACCACATTTCATTATTATAAAAAACTATTGCATATATGCACTTACAGATTCGCACAAACCTTTGGTGGTTTCAAACTAGGATTCATTTACACACCCTATTGGAGTCATGATTTTATACCCAAATTGACTATATTGTTGTAGTTGTTAATAGGGGAAAGGCTCTCTATACATGTACTTGATTTCTGCTTAGCAACAGGAGAGCATGGGACCAAACCAAGGTTTGAGATGCTGTTGACATTCATTTTTTCCATAATTTGAAATGTTATGGTACTTGGTTGTTGTATATCCTGTTTTTGTTGTTTTCTTAGAACATTTAACATGCTAAATTTTCCTTTTCATGGTTGAGACATGGATATTTATCTTTCATACTTCCTCTATTTCATTTTAGTTTCATATTGTTTACAGCTTCCACTCTGCCAACGAGGGAATAGTTTCCCCACTATCACACCCTAGGCCCTCACTTCTAGTAAGTACCCCTTGGCGTTTGGGAAAATGCATTTGAGGCCATGTGGCCAACCGATCCAGCTACTGATTTTGTGGTATGCCAGGTCGATACTTAATATGATATTCATGTGATATAAAAAAGAATAATATTTTATGAATACACCCTTTTAACTAATTTGTTTTTCTCTTTTTTTTATAAATTATGTCCCATATAAGTTTCTTTTTATAATAATGTTTTATATTTTATCTTAAGAAATTAAATCATTATATGTTTCCCATTTATTTTATATATAATTTATTTTTTGAATATTTTAAATATTTAAAAATAAAATAAAAATAAATTCAATGATTTTTGTCATAAAATTAATGACATATGATGAATACTAAAATAGGGGATTTAATAATCACCCCCTTTGGAAAATTGTCGAATTGAAATTTTAATTTTTCCTCACCGATTGAATAATGGTGATAGTGTAATTAAAATATTCATGACTCAATATATAATCTATTTTGGGTAAAAACATCATTATCATGGTTAGGACTATGAAACTTTTCATATTCTCAAATAACAGTTATATGTTGTGTTATTCATTAATCTAAACTACTTGTGAAAAATATTATTCTTTAGTGGGTAACAATACTCTTACGTGTGAATGAGTTTCTATAAAAATATTTTGAATATATTTTGATAATTTCCTCATGTAAACCAATTTAATAACCATTTTATTTCATTAGATTTGGGAAATACCCAAAATTTTTGGTAGAAATAATTAGGAAAATAAATTGTTATGAAGTAGCCTTATAAAAGGATCACATTCCACATGCTTCATTTCATACATTGGTATTTTTTTCTTATGTACACCATTAATTCAATAAAAACCTATAAATTAGATTAACACGATTTATTGTTAACCATTAAATCATGAAAAATTATTTTTTTTCAATTTGACTCACTATCCATCAATTTCCAGATCAGAAGATTCACTAAAGGATGGTAGTCAATGTAACATCAAGGAATTTGTAATGAGTTGTTCCTTCTTTAGAGCATTTTGATTCTTGACATGGCTCATTCTACTATTCATAGCCTATGATATATGGATAAATTCATTTATAATAATTTATAAACTATCCCATCCATATTTTTGAAGATAAACTTGGATTAATAAAGGGGAGGAGTATCCAAGGTGTTATTCGCATTTTTGAATAAGTGATAGTGGATCTTGATCAATAAAAAATGGTAGTAGTATCGATTTAAAATTATCATTAAAAGGAATAAAATTGGACAGACTGTATAGATATCATATATTTGATATGATTATTTTTCATTTTTATATTAGATGTGTGATCTTTTTTCTTCATAGTTACTCCTCATCTTGTTTCCAATTACACTTATGGGAAAAATGTTTGTCATATTTAAGTATGTATGGGGAATACTATAAAGCAATCCTATTTACCCAAATATTTTTAAGCTATATCAATAAATTCATATCAAGAACATCAAAAATTCCATAAAAATGGTTATATTGTTTCATTAAATTGTAGATATGGTCTCACATGTATTTATCTTGTATTTTTTTTTTAAATGTCATGTTTTTTGTATTAATTATTGGAACCATTCAATCTATAAATTCATGCAGATATTGAATTCATATTTTTTGAGGAATGGAAAACCTATAAGAATCAACATAATAAAATTTTCTATATATAAAAGCTAATCAATATTTCTATCCTCTTTTATCTAAATATGGATGAGTTTATTTAAAGGATCTCTCTCTATGATATATTTGGGATTCCTGCTATCAACTAGTCATGTCAATAATCACTTTTTCATGGATTAGTTGATGGGATAATCTGTCGTATTTAAAATTAGAAAATTAGGTTTCTTTCATTCAATGGGAATATTAATCTTATGAATAACGTGAACTCAAATATTTCTATACACATGTAGTAATAAATTAAGGCACCTATGTCTGTTTTCATGAAGATCCAGAATATAATCAATGATTTTTTATGAAAATCACATAATTAATATAACAACCCATGATTTTGGCATATAATTACCTTTAACTTATAAATCTCATTAATGCCTCATAACACATGCAACACCAAACATAAAAAAACATCATTCTTTAAAATAAAAAATAAAAAATATGACAGTAGTAATCATTGTTGTTAAATTAGAGTGGATAAAAATGAGTAACTGTATTACAAACTCAATTAAAAAAATAATTAATATAAATCAAGAATCTTGATTCTTCTATAACATTTCTATTTTTATATTATTATAAAATAAGTGGAATCTATGGGGTGTTCCTAGTCCAAGCCCAAGTTAAAATCTGATAGGTATGGATTGAGAGAAATAATTTATGATAAAAGCATAAGATTAAAGAACTCGCTGTGAAATCTATACAAGCAGAATCACCACCCATGACTTCCACTGCTAGATATCCTAACCTTAGATCATATAAGGAGGTTAAAAGAGTTTTCATATAAGTATAAATTAGTATGATATCATCATGTAATAATTTTCTATTGAATCGAATAGGTGTATCAATATAAAATCCATTTTAATCATAAAACATTCTTTTCTGACTTTTGTGTTACTATATTAAAATGAACATATGTCACATATATATATGAATATAATAAACATAAAAATAATGTATCATCCATCCAATAGATATTTCCTGATAATAGATACGAATACATTCAAATTATACATATAAAATATGTTTTCTAAGAATTGTTGTCCCGCAACATGTGACATTATATTGTAACAAAAATATATGAATTTAACATTTTCAAATTTACAAAATAAACCTCATTTTTTTAATTTATAATTTCAAAATTTACAAATTATGAATTTTTTAGCTCTTTCTGAAAATTTTGCTTTTTAGTCAAAAATTATGGTTTTTATGAAAGCTATTATTTTTATGACTATATCATTATGACCAAGACGACTAAAAAAATAAGTGTAGAAATATGATATTAAGTAATAAAATTAGGGATTTTAAAATATTTTTCAAACATATAAAAGAAATTCCCAACTTTTTGTTGACTTAATTAGAATGTTACTTTAATAAAAACAATTTTTAGTATTTTTATTGAATAAATAATTATCAAGGTGAGATTAGGTTTTGGAATGACTTTAAATCATCATAACATTTATTTTATTTATAGGTAATTAATTTATTTCATTAAAATTAGTAACCATGATAATTTTATCTTATATATAAATTTTATGCTGAAAAACATGATTTTTCAAAAAACATATTATGAAATTAAGTCTGTTTATTTTAAAATTTAATTTAAAAAATTTAGATATTTTATTTGATAAAATGGTTTAAAATTTTTAAATAAGAAGTTTAACATTCTTTAATAAGGTTAATTTCATCATTGGTCAATAAAATTAGTTTTTATGGTTAAAATTTAATTACCATAGTAAAAGTAAATTTGGTTAGAAGTTAAAATGTTAAGGAAAATTCATACAAACACTCTAGGTTGTCCCCAAATAGATAGTATAGGGAGTATATTTACCCACATTAACTTACCACTAGTGAAAAAATTGAATCATTTTCTATTTAATTTTAACATTAGTTTTTAACCGATGTTATCAAAAACATTTTTTTTATTAGTTTTAAAAAAACCAATGCCCAAAATGTTTTTTACTTTTTTGATAACCTTTCACTTTCAGTTTTCAAAGAAACTCACATTGAATACATATTCTAAAATCTAGAAAATTTGTCTTCGGGGTCGAATTTTGTATAAATATACACCAAAAAACAAAATTATTTTTTTTATAATTTTGGCATTGGTTGTAAAGGAAACCGACACTAAAATTAAAAAAAGTATAAATTTATAAATATGACAGCACCAAAAAAATAGTATAGCTGTAATAATGAAATATAAATAAAATCACAGGTATGCGGTGTAAAAATTTATAAAAGACAAAATTTTACAAGAAAATTAAAAAACATTTACTTAATAATATTTTAAACTAGAATTAAAAAACATACCTGATAAATTATAATAAAATAATACATAGTTATTATTGAAGCATTCCTTTGAGATTATTAACTTCAAACCACTATTATAAAAAATGTTTTAGTTTTTGAAAACTTTGTTATAAATCTATAATATTATAAATATACATTAAAAGAAACCTACATGATAATTTAAATAACAATCATATTTAACAAGTAGTTCACAAATTAGAATCAAAGATTGGTAATTTCGTCATTCATATATGACTTGGTTTCATTTAACGAATATAATAATATTAAATATAAAAAGATTAAAAACAAAATATTCAAACATAAAACCTAAAATATTTAATATAATTAATAAACCTTATGAAAATCCATCGTTACTTTAATTGTTGTTATCTCATTGAAGAATTGTAAAAAATAATAACCACATTTCATGATGCCTTATTGATGATGGAAGTAAGGTTATAAAACATTTACTTGATATTGAAAACTAGTATATATATATCAAATATAAAAATATTATTTAATATAAAAATATTTACCTATACATCAACATATTGGATTGGATTTTGATTCTTTATCGACAAGTGATCTTTGATAAAAATTGTCCATGACCTTAATTTTCATATATATCAACTAATAAACACGTAAAAACAATAAAATTAAAATCAATGAACATATAAAATATATTAAAACTTACCTGTCAAACAAGGTTGTAAATTCATTATGAATAGGGCCTAATATTGAGAAAAACCAGTATAATGCACATTCACTTGGAAAGAATACGCCTAACATCCAATGCCCTCTACAATAAAAAATTTCCACAATTAATGAAATTATAATGAAAATTAGTTCATAATTATATTATTTTTCTAACTCATCACAAAATGGTAAAAAGCAACACCTAGTCCCTATGTTTTATAATCTCTCATATTTATATGTAACTCTATCAACAGTTTTCAAATATATCACAATAGATGAAATAAATTCTAAATCCATAAGACCATAAACACCAATAGTCTCATTTTGTATTAGGAGTATGTATAGATACATAATTAAATAAGTAATATAGTAAGTCACTTAAAATATTATTTATATAAAGAATATTTTTAACATAAATATAAATTTACTTACATGGAAAACAACTGTAACACATACACATTGAGCTCTTTAAACTGAACAAGATCCATGATATATTTTTTGAATATTCTCAATGGATAGTCCCATGCACATATTTCATCCATCATCCAAAATTCATATAAACTATCCATTGAAGATGAATTCTAGGATAATCTATTTATCCAATCATAAATATAATTATCTATAGATGTTGGTTCCATGACCTTTTGTTTCCTTTGTATCATTTCTTTTGATTGTAAATAATACTATAAAAATTAAAGGTCAAAAAAATTATATGTTATTTTCACTCACATGTAATTAATATTTAAAACAATGCATACAATGTATGATGGATAATGAAGGAGGTTATATGGCCAAAGTAAAATAATACTCATTCAATCCCCAACTCTGGTAACCTTCTCAATAAGAAATTGTAGTAGACTATTATAATCTATAATATCATGCACCGACACTCTGATATAACCCAATTGCATAGGCCAATAATGAAAATAATCCCCAAAAATATGAATGACTTTATATTCTATAATACATGCATGAGAATATCCAAAATAAAAATAACAATATAATTTCAGGTCTGAACGCGGAGGTGGAGGGTCTAAGTAGGTAGACTGGGTGGGTTGGGCTAGCTGGGTGGTCTATACAAGCTGTCATGACCCGTCCCCTGTGGCCAATGCCATGACTACCCATGCCCGCCTCCCAAAGGCCTGGTGCTGGCGACTAGCACCGAAGTCATTATCCTACAAATGGGATGCATTTACCAAGAACCTATACACATACACACAACTCCCTACCAAAGGTACTATGAAGTATAATCCAAGGAAAACATGCATGTGATCCACTTTGTAAAACACAACTAGAGTACAATGGAGAGTAAAGTACAGGTTTGCAACCCAAGCCAATATACAAGCCCACCAAAAAAACAGAACAAAAGTTAAACTCAAAGTCCCTAAAGCTCATCCACAGGGAAGCCTACATGAAGGGTAGGTGAAGGGTAGCTTCCTGAAGCTATAAAAGTACATCATGTCTATCTGATCTCACTAAACACCACCAAGTCCTGGTCCTCCCTGGGTCCTATCAAAGCGACAGTCGTCTTCACAAGACATGACACGTTCATGGAATTCCCATGTAAGGGTAAGTAAAACAATACATAGTTGGGGACCTTGAAATCACAAAGGTAAATCACCAGATGAAAACCATAAAGGAATTCATTGTCATATATACTCTGGTATTTTCCCATACATATACCATAAAAGTCCATATATACTCATTTCACCCACTAAGAAAACATGTAGTCCTAATCACATAGCCATCTTTAGGATTTTCAACGAAGGCTCAAGTCATAACACACAAACCAAGTGATCACACTCAACGATATCATCCATCCCTAGTAGCACCCATCTGATAGATTCACTCCATCATGTATAATCATACCCTTCTGAATGGTACATCTGAGAAAACGTGCTCCATCGGAAATATTCTACTAGGTCTGACTATAGTGCCCGACACTAGAGGTCTAGTATTCACAACCTTGAACCCGATGCAAGACTCTAGAAACCAAAGTAAAGAGGCCCTCCCCTCACAACTGCACAAGGTTGATGGAGCACTACTCCAGACTAACCTACAATACCTCAGTCACTCCTATAAAGAGTGTCCCGCACCTTAGTATATCAAGGGAGCACTAGATCTTATCTAGGAATCATTATCATCATGTTGATGTGCATTCTTCTCGCTACTATGTCCGACAACCAAGGGACCTCCATCTCTAATTTAGGACCCACACCCCACCTGTTAGGGGAGTACTAATCAGTGAATATAGGAATCGTGCCCTAGTATGGTAGGGGAATACCAACTCTATCAGTTCCTGTGTGGAGGACCTACACCCTAGTATGATAGAGGAGTACCAAATCCTATAATAGAGGACCCTCACCCTATACAGTAGGGGATTACCGATTATATGTACATTAGATTCATGGAGGACCCATGCCCTGGTATGACAGGAGATTACTGACTCCTATAATAGAGGACCCGCACCCTACCCAATAGGGGAGTACCCACACTCTTAATGTTAGATTTATGGAGGACCCACACCCTACCCGATAGGGGAGTAACGACTCTATCTACATTATATGTGGAGGATCCATGCCTTAGTCCCATAGGGATTACCGACTCCACTGATAGAGGACTCGATCCTTGATCCCATAGGGGTGTAATTATTCTACCTTCATGAACATCTCAGGGACCCACACCCTTTTCTTTCAGGGGAGTAACACCCTTGGAGGAAGCTATCCAACAAACCCACACCCATGAAATGGGTAGTCCCACCTCAACCTTTGTAGATGGATAAGGATTACTCGTGCCTTGAGTCGTCAAGGGAGTAATCGTCCTAATTTTCATCATAATAATGACCATGATTCTACACAAAGTCAACTCCAATCGGGAGTGCATACTATTCAAATCAAATATTTTGTCCTCCAAATTTCAAAAACATTCACTTAGAGTATCTCAAAAGGACAATCTCGTCGTAGGGGTCCCAACCCCCCAGACGGATTGTCAAACAGACACTCCGTTTGAAAGTTACATGCATTTTTGTGAAATGGGGACCGGTTGAGTCCAGTCTGACCCTGTTAGATTGACCAGCCCAATGCACCTGACCTAGACTGGATGGACATGGGCCAATAGGATAATCCCAACCCACTATGTCAAACTGGTTCCCATGGCTCGGATGCGGCAAAGGATGTGTCTGTTTCTTCTCAAGTGGTTCTAGCTAGTGTCGCTACTCAACCTACCGGTCAGCATAGCAGACCGGGTCTTCCAGTATGACCCGTGAGAGAGTCTTGGGTCTAGATCACACCATGGTCGGGGGCTGCAACTTCTTCCTCATGACAGTCGATTGGCTGTCACTGCTAGCTCCACCGCGGTGTGCCGCCACACCATCCAACACGCGGTAGGTGACGCAGCATGCTACCGCCGACCCAGCAAAACTTTATGTGGACCACCGAACGCACTCTGGTGATCCGTTCTTCGACCTAGAGGGTGTTTTAGAACCCTCAGGTCATGTTCTTAATTCCCTTGGGATCAAAACCTTATTGCGATCAATCCCAACGCAATGTCATTCGAGTGGTGATATTTCCCACACTACCTCATTCTGGTCATCGCCACCACCGTTACACTTTTTTCGTGCCATGTCAATCCTGAAACCACAACATTGAGTCATTACACTATGGATTGATTTCCCAACAACAGTTCAATCTCCAAGCGTTGAGTCGTGGGCCATGTGAAAGCTACCCACGAATAACGGAGAATCGAGGGAATAATATACAAAAATCAACAAAAGTTGAATGATCCTCGATCGATATTCATGTTGATCGGGTTCATTTCCAACATAAAGGTTAAACAAAAATTCATTAATAAGATATCCTATTAAAACCATAAGAAACAAACCCTCCTACAAGAACAATCAAACTGCGGCTGAACTTCTTTATGTGTTGATCCATGTTCCTATTTTAAAACCAAGAATATGGAAGATAATATTAAATAACAACCCCTACTTCAAAAGGTTCCTTCAATGATGAAGAACATCTCTGTGTCGTTGTTGTTCGTCCTTTTTTGATCTGAAACTAGTTCATTGATTCTTTCATCCGTCGTTATTGGAGATTTTCATTTGTCATTCGTCTATTGTCGATGGTGATACTCTAGAGACTAAGAACTTTCCTCTATACCTCATCAAAGATTGATCATAGTCAAACCATTATGTGGTGTTATCCACCTTTCTGTTACTAATTCTATGCAGCGTTAGTATGTTGTTTCTTTAATAAAACAACCTTTCAGTTATGATCGGGTGGAAATCAATTATACTACAACAATTTATAATTAAAACAATAAAATAAATACCATTTATTTTATTTTACTTTATCATCAAAAATCATGAAAAATAACTTTTCTGGTCGACCCGTGTTGGTCAACGTTAAGTCCTTTCTAGGAGAATCCCACCGATATGAGTTCTACGGTGCCATCCGATTTTTTGATCTGGGCACTAGTTCAAAATATAGAAAAACCCACTCTCACATTTAATTAATAGACATAAAAAATGTTCAAAATTTCATTCTGGCCACTCAAGGACTCAAACCTACATGTCGTCTCAAATCGTGGTCTCATAAAACTCCAATTTAATTTTATAAAAAAATCCATTGAATTTTGAGCCATTACATTCTTCCCACCTAAAGACTTTTCATTCACAAAAATAAAAGGCCTATTCTCGACGGAAAAAACTGAGTTCATAAAGGGTTCCTCTACTGGTTACATGCACGTACCTCGAGGAACAATCGATATTGGCCACTCTTATGTCCAGCTCTTAGTATGTAAACATCATGCAATGTCGGGCACATGTTTCTTTAACTACGGAAAGTGGGAAAAAGAACCATCCACTACGACCAATCTGTAATCATGGGGTCTTGTAGCTCACCTCCATGATAACCTAACATAGATACAGACAGAAGCCCATAGTTCACATCTAACCTTGGATGAACTACACAAAATCCTCCACAAGCATTACATGTTTAATGTTGACACTAAACACACAGTGGTATTTATGAACAAAATAGGTCTATCCAGAAGTGAACGTTGGGTCTTACTAGGCCCTCTATCTACATCCATCAGTGGCCACATAACTTTCCAAAATAATAAACCTACCACACCCACTAGTGGTATCCCAGCTGAGTATGGATGGTAATTATCCATTCCATGCAACGGAAACATCATGGGGTCTAACTCCTCTACCATAGAATGATTCCAAGCATGAATCTTCTCAAGAGTCCACCTTGTGCTGCTTAAGTTTTCCTTTCATCAGAAGGAAAACATATTTTCACTATCACAGACACACCACATGATTTTCCAAATATAGTCAATCTTGGTTTGAATAGTAGAATTCGATACCAAGAATGATGTCATACGGCCTCGACACCATGAATAAGAGATCCCAACGACAACTCTCACCTATAAGAGTTAAGTCACACAATCAGTACCAGTGTGTCATCAACATGTCTCCTCTAGAAGAATTATCTATGTGTGACGGTCAAGTCCATGGTCCCATTGGAACCTCGAAGTCTCAAACATAACTTGTAGAAAAAAAATAATGTCCAGCACTTGTTTATATTTAAAATGGAAGCCAAAAGAAAAGACACATATCATACCTATAATCTCTCCTAGAGATTCTTGGTCATATGACAAGACTGCATGCAGCTACCTCACCCACTCCCTATAGCTCCCTATGCCTAGCGTAGACCACCTCATGTATCTCGTCCACCTCCTCTACCTCGCTCACCATTTTATGAAACACCTTGCACCAAGCACTGTCTTTTCCAAGGAGACTCGCGAGTCAGCTCTATCTCAATAGCATGGTGGGTCGGACTATATCTAGAAAGATTCCACAAGCTGTTGTAAGCGTAACACCGCCTATCCTACGAATGATATGCTCCTTGGCGCTGCTCCGGCACCACAGACCTACATGTCAGTGTTCGAGCATGGGTATGCCTCCTACACCGCGATCCCACCGTCTGTCGTTTTCTAGTTCAATCATATGACTCTACCTCATGACCTCCATTATAGGTCGCATCCATATGTTCCTTCAATAGGTATCTCTCAACCACCGGGGCTCACTCGATCACCCCATCATACATCAAAATGATAAGGGGAATCATTGATTCCCTAATCTCTAAGCGTAGTCCCTACTCGATAGTTTGTGCCCTGATGTAAGGATCTCTCACCATATCTATGGAGTAGTGAGAATGATCCGTGAATCTTTCTGAGTACTCTACTATTGACATGCCACCCTTCTGTAGGTTAATAAGCTCATGTATACACACAGAGTTTAATATCACCAGAAAGAACTCCTACCGGAAGAGGGGATCAAATTTTGTCCAAGTGAGGGTCGCCTCCTCATGCATCTGGATAACCAAGCTCCACCGTCATCCCACTGAGCCCTGCAGAAGGCTCATTACTAGGACTTCCATCTGGTCAGGTGGTGTGTTCACTAAGAAAGAGACTCTTATAACTACTTAATTCTAATATGAATGTACCTGAGGATCTGTCTCACCTCGGTACCTGGGAGGTCTCTACCTCTGGAACTCATGTACAATGCTCAGCCTATGCACATCCTCCACTGGCAGAACTGTTAGAAAATACTGATCGATGGGTGGTTTCCTAACTACTGAACCACCTAATGGTAACACCTCAGATTTAGTGCCCTATAATAAATCCTCCACTCATGGTGGATCATCATTACAATCATGTCGTAGAAGCCTATATGGCTAACCTCGTGGTGGAATCCTAAAATAAATCAAAATGAATCATGGTTAAAAAGCATATCTAGAGGGTTGAATCAAGAAGTACATGAAAAGCACAACCATTCCTACATGATTCATATACCATTTATTTCCCTACAACCATTTTTCCAATGTACCAAGTCAGAAAACAGAAATCTAGATTCTTGGTGTATCAATACGTTGGTCGCCGCACCATCACGGGACTCCTTAGACTGAAAGTTGAACTTCAAACACTTAACATTGTTGCCAAAAAACAAAAAAAATAGACACTTGGTCTTTAAGGATGAACTGACCACCTCTGATCTCAATGAACACTACTAGGTCCTGGTCCTCCCTGGACTCCATCATAGCATCGGTCATCAACACATGACACGAAAAGGGCAGGAAAACCTGTGTAGTGGGGAGTAAAATGATACTTAGTAGGGGACCCCAAAAAAAGAAAGGTAAATCACAAGAGGGAAACCACAAAGGAATATACAATAACATCTACTTGGGTATTTTCCCATACATATTCCATGAACATCCAGATATACTTGTTTTATCCACTAAGTAAACAAGTGGTCCCATCCACACAACTAGCTTAAGGATTTTAAACGAATGATCAAGTCATAACACACAAACCAGGAGATCACACTCCATGTGCTCAGCCATACCTGCTATAATATATATGAGAGATTCACTCATTCGAGTACAATCCTACCTTTCCAAATGTTATGTCTGGGAGAACATGCTCTATCGAGAACATTCTAATAGGTCCAAATCTAGTGTCTAGCACTGGAGGTCTACTCATCACGGCCTTGTGCCCAATGAAAGACTAAGGAAACCCAAGTGAAGAGGAATTCCACTCACCACTGCACAAGGTTGAGGGAGCACTACTCTAGACTAACTTTTGATAACTCAGTCTCTCTTGTAAGTAGTGGTCCATGCCTCAGTCCATCGACAGAGCACTAGATCCAATCTAGGAATTGTTTTCATCAAGTGGATGGGAAAACTCCTCTCCACTGTATCCAAATGCTGAGGGATCTCAATCACTAATTGAGTACCCACACCCTACCCGATAAGTGATTACTACTCAATGACTAGAGGACTCTTGCCCTAGTATGACAGGGGAGTACCGACTATGTCTGTTCATGTTTGGAGGACCTGTTCCCTGGTACGATAGAGGAGTACCGAATCCTATAATAAAAGACCCTCACCCTACCTAGTAGGGAAGTAACGACTCTTTTAGATCATGTGTGGAGGACTCGTGCCCTAAAATAGTTGGGGACTACCAACTACTATCATAGAGGATTCACACCCTACATGTTAAGGGAGTACAGATTCTATGTACGTCAGATTCAAATATGAACTATACCTTAGTACGATAGTGGAGTACTAACTCCAATAATAGAGGACTCGCAACCTATGAGGTAGGGGAGTACCAAATATATGTATGTTAGATTTATGGAGGACTCATGCCATGGTATAATAGGGGAGTACTGGTTCCTACAATAGAGGACTCTCACCATACCCAATAGGGGAGTACCAACTCTATGTGTGTCAGATGTGGAGGACTCGTGCCCTAGTATTATAGGGAGTACCGATACCATGGATAGAGGACCCTCTCACAGATCCCTCAAAGGAGTATTTACTCTACCTTCATGAACTTCTCCCAGAACCCGCACCCTAGTCCTTTAGAGGATTAACACCCCATGAGAAAGCTACCTAAATGAACCTTCACCCATGACATCGAGAGTCCCGTATCTACCTATGTAAATAGATATGTAATACGTCTACCTTGAGACATTAAAGGAGTAATCATCTTAAATTTCATTGTAATAATCACCTTGATTTTGACCAATGTCTTCTCATACCAGGAGAGCCTAATCTTCAAATCAAATAGGCCATCCTTCAACTTTCTAAAAATCCTGATTATAGTATCTTAAAAGGATTGTCTCATCGCAGGGGTCCCAATGTTTTAGAAGGAACAGAAAACATATGCTCTCTTTGAATGTTATGAGAATTTTAGTGAAATGGTAACCAGTTGGGTTTAGGTATGGTCTGACCCAACCCAATGGGCCTGGCCTGATTGGCTGGGCACAACTCGCGCAGACAAGCCTAGCCCGCAACGATAGTCCAGTTCCCCAAGCTCAGACACAACAAAGGGCGTGTCCGTTATCTCCTCAGGAGGCACCAGCTGGCACCACTACTACATCCAACAGGCCTGTGTAGCAGACTGGGTCATCCGAAATGACCTGTGGAAGAGTCGTGGGTCAAGATCACACCACGACCGGGGGCCGCGACTTCTTCTAGCTGGTAGCGGAGTAGCTGCTGTCACTGCAACACACCGTTCGGCACATGACCGGGTCCCCCGTATGCTGGAGATAGCCCGAAAGAACATTTCATAGACCATTGGATGTGCTCTAGTGGTATATTATTTGATTTGTAGGGTGTTATAGAACCATCAAGTCATGTTCTTCATCCCCTGGGGCTCAAAACCTTCTTTCAATCCATCTCGATTCAAAGTCATTCAAGCTTAGATATTTACCGAACAACCTCATTCTGGACACTTACACCAATTTCACACCATCATCATGCCAAATCCATGACATTGGATCATTACGCTATGTATTGATTATGCAATGACCATTCAATCGCCAAGCATTCAGTCTCACGCCAAGTGAAGGCTGCCTATGACCAACGAAGAATAGAGGGAGGAATATTCAGAAATCAATAAGGGTTAAACAAACCTCAATCAATGTTTCTATCCAACGCACTCATTGGTGTTATGAAGTTTAACAAAAAAATCATCAAAATTATATCTCATTAAAATCCCACAAAACAACCCCTCTGGCAAGAACGATCGAACCACATGTCAACATGTTCGTGGGTTGATCTGTATTCATCTTTTAAAACCAATAATGTGGAAGATAAATTTAAATAACAACCCCTACCTCAAATGTTTCATTCACTGAAGGTGAATGTCTCCATGTTGTCATCATTCGTCCACCTTGGATCCAAATTTGGTTCATTGATTCGTTGATATGTCGTCATTAGTGAATATTGTTCGTCATTTGTCATTCGTCGATGGCGATCCTATAAAGACTTAGAGCTTTCCTCTCTTCATTGGAAATGATTGATCATTTTCAAATCATTATAGGGTGTTAACTGCATTTCTTTTACTGATTCAACATTGTGTCATTTTGCTGTTTCATTAATGAAATACCATTTCTGTTACACTCGGGTGGAAATCTGTTATGCCGTAATGATTTCAAATTCAAACAATAAAAATAAATCCATATTATTTTATTTATCTTTTTATTAAAAAATATTGAAAATAACTTTTCTAGTCAACACACGCTCATCGAAGTTAAGTCCATTCGAGGAGAATCCCTTCGTTTTGAGTTCAATAGTGCCTTCAGATTTTCGATCTAGACACTGGTTCAAATGTTATAAAAAAACACACTCTCACATTTAATTAATAAACTTAAATAAAGTTTAAATTTCCATTCCGTCCACTCCATGCCTTATAATTACGTTCCTTATCAGAGCCTGGTCTCATAAATATCCCATTTAATTTAAAAAATCAATGGAATTAAAAGCCATTAGACATGATACACATCCTACTGGGAAGTCTAGGAAGACTAGGCTGGCTAGGCAGGGTGGGCAGGCTAGGCCAGCTGGGCATGCTGTACAGGCTTAGCAGACAGTGACTATATCATCAATTGGTCAAAGGTAGCTTGCATAGCTTATTGAATTTGGTCACCTATGGACTGTTTCATTTTTTACAGATTATCTTTTATGGAATAGTTTGATGGATCTCTTGACTGGTTACATTGAATACTAAAAACTTTCCAAATACTAGAACCCTCCTAATATCCTCTTACCCGGTCTATTTGTTCTTGCTTTCCTAAAGTAGTAGCTAGGATATTCATCCTACCCTTATGGATAAAAGTCCCCTAGATCTATTTCTCATGAAGTTCATCCTAAAATAAAAAATGAAATTTTTATATCAATGTTTTTAATTTAATAAATACAAACATCAATGAAAGATAAAAAAATATTTACTTACAATTATTTCACCTACTTCCTTATCTTTCTCTATAAGATACATTTCATTTTTCCTTCTTCTCACTCATTTCCATTTTTCATGTTGAGTGGGAGCAGTTGAAGGACCAAACTAGACCTCTTATGAACCATACCTGGATCAAGATCTTTATGCCTTTAATTTTACTTCAATCATTTTCTGCTCCAATAACTGATACCATCCATGTGATAATGTATGAGGATATACATTTGGAAACTGGATCTCATTATAAGATCTCGTGGATGAATATTATATAAATATAAACTATTAAGTAATTATATAAATATATAATAAAATTTATAATGTAAAATAATTATCATACTAGAGATTTTTATTCATGTCATCTGTCAAAAATTTCTTCCATGTATCTACATCTAAAAAAGTATTCTTGAGGTATGGGTTTTAATACTTTTTCTTTCCAAAAATATAATTTTTTTTAATTTTGATATAAAATACATTCATTGAACCCCCGCTAAATTGAGATAACTTTTCCTAATTTAATTCATTTCTTAAAAATTGAATTTCAAATGTAATTGAATAAATTAAATATTAGTCATTTAAAATTATTAATATTCAAAAAATGAGATAAAATAAATCAATTGAGATACTTTACCATCACGACCCTCCAAAGTTATTCCTTCACCATCCTGTCAAAGGACATCCAATCAGGATATAAAATTATAATCATGTAATGGCACACCATTGATATATTACTTTTAAATTGAATTTCATTTGGTCTAGTTTTATTATTATTATTATCATCAAAACGAATATATAATCTCTCGTCTCCATGAGAAAGGGATTGTTTTGGTAAACAGGTAATACTATATTTTCCAACTCAGGAACATTATTTATTTATAGTAACAGGAGAAGCCACCTCCACTAATGATGCATCAGTGGGTCCTGTAAATAATTTTTATAAATTAAAAGCTTTATTTCATTAAATAAGTATATTATTGAATATTTAAGAATATGAAAAAAGAGACACACCTTAGTAACTTATCCACCCTATATATATTTGAAATTGACACAAGGATGTGTAATGAAATTTTGTATAACTTCATATCATTAGAAAACTGAATATTTATAAACAAGGATGAAAAAAATATGTAAGTAAAAAAATAGGCATGTATTTATATGTTTCATAAAAAAATGATTTTATAATTATTATAACCAATATATGTTAAAGAAATAGTGTTTTTACACATGTAAATTTCAAAAAAAAAACTAAATAATTACTAGAATAATTAAGAGAGTAATTTAATGTTTTTCCTTATCCTTTATTCATGATCCTTAAGGACTACATGAACTATGTCAACATTATAGTCATTATAATCAACCAAAAATCACCCATTAGAGGAATAAGATTCATGTAAATCAATAACATCATCAACATCATCTTAGTCACCCAAATGGTATCTTTTCCTTTTCAAAATGACAAAACATTGATCATTAAATGGATCAATTACTTATAATATCTTCTTTTCATGTGTCACCATGATAAATGGTTCCTTTTTGTAACTAAATCTTTTCAAATCAACTAGTTTAAACCCACAATCATCATGTTTCACAACACTATTACTATCAAACCAATTACACATAAACATTGTGACTAAAAATTTTGTATAATAAATTTCCCATATATCCTCAAGAACATCAGAATATACTGAAAAAGAATAAATTAGGTTTTTATCTTTTGAACTAAAAAAATACACTGCTTTAGTGATGACCATCACACCACTATTATGAATGGTACTCCTATCATATAGAATTTTTCAACAAAATGTGTACCTATTAATATCAAAACCAAGCCAAGTAATCATATTAATAGATGGCCCCCCTACCAACCATTTCAAAATTTCTGAAGCAGATATATCTATGATCACTTTCTCTTTAAACAATGAAAAAAATAATTTTTAAACTCAACCATCAACCACTTTTCATTTCTTTTTGGATATTATATCTTTAATTCAGAAATATGTTATGATATATATGATCAAAACTCATGTGTGTTGTTCAATATGTATAAATGATCCTACATAAATCCATCACATGGAATGAACATTACCTTTAATCCTAGTATCCCTTCACCTTCACTATCAAGATTCGAATGCTGAGATATAGAGTGAAAGATATGCTCCACCTTATGTAAATAATCAGTATAGAACTCAATCACCTCTGCCGATATAAATTTTTGAACAATAGATACCTCAAATCCATAATTATTTTTAACATATCCCTTTATAATTTTCATATACATTTCAAAAGGATAAATCCTATGTAAATAAATTGTCCCACATATTCTTATCTCATGCACTAGATGAATCACCAGATAAACAATTATATCAAAAAATATAAGTTGAAAATACAGTTCTAGTTGAAAAATTATAAGAGCAACTTTATTCTTCAAATCATAAAACAAATTCAGATAAAAAACATTGCCAAAAATGGTTTTGAAAAAATTACATAACCTGATGATAGTATTTCTAATAGTAGACGGCAATATACCATGTAGTGCGACATGTAGTTATTGTTGCATCAATTCATGACAGTCATGATATTTTTTACCTATTAATTTACAATCCTTCATTGACACCAAGTTCTTCACATTTGGAGAATATCCACTGGGAACTTTTATACCATACGAACACTGACAAAAATTCAAATTATTGATAATTCTTAATGTGTGACAATAGAGAGGTAAATATGTTCCATTTACTTTCAAAGTGGGAGCTAACACCAAACATATTCCCATTAATATCAAGTACAATATAGCATTCAATACATCTTTTTTCATTAATTTTATGCCTAAAAAATTTCAATCAAACTTTCAAATATATTTTTATCAACATGCATATCATCAAATTTATGTTTTATCTATAAAAATATCCAATAAGGTAGTTCAAATAAATATACTAATTCTTCCAAATATTTTTCTGAAGATCATAACTTCTTTTGTTTCCAAATTTGAAATCAATATTTTTCTTCCTATTGTAATATTCATCAAATAAAAATGGTTGTGGGGGGGGGGTATTGTATTTATATAAACTATTAAATGCATTTTTTAATCTATGATAATGATAATAAATTAACAAAAATATTCAATATTACATGTACACTATCTTTCATTCATTCTGTTATTGATAATTTCAAGTACCTTCTTTACAAATTGGACATGATTTATGTCCCTTAACATTGTATCCATATATGTTTCTATATGTAATAAAGTCATTTATACTGAATATTATCATAGCACACAGAAAAAATTATATTTTTTGTATGAATAAAAAACATTACCACCTACCTCCCATATAATTTTAAAATTATCAATCAATGGTGAAAGATACACATCAATATTGTTTCCCAACTGTTTTGGTCCATAAATCATCAATCTCATCATAAAATATTTTTTATTCATATATATCTGTACAGATAAGTTGTAAAATACTAAAAAAACATCCCATAAACATTGTTGGCTGCTTAGAATCAGATATAGATTCATTCTATCTATACACACTCCCATACTGATATTTCCAAATTCATTTCCAAAATCAGTAAATTGTTTGTCAAATCTCAACCACTGTTAAAAATCAACAGGGTGAAGTAATTTACCATCAGAGATACATTAATCTTAATGTCATTTTAATGTTTTTTCATCAATTGAATTTGAAAATATATGCTTCAAACGAGGAATTATTGGAAGGTACCAAATTGATTTAAAGGAGCATTGATTTCAATACCTGAAAATTAATAAGAGATAACTTATTGGAATTATATGAAGGGATTATTAGAAGGAATTATTTGATTTAGTATGAGGTTAGATGCCAGTACTTGAGAATGAATTTGAGATAACTTTTCAATCAATATTATAGTGTGATGTTCCAAATTTATTGAATTTTGATAAATATTCATATTCTTTCCTATACAACACACAATAATTGGGGAAATCATGTATCTTTTTATACCCCAATCTCATTGGGCATAATAATTTCTTCACATTATAATTGGAATCTTGATGCTCATTGAGTTCTGGAAGTATCTCTTTTAAAAGAACAAGTAAGTTAGAGAAACTTTTATCACTCCAACCAATTATTTATCTCTAGTTAACCAATATCAAAAAATGATTAAAACGCTATATTTTTATTACAACATGGGAATAATGGTTTCTCAATATCTTTATACAATTGTTTAACAATTAATTTTTTATGGTTTTAAAACTAAAATCTGGAATTTAATTATTTAATACAATCTTATCTCTCATTATGAATATTTTCATCAATATTAGATGTTGAATTTTTAGTTCATTCAGCATAACATATCCAACATGTAAAATTAAGTCTAATACCATAGTAAATGAGATGATCCATGATATTTCTAGAATATAAGAATATCATATTCAAACACATCACACATGTATAAAAAATCAAATCTATGTTTTGAAGATATAATTTAGAGAATTATGAGAAATAATCAACTCCTTTTTCATATTCACTAGTGGTTCTTGGTAAATTTATCCAACTATAATCTGTTCAATATCGTAATATAATTAGTGAATATATTAAAACATATAATTTTTTTTAATATATATATATAAACATATAAATTTTAAACGTGGAAACATTTAATTAAATATGATTAGTAATAATATATGAAATATTAACATATATTAGGAATAAAATATAAACTAATCTACTCTAGGTATTTATTTTGAGAGATGTGTCATTCCAATCCAAAAGTAGATAATTTGATTAGAATCAAATGTTAAAAATATCCCAACCACTAATTTCAACTAATATATATACACATATATACAAACATCTATATATACATATAAATATTCATATATATATATATATACTAATATCTATACACATATAAATGTGTATATATCATTATTTCAAAAACCAATTTTATAATTTTATCTAATAAGAAAAACTAATCAAAATAAAAAAAATCAACAACATTAACAATTAAAAACCAATTATAAGAAACTGTCATCATAATGGTGATGTTGAAGCCACTATTTCTATTATCCCTTAACTATTTTTATATTTTGGATCTATTTACCATGAAATATTAACATTACATTATTGAAAATGTAATAGTTACTTCTAAAATAACCTTCCCTTCACTTATAAAAGGCGAAAACTTCCACTACTTCCAGACTCAATTATATTAAAAATTACATTTTTAAAATCTATAAAATTACTTCTCCTTGAACACTCTACAACATTCAAAATCGTTTTTCCACTATTAATGTTTAAAAGGACTTCATTTCCAAGGAGAATTGTATGAAAAATTCATGTCCCTCACATGAGTATTATCAATTACTAAAATTTTCTTCTTAATTATCTTCATTAAATTATATTCTATCAAAAATAATATAATACTAGTAGTATAATTTATATAACTTAATGTTATTATATTAATTATATAATCAATATTTAATCATTTATCTCATCCATTAATAAAAACGAAATCATTGTTTGTGCGTATGTGTAGACTACCTCCTCCACGAAGCTACGATATTCTTTTTTAACCACTTATCATTGATAGTAAGATGGAAATATTTTTTTAAAAAATCATATATTTAAAATCATATTATTATTATTCAATAATAATTTCTCATATACCATTATTTTATCCATTCATTTTTAAATGGGATCGTTAATCATTCCTACATGCGGACAACCACCTCTACGAGCGACGAAATTGATTTTTCATCACATCCTATCACGGATTGTTACAATAATGAGTTTTTTAGGATAAATTATTTTTATGATATGTTTACGATTTTTTAAAATTTACATCTTCATTATCTAAAATCATTTACGTTCTAATTAAATCATTATAACATTCTATCTTTTGGATAGGTTGTACCATCTATATGAACGATGTTGTAATGTTTATGTCATTAATGATTAAGGATTGTTATATAATGATAATATAATGTAAAAAATTGAATTTAATATTTATTAATTATTCTTTAAAGGTGTTATTATTATTTAAAATATTTTTTAAAATATCACCTTTCGATCATTAAAAATGCCAAAACTAGTTCATCATGTTTTTCATTTTCCACAAACTATATCCATTCCCCTCACCTAATGAAAAAGGAAATTAATGAATACATAATAAATGATTATTATATCATTAATAATATTGTAATAATGAATTTGGAACCAATAAGTAAGGATTTATCTTGTAACCAAAACTTTTTTATGAAATAAATAATCAAACTTTCTAGCACAAAATGTTGAAAGTAGCTAAAAGTGAGTGATATAATAATAATAATATATTATTGTTACTAAGTTATAAAAAGGTTAAAAATTTTGAATAATATTTTTAATTATGTAATTATGTTACTTATTTTCATCATACATGAGTTTATATCATGTTTGAGTTAGTGAGAATTCAAGGTAAGGGTTTTTTGTAATGTAACTACCTCTTGTTGAGTTATATTCCTCTTATTGAACATTGATGTTAAATTTGGTATATAATTTTTTTTATACTCGTATTACAATGTATTCCCTCATTATTTTTTGGATAAATTATGTTCAATATCCATTTCATTTTCTATAAAGAACTTCTTTTATAAAATGTGATATTACAAAAGAATAACACCTTATTTTTTAATAAATCTTTCTCCTCCATAATCATATTTTCCTTCATACATATGTTCTCCTTTATTATTTTGGAATTATAAGGCTGAAGTAACCATTATATTTCTCTATAACACATTCCAAGAGAGGTTATATTAAATATTACACTAATGTGGGATTTCAACCAAAGTGTTTTGTCAAGGTCCAATCCACTAGGTCCCTCCTGGAAGACGATAAGCCAAGAGTGACACTCCAAGCCCACCGTCAACAGACCTGGGGTTGGAGGCTATCACCAAGTAGTCATGTAACACACATTTAAGTCCTTATACTATGATTCATTTACACATAAAATATCCCCATACACAAGAAAAACAAGGAAAGGTAAACAAGTGATATTATAAATATATATAAATAATTTAATCCCATATAAGAGTATGGGAAAAGGGATGGAAAATGAAAAGGGTCCAAATACAAGTACAAAATACTCAAAACGAATTTTACCTACTAAAAAAGAGGTAAACTACAATAATGAAATTCTATGATCTCTCTATGGTCCTTCTAGCAGAACTAAAAATCACCTTCTCCTGGTCCACCAAAAACTCTATCAAAAAGGCCTATCGTCTACATAATACATGACATGTGTAGACAGATATCATGTAGGAGTGAGTATAAAAATACCTAGTTAGAAATCCCAAAATCACAAAACATAACATCAAATATAGTTATCTCACAATCATAACAATTCATGTTGATAATAAGGAAATATAATAATCACATATGCTCAATCGAATACTCCATGTCTAAGAGTTAGATCATGGATTAATGTCCAGCCTATGGATTCTTCTCGCGGGTCAAAGATAACACTCACCTAGGAGAAATCATTGATTAGGTCTCAATAACATTGGTAGTTCTCGTCCAAGATGTCACACTCATTGTTCCATTCCATTTTCAAGCACAAAATGTAATACATAAGATGTCGATACATATATAGGGGTCACCCAAAGGACAAATGGGGGATACCTAACCCTATATAGAATAAACCAATATGATAGGGTTCACAAGATTTCGATGTTTGATATAGTATACCCGACCCTACACGGGAATAATGAGATAAAGGATCACATGCCAAGCCTCATGGAGTAATACCTAAATCTATCTTGATCTAACCCATATAGGGGATCATTCATCCTATGCTCAGAACATAAATTCATATTTTACTTTTATAGGAATGGATAAATAGAACATACCCATGCATAATTTAATATTTATTAAAGAAACAAGGTATCTAATTATCCTTGGAAGGAGTGAATGTTTTGTACAAGGTATACATGGTGTGTCCCACTATGTGTGGTCCTATTGGAGTTTGTGACTATATACCCTTATTGTGTTTGTGTACTCTGCTCATTCCCATGTGCCCAATCCATGAATGTGTCAATGTACCCCAGCTGGTACACTCTAATCTAGAAGCCTAGGGGTCATACATCATGTGTTCTGGGCACCAGATGGTGTGATATTTACCTTCCATATAAACCCTTGTCACCTCATGAAGGGGGACTACATGATGCATGTTCTTCTAAAATATATTCCATTTCGACCAAAAAAAATTCATAATATTTATATTTTGACATGTCTATGATTTCAAATTTAGAGAAATTCACTTAAACCATTAATCTCACCTATAATTTTCAAAAACAACTTTATCTGGAACTTTTTATTACTAGAGGCTGGATTCTTGCCACCCTTTTCTTGAAAATTGCTCATCTTTGCTACTATAGGGAGCCTGTAGTTTTCGGATCAAAAACCACCATCACCCACACCGCCATCAGATTTCCATTATCATCATTATTCTTTTTTCACATCTCCAATACCCAAACAAAGCTCAGTTAAATAATCCATTGAAAAAATGAATTAAGCTTACTATGAAATGGGTTCTTGGATATAGTCTAATCACCAGCAAATCGAAATATAGATGAATTTTTTTAAAAGAATATATGGGGAATGGCATAAAAACAAAAGTGAGAAAATGAATGAAAATGAACTTGTTAGGCTTGGATAACATTTTTGGATAAGTAATAAGAGATCATTGTGGTTTCAAATTAATAATCAACATCTTATTCTATGTGTAGAATTAATATAATTAAAACAGAACAATCCATAAATTAATTAATAAATGAATTATTTATCTTGCATCACCAAAAATTTAGGATGGGGAATTAAAAAAACAAAACCAAAGAAAACCTCATTATCTAATTGATCACTCATGAGTAACTTTCTCACATTGTTGTTATTGATGATACTGGAAGTGGTCATTACCTATTTCTTATCAATACTTCTTCTTTCCTCCTCATTGATTATCACCAATGAAGTTCTCCACAATGGTTGATCTCCACCAAAGCTAAAGGTTTATATAGATAATCAAATCATTTGGCTATCACTATTTCAAAATAAGTAATGTTTATGGTTTTGAACAATTAATACACAATAAATTAATTTAAAATTTTAAAAATCTATTATTCTTACCATGACATCACTTAATCATAAAACCCAACATATATAAATATTATGACACTCCAAGGGTAAATCCCTCATTATGGATCCAATGTAGGTATCAATTTTCCAATCTGAGACACTATTTGGGTGGTATTAAATTATTTATTGAAAATTGAACATGCATGATATATTATATTTAATACTTTTAATATATTGACAAAAAGGATACAAAAGGATGGTAACATCCCATCAACTAAACAATTTACTCTGAAAATATTATTAATATTATTCCAAAGTGTGATACATAAAAAATAGTCATTATATTCTATCTAACATTAGGTATTTTCTTCCTAAAAAGGAAAAATTAACTCAAAGAGATGATGGTATTAAGATTGCATTTGGTTCTCTAACTCAAAGAGACGAGGACCCTTGGATTTTGATAAGGGAGACCACATGCCAATGTAATCACTCACCCATGAAGGATATTCCCCCTCTGATCAAGGATAGCCACCAAGTATTCTAAAAAGGTAATTTTATCCTCAATGTCCAACACACCCCAGTCAATAACATGTTGTGGATCATTCACATATATCCACAACTACAACAAGTGGAAAACATTGTTCACCCAAACTAACTACGATGGTAAGGCTATGAAGTATGAAACCTCACCAACTCTATGTGGTATCTATAATGTTTTGATGAATCTCGTAGATAACTTTACACCCTGGGAAATTCTTCATAATCCTCAATAAGGTTAGGCCTTTAGGAACACATAGTATCCCGAATGGAACTCCAAGGATCTTCATCGTCACTTTATAGATGACTTTTGTTTTCAGTCCTCATCCATTCCTAAATTACATAAAACATATGTATCATTTATTATAAAAACCTTGGGACCATAATTGAAGTCTCTCTTATCTTTTACCTGCACAACATCGACATATATGGTCTCCCATATAAGGCATATAATGGTGTCATACTAATTGTGGGAAAGTAGCTATAATTATATGAAATCTTCACCGAGGGTAGATAATCCTTCTAGATATAAACAAAACCCAACATGAAAGCCTGAAACATATACTCTAGTAATTGAATGGTTCATTAAATTTATTCACCCATTTGGGGGTGAAACATTTTGGTCATCTTCAATTGAGTCCCAAAATCTACCTGTAATCCTTCCCATAATCTGGTCATAAATCACGAATCATGATCCAAAACAATATTTAAGGGGAATACATGAAGATAAAATATCTCTTATACGTATAGGAATCCAAAAACAAATATTGAAATATTCTCTCAGATGGCTAGGAGGTGGAGAAACTCAGTGAGTCAGTCTATAATCACCGAGATAACATCGTGATTTCTTGATGATTTTGAAATTATCATCACGAAATTCATAGATATATCATTCCAATTCCACTCCACCAACTCATTTGGTTGGGATAAACCCATTGGTACTCGATGTTCATACATAAATTACTAGAAAGTGAGGCATTGAGAGATAAACTTAGCTACACTCTACTTCACCCATGGCCACCAAAACTGATGTTGAAGATCTAGATACATCTTCACCACTACATTATGTAATATTAAGGAGGATGTATGAAAATACCTCAAAACCTACTTCTATAGCATGGCCGATACCATTGTAGGTCCTTGGAAATATATTACATTCTCCCCATCTTTATAAAATCCATGAAAAGCATGTCATGTGGATAATTGGTCATGAAAACCAATAAAATTATTATCTCTAAATTTTAATTTCTTAACACATGTTAGAAGTTGATGGGTCACAACCATTGTATTGAGATATGCTGATCCACCCTAATCTACAAAGGCTAGTTATAATGAGTCCAATTTCTCTATTTCCTCACACAACAACTATGAATGGAATTTTCCTACTAACAGAATATTCCATAATGTTTCTCTTCATAGGAGTATGGGCTATCTTAATTTCATAGTCCGGCAAAAATTCCATCCATTTTATTTACCTCAGGTTAAGATCTTTCTATGAAAATATATACCCAATACTCTTATATTCATAATAAATGTTTAATCACTTTCCCATAATATAGTATCTCCAAGTACTCAAGGTGAAAAATAGTCCTGCAAACACCTAATATGGGTTATGTAATTCTACTCATGGGTCCTTAACTATCGAAACCCTTAAGAAATCACCACCCAAATCTTAATCAGAACATATACAATCCCATCTCTAGAGGAATCTCAAAACACCATGAACTTAATAGCCTCTTTTAGTAGTATCAATATGGGGGCAGTCGTCAACCACTATCTCAACTCCTAAAAAGACTATTGGAACTTCTCCATCCACATGAAAGGATTCCCCATTCATATCAAGGTAGTTAGAGGATTCTTGATCTAAGAAAAATCATACATGAATCTATGATAATAACCTAGAAACAAATAAAGCAACACACATCAATCACACTATTTGGTGGTTCTCAACATGGAACTTCCTCAATATTTATTGGGTCTGCTACCACTCTATCCTCTAAGATGAAAATACCATAAAATGGACCAATTAAATCTAAAACTAACACTTTGATATCTTCTTATAAATATAGTTTTCCTAAATTATGTCTAAGACCATCCTTAAATATCTCATATTCTCCTCATATAGCATATAGTAAATGAGGATTTCATATATGAATGCCATAATTAACATGTCTAAGAAAGGATATATGATCTGGTTCATGAGTCTCATAAACATTAAAAGGGTGGTCATCATGTTTTGATGCATCAGAAATTACTCATAGTGAATATAATGACATCATAATGTGGTCTTTGGTATATCCACTTCGCAAACTAGGAGCTGGTTATAACCTAGCCTGAGGTTGATCTTTGAAAACCACTTCACCCTAATCAACTGGTCGAAGAGGCCATAAATTCTTGTAAGTGGATACATATTCTTGATATTCACCGCATTCAAGTGATGATAATCCCTTAAAAACATTAATCTAACATCTTCCATCTTAATGAAAAACACTGGGGATGCTAAGGGGACGCACTAGGTATAATGAGGCCCTCCTCTGTAGATCATAAAACTACACATTTAACTCTTAAAACTCTATAGGGTTTATCCAATATGCTAGAATAGAAATCAAGGTAGTCTATGGGTGTAGTTATATGTAGATGTCTATATCCCGATGTTGATGTAAGCCCAACATTTCATTAAACAGGACATCCTCATAATACTCCTCTATTATAAGAAACTGAAGTCTCTTAGTGTATGCTTCTCTAAGGGTCCTACATCACAACTAATGATAAATCAATTGTATTCACCTATATAAAAGCACATCTCACTCTACTAGAGATTAATTCTCACTGATGAAGGAAAATCCCATCCCATCAACTTTAATGCATCATATCCTCTACCAATAAAGTTCAATATGTGTATGGACTTTATATAACCAATCCATACCCAGTATGACATCAAAATGCCTCATCATGGATATTAAGAGATCTCATATAAGGATATCTGCTCCATGATTTTAGTTACACTATCATCATAAGTGTGTGTTCAATGAATCTCACCTAGTGGGAGTCTCTAATCGCTAGGTACAAGCTAAGGGCTCCCCAAGAATATCAAAGTCTCAAAAAGGGATATTGTTAGGAAAAGGTGGATTTAACCTGTGTCAAATTTTTTTTTTAAATTATATAAGACGTAGATCATACCTCATATTATACCCGAAACATGTAGGTCATAATTTTACAGTTCCTACAATTGTCCACATCCCTGACCAGCATCTCCTTGAGCTTGGTTTAACGAACCTAGTGGTGAAAGTGGTGGGAATAGATCATAATGTTAGCCATCTTCCACAGATATCTCAACCCCAATGCCATCCCATACACCCTTGAAACCTTCTTACTCAATAAGATATCATTTTCTTAGTGTCCCTCTGAACATATCCCTATCTGATGCATGATGGATCAGGAAATAACATATTATATTGCCTCATGAATATAAAGATAAGTACTTCACCTCTAGTGGCTGACTAGAACCACCTTAGGATCCTTGAACATCTAAACCTATTTCATGAGTCTACATATAATGTATCCTCACATACCTGGATCCCTGAATCTATCATGAACTACTATCAATTGAAGTCTTTTCTCAAAGGTGTCAAATTCTAGAACCAATGGATGATGACTATTCTTTTATGAAGCTCTCCTCAAACAAGGCAAAATTTTCCATCCCAGCATAATAATGGATGAAAACAGATATCACTTTGGCTTGGGTATCTTTTAATATTACAGGAAAAATGTTATGTGTTTAAAATTATCTATCATAGAACATATCCATAAGAGAGTAGTGAACTTGAACATATACTCTATGACTATCATATTTCCCTACTAGAGCTCTAGAGGCACCTAGATATGTTTTTCCTACTATGTAGATGGATAAAAGAACATATCTGAAGAGGTACACAAACTCTTTTGAATAAAATATTTCCTCATCACACATCTATATCATCAATCATCACTATCTCCCTACTGGTCTATGGATAAGGCTCATTTCTAGGACCACCATCTATTCAGTAGGGGTCTTAATAAGGTAAGAAAATCTCTCCACCACCTCAATCTAGCCTTCTACTACATGGGGTGTAGAATGCCTAGAAATATAGGGATTATCTTACTATATAACTCATAAAATATTATCAACCTATATTCATCATTTTCTAGTTCTTTTGGATCAATCCTCTACTCTAAAGGTAGTGGTATGATAAGTAATCCACCTGGAGGAATTGCCTCATGTGTAGGACCCAAGACTAAAGCCTCATTACTAAGTGGATCATCATCACAACCCTATTATGGAATCATAGATATCTATCATCATGGTGGAATCCTAAATTAGTCAAGATTCACCACAACCAAGATAGAGTATCCGGGGATCTGACTTAAGAAGGACAAGGAAACTGAAACCCATTCCTATATGATGCATATATCATTTTTTCCATACAAAATTTTCCTATAAATATTAAGTAATCAAGTTGGTTATTAGTCCCCTGATGAATAGATACATTATTCACTCCACTATGACTAGGTTCTCTATACTAAGAGATGAAATTGAGATGATTTAACATTGTTTCCCTAGTTCCCAAAATAATCCCCATTGGTTGACTATCTCTGATATCTAGTCCTATGAAAAAATTGTTCTAATACCACAATGTCAATGACCCAACCAACTTGGGACCACCTGATCATAAGTTATAATATATTCATACCCTAAGCATGCTTCAAATAGTTTAGGGGTTGACAACTAGTGTCAAGTAGTCATATCATGATCATGGGAGGCCTTAGCCTAAGAAAACTGTACCCAAGTACATATCTCTATAAACAAAAATAACATAGAAAGGAAAATCATAGATACTTTAAATTCATGAAAAATATTTATTCCCATGTTAGAGTATGACAAATGATAATGGAAATGAAAACTGGCCCAAATACAAGACAACCAATATCGTAAAGTTATCTAACCTGCAAATAATAGGGGAGAAATACCAAAATAAAACTATAAGAAGTGTCTGAGGTCTTCCTAACACAACAGATCTCCAATTTCACATTATCCACTGATAAATATGTCGAATGGATTCATAATACACGATACATGAAGGATGATATCATGTAAGGGTGAGTATAGACATTCCCTAGAGGACATACTAAAATCCCCAAACATAGCATCAAAGAGAGTCATCTAAAAATCATAATAAAAAAGTCAACAATAAGTAATGATAAATCACATATATACTCAAAGAAAGACTTCAACTATCAGAGTAAGGTCACGAGCTCACTATTATTATATAGATTCTACTTGAGGATCTAAGTTGACACTATCCAATGGGAACTCATTCATCAGGTCTCACTAACATTGGTTCCACAAATGTGGTAGGTATCACTCATCATGAATCTACATATTAATGCATAAAATGGATCACATAAGATGTTAATACATAGATAGGGGATCACACTAGGGGCCAATGGGGGACAGTTAACCCTAAGTGGAAAAATCCACTAGGAAGAGTATCTCATGCATTGGAAGTTAGATATGGGATACCTAATGATACCTAAGGATGAATGAGATGGAGGATCACACCCCATACCTCATGGAGGGATACATGGTTCGATCTTGAAATATTCTATAAAGGGTATCACTCATCCTATATTGGATATGGGATTCCATATTGTATACTCATATGCAGAGATCAAGGGAATGTACCAATGAATAAATAAAGATGTACTAAGGGAAAAAATGTCTCTAATTGTTTTAGGAAGGAGTAAACTTAGTTTATTGGGTGACAACATGGTTCTTGAATATGTTTAGTCCTTCTAGTGTATATGATTTTGTACCCTTACATTGTTAGTGTACTTTTCTTAGGACTATATACCTAACCCTTATTCATGCCATTGTTACAAATATTATACACACCAAGATTTCAACCTAGGGGTCACATGGTGTGTGGATTATGCACATGTCCATGTGATATTTATCTTCAATATGAACCCTAACCTCCACATGAAGGGTTTCCACATTTCATGTATTATTTTGAACTACACATCAAGTATATCAGAATTTTCCAAAACCATTTAATCTTAACATGGATTTGATTTTAATTTTTGAAATGTTCACTTCTTCATCAAATCTCATCCACAACACTTGGAACTACATTGACGTATACCTTTTCATGTCTGGAGTTTTTATTATGAAAACTTTTTTTTTCATAAATCGATTATCATTGCTACTCCAAAGTACCCATACCTTCTAACTCATGAAACAATAATCACTTGTACCCTCATTAAGTTAATATCACCATTGTTTCACCTTTTCCATGTTTCTGATCCCAAAACCAAACGTACGTAAACAATATACAATAATAATTAATCATTTACATCATGAAGTGGGATTAAGGATACAATCAAATTAACGACCAATCGAAATACCAATTATGATCATTCACATAATGTAGGGATAAATGAATGAAACAAAAAAGTGAGGAAAAGAACATTTTTTTCTTTTTAGGCTTGGCTAATTTTGATGATAAAATAATGAGTGATCTTTTTGGTTTCAAATGAATAATAAAATATTAATTCTATTATTAAAACTAAATTAATTAATAATGAATGGTCCATGAATTAATTTGTAAATGCATTTATTTGTGTTCATTACCCAAAATATTGAACATTGAATTAAATTAAAAAAATTAAATATTTTCCACGATATCAAATTACTTTTGATGAACGATCTTGCATCATTATTATTGATGAGAGTTGAAGAATCTATCACTTGTTATTTGTTGATCCTTCTTACTTTATCTACTTTAGTCGTTTCTAATATTTCTATCCACCATGATAAATCTCTACCAAAGATCTAGTTTTTTGTGGATAACCCAAGTAATTGGATTCCATTGTATTATAATAGAGAAATATTATGGTTTTATCAATGAATAGAGATTAAATTAATTTAACAATTATACTCTCAATTATTCCCCATGTGACTAAAGATTAATAAAACACAAAACGTGTATAAAGATTATATCATTCCAAGGTTAAAACCCATATTTTAGATTCAATAGTGGTCTTGGTTTTCCCATTAGAGACACCATTAAATAGATATTCTATTTGTTAGGAAAAACTATGCATGAGTGATTTATTATATTTAATACATCTAATATATCCACACCAAGTATCTATGGGGACTAGAACATCACATTTACTCCATGCCAAAATCTAAAAATATATTTTTTTAAATCCAATGGTTAATACAAAAAAACAAATTCATTACATATTTTTATTAAAAGACATTTCTTGTCATTTTTTTTGAACTTTTAACTTCTGACCAACATTTTCATACAAAATAAATGTTTTTTTTCAAAAAAGTGATATTACATATTTTGTTTCAAAGTAATGTTTTTAAAATCCTTTTTTAGAATTTTTGAAAAGTTTTTTTAAATGATTTAGAAATTCATATGAAAATGAATGTATAATGTTTTTAAAGAAATTATTAATGTTTGGATTTTATTTTCCATTTTATATCCTTAGGTATATGTCAATGAAGTTATGTTTTAAGATTAACCTAATATTTACTTATATGATGTATTCTTTTTTTTGGGTTTTCATGTTTTTTTATAAACTTATCTATTTATTAATTTCATTTTATTTGATGTTGTTTGATAATTTTTTGAAACCCATTTATCATTTCAATAGTTCTTTGTAGAAAAATAATTTCACAAAAACCATTTTTCTTTATATGGTTTCTTTTATGATGTGATGATATTTTACAAGTGGAATACATATGTAGGGATTATGTGATTGTTAGATCATATATATCCATACAATTAATTTGGTAATGTTTTATATCTCATGAGATAGAAATGTTATTTGAACTTGTTATTAGGTATCTAGGTTCACAAGGGTGAGTGTGATGGTCGATATCTCTACTCAAAATTTTATGTGTGAATTGGATGGAAGTAATTCATGAACACAATGATAGGAAATCATATGTTCATGATTATGCCTCTTTATTTTTCCTTTTTATGTTCCATGGATCATGATTAATGTCTTGTGTTTTACTTTATTATTATATAGTATAAGTCTGATCATTTGAGATTAAATCTATATCTTTTATTCTTATGTAAAACTCTTAATGATTGATGTTCTAATAAAATAACTCTTCATATTCATGTTCCTAATATATGTTTATAAACTAACCTATATATACTTTAATATGTTAAACATTATTGAGAATTTGATCTCACTCCTTCTTTTTTCTTTTCCCCAGGGAATGGAGATAAAAATGTCTTATGGAATTTCTATAATAAGGTTTTTCTTATGGATAAATATTCAAAATGGTATAATAAAGGTTTTATGTTTCTAGTATATAATGAAACTAATACTTTATGTTTCTTAGGTTTTCTGAGAGTACTATGCAATGTTTTGTCAATATTTTGAATGATTTATATTAAAAAACATTATTTAGACAGGGTAACTACAGTTGGTATCGGGGCATGGTTTTGTTATTTTTAAATATTTTAATAGTTATCTTTAATTTAGGTTATGAATAATACAAGTGAAAACCCTTGAGATGATCATAATATTAGGAAAACATCCTAATGTTTTGGTGATATAGAGATTGTGTGGTTTGTTTTGAAATTACTCCCCTATATTAATATTAGAGAATATATGTGGTTTTGGAAAAGATGTACCAAGGGTTAATAACCCCAAAGTGGGGGTGTTGGGTATTAACTCAACTATGACCCAATGTATGAAAATGAGGCCTTATTGTACATTTTAATAGAAACTATGAGGAGATATTATTGGGTTAATTTACATGTTTTATATAAAAAGTTAGGAAAGATTTTATTGTATTTTTAATAAATTTTATGATGATAGTCTAATAAGAAAATTATCGTAGAACATCGATGATTGGATGAAGAGAGTCATAGTATGAACCAAAAGAATCATATCATAAAAATACAATGGTTTCATTAGATAATACATCTTTTTATTAAGGTTTTCATATTAATATTTTATATATTTTCATTACCATTTTAGTTTTAGTTTTTTGTTGAAAAAAAATTACAAAAAAAATCTGAAGAAGGTATGTATCAAGAAAACCCTATGTCCAATAGTTAGGAATGGGAGAATACATAAATGATAAAGTATTGGTATATGATTAATAATTTAGAATCATAGTATTACCTTAGGTGGTGAGGCTAATATATTAATATAAATTAAATATTAATGATTTTATCTATTTTCATTAGTGATTGATTTATTAGTGTATTCAAAAGGTTATTGAGGATTTTATAAAACATCTAAGGATTTATCATCTGTAGTTTTACATTAAAGGTTTTTAATTTATTTTTAAAATAGTAATGATTCCTTAAATATTGATTTATTTTCAAGATCATATTTTTAGGGATAAATATTGAAAAAACATGGTTTAGGATGGATACCTCTTTGGTTTAATGTATGCTTGATTTTGATGTAATAAAGTGTTGATTGATTTTTGAAGTAGTATATAAGATGGAATTTGTATCATTTGGAATTGATATTTTATTCATGATATTTTTAGCCAAATTGAATTTTGGGACTATGGTATATATAGAAAATCATGAATATTTATGATCTATTGGTTAATACCATTGGAGAATTGAATAAATAATTGATTTTTATAAGAGAATGTTTTTTGAAATATTTTTATGCTTTAGAGATGTATGTTATTTTGGGGATGGAATGTCATTTAGAATATATGATTAAGATATGTACATGCCCAAGGATATGATTGTATAGATTTATTTCAGTAAAATATAATCATCATCATTGAGCTTAAGATAGTAAGATCGTTATGTCATTAGAATTTATATCTTGATGGATAATGTCCCTAGTTATCTTCATTAGAAAACAATATTTGGAATTTAATTAAAATAATTTACATAAGGAATTTGACCACGTTGTCATGACACGTAAAATTGATTATTCTTATAAGGTTGATTTGTAGTATAGGAAAGACCCTAAGTCGTCTCTCGAGGAGCGTTTATAGGTTTATAGTGTGTATTTTTAATTAAGACAACTATAAAAAGGGGTGATTTTGAAAATAGATTAAAGAAAGTAACATAATAAAAATAGTTTAAAAGATGAAAGACCAAGTGGGTTTTGAAAAATATGAGATAAAAGGGTCGATGTGATTTTACTACACACATATCAAGTTCATTGTTCATAGAGATTGATTTTTGGTTTAGAGTAATTCTTTCGTTGGAATTAATTGGAATCCCGATTAATTCCTAAGCTCATATTTCAATGCTTGAAGAACCAAACCTTGACATAACAATAGTATTGCCAAGGTCCAGAACTTATGTATAGAACAAGAGATTACAAAGAATATTGAAATATTAATAAATTGGGGAAGAAAATGATTCTTGTGTTGTCCAATCGGAACAACACAAGTCACACACTCAAAACCTCACACTGATCGGTTAGAAATTAAGAGCATAACACTCACATGCATCAAATGAAGCATTCAAATCTGAAATAAAATAAGATACATGGAATTTAATGTTTGAACACCCAAATTAATCCAAACCAGTAGCTAGTGTATTCATCAGAACTCCCTTGACATGTGTGTTGCTCCCTCACAACGAACACCCAACTTTTAGCTCGACATCGGGAGGAGGAGGAAGCTCTAGTGGAACTCCTTCTTCATCCTTGATTACCCTATGAGGATAAGGGCCTCCAGAACCTCCAAGGTGATTAGGAGACTCCTATAGGACTCCAAAATGGTAGAGTATAGATCTGGTTCAAACTTGCAAATGGGGATCCCAAGGTGTCATTTTATAGGAAAATTGGAAGGTGGTTTTAGGTAAACAGATTTCATCAATCCACTTGTACCAAGCGTTTCGGCCATCATAAAGCCTTATCTCACTTTGGGGAAAATATAAAGGTTGTAGGAGAACCTCTTGGATGTCTCAACCAAATGTTTGGAACCATTTGGACAACTAAACCTCAAGATATTGATAAAATACAGAACACTACATTTGACTTGGTCCAACTTTGATTCATTGGACATATTAGTTAGTATGGGCATATTAGAGGCCGAATAGGGATTACGTTCATTCATATGAAATGTATCCCATCCAATTTTGGACCGGGACACAAAGTTTCAGCATATTTGGAAGAACTAATGTCGCGTACTATTTAAAATAGTGGACATATGTCCTTGGATCCATGCAATTTTGGCCCATTTTTCTTCCACTTCATCAAGGCCCTAGCAAATCATCTCCACCTACATTGAAATAATAAAAACAAGTTACATTGACAATTATAATGTTTATTAACATTAATTTAATGATTCAAACATAATGTGAAATTTATTATTATATTTGGAATATTCATTAGAAAACAAGTTTAAAACAGCGATTTAAGGGTGGAATACAACAATGAATCGTGGTACGATCACACCCCCACACCTAAACATTTCCACTCCTGGGAAAATTCACATATCCCACTAAAATATTTCATATATAAATATTTCCAACATCATGAAGATTTATCATTTGAGGAAATTTCAATTCACCAAAGTAATGTGATCAATGCACGAACCACACCAAGGAGTTCTTCCCAGTGAAAATGGAAAAAGATGTCTCATAAATCATATCATAATTAAATTCAGAGAGATTTATGACACCAACATGAGAAAGGAATTCAAAAGTAAACCATTACAGTAACTCTCCATGTGTGTGTGTGAGAACCGTTCCATGCTATTCTTTCCACTTTCTATCAAATAAATATAGGTTATTTTAACATTATTCAGCTTTAAATGATTTCTCACCGAACATTTCCTACGTCCTTTGCAATCATATTTGAATACCCACTCATTTAAGTGTTCACAGAAGTCAAGCCATAAGCTCCTGACCTAGATATCCCCATATGATGCACATTTCATCACTCCCCTCATTTATTATATTTTTTTATTTGGAAAAAATATCACACTCATCTCTTAACCCTTGTTTGATCTCCTCATGACACTAATAGAAATAGTTATAACAAGATCAAAGGTTGATAAGGAGTGGTTTTTGACTTTCCCAGAAACAACCAATTTTTTGGAGGGCGTACAACAGTCGGGCATTAGGTACACATGCATAGGTCAATCTGGTACAGTAATGAAACAGATCAGATAAGGAACGAATGTATGGAAATATCATTTAAAGCTGAAAAATTTTAACCCAATATATATTTACCTTATATTATGTAATAAATATTCACACATTGTGGTTTGGTGCCAAAATTTGTAGAGATAATAGTGACACAGTTTTCCCAAAAAATACTCACACCAAGAGCATCAATCACATCAAAGGATTCACATAGATAAAACCATTTATATCATTGACATAAAACCAATTCACTAAAAAATTCACTCCTTTATGGTAAATTCATACATGTATTCTTTTTAGCCTTCGTTATGGTATTTTTACTTTCCCCCATTTATGGTCTCCAAATCATGGAACTTTGAAATTGTTGATGGGGAAAAATGAAAATACCGTAAAGAAGGCCAAAAAGTGAAAACAAAAGGAAAAAATGATGAAAATTCAAAACTAACCCAGGAATTTATCCACCCCCACACCTAGAGTATGCAGTGTCCTCACTATAGTAAAAGAGAATTTGGGAAGGAAGGATAAAACCTGGTGGATGTCATTCATAGTTTGCTTCTTGAACTTGGAGTTCCGCTATCGGGGACTCCAGAATGGATTCATGAAAGTGATTCAGCCGCTGCCCATTGACAGTGAAGGTTATCTTGGTTTCTTCATTTTGAACCTGAACAAAACCAAATGGAGAGAAATTAGTAAAAATGTATGGTCCAAACCAGTGGGAACGAAGCTTATCGGGATACAATTTCAGCCTTGCATTGTAGAGGAGGACCTTTTTCCCAATTTGGAACTCTCGATGAAGGATAAGGTGGTCATGGGCAGCCTTGGTCCGCTCCTTATAAATCATGGAGTTCTCATAAGAATCTCTACACATTTCTTCCAACTCATGTATTTGTAACTTCCTTTGAGAACCTGCACCAGAAAGGATAGAATTACATTTTTTAATGGCCGAGTAGGCCTGGTGATCAATATCAACATGGAGGTGACAACTCCTTCCAGAAACAAGCCTATAAGGTGACATTCCAATGGGAGTTTTAAAAGCAGTACGCTAATCCCATAATGAATCATCGAGTCTAAGACTCCAATATTTCCTATTGGGTTGGACCGTTTTTTCAGGAATTTGTTTTACCTCTCTATTTGACACCTCAGCTTGACCATTAGTCAGTGGGTGATACGCAGTAGATACTCGATGACCGACCCCATACCGACGAAAAAGTGATTGCATTGTTCGGTTTCAGAAATGAGAACCCTGGTCACTAATGATGAACCTATGTAATCGAAACCAACAAAATATATAAGTTCTCAAAAATTCTACAACTATTTTGGAATCATCTTTCCTTGTGGCTCGTGCCTCTACCCATTTTGATACGTAATCAACAGCCAAAATAATGTAAAAGTTCCCAAAAGAATTGGGAAATGGCCCCATAATTTCAATACCCCAATCATCGAAGATGTCAGGAAAGATCAAGGGTTTTTGTGGAATTTCATTCCTTTTAGAGACATTCCCCATTCTTTGAAAATGAGTACGATATTTAAAAAATTTATGGGCATCCCGAAAAAGTGTTGTCTAAAAGAGACCAGAATCAAGAACTTTGCGAACTGTCTGTTGGGGACTAAAGTGGCCCCCACAAGCAAGAGTGTGGCATAATCTAAGGATATACTGAAACTCACTATCGGGAACACAACGCCTAAGGACCTGATCGCTACATGTGCACCAAAGGTAGGGGTCATCCCAAATGTACCAACGAGACTCATGTTTTAGACGACTGGCTTGGTTTTTGTTGAAATCAGTAGGAATGCAAGATGCTACCAAATAATTTACAATTTCAGAATACCATGTAATAACATCTTACACTTTGTAGAATTTCTCATCCGGAAACATGTCATTAATGGGAATATAGGGGGATGAGACAATGTACGAGGATGGGGGGATCCTACTGATATGGATTGCCACCACATTCTCTCCTCCTTTTTTACTCTAATTTCTAGATTGAATTCCTAATGGAGGAAAATCCAAAGAATGAGACATGGTTTGGCTTCTAGTTTCTTTAGGAGATACCAGAGGGCTACATGGTCTGAGAACACAATGACTTTGGACCCTAAAAGGTATGACCTGAATTTATCCAAGGAAAACACTACTGAAAGGAATTATTTTTCAGTTGTGGTGTAGTTTTCTTGTGAAGGGTCTAGTGTACGTGAGACATATGCTATGACATGTGGTGCTCGGTCGACCCTTTGTGACAAGACTGACCCAACTGCACAGTTAGTGGCATCACACATGAGCTCAAATTTTAAATCCCAACGAGGTGGATGGATTACTGGGGGTGATGTGGGACTCCATTTTAATTTTTTAAAAGGTTCTTCACATTCTTTATCAAAAACAAAATCTTTTTCTTTTTGGAGTAAGCGAGAGAGGGGAAGTGCAATCTTAATAAAATCATGAATGAAACGATAGTAAAATTTAGCATGACCTAGGAAAGACCACACATCATGTACATTTTTAGAGAATGGTAGGGATGAAATGACATCCAATTTCGATTTATCTACTTGGATACCATCCCCAGAAATGACATGTCCAAAAATTATACCTTAGAGAACCATTAAATGGCATTTCTCATAATTTAATACAAGATTATTTTCAATACAGTGACATAGGAAGAAACCAAGACTACTTAAACATTCATCAAAATAGGATCCATAAATATTAAAATCATCCATGAAATCATCCATGCAATTCTCTAGGTAATCCGAAAAAATACTAACCATACATCACTGGGAAGTACCTGGAGCATTACACAGGCCAAATGGCATCCTTCCATAGGAAAATGTGCCAAAGGGGCAAGTGAAGGTTGTCTTTTCCTGATCCTCGGGGGCCATATGGATCTCAAAGTATCCAGAATATCCATCAAGAAAACAGTAATGGGACTTCCCCGCTAGCCTCTCTAGTATTTGGACAATAAATGGCAATAGGAAATGGTCCTTCCTAGTTTGTTGGTTTCGTCGACGATAATCTATACAAACGCGCCAACTATTCTGCACACGAGCTGGAACCAATTCATTGTTTTAATTTTTATTTACTATTAGGCTATTTTTTTAGGAACTACTTGAACGGGATCGACCCATTGGCTGTCAGAGATGGGGTAAATGATTACAACAACCAATAATTTTGTTACTTCCTTTTTAACTACTTCTAAGTCGTTTGGGTTGAGTCGACGTCGTGCCTACCTCACTAGTTTAGCCTCATTAGTTAATAAAATATGATGTGTACAAATTGATGGGATAATACCAGGATTGTTTGAAAGTGTCCATCCCAATGCTTGTTTATACTCCCTAAAAAGTTCAAGCAGTCGCAATTCCTGCTCAGGAGGGAGTGAACTAGCTATAATCAAGGGCAACTTGTTTCCATTCTCAAGATATGAATATTTTCAATCATGAGGCAGTTGCTTTAGTTCCAATTCAAGTGGATTTTGGATTGATGGGAGTGTGTGTGAAAGTGAGAGGTCACTAATATCATCTAACTGCTCAATGGTATCATCCTCAGATGAGGAATTAGCTTTTACAAGCGTAGCAGTATCATCGATGGTCATGTGATCGTCCGTGTTCAAGAAACTATCAATTAATAAAAATGCATGAGACTTTTCTAGACCACTACAAAAATAAACACATGATTCATTACCAAGAATTTCAATCAAAGAGGAAAATTCAGAAAAGGGATCAGTGGAAACAAATGAAGTGATTTTAGGGGAAGGGAATACAGCAATTAAATTTACCAAGAGAGAGAAGAATGTTCTTCTGAGGGGTGAATCATGGCATCAAGGATGTTCAAATGGACTATGTCACCACCAAATTCTATAGATAATATACCATTATAGACATTAATTATGGCTTTGGTGGTTTTCAAGAAAGGTATCCCCAATATAATTGGGGCATGTCCATTCATCCAATCATCTTCCATTATTAGCACATAAAAATCAGCAAGAAATATTAAATTTTGAACCATCACAAGAACATCCTCTACCACACCAGAAGGGTGTGCCGTACTCTGATTTTCTAGATGAACATCTATTCCTGTGGGATATAGTTCTCAGACCTACAAAGAAGAGTAAATAGATTGAGGCATCACATTAATAGGGGAACCCAAAAAAATCATAGCATTAGAAAAAGAATACTCCCCTATAGTACATGGAATTGAGAATTTTCCAGGATCATTACACATGGTGGGAAGCGATTGTTGTATCAATGCTGAGACACCCCTCCCCAAACTTACCTTATCATCACCATGATGTCTCATTCGATGTGTACACATCTCCTTTAGAAACTTAGAATACTGTGGAATTTGCTTCATGGAATCAATCAATGGAATGTTAACTTGCACTTTTTTGAAATTCTCCAAGATTTCTTTACCAAGTTTAGTTTCCTTTTGTTTCCTTGGTTGGGTGGATCTTTGGGGAAATGGAAGAGGAATGATTGGGCTTCGTAACTCATCAATAGACACACTCTTTCATTTGGTAGGACTTCTCTCAAGACAAGGTTCCACCTCATTTGAACCTTTTTCAGTGGTTGGGATGGTGGTTTCCTTAGAAGTGGATGACTCTAATGGAGGGTTCATTTGGCTTTCAAGTTGAGTTCCACTCCTAAGGGTGATGGCACTAACATTTACCTTATCCCTATGGTTAACAAGTGGTTGATATGGTAGTTTACCAGACCCATGGATTTGGATTTCACCCACTGAGTTAGCTAGTTGGAGTAATTGGTTTTTGAGGTCTTCTATGGCTTCTTGGGTGGTTTGTTGGAACTGGAGATTATTGACAGCCATTTGATTCATCATATCTTCTAGGCTAGGCTCAGTTTTTAGAGGGGGTTGTTGGAAAGGCCTTTGGGGTGGTTGAAAATTTATGGGTGGTGGTGGATGACTACTCTGACCTTATTGGTTTCATTGTTGTTGTGGTTGGTTTGAATGCCCCTTGCCTATAGGTTTGGATGTCTTTCCACCCAGGGTTGGATGGATAGTAATGTTCTTTCCTAAAGGGTTGGTTATAGGGGCGTCCAGGATATATCGCCTCACAACTCTCAGAAGTTTCTCTCAGTTGGGGGAATTGGTCAGAATAGCGGGTATCAGAAGAGAATATACCACAATGGATGGGAGGAGGAGATTGAGATTGACCTTGGGAAAGAGCGAGTTTTCATAGAAGGGTACTTACCTCTTCAAACGTTGTATCCACCTTCTTCTTGAATTCAGTACTTTGCACCTCATGGGAACCCCGAATTGGTATAGTGGACCTTGAAACAAATTGTTGTGTGTTTTGTGACATTTTCTCAATTAGGGTCCTTGCAGTGATTGGGGTTTTATCCACTAGTACACCACCTACAGCAGCATCAATCATGTTTCGATCAACAGGGATTAAACCTTCATAAAAATACTGAATTAAAAGTTGATCACTTATTTGGTGATGTGGACAACTTGAACACAATATTTTAAATCTTTACCAATATTCATGAAGTGTTTCCTCATGAGATTTTCTTATACCACATATTTCTTTCCTTATTGTTGCAGTTCGAGAGGCAGGGAAATATTTTTCAAGAAAAAGGCGTTTCATGTCTGCCTAACCTCTAATTGGTGAATTACCATAGTATAGCCAATCATTAGCAGTGTCTTCTAATGAAAATGGAAATTCTATAAGTTTTACTTGGTCCTCATCAACATTAGCGGGCTTTAATGTAGAACATACAGTATGAAATTCTATTAATTGTTTATGTGGGTCCTCTCCAGGATGTCCAAGGAATCTTGCTAATAATAGAATTAAACCAGATTTTAGTTCGAAATTAGGTGCCTCTCCTTGTATTTGAATGTATGCAGGTTGGATATCAACATCGGGTGAGGTTAATTCCTTTAATGTTCTATTATTTTCACCCATGTTATAAAAGTTTATTCCAGTTTTTATTTGGGTTCCAGAATAAGAAGAAGAAGGATGAAGGAATGTTTCATTGTGTGGTGTGTCCTCCTTCAAATTTTTTTCTTGTGTGTCTCGGAGTCATTGGCGTAGGATCCTCTCCGTCCCGGGTACGAAATGTGGTAAATCTCCAAGATTAAGATGCATCATGCACCAAACCTACACATGGAATATTTTAGAATACAAAAGGATTGAAAATGTAGAAGAGAAAAAAAATAAATAATCACAAAAATTTTACAAATAACTTATCAAAAACATGCACTAAAACAAAAATTCCCCCAGCAAAGACGCCAAAATTTGACGTTTTTGTCATGACATGTCAAATTTATTATGATTTTAAGGTTTATTTGTAGTCTAGTCAATAACCTAGGTCGTCTCTCGAGGAGCGTTGATAGGTTTAGAGTGTGTATTTTTAATTAAGACTACTAAAATAAGGGGGTGATTTTGAAAACACCTTAAAGAAAGTAACTTAATCAAAATAGTTTAAAATATGAAAGAACAAGTGGGTTTTGAAAAATATGAGATAAAAGGGTCGATGTGATTTCACTACACACATATCAAGTTCATTTTTCATAGAGATTCATTTTAGGTTTAGAGTAATTCTTTGGTTGGAATTAATTGGAATCCCAACTAATTCCTAAGCTCGTACTTCAATGCTTGAAGAACCAAACCCTGAAATAACTATCATATTGAAAAGGTCCAGAACATATGCATGGAACAAGAGCTTCCAAATAATATTGATATCTCAATAAAGTGGGGAATTAAATGATTCTTGTGTTGTCCAATCGAAACAACAAAAGTCACACACTCAAAACCTCACACCGACCAGTTAAAAATTAAGAGCATAACACTCACATGCATCAAATCAATCATTAAAATATGAAATAAAATAAGATACATGGAATTAAATGTTTAAACACCCAAATTACTCTAAATCAGTATCTATTGTATTCATTGTAACTCCCTTGACATGTGTGTAGCTCCCTCACAACGAACACCCAACTTTTAGCTCGACATCGGGAGGAGGAGGAAGCTCTGGTGGAACTCCTTCTTCATCCATGATTCCCCTACGAGGATAGGGGCCTCCAGAACCTCCAAGGTTATTAGGAGACTCATATAGGAGTCCAAAATGGCAGATTATAGCTTTGGGTTTGAAATTTCAAATGGGGATCCCATGGTGTCATTTTATAGGAAAATTGGAAGATGGTTTTAGGCACACAGATTTCATCAATCCCCTTGTACCACACATTTAAGTCTTCAGAAAGACTTATCTCGATTTGGAGAAAATAGAAAAGTTATATCCCCACCTATTTTATGTCTCCCTAGATGGTTTGGAACCATTTGGACAACTAAATCTCAAGATATTGATAAAACATAGAACACCTCATTTGACTTGGTCCAACATTGAATACTTTAACAGATCTGTTATTACGGGCATCGTAGATGCCGAATGGGGCTTTGGTTACTTTATATGAAATGTATCCCATAAAACATTGGACCATACCACAAAATTTCAGCCTATTGGGATTCACGTATTTCGATTACTATTCAAAACAGTGGACAGATGTCCATGGACCCATGCAATTTTGGCCCATTTTTCTTCCACTTCATCAAGGGCCCTCCAAATCATCTCCACCTACATTGAAATAATAAAAACAATTAACATTTCCAATTATAATGTTGATTAACATTAATTAAATGATTCAAACATAAAGTGAAATTTATTATTATATTTGGAATATTCATCACAAAACAAGTTTAAAACAGTGGTGTAAGGGTGGAATAAAATAGTGAATCGTGGTACGATCAAGGTTAGAATGTAACAACAAATTATTTTGGTATATAATTACCTTTAATTTAATAATATGATTGATGTATCATGACTCATGAAACAACAAACGAAAATAAAAACATGATATATTAAAATATAAAGTATAAAATAAGTTTGTTGTAAACATACATGTTAAATTGTAGGGTATAAAAAAGAACTAACTATATTGAAAAATCAGTTCGAACAATATGTAATATGTCATCAAGAAGTATAATTATTCCTTACAAATCCCATTTTTTGAGCTCATGAAAGAGGTGGCATCGTTCGGGTTTTCACTAGACCAAGCCCAAAATGAACTCTAATAGGTGGAGCTTGAGAGCAATCACTTACAAGAAAAGATTATGGTTATCTAACTCACTATGAATACCATGAAAGCTGATTCACCAACCATGACTGCCAGTCTCAATTATCATACCCTATTATCTTAGGTGTAGGTTATAAGGGGTTTTTTAAGTAGAAATGATTATTATATCAACATCTAATTATTATCTACAGAATTGGATGGGTGTATCAATATAAATGTCATTTTAATCTTAATACCTTTTGTTTTTTGAGTTTTGAGTTCCTATATTAATAAAAACATATATCAATTTTAGATAATAATATAAAATAAATAAAAATAAATTTTCAACCATATAATAGGTATTTTTTGACAGTAAATAAGAATACATTCACATTATAATTAATATATGTGTTTTTATAAAAAATAAATTTCAGCCCTTTCACCTTCATATTCAATCAAATTTCTTTAAATTTCAAATTTTTAAATTAATAAAATTAAATTCATTAATTAATTCATCATATAAAAATTTACTTATTATTAATTTTTTATCTTCTTTTAAAATATTGGTTTTTAGTCAAAAAATGTGGTTTTTATGAAACTTTTAATTTGAAAGAATATAACATTATGACCTAGAAGATTAAAAAACCATTTAATTGATAAAATATTAAATTTTGGAATAAAAACATCCAATTAAAAAATTATTTTAACTTATAAAACATATGTCCAACATTTTATGGACTAAATTAAAATGTTACTTTAATAAAAACTAATTTCGGTCTTTTCTTTGAATCAAGCATTTTCAAGGTGGAATTTTGTTGTAAATCTCCTTTAAAGCACTATAAATTTTAGCTGATTTAAGATAAATAAATTTATTTCTTTGAAATTAGTAATGGTGATAATTTAAATATATGTATAAACTTAAAGTTGAAAAAATTATTTTTCTAATAATTGTTCTTACCTGATTAAGTGTATTTATTTAAAAATTAAATTTTCACATATTTATAAATTGTATTTGATAAAAATTATTTTAAAATTTTAAATCATATGGTTAAAATTATTTAATAAGGTCAATTTCATTTTTGGTCATTAAAATTAATTACTACGGTTTGAAATTAATTACCATGGTAAAATTAACTTATATTAAATGTTAAAAAGTTAACAAAAATCCTAAAAACTCTATTTTCCACCAAAATGAGTGTATGAGAAGGATATATACCCTCGCAAACATCCCCTTCACTTTCTAAATTTCAGATTCATTGAACTTTGAATAATAACTTTAGATTATTGAAAATGCAATGGTTACTTCCAAAACTACACTTCCTTTCACTTATTAATGGGTAACACTTACACCACTTCATAACTCACCTATACTTTGAATTTATTCATTAAAATATCCCAAATTAATACTCCTATAACTCTATACAATTTTAAAAATATTATTTTCAACATTATTTAGCATAAGACCTTCATTTTCAAAGAGAATTCTAAAAAATATCAAGTCCCCGACATGAGTATTATCAACTACTTAGCTTTTCTTCTTAATTATCATCATTATTTTTTTTCAATTCACACTAATATAATGATATTATTATCATTTATATACTATAATTTAATTAACTTAAGGGTACTAAAATTAATTATTCATCTATATCATCCATTAAGAAAAATGAAATCCTCATTTATGCGTATGTTAAAACAACCGCCTCTATAAAGCGACAAGATTCATTTTTTACACCACCTCTCATGGATGGTAATACAGATATATATGATGAATATATATGAAAATTAAAAAAATATTGGAATTATAAAATAATTATTTTCATACACTATAATTCTATCAATTCCTTGACAAATGGGATCATTATTCGAGACTATGTGTAGACTACCGCCTCCACAGGCAAAGGAATAATTTTTTCATAACTACTCATCATGGTTGGTTCCATGAATAGATTTTATGCAGATATATGATTTCTCTGACATTTTTATGTTATACTATCATTATATAAAAACATTTCATTAACCATTGAATCATTATAACATGCTCTCGTTTGGGTTGGTTTTACCACCTACATGAATGATGTTATAATGTTTGTGTCATGAATGACTAAAAATTGTTATAAATTATTATATCATGTAATTATAATGAATTTAATATGTATTATTCATTCTATAAAGGTGTTATTAATGTTTTAAATATTAATTAATATATCACCTTTCAATCATTAAACATGTCGAAACTATTTTATCGTGTTTTCCATTTTCACAAACCACATTCAAGACACACATATAATGAAAAACCGACGTAAGTAATCATTTAAAAAATTATTATTATATCCTAAATAATTTGGAAATGATGAATTTGTAACCACTAGAAAAATATTGACTCCATCAAAGAGATTTTCTTTGTACAAAATAATCAAATGAGAAAAATAGTTTTTTTATACTCTAGTGGTCTTTCCCATGGTCGATTGGAGATGGATAACCTCGAAGCACCCATTAAAATGGATTGAATCTCATGTTTCAAAAAATGTAATAAATGCATTCTAGGGAGGAAGTATGAAATGTGCATGTTGTTCCATGGAAAAATATTAAGTAGTTAAAGATAGATACACTTGATCTAAGGTTTATAGAGAAGATAATCATTGAAGTGTGAATGGTTTGGTCCAAATCATCTCCATGCACATATATCACAATATGATCTCATCATATTCCATGTCATATTCCAAGTGGAATAAGTAATTTAATAAAAAAATTATGGATGAAGTAAAAAAATTGAGTCAACATATAGATAAATCTTGAGATTCAAGAATTTGGGTAAGTTGAAGACATGTTCTTACACTTCAATGTTAATTTTAATGGAGATCTTTGTATAGATTAAAAGGGAAAATTTGGATAGAGTCTAAAGATAAGAAAAAATATTGAATTTTTAAAAGAGATTTTGAGATTCAAAAGGTCAAACTTTGGGCTCCCAATGACTGTAAATTCAGAGGCCATGATGTTGTAAAGAGGATCAGCCACATTTTAGTTTTATTTCATTCATCTATAACTCATATGAATATTTTAATCAAACTATTCTTCATTCTTCTCTCTCTTCCTGTCTCTCTATCCAATGTGATCTCATATACTCATGATGATTAGTAACTATCCTGTGGAATATCCTGGGGGTAATCTAGGGTTGAACCATATACTATTTTGATTTCTTATTTATGTTAATCTATTGATGATCTACTATGGGTGTAATCCTCATTGTGGTTATCTAAGGGTTGGCTTCTTATTCTATAACCATTATCCATTGATTGGGGAGGTGGATATGCGGTGTACTTATTGAACATTGAGTTCATAATAAATTTACAAAAGGGGTAGAATAAGGTGTTCTCACATATGATGGAGTTTGTTCATTGTGCAAATATTGAAAAATACAATGAAGTTTCTCCATGGAAGAATCTTTCAGGAGAATTACCTTTTTTTCTTAATTTTATTCATTCTATTTTTCATGGAACATATATATTTGGTATAGTCTTTTATTATTTATTTATCTATTTATTTCTCTTTTCCTTTATTTCTTTATTTTTTTATTTATATATTTCATTATTTATTTATTTATTTATTTCTTTATTTTTTTCATATTTATTTATTTACTTATATTTATAATTATTTATTATTTATTTATTATTTATTATTCATTTATTTATAAATATTTGATATTTATTTATAATTATTTATTATTTATTTTTAATTATTTATGATTTATTACTTATTAATTGTTCATTTGTTTATTTATTTATTTTTTACCATCCATACATGCGGGCATCTTCCATGAAAAAATTCAAAGAATATATGTATTTGGTGAGACTTAAACTCATTGGCTCTTAGTTATTCTACAATGACTTTACCACTCTACCAAACACTTCATGTGGTGAGTAAATAGAATTTAATATATTTATACACATATAAATAAAATAACAAATAGTTACATTAAAGAATAATACCAATCAATAAAAAAATAAATAATACATAAAAAATAAATACGAACTCAATAATTATTAACTAATAATTAGTAATTATTAATTACCAAAAATGTGACTAATAAATAAATAAATAAATAATAAGTAATGAATAAATAATGAATAAATAATAAATTAATAAAATGAATAAATTAATATTATGATAAATTAATAATAATTTAATAAATAATATATAATAGATAAGTAATATATAAATAATAATTAACAAATTAACAAAAAGTAGATAATAAATTGTTAAAAATATAACTAAATAATACATAGAGAAAAAATAAAAATAAAAATATAAAAAATAAATGAAAAATAAATAATAAATAATTAATAAATAATAAATACATAATAAATACATAATGCATAATAAATAAATTAATATTTAGTAATAAATAATAAATCAATAATAAATTATAAATGATATGTCATAATATATAACAAATATTAAATCAATATTAAATCAATTTTAAAAAAATAAATCTAATTTAATAATGAATAATAAATTAATATATAATGAATACATAATAAATAAATAAATAATCAAATAATTCCTAATTAATATGTAATAAATAATCATTAATCATTAATAATTAATACAGAATAAATTATTAATAAATAAATTAATTAAAAATTAAAAATTATTTATATATACAAAAATAAATTATATATTAATAGTAAATAAATAATAAAATTATAATAAATTAAAAAATAAATATATAAAAATTAAATTAAGAATATATAAATAATAAAAAAGTATTAAATAAATAATAGATGAATAAATAATATATAAATAATAAATCAATAATAAATAAGTAAATAATAAATATGTAATAAATAAATAATTCATCAATTAAAATTTAATAAAAATTAACAATTAATATATTATCAAATTAATACTAAATTATAAATATTATGTAGTAATATGTAATAAATTCTAAAAAATATTAAATAATATTAAATAAAAATATAATATAACATAAATAACAAATAATAAATAATAAATGACAAATAATAATTGAAAAAATAATAAATAATAAATAATAAATTATAAATTAAGAATAAATAATAAATAATAAATAATAAATAATAAATAATATATAATATATAATATATAATATATAATATATAATATATAATATATAATTTATAATTTATAATATATAATATATAATATATAATATATAATATATAATATATAATATATAATATATAATATATAATATATAATATATAATATGTAATATATAATATATGAAAAAAATAAAAAATAAAAAATCATAAGTAATCAATAATAAATGGATATAAATATCAATAAATATATATACCTATAATGAAATTTACATAAATATATATAAACACACATTTATGTTACATAAATATATATAAACACAAACTTTTATATTATTATGTATTATTGGAAATATATATATTCAAACATAATTAAATATAAATATCTATATATATACCCATAAAAGATATAAAAATATATAAACATAAATATGTATAAATATTTACAAATGTATAAAAATATATAAAAATATTCATAAATATATAAAAATGACCATAAATTGACACAATTATATATAAAATTATATAAATATTGATAAATATTTATATTATAAGTAAATATACATAAATATGTATAAATATATTCAAATATATATATTTAATAGATAATAAATAACTAAAAGAGGGTAAACCACAACAATTTCAAAATCATGAAACCAATATGAATGTAAATCTATTAAATAAACACATTGATGACCCAAAAAGTATATGAAGTTACTCTTAAACCAAACTGAAATTTCATTAAATGTTCAAAAATCATGTTATTCGAACCAAAAACTCAGTTTAGAGGACTTTTCAGGGGGTTTACCATAAAATAATAGTAACCAATGTCCCCCTATTCAACATGGCATATATCCTATCACAAGATTCAATTTGATATGTGGTAGAGCCCAAATGGACACATGAGTCGAAAGTCATGGTCGTTTGAAATTCAAGTTTGATTTTCAACTTCTCTTAAAAACTATAATATTTTTTAATCTATTAATTTTTACAAAATTGTTATCTAATGTTGTTATTGATCATTAATATGAATAAATGTGACTTATCGTGGAGTTATAATGGACTCTCGGATAAAAAAGTTTCTTCATTTGATGATTAAGTTTGATTTACAGCTTTTTAAAGAATTAATTTAAGTTTTAAATAATTACTAACTAATAATTATAAATAAATAATAATTAACACATTCTAATTAAATAAAACATTAAATAATAAAAAATTATGTTATTATTATTAATAAATAATAATTATTAATAATATATCATAATTAAATATATATATATATTATATTATTTCATTAATTGGGTTGCGGTTTTTAAAAAATTGTTGCTAAAAATTAAATTTAAATTTTTTAAAAAGTGAAAACATCTGATTTAGTATCAATTTTTTCAAAACAACTATTAGAAAAAAATAAAAAATCAAAAAAATCAAAACACATTTTGTAGTAGTTTTAAAAATTGTTGCGAAATACAATTTTTCTTGTATTAAACTATGAATTTCTTCCATAAAATTCTAGTACACCCTTGTTATTTACTAAATTAATATTATCTATGATCAAAAGATAATTGGTTGAATCCAATAGAGGTAATCTTCTATGATACTAATTGAATTGTCTGGCAGGGTCAGTTTTCTCCATGATGAATGGAGGATGAATTAGTAGAGGACAATTTTTACAATTTCCTTTCAACATAAATAATTTTTTTGACTTGTTAGAGTACAATAAACTCATAATAGAAATAACTCAAAATTACACAATCATGAAAAAAATAAAAGATAAAGTAACAGAATTTTTATTATAAGGTTTGGATTTAGTGTGGAGTCGTACTACTTATTATGGCTGGTTATCCCTGTAGGTTCCGGGAGCAGTGAAAACGCGTTGGTGGGTTTTCCCAACTTTAATTTTAACGTTAAACAATGTTCAATCCAAGATCTGTCACGATATAAAACACTGAATCTTCAGAATAGAATGAAGAATGAAAAGAAAAGAAGAGTCCTCGAACCCTTGAAGAGGATCATCATATGTTGATTATAATTAATTTAATTAATGCATAAGAATGACCTCGTTGGAATTATTTCTTCGTTGATGTGCCCGGTCATGATTTGATGATCCGTCGTTGTGTCGTAGAATCCAAGTGTAGTATTCATCTAGCGGTGATCCACACATGTGTCACGTATCTCCGTACGTCGCCGAAGGGATCTTCGAGTGATAGCATAGAAGAACCTTCACTTGCGATGTCCACATTTGACCGCCTTGATCCGATGGAGGATCTTGCTCTCGTAACAAGAGGGCATTGTTGGTGGAAAGGGAATTCTCTCTTGGCTTGAGAGTATTTCCAAATCCGTTGTGCACAACAATGGATCTACAAAATGTTGGGGTTGCGAGGATATTTATAATCAGGTTTGAGGTTAATAGAGTTATGACAATAAATAAACGTTATAGGCATTTTATTTCTTTCATTAACTCTTATTGAAAACTCCCATGTCGAATTATTAATTCCATGACATGCACCCACACTGATTATAATAAATAACATTTAATAAAACAATATTAAATCCTCAAAATCCCAACTTGAAAAACTACACTGTGTGTAATAATTAATACACATCATGTACTTGTTTTCCATAAAACTACACGGTGTGTACATTTATTTTCCATTTTTCTCCACCACATTTATTAGAATTTGAGTAATGACTATTTATATCTTAAATAAATGTAACTGCATTACTCGCTAATAAATATATCATTTCATCCACAATATATTCTATTGAATAACTAATGTCAAAATAAATGCGATCAAACATCCTTAAATAATTATTAAACCACAGTCGGGAATAATATTTATTTAACTTGTCAAATTATTATTTAACTGAGATACGTAGACACACTTAGTGTGTGACCTTCTAGGCCTCTTTCTCAGTGGAATAAGGCTGAGCCTGCCTAAAGTCCAAGGTTAGCATCTAGCAACACGCCAAGGCACCCATAGAGAAAGAAGTTAACACCGCAATGATGTGTCGCCTCCTACGAACGCTTACCGTGTAATATAATCCATTTGTCTCGATATCTCCAACAAAGCGGGTTGCATGCTAGTACCATCAACCCATGTGCTTGATTATTCTTTCATTGACTTCCTGAAATTGAACTCGCCCATACCTTACCATGGCCATGGATTTATTCAGGCTATATCAATTCCATCAAAGGGCCTGAGATATCTACTTCCGTTATGAAACGGAAGGGACAGATCCTTTCTCTCATTATCTATTAATGCGGTATTACTCGTGACACACCCAACATATCCTACCTCACTGCGAACAGTGTGTCGTCACAGTTTTCTTCAATACATCTAAGTGGGCGAGTTGTAATACCCATTAATAATAATCTTAAAGTCTAAGGACCAATACACACATCCACATATAGGAACATCCAATGACACTATGAAATGTGGATTTCCTACTTGCGGGTCTCATTCTCATAATATCCTACTGGATATTACCAAGGGTGCACACCAGGAGAAGGTTCCTCAATGTTTTATGAGTCCTCACCCCTAATGACCTGTAATATTTGTGTCCCTCAAATAATATCATCCTACCATAGAACATACATCCAAGAACAGTGTTATGTCACTTCCGGGTTCTCATCATAGCAGGGATCCGCAACCACCCTTTAATGCAACAGTTGTCCTTAGGACATTATCACATGACATGTCACGCAGAAGAACAATCACGATGTGATAAGGCTTTTATTTAATTAATAAAGTACAAAGTAGTTGGTTCTAGACCACCAACTCCAACAGACTCCCAATTGGACTAGATCCAACTGCTAACAACCTTTAACCCGCTAGCTCTCACATGATATTCATGCTTCTGTTGAGATATGCCTTTAGTCATGGGGTCTGCGACGTTCTTTTTCATGGAAACTCTGCTCGCTGTAACTTCACCCTTTTGATAGAAATCCCTCAAGTGGTTATACTTCTGAAGTATGTGATTTTTCCATTGATGTGACCTTGGTTATTTTGCAAGAGCCACCGCTGCAATATTGTCATAATACAATGTAATGGTATCTTCACTGGTAGGCACCACATCAAGCTCCTGGACAATGTTCCGAATCCAGATGGCTTCCTTGGATGCATCAGAAGCCGTTGTATACTCAGACTCTGCTATAGAATCGGCGACAACTGGAAACTTTGAAATCTTCCAGCTCACAGATCCTCCATTGAGACAGAAAACATATCCAGATTGTGACTTCAGATTATTCTGATCTGTTTGAAAACCAGCATCAGCATACCCTCTGATGACAAGCTCCTCATCTCCTCCATACACTAGGAACATATCCTTAGTTCTTCTCAGATACATAAGGATAGTCTTAGCAGCAGTCCAATTATGTTCTCATGGATATGATTGATATCTTCCTACCATGCTCAGTGCATAGGCAACATCAAGTCTGGTACATAACATGGCATACATGATGGATCCTATAGCCAACGATTATGGGATCTTGCTCACCCTATCTTTCTCTTGTTGTGTCTAGGGACACATTTTCTTAGAAAGATGTAATCCATGTGACACTGGAAAAAATCCCATCTTGGATTTTTCAAACTAAATCTTTTTTGTATCTGGTCAATGTATGTACCCTGACATAGTCTAAGAAGCCTCTTGGATCTGTCAAGAATGATCTTAATCCCTAGAATGTAGGCTGCTTCTCCTATGTCCTTCATGGAGAAACACTTGTTCAACCAGTCCTTAACTAAATCTAAGGCTGGTACGTCATTTCCAATAAGCAATATGTCATCAACATATACCACTAGGATGACGACTGCATTCCCATTAAACCGCTTATAAACACATGGCTCACATTCGTTCTTAATGTAAAAAAATTCCTTTATGGGTTCATCAAATCGAATGTTCCATGACTTGGATTCTTGCTTCAATCCATAAATTGATTTATGCAACTTGCAAACCCATTTAGCTTCACCTGGTGTCACAAAACCTTCTGGTTGTGTCATATAGACATCTTCCTGAAGGTTCCCGTTACAGAATTATATTTTGACATCCATCTACCAAATCTCGTAGTCATGGTATGCTGTTGTGAAAGTATTATTCTTATGGATTTAAACATGGAAACTGGCGAGAATGTTTCATCATAGTCAATTCCTTGATGCTGTTTGAATCCTTTAGCCACGATCCTTGCTTTATAGGTGCTAACTTGACCTTCCATGTCCAGTATTCTTTTGAATACCCATTTGCATCCAACAGGATTTACATCAACTGGCTCATTAACCTGAACCCAAACTTGGTTCTGATACATGGAATCCATCTCAGATTTTCATATCTTCTAGACATCTTGAAGATTCTGAGCTTTATACTGCTTCCTTGTAAGAGAGAGGTTCATCATTGTCCAACAATAATGATTTACCATCCTTGGTGACTGGGAAACCAAATCTATCTAGTTCCCTTACCTCTCTTGAGCTCCTACGCAGCACTTGTGTTTCTGGATCCTCTTCCACGGGGACCTGTGGAACTTGTTCCTGTACCAACTCCTATGTATCTTGAGTATCAACTTCGTCGAAGTCAATCTTGCTCCAACTATCCTTCTTGATGATGTGCTCCCTCTCAAGAAAGATAGCTTGTCTGGTGATAATCACTTTCTTGTTTTGAGGGTTATATAAGTAATATCCTTTCTTTTCCTTGGGATATCCTATAACGATACACTTCGTGACCCTGGGTGCTAGTTTGTTTCCTGAGAAGGCCTTAACAAACATCTCGCATCCCCATACACGTGTGTGCGACAAAGTGGGTTTCCTTCCATTCCATAACTCGGATGGAATTCCATTTTCCGCCTTAGTTGGTACTCAGTTTAATGTGTAAGCTGCAGTTTGTAATGTATATCCCCAAAAGGATAATGGAAGATCTGCATGACTCGTCATCGACCTCACCATGTCCAACAAGGTGTGGCTCCTCCTTTCACTAACACCATTCCACTGTGGTTTATAAGGAGGAGTGTGATGAGATAGAATCCCAGACTCCCATAGAAGATCGATGAAATCTTGGTTCAGATATTCTCCACCTCGATCCGATCGAAGCTTCTTTATCTTCTTACCAAGCTGATTCACTACTTGATTCTTGAATTCCATAAATTTTACTAACGACTCTTACTTATACCTCATTAAGTAGACATAGCCATATCTACTCAAATCATTAGTAAAAGTAATGAAGTAAGAATATCCACCTCTAGCTTCTACTGGAAATGGTCCACACACATCCTTGTGTACCAATCCTAGAAGCTCTGTGGAGGTTTCACCGTGTCCACCAAAAGGTGGCTTGGTCATTTTTCCATGTAAACTAGCGTGACATCAATCAAGTGGTTTTAGCTCAGTAGAGTCTAAATAGACATTTTGGTAGAGCTTTTTCAAACACTTCTTGTTCACATGACCAAGGCAGCGATGCCATAACTGGGAGATGTATGAGTCATGTGAGTTTGTTTCATTATCGATTTCCAACACTTGGTTTTCATAATTCAATGCATACAAACCATTATTTAAATGTTCCATACCATAACATATGTTGTTCTTATAAAAGATACAACCCTTATTTCCAAATTTGAAAACAAATCCATTCATATCCAAACAATATACAAAAATTATGTTCTTGGTAACACTAGGTACATAATAACAGTTATGTAAAACCAAAATCATCCCAGTCAGCAATGAGAGGTGGTAGTCACCAATAGCCAACGCAGCCAGCCTTGCGCCATTGGAAGCTCGAAGATCCACCTCTCCTATGCCGATCTTTCTAAATCTACTTGGTTCCTATATTTGAATACAGATGTGAGCCCCACAAGCTATATCTAATACCCAATGTGTAGAAATAGAAAGATTTCACACGATAACAAACACACCTTTAGCATCCCCACGCTTCTGGGTGCAGTTCCTCTTCCAGTGGCCCTGCTTTCCACATGCAAAACACACTGCTTCCCATTCCTTGCCCTACCTCTGGATGTTCCCCTTCATGGATGGACGGTGCTCGGGGGCTTTAGACAGTTTATAAGTCTTCGTCCCCTTTTCCTTGTCATTCCTTTTCTTGTTCACCATAAGGACCACATGTTTGTCACGCCCCATGTCCTTATCTACCTGGCGAATCAAGGTCAGAAGCTCCGATAGACTCTTCTCATTGCCGCTCATGTTATAGTTGACAATAAAGCTAGAGAAGGTCTTGGGAAGTGATGATAGGATGAGATCTATATGCAACTCATCCGGGAATTTAATCCCTAAGATGTCCAAGCATTCAATGTAGCCAATAAGCTTGACTATATGAGGCCCAGATCGCACAGACTCTCCATGCTTCGTGGTAAAAAAAGCATTGGAGATCTCATACCTCTCATGTCTCGCCTTCTCTTCATAGAGATAATTAAGGTGAGACATCATGCTATACGTGTCCATGTTTTCATGTTGCTTCAAGAGCTCATTATACATGGCTGATAGCATGAAACATTGGGCATATGTGGCATCATCCATGTGTTTCATGTAGAGAGATAATTCCTCATCACTAGCCTCTTTTCCAGGCGCAACTGGAATAGGCTCTTCTAGCACATATTATTTCCTTTCGTGGAGATGGACGACACGTAAACGCATCGGCCACTCTTGGAAATTGGTGCCGGTGAGAAGGTTTTCCTTTTCGAGTATGGTGTACAATGATATGTTTCAAGTCATTTTCTTGCTGTTTCTACAAATTAAGATGAGAAAAGGTTTAGTACTTTATTACAAAAATTGAGACAAATAAATAAATTAATACTTATTCATCTCCCACTATTTTATCGAAATCCAATATCCCTGACCATTGACTTTAGAATATTCTGTTACGTGAATATTCTAGTGGCAAGGATCCATATTTCCCATCGCATTACCCCAACAAGGGTTGGTCAAGCAACTTGAAGGGTTTTATGTAGGCATTCCAAATGCCAACTGCATTAACTCGTAGCTCCTTGATCCGCTGAGTGGACTCCCCAATCCTGAAATCCTTTTTGGATTTCCTCAACCTTTGCCTCTTGGTCACACCAAGTACTTCTCTAGCAGTCAACCCTTAATTCGAAACAATTCAAGTCAACCCAAAAACATGAATTATAATTCCTTGATAATTGAAAGCACCCCAACTAGGGTTGGTCAAGCACTTTGAACTATGGTTCGATTCTAACCAAGATTATGGAAGGCTATGCCGACTTAATAATTATTTTGAGGGATTTTATCCTTATACGTAAATTTCCTTTTTATTATCTTTGATTACATGCATGTTAATATTAAGTGGGATATACTTAAGTGATTAACCATGTCTAAGATAATATTTACGTATAATCCAATTTTATTTTAGTTCCGTCTTGTATGCTCATTTAATTCATTAATTGTGTGATCGTGACAACACACCCAGAATAAATAAACCATGAAATTGACAGAAATAAAATAAATGGTAATGATCATGAGCTTTTCTAATGGTTAGTTTATCTAGCGGTTGATAAACTAACCCAATACCTAGGGGAGAAACACCTTGAACCTTTCGGGTTCATGTTTACAGCATTCCACCTGTCTACCTTTGTATCTCCTTGGATTGGTTTCACCTGGGTTCCTAACTTGAGCCGCCTCCACTAGCTTGGGAGCTCCATCAATTACATATGCATTTATCTCACATGCAAGTGAGGGGTAAAAAGGGTTTTTACATAAAAGAATCCTTGGGCGTGCATGCCCTACATATTAATGAGGAGATGGCTCACAGGACAAAAAAATTAATTTAAATAAATAAATTAAAAGAAACCATTCACATACAATGGTCTCGGTCTAGATCATGATCATCCATACATGCAACGATATTTACGCATAAATAAAACTAGCATTCAATTCTTTAATTGTTCTTGTTTAAGATAAATCATGCTCGAATCAATTATTTATCTTTAATTAATCAATCATTTAATCTTAAATCCCTTTTCTGAATTTCCATGGGATTCTCATCCATCATAATTTTAAACAAATAAATTCATTTAAAATTATCCTTGTACGTAACTTGTACCTTGGAAGAAACCCGGTGAATTCCCATTTATTATGCATATATTAAATTAAACACAAATATATATAAAACACCTATAACATGTTGTGACTCAGCTTTATGCCAGTACCATGGTTCACATCTCAAGGGTTTGTATAATATAATAATAAATTTTAATAAATCTGCGTAATTTGGGTGAGTACACGGCGTGTAGTTCTGACTACACGGTGTGTACTTTTCTTCACCGTCCATCTAAAGTACACACCCGGGGACAGGGCGTGTTAATGTACTTTGGAAATTTTCAGAGTACACAGCGTGTACAGTGGGACACACACTGTGTGGTTTCCGCGATACATGGTTTCCAGCCAGGCAGGCCGTGTATGGAGTAGACGACCCAACCGTGACCGGAAGGGACTATACGTCGTGTTCATTGGACCACACGGCGTGTATTATAGAAACCGCGTGCCACATGTTTTTGTTCAACACACGATGTCTTAAATTCATAGAAAGAATCCAATACATGGCCTGATTTGGCGGATTAGTCAAAGCATTGAACCTAGACTACACGACGTGTACTTCCGAATACACGTTGTGTATTCTAGTGTTATACGACCAGAAACGTTTGGCTCCTCCATATGAGTTCCTCTATTTTATTTTCATCAAAATTAATAGAAAACATCGATTCTATGTGGTGAACGAGAAACGAGGTAGGAGGAATAGATCTCGATATTCAGATTTCCAGAACAATTAAACTTGAATTGAAATAAATAAATTATTAAATGCATAAATTACCAACGAAAAACTAAATAATTATAATCAACGATATGACCGCTCTGATACCACTTGTTGGTTCCGGGCACAGTGGAAGGGCATTGGTGGGTTTTCCCAACTTTAATTTTAACGATAAACAACGTTCAATCCGAGATCCGTCATGATATAAAATACGGAATCTTCAGAATAGAACGAAGAACGAAAAGAAAATCAGAGTCCCGGAACCCTTGAGGAGGATCATCATATGTTGATTATAATTAATTTTATTAATGCATAAGAATTACATCGTTGGAATTATTTCTTCATTGATGTGTCCAGTCATGATTTGGTGATCCGTCATTGTGTCGTAGAATCCAAGTGTAGGATTCCTCTAGCGGTGATCCACACGTGTGTCACGTATCTCTGGACGTCACCGAAGGGATCTCCAGGTGATAGCGCGGATGAACCTTCTCTTGTGATGTCCGCCTTCGACCGCCTTGATGCGGTGGAGGATCTTGCTCTCGTAACTTGAGGGTGTTCTTGGTGGAAAGTGAATTGTCTCTTGGCTTGAAAGTATTTCCAAATCCATTGTGCACAATAATGGCTCTACAAAATGTTGGGGTTGTGAGGATATTTATAATCGGGTTTGAGGTTAATAGAGTTATGAAAATAAATAAATGCGTTACACATTTTATTTATTTTACTAACTCTTATTGAAAACTCCCATGTCGAATTATTAATTCCTTGACATGCGCCCACGCTGATTATAATAAATATCATTTAATAAAAAAATATTAAATCCTCAAAATCCCAACTGGAAAAACTACACGGCGTGTAATAATTAATACACGGCGTGTACTTGTTTTCCATAAAACTACAAGGCGTTTACTTTTATTTTCCATTTTTATCCACCACATTTATTAGACCTTGAGTATTGACTATTTATTTCCTAAATAAATGTAACTGCATTACTCGCTAATAAATATATTATTTCATCCACAATATATTCTCTCAAATAACTAGTGTCAAAATAAATGCAATCAGACATCTTTAAATATTTATTTACCATAGTGGGGAATAATATTTATTTAACTTGTTAAATTAATATTTAACTCAGATACATGGACAAACTTTGTGTGTGACCCTATAGGACTTTTTCTTAATGGCATTAGGCTCAGCCTGCCTAAAGTCCAAGTTCAGCTTCTAGCAACATGCCAAGGCACCCATAGAGAAATAATTTAACACCGCAATGATGTGTCACCTCCTACGAATGCTTACCGTGTAATTTAATCCCTTTGTCTTGATATCTCCAATCAAGCGGGTTGCATTTTAGTGCCATCAACCCATGTGTTTGATTATTCATTCTTTGACTTCCCGGAATTGAACTTGCCCATACCTTACCATGACCATCAATTTATTTAGGCTATATCAATTCCAACAAAGGGCCTGAGATATCTACTTCTGTTACAGAATGGAAGGGACAAATCCTTTCTTGCATTATCTATTAATGCGGTATTACTTGTGATGCACCCAACGTATCCTACCTCACTGCGAACAGTTTGTCGTCACAATTTTAGTCAATACATCTAAGTGCACGAGTTGTAATACCCATTAATAATAATCTTAATGTTTAATGACCAATACACACATCCGCAGAAAGCAACATCCAATGACACTATGAAATGTGGATTTCCTACTGGCGGGTCTCATTCTCATAATATCCTCCTTGATATTATCATGGGTGCACACCATTAGAAGGTGCCTCAAAGTTTTATGAGTCCTCACCCCTAATGACCTATATTATTTGTGTCCCTCAAATAATATCATTTGGCCATAGAACATATATTCAAGAATAGTGTTATGGCACTTCCTGGTTCTCATCTTATCCGGGATCCGCTATGACCCTTTAATGCAACAGCTGTCCTGAGGAAATTATCACATGACAGGTCACGCAGAAGAACAATCTAGATGTGATAAGGCTTTGATTTAATGAATAAAGTACAAAGTAGTTTGTTCTAGACCACAAAATCGACTAATCCCTCCCCCACCACAAAGTCTCCTGACTATAATCACTAGTGAGTTACACTTATAAGAGATCATGTGTCACCACACCACACATGTTAGGAGTCACACCAAACATCACAAATTCACACTATAATACAAAATATTATTACATGATATAGAAGATCACTAAAAAACCAAGTGTCTCTGGAAATATATTATTATGATCCAATATCAAGGGCCTTCATAATATGTACGATTGAATTACCCACACTGAATATTTGAATTACACTGAACAAATATTACCTCAATCAAATAAAAATTCCTAAAACCATGAGATTCATCATATGTTGATTATTGAATATCGAACCACGGCTTTGAACTAATATTCTTCTTAATCTTTATCACATAGTGTAAAATATTATAACTATTTTCATAAAACAACACCACTTTCTCTCTCTTATTTTTTTTAATTAAGAAAATTTATATTCATAATTACCCTATAATCTCTATAATTGTAGTAAAAATAATTTTACTACATTGTGTTCTAAATGATCCCTTTTTATGATGTAATTAAATCACCATTTAATTCATTCAAAACCAACCAAGAATCATTATAAATAATTTCTCCTTAGAATATTATAATTCTTGAAATGTGTAGAATCTCAATTTGTACATAGCCAAAAATCCAAATCAACTTCATGATTTCCCAAATCTCATACATAATCCAATCATCTATGTTGTATTTCATCTGTAGAATAAATTCCTTATGGGAGGAAATTTTCTATGTGAATCATTCATCTACGTCACTAAAAAAGGATATATGGATTATTTATATATGTTGTAGAATTCAGATACATGAATTTGGTTATGTTACTGATTGACTAGGTGATTTTTCTCTATGGAAAATTAGTTACATGACTCATATAAACAATGTGGATTTTATACATATCAGAAATGATTCTGTGTAATAACTATGTGAAATGGCTACGTGAAATGACTATACGAAATTTCCCTTCACAAATTCGGCTATGTGAATTAGGGAAATTACAGAATTCATTAAAACACAATGAGAACCACTTTATCGTACCTCATTTACTTCTAAAAAGCACATCATAGCTTACTAAAACATTCTTCCGTGATATTTAAATACCTAAAAATGATATCTAGAACCTTCAAAACTACTGATCACCTAAATAAATGTTTTCAACAAATACAACAACCCAAACTCACAAAGATCCATGATATTTGCAGGCTTTCTCAAGTAAAGTGAAAAATACATGGGGTTCTTCAGATTTCTAGAATTAATACTTCTTATTTCTATCTTTCACAAATTTATTGAGATATCTTGGGAAATTCAACCTACTAGAAATTACATTTTATCTTTTTAAAGAGATGATTTTACAAAGTCACATTTAACATGATTGAACCATATTTATTGATTTAGACCTTATCCTTGATACCACTTTTTATATCAATCCTTGTTTATCCTATGGAATCCATGATTGACTTTACTAGGAATAATCCACATTATTAGCCAATATTTACATTTCTTACCATTCTATTTGTATTTTCATTATATTTTTAAGTTGAGGTGTAGGGGTGAAGGAAGTCATATTATAAGGGATACATATCATTGTATAGAAAAGTCTTTAAGGTTATTTTAGGTATTGGAAAATTTTCATTCTATTTAACTATATTTCATTACTAACCCTCTTCAAAAAAATGATAAAAATGGTTTGTGAATTGGGAGAATAAAAAAACACCATTATTGGACTAATTATTTTATCATATAGGGTTAGGTGGTGAATGCGAGATTCATTCAAGACATAAAATTTGATAAGTTAGAAAAAATCTCAATGAGATATTAGTTTGAAGAAAAATAATAAAAAATGAAGATAAAATTAAATATTTTGTACATCAACAATTGATATTTCATTATTTCACAACCTTTTCTTTTCATTTTACGAAGGGATAGTTGTCACTTTTTTAAGGATGAATTTTCATTACACATTAATTTTTATATCATGAATTATTATTTATATTTAACCTCTTCTTTCATACTTAATGTTTTAAAACAACTTTACCCACAAATCTTAAGACTCATAATCATTTGAACATTAATTTTAATGTCCTCATGATTCCATGTTAATTTTTTCTTTATAATGTAGAGAATGTAAGTCATTTAAAAGCCTATGGAAAAAGGATCATGTTCTCATGGTATTAGCATAACTCTACTTGAATCTGCAATATGAGTTGTGAGATTAAAGAACTTATAGATAATTAATTCATAACTTTCATGCTTAATTATAATATATAATGATATGTGAATTAATGAAAAGAAAAGATTTACCATTTCCAAAGGGAAAAAGTATGATAGTTGGGTTGATTGTTTCATTGAAAAGTATGAAGATGAATTAATATTTTATTTGGTTCTTGAAAATTTGATCTCCCCATTGATAATTGTTTCATTTTATTACTTTAGAAATTTGAATAATGGTAAACATGGTGTTTCCTTTTGATTCTGTTTAAGATTATTGCTTGAGGATAAGCATAGTTCAAGTATGGTGTTATTTCATACCCATAATTTTATATGTTAATTTTTAATTTTAAATAATTGATTTAATTTATTTTTAGTAAGTAATTTCTAATTTATTCCTTTTTTATTCTTATATGGGTAAAATTTAATTTAGAATAAATTCTAGAAAAATAATGGAATTATTTATCTTTGAAGAATTTTTGAAAAGTGTTTTATTTCACTTGAGTAAAAATATAGTATTTTCCATACTATCCCTAAAGAATAAGATCAAGTAATGTACACAAGAATATAACCATAACATGCTTGATGTGTGTGTTAGTGCATAAAAGATCCAATATGAGATGGTCTCATACAAATCATGCATATAGGGTGGCTCGAAGCCCACTAGGCTTATGCATGTTAGCATAACCCGTGTGAGTGTATGAGCAGTATACGAGAGCACATATATACAATAGGTATTTGGAGTTGATTTGGGAGGATTGAGTATAGTAAGTAATAAGCCACCAAAATTCACTACTGATGTGGGAAAAACTTATGCGATATCTATTTTCTTGTTGAAAATATGACACCATTTGATGTCACAATCATGCATCCCCACCTCAGAAAGACTTCTCCACTCAATTTTGTAATATACCACCACTATATATCACTAAAAACATCCATAGACTTTGATATGATAGGTCAAGGTCAATTAAAAGATCCAATATTGATGATGGTGTCTTCATGGATGACCTTCAAGATATTAGATATATCCCTTCATCATCTTTGCTACTCGATGTCACAAGACAATCATTATCATTTAGTTTCCAACTACCACCATGTGATACCAATGTGTGATACCTCTATGTGATACCATCATTGTTCCAGAACTATGATGCCTATGACTAGTATTTTTGACCACTCGATTATATCACTATCACAAGTTCCTTTCACTACTGTTATTTGCAGTCGTTAGAGTGCTTCCAACAATATTTTCGATGCCTGCTACCATAAGTGCCATAGCCCGCTACCACCACCATTGTATGATATCATTGCCTCTTACCAACTACCTTTATACCATAAGGATTTTCTACCATTATTGTGTGATTATAATCAATTTATACCACCATTCTATCCTACCACTACCATAACTGTTTCCCACTCCTTCATTTGTATGTTTTCATTGCCATATTACCAAGTACATCATCTTTGTACCACCATCACAACTGCACTTAGAATCACTGAAACACTATAATATATGTTCAAAATATCCATTGAATCCACTATTGATATTGATTTTGAACACTATAACCAATGTAATTTGATGGAGGCACCTTGTAACATCATTGGGAGCTCAGATGATTTCCATGAAACATAAACTGAAGGAAATAAATCGATGCATGAAATGGTGCATAGAATGATCGTGAGAAGAATGTGAAAATAATAGAGCTATATAAGAAAAGTTGTTTTCTATTCCAAGGGTTTGACATCTCATGGATGAAATTGGGATGATTTTTTTTGACAAAGTAGATAAAAATGCAAGAAAATTGACATTATGGTGCAGCCGAATAAAAACAATAAAAATAGTTTCTCTACAATGTAGTGGGATCACCTATTGTAAATAGGAGAAGGTAAATCAAAAATCACCCACTAAAATGGATTTAGTTCTATGTTTTATACCATTTGATAAATTCATGTTGGAGTGGAATTATGAAATTTCCATGTTGAAACATGTATAAATTTTCAGGATTTGAAGATAGAGGTACTAAACCAAGGGTTTACAGAGAAGACATGTACTAATGTGTGAACTAGTTGGGAAAAGTAATCATTATGCATGTATGTGACAATATGATACAATGAGATGAATAGTTTAATTCCACATGGAATAAGAGGTTTAATCTAAAATTAATAATTAAAGAAAATTTTAATTTTGATATATATGAAGTTGGAGATATATTAATTCGGGTATGTTGAAGCCTCACTCTGCCCCATTGATATTAATTTAAAGGATAAATTCATGTAGATTAAAAATTGTGAATTTTTACCAAAATAAAAGATAATATATGTTTGGTAATTTGGAGTGGAGATTTTGATATTCAAAAGGATAGAATTTGTCCTCCCAATTCCTATAAATTAATACATCATGTTTTTGTGAATGGGGTCAGCTGATTCACTATCAAATAAGAATACTTTTTCATCAAAATATTTTTATATATTTTAGTTTTTTTATTTTGTAACTCATATGTATATATTATTAAAAGTTTTCTTTATTACTCTCTCTCTGTCTTTCTCCACTATTATCTCATGTAATCATGATGATGATTAACTTACCTAAGGAATATCGTGAGGGAGTAATATAGTGTTGAATAAAAGTCTATGTTTAATTTATTTTTTATTTTAATCTAAAAATAATCTATAGAGTGTGTAATCCTCATTGTGGTTATATAAGATTTGGATTCTTATTCTATAAACATTCTCCCTCAATTGTGTAGGTGGATATACAATATAGTTGGAGAATTATGAGTGCTTATTATATTCACAATAGGGTTATAAAAAGGTGTTCACACATATGAAATAGTGTGTGCATTAAGTAAATATTGAATAAGACAATGATGGTTCTCTATGGATGAATCTCTTGGGAGAATTCCATTATTTTTTAAACTGAATTCATTCGATTTTTCATATAATATACATGTTAGGTTTAGTTATTTATTATATTCTCATTCTCCACTAATTTTTCATTAATTTTATAAAAATAATAAAACACCAAAAATAGAATATGTGAATTATAATTACTGTGATATTGACTGTGAAGTTCCTTAAATGAGATGACCCTGGTCAGCCACTATACTGCACTACAAAAAATTTATCATTTTTCCTCCTTATGATGAATGTTTCACTTATGTTCCCAACCAAATCCGTATATATTTTCTCATCAAAAATCCAAGAAACATCATATGTACATTGATAACCAACTCTTTTCAATAACTTCCATCCGTTAAAAAAACCTAAAAACCTAAAAAACACTATAAAGATGGATTTTTTCAACAATATCCATGTCCTTTTCCTTAATGAACTTCTTTTATAAAAAATGATATTGAAAATAATGAACTCTTATCTTTTATAATATATTTTTGTCCACCATAAAATTATTTTAATTCTCATATATGATATCCTTTATAATTTTTGAATTCTCTGGAGGAAGTAACAATATTATTTCTCTTATCGACTTTTCTAAAGAGGTTTTATTAACCCTAAATTAATTGTGGGGTTTCAACAAATGTATTTTTTTTAAAATAACTTTAATTTAAATTTTCATATATTTTATCTTTAATCCTACATCTTCTTTCTAAATAAAATATTCAAATCAAAAAAAAATATTATATACTTTGTATCAAAGTAATGTTTTTAAATGCCTCTTTGATATTTTTTGAAAAGTGTTTTGAAAATGGTTTAGAACTCCATCTTACATTGAATTTACAATAATTTTAAAGAATTTATTAATGTTTGGATTCCATTTTCCTATATCTATGTCCAAAGGTCTATTTCAATGAAGATTCACCCTTTATTTACTAATATGATGTATTATTCTTTTATATTTTCATGTTTTTGTATCAACCGACCTATTTCTCAATGTCCTTTTATTTAATACCATTTTATAACATTTTAAAAACCATTTTTTCCATGTGTTCTATATGGATTTATGATGTCAGAAAACCCATTTTTCATTATATGGGTTATTTTATGATGCCAAGATTTTTTAAGTGTCACACATATGTATAGATTATGTGATGGGTGGGGCTAATATTTCCCTTCGATGTATTGGGTAAAGGTTTATATCTAATAAGACAGAAATGTTATGTTAATAGGTTAGCAAGAATCTAGGTTTATAATAGTGAGTGTGGTGGTTGATAGATCTATTAAAAATTTTATGTGTGGATAGGTTTGAGGGAATAAAAGTTCAAAAAGATACGAAATCCTATTGTCATGATTATTCCACTTTATTTTCCTATATTATGTTTATGGATCCTGATTAATGTATCATGTTTTTAATTATATTTCCATGGTATAATATTTATCATTCATGATTATATTTCTTTATTTTATTCTTATATAAAACTCTTATTGATTCATATTTTAATATGATAACTCTTTCCATTTATGTTGGTCACGTTTTTATGAAATAACCATTATGGCCTTTTGTATATTATCCCTTACTGAGTGTTTGAGCACACACCTTCCCATATTATTCTTTTCCCCAGGGTATGAAGATTAAAATTTATTATAGAATGAATAGAATAGGACATAGATTACGGATTAATTATCAAATTGTGTAATAACATTTTGTTATTTCTAGTCTCCAAAGACACTAAACCTTTGTAGTTCTCAAGATTTATGATGATATTATGTAATTTTATGTCTAAATTGTGAATGATTTATGTAAAATAATGTTTTATTTTTCTTTCATCACTACAATAAAGGTTTTTTACATTGTGTGAGCTATATGTGATTGGTGAGACCTTGTGAAGAAGGTGGTATTTACCTTAAAAGGGTAATTAAAAGAATACAATCCATATTATCTAAACATGTATAACAAGATTTGGTGGCGAACTTTTAATGGTTAAGAATTATAAAAAAATATGGAACCATTACTATGGAATTATTTAATGGATTATATTTTATCTTTATGAATTAGCATAGCTTAAAGGTCCCCCATTAAAATCATTATTTAGAATATTTGAAAGATTATTAGTCATGATGATTTCTTATTATGGGATGAAAAATTCTCTTGTAATCTTCAATTTTCAATGTTTTCCAGGACTATTTATGAATATCCAAAATTCCATTATTCATCCAAGGATACTAAATATTACCATACATTAATTCCAATAGTCCATTCTATATAATATCATTATATAATATGAGCTGGAATGACGTTTTATCACTCTATTATGCTCAGATGGGTATGTATCATCTGATTATCTAATATTTTCTATATATAAAAAGGCTTATATACTTATTACAAGGAAATCTATTGATTTTTTTCACTATATAGATCAATATCATGGTGTGGATTAATAGACAAAACTATGTCAATAAATATAATTTCATATACAAAAAATTCATTCCTCTAACATCACAATTTTCATTTTTCATTCAGTTATGTGTCGAATCTGAAGATCCCTCTTCATGTGCTAGGAATAGGGATGTTTCATATGAAAAAACATAAGAAGTTAACTATATATACAAAATTTTATGGTGTTTTTGAAAAAATTTTCAATTCTTGGTTTTATCATGTGGATATCTCCTCCATTGAATGTTAGTTGTGTTGTGTTTTTTTGTCATAAAGTACTGGGTGTTTTAGGAAGATCAAAAGGAATCTATGTTGGAACAGTTCCCTTGATGATAAAACTATTATTTTGATTAACGAGTTGGAACATTTGATCAATTGGGATTTATTCTCAAATTATCTATAGGTTTTCCTTTCATCCTAAAAAATTCTATATTAATGCAACTCAAGGTCACTGGGTTTCATGGAATATTCCATTAATTGTATTCAAAGTCAACAATAATGATGCAAATGGTAATGATTTTATTTGAGGATGAGGGATAATTCATATTGATCAAGGATTTGTGGTGATGGAATTTATTTATTTCTATAGTTAAATACATTCTCTAAATTTGGAGGCTTAGTCCATGCTCAATAGAATCCTAATATAATGTATTAATAATATCTACTATTCTTTTATGAAATCCTTCCCTACATTAATTATCATTTTTATCTAATGTTTTGAACTAATCATCTTATTAATTTCATATTTTATAAGAGGTTGTAGGATTCAGATATGGTGAAACGTTGAGATCCTACGCTCTTGGTGAGATGGAAATAAGGAATATGATATTTTTCTCTTCCATTGTTAACCAATATGATTCATTGTGTGTGTACAAATACTCAAATTCCCTTCCCCTGAATTGTAGAAATATAGTCTAAGAGGATTCCCTAAATTTCACTACAATAGAAATTTATAATATTATCCATAGAGGATTCAAATCATAATAAAAATAAAATTTATGATGATTATTATGGGGAATATACACCATATTCATTCCCATCAGGTTGTTCATTGGTATAATTATGACAATATTTATTTCATTTTTTGTTTACTTAGTTCCTCCAATTTATAGAAATTAACTAAAACTATAGTGGATATTTATAATAATCACTACTAAAAAATACCATATACAAACAGTTTTAAACTATTGGTATAGGCCTCCAAACCGTTGGTATATCCTATACCAGCGGTTTAGAGAACCGTTGGCTAGTAAGCCATGAGGATAGGTCTATATCAATAGTTTTGAAAAAACCATTGTTATAGACCTATACCAAGGGTTTCCAAAACAGTTGGTATAAGTAATATGAAAAATCTATACCAACAGTCCCATAAAACTGTTGGTATATGTAGTTTAAAAAAGAAGCGTTCTGTTGGTTTTGATCCCAGTACCTCTGGTTTATGATTGAATGACCTAACCACTAACATAAATTGAATTTTTTAAACATAATTTCATAAATATATATATGTATTATCATTAATATTTTAAATTATTATTTATTTAATGTTCTCTGTAAGAATATTCCATAAAAAATACAAGTAACTATACCAACAGTTCTCAAAATAGTAGGTATAAACCTATAACAATGGTTTTGAGAACCGTTCGTATAGATTCATTTATTTTGGGACTTATACCAATGGTTTTGGACAAACCGTTGGTATAGGGGGGGACCTATTCCAATGGTTTGTCCAAAACTGTTGGTATAGGGTCTCTATTATAGACCTATACCAACGGTTTGGCCAAAACTATTGGTATTGGTCCATAATAGTGACATTATACCAATGGTTTTGGAAAAACCGCTGGTATAGTTCCCCCCTATACCAACGGGTTAGCCCAAAACCATTGGTAAATGTCCAAATTAGTGACCTATACCAATAGTTTTGGCCAAACCATTGGTATGTGTCAATATAAGTGAACTATGCCAACAATTTGATGAAAACCATTGGTTTAGATCTTATTTATAATAGTGAATGATAATATATAATAAAATAATAGTACACCATCATATGAATATGAAAAAACAATCCAAATATTTATTAACCTTTGAAATATTCAGTTTATTCGTGGTTGATTTAAGTTGTATCCTCTTAAACTGATGAAGAACGATATAAACAACTTAGTAAAAATGTCATTTATGTTACGAATATTAGATCACTTACTTTTGAGACTCTATTATTTCATGTGAAAAAATATGTACCCTTAAATTAGTTCATACCTTCTCAATATGTTTAAAAAACATGAATTATTAATATTCATTTAAAAAACAATTATTTGTCATATTTAATTATTTTAACATATATAAAACGTGATATCCTTGAGAGTTAAATTAGATAAAAATTATTATAAACATTAATAATATATTATTGAATTAATATTTTTTTTACATGTGATTGTTCACACTCAAATGTTCACTAACCCACACACACGGGCCTCATGTTGTCTTAAACTTTATTTCATCCAAATTAGATTACTTATAGATGTAATTTGTGTATGTTAAATTAATACCATTATAAGTAAAATTGATTTCAACTTATACACCATGATTGGTATTTAACACCACATCATGGTTATTACATATAATATGATATGTTATAGTTTATAAAAATTTATCTAAACACTAAATATTTACTATAATATTTATTTATCATGTTATTTTTTAAAGAATGATGTATAATTTTTGTACCATCTTTTAATAGAATATTTATCTCTATTTAGATATAATGAATAAACATTCTTTCAACTACCATAGACATAGATTTAGTTAAGGAACTACCACCATGGTAAAATTGTTAGAGATATCTTATTTTATTATTTAGAAGTGAAAAGTACTTTCATGGTTTTAAATCAATTTTATACCATCGATGATGCGCCTATAAAAATAAACCTATTGAAAAACATAAAATAACATGGTTTTCTATATGAATTAATATATTTGATTTAATAAAACCCAATGATAATGTTATTAATTCAGGAGTATAATTAAAATTATTATATAAAGGAATAAAAAATACCATAAAATGTATTTTAATAGTTTGATGTTTAATATCTATAAGATTTTAGGTACAAATTTCAGCCACATTTTTCAATCTAACATATTAATTTATTACTAAATTGATATGTTATCAAAGGTAGTGGGGATTATTATTTGTTTATATAAGTTTACCAGGGTCACCTCCTTCTAAAATTATTGTATATGGGTAATAGGTACATTGTATAGAGCCATTAGGTACCTAGTATCCCAATAATAAGCCTTGTAGAGACTAAAGCCCAAAGAGATATTTGGTATTGGTTTACTAAATAAAAATTGGTTATCTAGGTATGTAACATAATATAACTAGGTACCCAATGGTTAAATGATTGGTTTTATAGAATAATTTTTAGTATTTATACTTATACCCTTTTTTTACTTCCTCCCTTGACCTTTATTCAGATAGCCATATTTTCACATACTTCCTCAACATCCGAAGCTCCTACAAGCTGTACTCTACTCCATTTGAAGCATCACATATTACATTAAATATCATTCTATATATGTAATAATTTCTTATACACATATGATGGTTTCTTTTAAATCCCCTTTGTTTCTAGTTCTACATCATCATCATCAACATTGTATATTTCTTTTTCAGAATAAACAGCCAAATCCCAAGAAAGGGTGGATGGTATCTAAGGAGGTCTAAAGTAATGAAGGCAGAGGGAATCCCCTCTAATTATGTTCACCCCCTCAGGTTTAAAACAATAGATGTTATGGAGACATGTGACCTCAAACGTTTGTCCTACTTGAGAATCAAGATGGTCTTCTACTTTTTTCTCCTCTCACCAGGTATGGGTTACTTTAATATTGTTGGATATGAGCATCTTGCACCACCTAATGATGTAAGATATCGACAAAGGTGTGGGCCCTCCTCCAAGAAAGGAATCATGAATGCTCATTGAGTCAGTCTCCACCTGAGCAAGGCGAACCTACTTTTGCATGCAAAGAGTGAGTCCGGTTAGGACTGCATTGGCCTCTACTTGTAAAAAAATTCCCCTCCCATAGTGTGCCATGAAGGCCAGGACCGTACTTCCCATGTAGTCCCTCACTACACCGCCACCTCGTATGATACCCGAGGAGTAGGAGCCGTCAATATTCAACTTAAGCTCATCCGTTGGGGGTATCCAGCATACCCAATGGCCCTGCTGTGTGGGGTGAGGGGCAGGAAAAACACCGTGCATGAGCTAGAGTGAGGGTGCATCTCTCTAGCTACTGATGTGGGTTACATAAATTCACAATCAGGTTCCTTGTGCGCAAAATGATTGATCTCCCAGTAGACCTAGAACACTTGTATCTTGCATGGTTCATGGCCTGCCATAAACTCCAGCATCCTGCATTGAGAATGATAGTTCTCGCTGTTCTTTTCGGTCCTAAACTATTCGATCCCCTATAACAGATTTCAACAAAGGAGTCATCATGAAGGTCCCACTCCTGGTACTCAGTGAAACCACTGAAAATATCCATATTTCGTGAGCCCATCCGCCATTAAAGAACTGATTTTGTGTGGTTTCCTCGTGGTTGTTGCTGCAGTAATGGCATCTTGAGGCCATCTTGATCGCCAATTTTTTAAGGTTGTCATCTGATGGGATGGATTGGTTCCAGATCCTCCATATTAGAAATCCATATTTCATGGGTATTTTCATAAACCATACGATCTCATGCCACCTATCGACTTGGGGCTGGGGGGTGGACAACCTTCTGAAATCCTTCAAGGTGATGAGGCCCGAAGATGAAGGGGTGAACACGCACCTACCCACCTCCGAGTTGAGGATGATCATATTATAGGCCTCTAGTTGTTCTTTATCCAGAACCAGACTGATGAAATGAGGGTGGAGGCTCGCCTCCTTGAACCTGATGTTGGGAGCGGGGAAGCCGGGGAAGCTGATCACGTCATCAGCCCAATTGTCATGCCAGAACTGGATGTTTCCCTCTCCAACGATCCATTGGGAGTTTTTGCGAAGGGTCAGGATGAGGTTGTGGACTGAGGACCAGAGGGGGGAACTGTTGAGGGGGGGGGGGTGTTGTCCATGCTCCCACTGAGGCTTCTCGACATGGTCGTTCCCCACAACATGCGCTCCTCGATCATGACCCACGCCAGTTTTGTACGCATTCTTCGGATGGTAACTGCCAAACTCTTCACGGCAATACCTCTATCCTGGATAGGGGTTTCCATCCACTCCCAAGAGACCCAGCGTCTCTTACATTCCGAAGCGGCATCCTGGATGAATTTAGAGAGCATGTTATCAATTGTCTTAATGACCCCTTTAGGTACATTAGAGGCCGCCTGAGAATGGACAGATATCACCGATATGATACTGTTGGCGAGCGCAATCCGGCCTCCAAAGGAGAGGAAATTGTTTTTCCAGTTGTACACCCACCCCGCAATCCTGATTACCACCTGGTCGAAGTCTTGAATCCGCGTCCTGCCAGAGGATATTGGTGTGCCGAGGTAATCCATGGGAACGATGCCCCGCTGCATTCCCAACCTGCTACTCATATGTGCAACCCTCCTATTTGTTTCAACTACTTGAAATATAGACGTGGCTTTTATCCTTGTTAATCGTTTTTCCACTATAGTGGTTGTATGCCTCATGGATCCGGGTGATCCCCCACATCGACATCTTGCCAGTATTTATGAATATGAATGTGTCATTGACGAACATCAAATAGGAAACCGAGGGAAGATTCCCTTTCCTATGATAAGGTTGGATGACACCATTGGAGATCTCTCTTTTGATCATCCACCTGAGAATATCCTGAGTGATGATGAAAATGCTGGGTGAGATAGGGTCACCTTGACGCAGGCCGCGGGTTGCCTTTAAAAATCCCCAGCTACTCTTTATGAATGTGACAGCCAGCCAGGAGTAGCTGTAACACCTGAACAGAAGGTCGCATGCCCAAGAAGAGAAGCCCAGTCTTGCCAATACCCTGTTGATGTACCCCCATTCCATACGTCCATAAGACTTATTCATATCCACCTTGATAGCTATGTTAGAGCCATGCGCTCTGATATTCAGATCCCTTAGAATTTCTTGTGACAGGGCTATGGCTTCTTGGATCAAGCACCCCGTAACGAAGCCATGTTTCTCAAGTGCGATCGACCGTGGGAGAAGAGGAGACAGTCGCACATTGACGATTCTAGCCAAAATCTTGTACGGGAAATTTCACATGCTTACCGATCAATAGTGGAGAAGGGAGGAGGGATCCTTGGTCTTTGGGATGAGTAATAGGGTCATAGCACAAGCCACGTGAGGAAGGACACCGCCTCAGAAGAAGTATCGTATTGCAGCAGAATTATCATCTTGAACCACCTCCCAAGAGCCCATGTTGAACGTACCTAGGAAGTGGTCAGGTCCGGGTGCACTCTCAGGGTTGATCCTCAACATGTCCTCATGGATCTCTTCCTCCCCAGGGACCCGTTCGATAGATGCACTCTCATGGCTGGAGACACGGCTAGGAACCTCCCCCAAAACTCTTCACCCCCTTGCGGATATCCATTAGGAATTTTGGAATTGGGGCCTACCAGGAGGTTTCTGAAATAACTATGAGCCATGTCCCCTACCATGTTTTTGTCATCAGTGTACGTTCCATCATCCAGAAGTAATTTGGATTTGATTGGCCTTCGTCTCTTCTTGATGAAGGAATTAAAGAAACCCGTGTTTTTGTCACCCTCACGGAGCCATTTAATCTTCGAGTCCTCCCTTCTCTGAAATTCCTATGCCAGAACCAGATCAGCCAGATGGTTTTTTTTTCAATAATCTAATAAAACACCACATCTTCCCAGTCCTCTTCTAGTTCAGTCTCCAATCATTCCACATTTCTCATGATCTATTCCATATTCTGATCGACAGGAGAAAGATCCCTAGCCCACGCTTGCAGCCTCTGCTTCAGCTTCCTCAACTTGTTGTGGATGGCCTTCCATGAGGGACCCTGAGTCGGTCCTCTCCGCACTTCCCTAACCACATGTTGGTAGCCCGGGTTATCATTCCACTGACTACTAAATCTAAAACAATCGTTCGTGGCCTGTGCTGTGGATAGAGAAAGGAGAACCGGCGAGTGATCAGATATACTGTGAACAAGGTGTCTGACCTTATACATTGGGAATATGGAAAGAGTGTGGATGTTAGCAAGGCAACAGTCCATCCTGATCCAGTAGTGGCTATTCCTTCATTGGTTGTTACACCAGGTGAAAGGGTTACCCACATACCCCATATCCATTATTCCATTTCCACCAATGAACTGGACGAAGTCCATGCTTGCCTTTCTAGGGAAGCCTCCCCTCCCTTTCCTCTCCACTGGTTCTGTTACCACATTGAAGTCACCCCGGATGATCCAAGGAAGGTCCCCTGGGTTGAAACTGCTGAGTTCCTTCCACAGGCTCTCCCTCTATTGCGCATCACAGCTGCCATAGATGAAGGTCACTAGGATAGTCTCCGTGATGTGGGTTATGCTGGTTGTAATATGTTGTGTGCCTGCCTGGATGAGTGTAACCAGAGTATCCCTGTTCCATAACATCAAAATGTGTTTGTTGACATGGTCTACATGTATGAGCCTTTCATCCTAGTTTTTCGAGCAAACTCTTTGATCTTCCTAGGGTGCTGTTTTTGTTCAAGGATGGCGACTATCTGGGCCTTGTGTTTCCTGCATTTTGATACGATGAAATCGGTTTTAACCCATTCCCTGATGCCACAGGAGTTCCATATGAAAAGGGGAATAATTTGGGAATGGAAAGCCCGACTTTGGCCCCATGCGACATGGTCTATTTTCATAGGAAAATTGTGCATTCCTGGATCTGGTTTTGCTTCAAACGGAGCCTTGTACACATCCCCGGGCTCTGCGCACTTGGTTCTGGACACGCCCGTTGAGGATGTGGGGAGTGTTTGACAGATTTTCCCTTCACCCTGCTCGGTGGGGACTGAGCCATAGGCCCAGGAATTTCAGTTAGCCTATCATCTGGGTGACCCGGCTTTGCATCTAGGCATATGCTATTCTGCCAACTGCCCCGAGCCTCCATCTGTAATGCGAAAACAAGAGACCCTTGGCCACTCCCAGCCAAGATCCAAGGAGCATCGAGGGGCCTATGTGTAGTTTTAGGTAGTGTCAGAGGGCCAAGCATTAGGAAACAGCCTGGGAGAACTCTATTCTGAAGCCACTGAGAGGGGTTGCATAAATGAGGTAGATAATCAGGGACCAAAGGGGGGGTCATGCGTGTTGGATGGTATCATTTCCAGGCTATGATGCTATTATAGAAAGCTCGAGGGATGGGGGGGGGGGGTCCTCCGTGTCCCCTGGGTTTAGGACCTTCCCCTCAGGAGGAGGGAGTCCAATCCCCGGCACCCCATGACCATAAAGAGGGCCACACCCTCTGGGCGGGGAAACCTCACATGCCGAGGGACCTCCAGGTGCAGGTTGACGGGGACCAAAGTGCCTATTCCTGCAGAGTTGAAAGTAATGACCCTGGAGTTGACAAGCAGATGAATACCTAGGAAACACTAGGTAGACGATGTTCTAGTTCTAGAAGAATGAATATTTCACCTTTAGGGACAATTTCTCTTGAATGGGAAGTGATAGATCCAGCTCCACACATATCTTGGCCACCACAGTCTCATCTCCTCGGCCTGTGCAATCATCCATACACAGAAATCCACTGAGTGAATCCCCTATAGACTTGAGGAAGTCACCATTCTAGAAAGGCAGGGGAGGCCCGATAGACAAATCCAGGCTACGGGGTGCAAGTGCTCCTTGCCCCTGTGAACCTCCATAGACCGTCGAGACAAGCTAATCCTCCAACGCCCCCAGCTGCAAGGGGCCTTTCACCATGCCAAGAAGAGATCTGTGTCCGATGCGAGAACCATGAAGAACGAGTTTCTATGAATAATGGATATACAGGTCGGTGCTTGGAGACCCCAGCAGTCGACAAAACACTTGAAAACTGGTAGGGGAGGAAGCGAAGCACCGAAACGAGCTACCATTGTCCACCTAAGATCAGTTGAGGCTTCCACGAAGGCTGAAGCACTAACCTCTAGCGAAACCCTAGAAACCTAGAGGGATCATGCTAGAATCTAGTGGAATGATGCGATGAGTGAGCCCCCATAATATTGTCTTAATAATAATTTACCATGTTATGATCATGATATGTAATTTTATAGGATTCCATGTGAATGGGTGTGTGAATTTTCCTTAAATGTTTCTACTTCTAGTATCATAGTGTTTAGGTTAGTCAAAAATACTCTAATTGATTCCACAAAGGTCCAATGTAGGTGAAATTTATTGGTTAAGATCAAACCATACCATATTTCATGGCTTGATTAAGGGATGCAATTTTAGGTTGGTTTGGTTGTAGGGGACTGGTTGGGATTTGGAGAAGTTTATGGCTAATATTTTGAGTATTGGTGATGAATGACTTCTAATGAGAAGGTTTAAATGAGTTGGCATGGATAGTGTAATTTTTTCATAGATAGAGTAATATGAGTCATATCTTTTAATTCCCTATAAAATTTTAACAAGGGTTGTTTGGTTAGATTATATGTGAATATTGAAGGGTGTGGATTAAACATAATGAATCGCTACCAATTCGGTGAGATGATTTTTGTGATGTAACCATGAGGCTTTAATTTAATGGGAGTGTTCAAATTTTTAGGAGGTTGTGTATTTTTATTACTTTTAAAAAAAAAATTACTGGATGGCTAATTCGTATGGCATAGAAATAAAACCTTACATCAAGGAGATGATTTACATTACATGAGAGTTTATCTAATAATATTCCTTATATTACCCACTTAAATAACGATCAGCACATATGGGTCTTGACCCTGGGGCCATACCTTGGATAGAAGGTTTGTCTCATATGATTGGTTGTCTATTGTGATTCCCAACTTTTTTCACATTTTAGATACTATTACTGGGTTCCTTTAATATATATACACATCCATTTATTAGTACTTATCATTTAAGGTGTAGTAAGGGTTTATGGATAACTAGTTAGCATATGGTAAAACTTTCTCTGCTAAATTTGTGATATATATATATCAATAGTGTATGAACTATTTATATCTATTGAAATTATGTTATGTATGTGTAAATGGTGTCCTATTGTGTTTATTACTCACACCATATATGGTAATATCATTGTGTGAGCTAAATTAGATGTAGGAATCTCTCTATATATAGGATCCATTGTTTGGGATTCTATATTAGTGGAGTTGATCATGGATACATGATATGATAAGAAACACTGTGTGATATTTTTTTATTTTTCCTATTTTATCATTCTATCTTCTTATATATCCCATATATTGATCCATAGCCTAAGGGTATCCTTTTTGACTATTGTTATAAGAGTTTCATGTATCTCAATATTGTTATAAAATACAATGTTTTTATTTGGTTGGCATATACTATGTTTCTTTGTAGTATAAACTACATTTTCTACTTTATTTATTTTTATTATGAGTGGTTATTGAAATTGAGGACATAGTCTCCCCACTTTATTATTTATACCCACACCACTAGTTAGTTTCCTTTTGGTTTTGTGGAGGCATGCATGAGTTCTTGTAGAGAATTGTATCCACTCTAGTGAATTGGTATAAAGAATTAAAAAATTTTATCTGATCTTTTTTAGTTGATTTTTTGTATTTGGATTTGTAGAATATAGATAATATGGCCTAAACTCATACAAGATTCTATGTTTGTGTTTAGCTATAACCTTTATAGTGAACTTTCATGTTTCTTGTGTAGTGGAAATGTTTTTTATCATCATACTTTATATTTATTCAAGGAGGAGGACCCGAAAGCAAGCAAAAGAGAAAATAAGAGGAGGAGGAGGAAGAGCGGGGGGGGGGGGGAGGGAGAGGGACATTGGGGATCAGGAGCATCCCTGGATTATGGGGCCCTGAAATAATGGAGCCCGAGGGCGTTGCCTCGAATTAGATTAATCCCTTATGCTTTGAGAGTAACTGCATTGAGGAGGAAACTCTCTTTTGAACCCGGGACACCCATGGATAACAAGTAATCTGCAACTTTGTTTCCCTCTCTCCAATTGTGAGTGATCTGAATCCTTCTATCAAGGAGCTGGTTGCACTTCCGGATTGTGTAAGGCATTGTCCAAGGTGTAGGAATTCTACCCGTCAGAGAATCTTAAATGTTCTTTGAGTCTGTTTCCACTTCAGAGAGTGAAATACCTTTCTGTTTCATAACTTGAGCCCTGAGAGAACCGCATGGGCCTCTGCCTGAAGAGCACTACCTTCACCATAATGGGATTTGAAGGCTAGGAACACACTCCCTTCTAAATTTTGAACCACTCCACCTCCCTGCATTTCCCTCTTAAAACATGAACTATCTGAGTTCAACTTCAAACCTTCAGTAGGTGGAGACCACTTGATACACTTCCCCCGTGCACCATGCATTGGAGGAATGGATGAATATGAGGGAAGACTACCCTGAAGAATCAACATGGATGGAGCGTCATGCCAATTATCAACTAGGGTGACCCAATCGATCAGCAACATCCTAGTTCTCATGATTATGGACCGACCTGTATAGAGTGTCCCCTAAAATCTCACCTTGTTGCGGGCCTACCATATGCACCAGCACCCGACACTGCGGATGATGGTCCTCGCTACCCTCTCAGGGCCTCTGTCTGGAGTCCCATGGAACCAACTCTCCAAATATGATGTGGCCCACAACTCTGGGGAAGAACCGCGAGGGAGCCCCCAATGAAAGACCGAACCCCTTGTGCCCATGCACCTTCAAGGAAGATATGGTTGGTGCTTTCTTCCCGATTTAATTTGAAGCAATGACAGTGGGAGGCAAGATTGATACTCACTTTTTGGATACCTTAATTTGATGGGATCTCGGAGTTCCTGATCCTCCACAGAAGAAAATTAAATTTTGTCGGGATTTTCCTGCACCATAGCATATTATTCCAGTTTTCCTACTGCACCTGGGGTGTTGAGATCTCTCAAAAGTCCTTGGAGTTAAATTTCCCAGAAGGTGAGGTGTTGAAGATGCACTGGTCCCGCTCCGAGGTGAGGGTAATAGAGTTAAAGATTTCTTTCTGGCCCTCATCCACCACAACCTTGATGAATTAAGGGTGTGTACTCACATCCCTGAAGGTAATCGAAGGAACTGGGAACTCCGGTAAGTACATCACCGAGCCGCTCTAGTTCTTCTTCCAGAATAAATGTTTTCCCTCCCCCAAAATCCACCGAGAGTGGAGTTGGAGGCTCAGGATCATAGGGCCAAATTATTTACATAGAGGAGATCCACGCATACTGGCCATCACCATGTTGTTGTCAAATCTATCCCTCATCATCCTCCCCCAGAGATTACACCCCTCCACGATATCCCATCCCGGTTTGGAATGCATGCCCCTGAGTGTGTCCCTCAAACTCCTAACATTGATCCCCCCTGCCTAGATCGGTCGAGCCATCCCATCCCATGAAACCCAGTGTTTTCTCCTCTTCCAGAGCATCCCAGAGGAACCTAGATAAGACCATGTCGATGGCTTTGATCACCCCCTTAGGCACCGAAGTAGCCTCCATTGCATTCATCGGGATAGAGGCCAGCACACTGTTCACCAAAGATATTCTCCCTCCAAAGGATAGGAAGTGATTATTTCAGTTGAGGACTCACCCCATAATTTTACTAACCACATGATCAATGTCCCGAACGAGAGTTCTGCCTGGAGAGACAGGAGAACCGAGATACTCCATTGGAAATTTTCCAAGCTGTATTACCATATTCATGAAAATTGAGTTGGACCATCTCATTGTGCATTTGTTTGAGATAAAAATATTACTTTTGGAGTGGTTGATCATCTGACCGCTCCAGTGGAAATATTCATCCAGGATCCTCTTGATGGCCCTCACAGATCTATTCCCTACATTTGAGAAGATGATCGTGTCTTCAGAAAATATGAGGTGGGATATGGAAGGAAGATTCATTATCCTTCGATATGGTGTAATTATTACCTTGGAAATACCCCGGTTCAACATGCTGCTAAGAGTATCCTGCATTATAATAAACAAATTCATGGAGATCGGGTCTCCTTGGCGGAGGCCATGGGTGGTCTTGAAAAAACCATGGGATTTTCTCATGAGATACACTGCCATCCAGGATGAGCTGAAGCAGTAGAACAGAAAATCCTTGACTATAGGAGAGAAGCCCATGCACACTAAAACCCTGTTATCAAAGCCCCACTCGAGTCTGTCGTACGCCTTATTCATATCCACTTTAATGGCCATATTGGATCCATAAGTCTTGATGTTCAAGTCCCTCAACACTTCATGCGCCAGTGCAATTTCACCTTGAATTGATCTACCCCACACAAAGCCGGGCTGTTCCATGGAGGTCCATCGTGGGAGGTGCATCGTTAGTCTTTAGTTAATTATACTTTCCAAGATATTTTATGTGAAGTTACATAGGCTCACAGGACTATAATGGTGAACGGAAGAGGGGTCCTTCACCTTTGGGATTAGGACCAAAGTCGTTGCATTTACAAACCGTGGGAGGGAGCCACCTCAGAAAAAATCCTAAATGGTTGCCACCATGTCTTCCTTTATCACTTCCCATGAGGCTCTGTAAAATGAACCTGGAAAACTATCGGTCCCCAGAGCACTCTCTGGGTTCAGCTTCCTCATAGCTTCGTAAATCTCCCTCTCAACAGGGACCTCTTCCAAGCACGCATTTTCCTTAGGGGAAGCCCTTCTTGGAATTTCCTCCCAAATCATTAAGCTCCCCTATCGATACCCACTGGCTATCCTCTCATTTGCACCTGTAATAAGATCATTAAAGAAAGAAAAATCCATTCTACCAACAACGCCTCTGTCATCTGTAAACGAGCCATCTTTGAGCTTGATGATGGGTTTGATGGGCCATCTCTTCTACTTGATGCAAGCATGGAAGTATACTGAGTTTTTGTCCCCCTCATGCAACCACTTTATCCTTGATTTGTCTCGTGCCTCTCGCTCCTGTCTCAGGATAATTTCAGCGAAGATGTTCTTCTGGATTGAAAGTTCCTCAAAGCTATCATCATTCCATGTTTCCTCCAGGCTAGCCTCCAGGCGTTCGATGTCCCTTTTGTTCTCCTTCAGCTCATAATCAAATCCTGGGAGGTTCCCCGCCCAGTCATGTAACACCAACTTAAGTCTCCTTAACTTATTATGCAGAGCCACCCAGAGAGATCCTTGGACCTGTTGCCCCCATAAATACCTCCCCACCTGGATAATCTCTGGCTTCCGGGTCCAACCTAAGTCTCCTTAACTTAAGTCTCCTTAATATATTATGTGTATGTTTTCATTTTATTGATAAATATTTAAATTTTAAAAAAATGCAAAAATTATATATTTTCTATTTCCTAACATATATTATGTATGATATCAAACTATTTTAACCTATTTATGTGATGATTTTTTATATATGTAATTGTGATTAATATTTAAGTGTAGGATATTGGAATTAATAATTTGGTGGGTAGTGGTATGGTATGTCCAGTTCCTTGTGGGTATACCCTTTGGGAATGAATTTGATGGTTTTTTTAAAAGTATACTCTTATTAAATTCTTAAATTCTATTTATATTTAAAGTATTAATGGAAATTCTATAATTTGTTTATCTAATTTTCTAAAAAAATAAACCTCAATAATTTTATTTCGTGCTACTCAATGAAACAATTGAGGAAATTCTAATGGTGGACGATGATCAAATTATTCTTATAAATTCTTAAGAGGGTAGAATTACATATGCTCCCAAGGCTACCTCATTAGTTTTAGAAGTGGAGCTTCTTTAGACAAGTGACTTCATTATTATTGTCATTAATGTTAGAGTTTAAATCTTGGTGGAGCTTCCATGGAATAATTATCTTTAGTCTTATAGAAGAATCAACCTCCATATGTCTAGGGAATGTGTGTTTCTCGATATACTAAATTATATATTGATATAATATGTGGTTTTATTACTGTAGTAGAGAAATCCATTTATTGGTTTGTGATGTTCGCATCTTATATACTTCAATTAATCATCAATAAATCATAGGGAGTTGTATTTTAGGATATGTATATTAAGGTAATAACAAGAGAGGTGGTTAAAGACCATTTTTTTAAATATTTTTCCTATATTTACATGTTTTATATGCGATGAAAAAATTTATAGAGCATTAGTAGGGATCAAAATCTATGAAGGAATATACTACCAATTTCATTGATTTTAATTTTTTTCTCACTTGTTATAATTGAATGAGTCCTAAATGGATCGTAGGTTTGAGAACTATCATGAAATTGATGTGAGGTATTAGTAAATAAGATTTAGTATCTCATATTATATTTAAATGGTCTTTAAGATTCTTGGTATTGAGAAGGGCCTAGTAGAGGATAATACAATAAGAAATATTTTTATCTTTAGTAGGTAGGGTGATATCATTATTTATGAAGCTATTGGTTCTACATGTAGTTATAACAAGAAGAGACTATATGAGATAAAATACTAAGGTGGGAGGTAGGAAGGTCAGGGAAGAGTTTTATTACTTCTTCCCTTAATATCATATTTCCTTCTATGTGAATTGTGTAAGATACATGGTTATTACCACAACTCTTGTATTATCCATACAACGAACTTTCATATATGTGGGTGTATTGGCCCCCTATAATTTTTTGGTATATTTTTTACCATGTAGATATTGGGAGGTATGGTCGAGTAATTTTTCAAGGTTCTTAGGGGAATCAACAACTGTAGATACCATAGTGGTCAGTTCCTTTGATGAGTTTGGGATCATGGGGGAAAGTCCATATATCAAAGTTAGGTAGGGTTTATTTTTTAGACTAGGTTATAGATAATAGATAATTGAGTCTTTCTACTATGATATGTAATGTTTTGATTGTTTCTATACTTTTAATTTCACAGTTCAATATAGGAGCATCTCATTCATTTATATCTTGACATATCATATTGAGAATGGAGTTGGATATAGAATTATCCTCTATTATATTGTATCTTGATTCTCCTATTAGGAAGTGGTTGGGTCATATTCATAGATTCTGAAAATGCGTTATATATTTTGGAGCTACATAAAATTATGGGATTTTCTAATTTTAAACATGGAGAGATTCCACGCCCGGTTTGGAAGGGACTGGATGAACTATATCAAGACTAACCTCAATGGATAACTCTCTTTTTGGGAAGGAGTATGTTCTTACAAGTTAATAGGATATGGTGGCAGGTAGAGTGGGATTGTACATTAGTAATATAGAGAACATTATAATACAGGTTGTGGGTATGGACTTTATAGTATATGAAGTGAAAGTTCTAAATTATTTTCTTCTAGTGATGGAATATTGACATGAATTTTTTTTATTAATTTCTAAATATATCCTCTAAATAAAGATATTTAGTTCATTATTGATCTTGAAATGGTGATTATATTGGTTAAATTAACCTCATACAATGCCTATATAGAAGAAGGGTGTGGTGACTATTAACTTTATCATCTTGTTACCATGGTCCCTATGATTATATGATTTTCTATGGGTGGTATTGGACTAATTGATAATGGTTTCATATTTTAGTTTTTCTCTAAGAGACTCAGTTGATGTATATGCTGGGGAAGCTATATTTTCTATAAAGAGTGTTATTTAATAGTTTCAAATCGCAATGTCTGTTTTACATTGATATTATTATAGAGTATGTATAATTACATGGGATATAAACTAAATATTAGTACAATATATCACCTACATATTTATGGGTATCCTAAGAGAATGAATTAGATACAGGAGGATATGCTCAATTCCTACATGCTCAATTTCGGGGGAGCATAGTCTAACCATCTAGATTTAGTAGAGAGATCATATAATAATATATTTTTAGAATCAATATAGAGGGACCCGTTTGTGTATTTATATAGAATACTATTCTTCTCACCCTTGTATTATTTAGAGAGAGGTGATTCAATAGTTTCTTAGCCAATCATGGTGCATAGGACCATCAAGTTGGTGTAGTGGATCAAGAATCAATTGGTTACTGCTCTGAGAAAGTAGCACATATATACCAACTAGATGTGATGACCCTTAGTGTTATTAATGTATGACTGAAAATTATTTCATGTATTTATTTTATTGATTCATCACCATATGAGGTTACAAAAAAATATTACGCCATGTGTTGTCAATCCGATAAATATTATTGAATGGAATTAGGTTATAGATTACTATTTAGATAATCCTCAATAATATTGAGGTATTTATCATGTGTTTCACAAGTCATTGCACTAGATGTATATGGCAAACCAAATGCACATGATTGAAAGCAATGATTCCAAGATTATTTTCTATGAGTCATTTTAGTAATTCTAGGAGCATGTCAATGAATAGACTGATAAGGTTTTATGAGTGAAGACATCTCTTCTTATTTGGCATTTTTGTAGAATAAGTGTATCCATATGGATACCAAAGAGTAATATTTATATGTTTGAGTGTAGTGGTAAGCAATATTTATAGAGGATCCATACATAAACATCTTGAGAATGAGAGGACCTTAGATGGAGTATTTTTAATGGAATTTAAATTTCATGATTTAATTAGATTCTTGTATACCAATTGAAATATTTATTATTTTCAAATATGATATTCACTCGATGGGTAGAGTGGATTTATAGGAATTTAAATATGGGAACTAAGGTTTCCCTTACAAAAAATGTAATATTGGGGTTCTTGGTACTCAGTGGCTTGAGCATAAACCTTTTATGGATCCCTAATGGATAGTTGGTGGGGGTGTAATAAGTGTAAATTTGATCAAATAGTACCCAATAGTTTTATGATTTTTGTGTTTATTTATGATATTTTATATATATAACTTTTTTTACTTATTCGTACATTATTTTTTGACGCCCTTTAGCCATCCATGATTTTTTGGGTCTTCCATGAATTCTAAGGTCCTCCAATCTCTCCTCTATTTAGTTTTAAGTGTTGTTGGTTGTGTTCACTCACTTTTAGTATTATTGACCATATCTTATCCCTCAATGATGGCATATATTGATCCTCATTCCATTTGGTTCCAAATATGTAATTACATGAGTTTTCTTATAAATTATTAAGGATTTGTGGATCAGTATTGATTATTATGACATGGAATGTGGATTGACCTCCCATAATAAAATGATTGGAAGTATTTACCAAGTCATGGAATATCTATATGAATATATGGGTTTCATATATCCAAATTTATACATTTCTATAATAATATTCTAATTTTGGTATTAATGTCAATGGGTAAGTCTAAATTAATTAAATTTAACTAATAACAAGTATATATAATAGAAATAGACTTGTTATGATGACACCATAACTTTTTTGAATATACGAGATTGATCTTTACTTTTAGATTATTTGAGATTAGTGTGAGCTAATTGAGTTTAGTAGGGTTTTTTATGATCTTATATATTATCATATTTGATTTGGTGTTTAATTACATCAAATGGGAAGGTAATTCTAATAGGGCATAATTAGTGTTAGTTTTATTCCTAATTTGAATAATATGAGGGTTGTTAGGACATTACATTTATCATTTTTATAACTACTGGATTTCTAGAGAATATTTTTCCCATATGGGTTAGAGATTGGCCTTGATTACTTGCATCTAGTTGGGCATGCTAATTTTTGTGATATAATTGTATGAACATACCCTTAGGATAGATTTTCTCTTTCATAGTAGGTTTTGTATCATGATTATATCCGTAGACATATTTCCGGAAATTAAATACATTAGTCATAGCCATGTGATTTGATGTATCTTATTATGAATACATTTTTACACGTTTAATTTAATAAATAATTATTATTTTACCATAAAAATACGTTTTTAGTGGTACTTTTTTTATTATTAGATTAATTGAGTGGAAATAGTTATTCTTTACATATATTGAAATGATGATTTTTATTAATTGATTAAGGTTATTTTATATTATTTTATTATATGTTTTAAGAACCATTATTTTCTTATGATTTTAAGGAAATATTATTTTGATGTTACTTTTTATAAATTTGGTTTTTTTATTATGTTAAATATTCAATGTTTGTATTTTGAATGTTTGTTTTGGGACATTCATATTTTTCCTAACATTCAAATTAAGTTTGAGGCTCTTGGAGACCCTATGAAGATTGAGATCTAAATGAAGTACTATGAAGATTATTAAATCCTTATGTTGAATTGAAAAAAGGAATAAAGAAGTGATTTTGGTTTATCTCATATGTTGGAGAATCCTTATATGAGTTAAAAAAATAATTTGATTAATAGTGATAGCTCCCACATGGATATGAGGGATTCGAGGTGACTTTGTGAAGATGACTACGAGGCTAGAGTCAACACACACCTCCATTGAAAAGGAAAAGATATAAAAGTACAAAAAAGGGGGATTCAGTCATCAATCGATAAATTTCAATTTTGATCACATGGATATCATGGGGAATAGAGGGGCCTCATGAAACTTAGGCAACAACTGGAGTAGAAACTTTAGATACTCAAAAGATAAGAATTTTCTTACACTCTTATTTATTTACAAGTTTTAATAATGAATTCATCATTGCACTATCAAAATTATAACATGATTATTGGATAAAATAATATTTGGAGAAAAAAATCATTATTGATTAATTTAATTCATTATTCCATTTTAAATATTTGGATTTTATTATTTTCTTGTCTCTTATAGTAAATATTTCTAAACATTCAATAATCAACAACATATGATCTTGATATTAATTTTTAACTATTAATAATTTATTTCATAAAATATTTCTGAAAAGTGGTTCTTGAATCAATGAATAGCACAGGAAGATCAATGACATTTTGATCCTAATGGGACTAACTTCACCATATTTTTATTTATGTATATTCATTTGTTTAATATCCATTTAAAATTCTAGTTTTCACCCAACCCTTTTAATAGTTGAGTTTATAATGTTCTTATAATTGGTTTTCTGGATCATTTTTTCTAAAAAAATTAATATCATTTTTAATGCTAGAAAATTTAAATTTCCTTAAACTCTTCTCTTTATGGGTATTAAAATTCATTGTTTTCTCTTACATTCATTCTAAATTTATTTTTTTCATCATTCATTACTCAATAATCTCACTCTACACATCAGTATTCAATCATTGATCCTTATGGATCTTGTTTTTGTTTCCATGGATTTTTGAGTTTTTTTATTGAGTTTCATATCTTTCCTTATGGTTCTGACCCCTTCTTTAGGATGCACTATTTTTATGTATGAAAAAATAAATAAAAAATTTTACAGTCTTAATGACCATGAAAAAGTATGGTGTCATAATTAGTGAACACACTTACAACCCTAGAAATCAAAAATTATAAAAAATATATCTACATTAAAACAACTAAAATAAATGTATGTTTTATATATCATTTCTAAAACAACATTTTCTATGTGCACAAAATATTAAATTATTAAAATTGAAAATCCTTTATCACTAAAATTAATAAACACTTGAGTTATCTAATTTTTTATTTAAAACTATGAGAATGGGAGACATGTAAATTATAATGAAAAAATTGTTTCATTCCATCCTATAAATGATTTTATTGAGAGGAAATTGAATAATAAGATTCATCTATATATACTTACTATTAATAAATCATGCATTATGATAACTCATATTTATAAAAATAATGAGACAAACCCGTTCTATATTTATATGGTTCCATCCTTCAATGGATTTACTAATGAAGACTCTGTTGACATAATTAGACAATTTTATAGTGTTTTGTGGTAACTTCAACTTCATGTGTGGAGTAAGGAAAAGTTAACTATTATGGTATTTCTATTTTTTATTTAATTAGAATCTAGAACCTAAATTCAAGAATTCTTTTGACACATGAGATTAGTTTTATAATTACTTTGTGATTTTTTTTTACAAAATAATAATGGAAACAAAAATTATGAATAAAATCACTAGTTTCATTTACGACGAGGGTGGATTATTTAATAAGGTATGGGATATTTTTAGAGGTATAATAAGGTAGTGTAAAAACCATAAGTGCACTCAAAACATTCTCATGGATGCCTTCTATAATATTTTATCCACTTTTCAGTAAATGATGGTGGATCAAATATAGGAAGGATACTTCTTGGATATAACTACTAAAAATGTAAACATATTTTTAATACTCTTGAAAAACACCTCACAACACTAATTCTCTATATTTTTTGAAATTATTAGGAAGGAAACTAATGTTGTTAAAACAGATTATTTTCAAGCTATTGGTTTTTATAATGAAAATTAAAAATATCTAATAAAGGATTAATTCTACCACTATGGAATATTTGGTCATTCAAATTAATTCTATTCCAAATTAAATTTGACTACCCAAACATATGATAATGTGAACTATAGTAGATTTGGTCATAAAATTAATATTATAAGTGATCCATTCTTAATTAAAATAAATCAATAATATAGGAACTATCTAAACTAGTCTTCAAGATTGAATGGTGTGTTCACACCTGCTACTACACTTGGATTCCCACCATAACCTAAGAAACTCTATCAAAACAAAATTATGGATAAATCCTCCAACTTTGATGTATAAATAAAGGGCATCCTTCTATAATTTATAGAAAAATTTAACTCAAATAATATGAACATGACATACAAAAATATCAATATCAATATGAAGAAAACTCTAATCAGATGCTAAGATACTTAATTTATATCTATAAATTCATCGATAGTATAAGGAGTAAACATAAAAGATAAACAAAACCATTCAGGCATAAATGAAATGAACTCTAGGAAATGTTCCATGGTTTTCACCACCATTAATTGTCTAGAAACCCATGAAGAAGATAGAAATGACCCTATGAAAACCTAATATGTAATTTTAAATAAATATGGACACTATGATTTGAAAATTATTGAAAATAGAAATCTATATAGCTCTTATGAAAATAAAAAAAACATGTTTTACCACCTAATAAAATGAAAAAAATATGAAAATTAAAAAGAATAAATGAAAATAAAGGACTATGGTAGAAATCATGGGGATTAAAACTATTTAAAAACTATTATCCGCAAACATCCCTTTCCATTAGAGAATCAAGAAAAATAACCAACATCTTGGACTACTTATATTTTTAATGTTTTTTAAAAATCATCATATCAATATCATATTCCATCAAGATTTAGTTCAACTTCCATCATATCTGAAGATGAAAAATGATTCTTCCAAATAAAGAAACATTAAAGGATCTTTCTATCTGAATCTTGATAGAAATATTAGTTTTTTTCAGAATAAAATACCCTTATTCTAAATGATCCTAGATGTTTTTTAACCCATTAACATTTATAAATAATTGATAGTTCAATTTACACAATGACCTTGGAAGTAGAATATGTTTGATCCATTACTCACTATTATTACATCAAAAATTGGGAGACCTATTTCCCACTACAATGGTCTTGTAGTGGAATGATCACTTTATCACCTACCCAATAGGAGGACTGACTGATTTAGAATTGGAGCTGGAAAAATATTTTTACCTTTTGGGTTTCATATCCTAGACCTATAATGTGATACATATGTTCTTATAATTTTTATAACCTTCACTAGAAACTGTATGCTCACTCATAATTTTTTTGAAAGGAAAATTAATTATCTATCCATATGAAAAAATTAAGGGGTTTTCTATTTTATTAAATCTAGGTTCCTCCCCTAACTGGAGAATTATCTATATATGAGCTATTGGAATATGAAGAGACATTTGATGAAAAATACATAGAGTTTTTTAGGACGGTTTTTGAAATTTACTATAAATACTCCACTATTGAATCATTCACAGGAATCAGTTCACGTAAGGAGAAAGAACCCTTTAATGATTATGATGGTGGGTTTTTGGAATATCTTGAAAAATTTAATGTGGAAAATATCCTAAAAAATTGGAAACTATAAGTGAGGAGTTAACCATTCAATATAATAATAAAGGGTAGGATATCGTTATCCCTTGATCATTTTCCTAGAAACCTATTGAATACCTTACACCCCCTATGCCCAAATGCCATCCCTCTTGTTAAAAAACACCCATGTTGGAGCTCAAACACATAACATATCAATTGATATATTAATTTTTTGTTTAGAGATCTTCATTACCTACTATTATCTCATCCATGATAGAAATAATTTAATATGATAGTTTTCATGAATGACTTATAGAAGTTTAAATATAATATTCAGTGGGCCATATATGATATTAAGGGAATAAACACTTAATAATGAATAAATATAATTACAATGGATCCAAACCATAAAAAAATATTTTAGGGTAAGAGAACTATAAATCCCAATATTAAAGTGATAATTAGCGAGGAATTAATAAAATTTATTGATGTTAGAATATTTTGTCCAACATAAAATAGTTCATAGTTCAGCCCAATATAAGTTGTACAATATAATTTTAAGTCATTTTATATCAAATACAAAGAAATAGAAAATTCAAACCAAAATAGTAAACAAGTGTATGTATTTCATTGATTACAAAAAACACAATTATGCAACTAGGAAAGACTACTGATTCATCTTCTTTTTTGACCAAATTCTTAATAGGATAGATGAGAATGATTTCTTTTATTTTTTGGATATTTATTCTTATTTCAATGAGATCTATATTGCACTTGAATATTAAGTGAAAACTACATTCATGGGACCCTTTCATACATTTTTATACCAATGAAATACCTGTAAACTATGTGTTTTTTTGATAAACATCTAATGATTTATAATGCATATTTTATCAAAAAAAATTAAAAGGTTTATCAAGGTATTTATAGATAAATTTAATACAGTGTTAGGAAAATTTTAAAGCTATATTGAAATTATGGATTTGGTTTTTGAACAGTTTCAAGAGACCAACCTCATTCTAAAATAGTTAATTTCCTAATAATGGCCAAAAAAGGAATAAATATTCTTTAAAAGGTTTCATGAATGATAATTTAGGTATATAATTTTTTGATAGTAATTATAAAAAATATTACCTATGTATAAAATGTGAAGGGAATTACAAGATTTTGTAAATTTTTATTTTTACATGAGATTCATCGAGGATTACCTTAAAATCACAAGTCCACATTTCACACTACTGGTCACAGACACACCATTAATTTTTTAAAATGAAATTCCTTGAGACTTTCAATATTTTGATAGAAAATATAATTTCCTCACACATCATCACTCCCCTAGATTTGATATTACCTTTTGAATTAATGTTTGATGTTATTAATAATTTTATAGGGGTTGTCTTGGGGTTGAGTAATGAATAAAGATTTAATGTATTGTATTATACTAGAAGACTACTATATGTTTAAAAAATTGATTATACCAAAACATAGAGTATGTTTTTAGAAGTAGTTTTTATAAAAGAAAATATTAGTTAGTACATCATGGAATCTAAATTCATAATTTTTGATGACCATACTTTCCTAAAGTACTTTATACAAAATAATAATGCAATGATAATACTGATAAGATAGATCCTTTTATTGGAATAATAATATTTGGAAGTTATATATAAGAATGGATCTATGAATTTTATAATTTATCACCTATTTAGGTTTCCAATACCCCAATTTATTACCTTGGGGAGATCAATCCCATTTTCCCAGATGAAAAACTATTTTTAATTTTAGTTAAGAAAACTGGTCAGTATGTATAAATTTCTAATTTCTTTGTTCTAAGGTTAAATCCTAAGGATTATGTAAATAAAAACAATTCACCTCTAAGTTCAATTTAAATTTTTTTTATTGACCACTTATATTTATGATATGTTTTGATATTCTTTTAAGAACATGTTTGTCTAAGGAAGAAATTTGATCATCCTAAAGATATTTCATTTTCCAACATGGGTAGGACACTAAGAGGATAAATAACTACCCCAAATGTGACTCTTTATAAATTTTATTTTCCTACTCTTTTCAAATATTCTGTAGGACTAATTTTTAGTTGTTAAAAATTATAAAGGATTGAACATTTTAGTAGAAAAATGGTTTTCCAACAATATGGAATTTTAGTGGTTGAAATATTTGATTATTGGGGGGTAGATTTTTTTGCTACACTTTCCCTCATCCCATAAAAATAACTACATTCTAGTGACTGTTGACGATGTTTCCGAATACGTTGGGGGGTGAGACTCTTAAAAATAATTACACAATTAATATGGTGATATTCATAAAAAGGAACGTGTTTTCTTAATTTGGGGTACCCAAATATTTTCTCATTGAAATTGAAACATTGTTTTAGAACATTAAATTAAATTACTTAATGGAAATACATGGGTATCTATACAAAAATGGTGCCACATACCACCCTAAATATAGTGGAAAGGATGTGTTTCCAAATAATGAGATTAAAAAAATCATGGATAAAATAGATTATGGGTAAAGGACTAGACCTTAAATTTAAATGGTGAATTGATGACCTATATACTAGGATTTGAAATGCCCAAAGTAATGTATCGTTAAAATATTCCCTTCCAAAATACATTCCATTTAATATTGTAGATTAAATATAATTCATTTTGGTTGGTTAATGCCTTCAATTTTGATGTAAACTATGATAGTAAGAGAAGTTTTTCAGATCCAAGTGAGTTATATGAGATTGTAAGGGAATCCTATAATAATTATATGATTTTTAAAAGGAGAAAAAAAATCAATTCATTAATCTTTCATTAATAAAATAGAATTTAAGGATGGAATAATGTGCATCTAATCAATTCAATGCTAATGATTTTTCTATGAAAACTCCAGACCAAATGGTCAAGACCATTCTTTGTTAAGGGGAGAAGGGCTAAGCACTACTTTGAGAGGCATTAAACGGTATTTTTTGAAATATATTTTCTTTATAGTTGTGCTTCCACTAATTATTTTTAACATATTTAAAATAAGTGCCTCAAGGGATTCATCCCATGGTCCCTCTTACAGTTGTCATTTATTTCAATAAAAATAATTTTCTTGTATGTATTCCATTTTTCCGATTGTTTCTCCAAATTTTCATAGGGAACTGAGCCTTACAATTTAAAATCAACATAAATTATTCTCTTGGTGATCTATGCACAATTTCGCATCCCTCAGTTATGAAAGTCTCTAATTAACCAAAAGAGACAGGGAACAATCGACTGTAGGAACCGATGAAATCAACCATGACTCGAATAATCCAAAATTATAATTTCAAAACTATCTATGAACTTGAGAAACTACAAGAAGTAATTGGGGGATCGACCATGAGATCGATCAACTATAATAATTAAGTACTAATTGTAAGGGTAGAGGATCAATCATGACTCAGATTGACCACAAGAGAAATAAAAGTATTGATCATGTACTAGATCGATAGTAATTCAATGGGTGTGATTGACCATAAGAATAATGGAAATAGAATGTTAGTCGGGTTATCTATATGTGTAAAATCAGGACTTACCATAAATCCTACCAACTATAAAAATAAAATTAAGGATTTACCATTAACCTAATTGATAGTATGAATGAAGGAATAGATGAAATGACTAATGATCAACCCTGACTCTAGTCAACCATAAGAGTAAAGGAAGGATCGACCAATAACATGATCATTTTTAAATATAAATAAAAGATTTACCATGATGTCTAGTGTAATTCTGTAACCCTAGTTACCCAGAGTCGGTGCATTATTACATAACATTGGCATGATCAAAAGAGATCAAGTCCCAAAATACCGATCAGTTTAATATCCTTGGATGTTCTAGATACATACATAAGTTTTAAATTACATTATTAAATAAAAAAAACATCGTGTCACCTTTGAAAAAAATCATATCCCTACGCCTATCCCTATAGGTCAGTCATAATATACTTCTTCATATCCTAGGAAAAATAAAACAAAAGAAAGGGGTGAGCTTAGATTCTCATTATAGATAACGATATAGTACAAACTATCATAAATAAGCATAAATATTTAAGGAAATTTATAAGACTAAAACACAAGACATTTAAACATAATATTCCTCATAATATTTCAATGATAAATCAAATAATACAATTTACTTATTCAAATGGATATTCTATTAGTCAAATTATCATATGTAATATCAATAGGTATTCTAATAATGATGGAATGGATAATGTCGGACATCATAACTATATAGTTAAGGCCTCATTCCAAGAGTGAAAATTAAAATATTTTCAATCCCTTACGCCAAGACACTAGTTTGTATCATGAGACCTACTGATGCATCGAGGGGATATAGAGGGCCCCACCCATCACTTACTATGTCCAATGCATTCCTCATACGAAAATAATGAAACATAACATAAACATTCATATTAAACTAGAATACGAAACATTAATACCTTAACCATAAACCATGAATGACATAAAAATAGCACATCCATAGTCAAACATATCATAAAACTATTAATACAATATGGAATATTTTATCATAATAAATAAAATTCAATTAAACATAAAATCCAACAATATATGTTGACATAGAAGAAATAAATCCAAAAATTATTTGAGAAAAATATCTTTTTCTACTTTGAAATCTTTTAAAAGTCACAAAAATGGAAAAGAAAAAATTTATTTTTCAAATATTATTATAATATTGAAAGGGAAGATTTAACGGTTTTATAACAGTGGAAAATATGATCACCCTCTATATAAGTTAAAAAACATTCTTTCCATAATTTCTAAAAAAGGTCATAAAGTACATTGTTTGGAAAATGACAGAAAGATTCCTTTAAAAACATTTTATGAAAATTCAAAAAAAGGGTATAAATGTCTTTAACCCATAGTCTAGGAAATAGAATTTTTTTTAAATACATGTTTAAGAAACATGGATGTGGATGATAAAGAAGTCCCAGTAGATACTTACATATAAACAACCTCGAATAAAAAAGAGATTGTAAAATTAACTGTTAACTTGTACTTTTCCTTAGTTGAGGGTATGTTTACCTCATGTATAATGGTTAAATAATTTCTATTAAATTATAAAATAACAACATACAAAAATATTATACCATATATGATCCTATAATATTTATTTGTTAATAATATTTCAGTATTATCATTGTTTTGGGTGTTAACTGATTTGTTTTCCTTTGTATGTTTTATAACATAAGTCATGTTTGTTATAGATTTTATGTATTTGATTTATAACCATAATTATTTTAACTTCTTACAAATTATTATTAATAATAAAATGAAAATTATTCTTGAATGGTTACGATGGGGAACAAATCTCAACGCGCCCTGGAGACGGTAAGACGTACGTACACACGAGCAACAATTTCATTCTATTAATGGTGAAATAGTAAGTAATTGGATGGTATATTATATATACATAATAATTAACATGTTATATTTATTATTTACATAATTTTTACTCATTATTATTCCCAGCCAAATAATGTAGTGTTGAATAACAAACTATACCACGACGTGGAGATGGTAAGCCGTATGTACGCACACATGTTGAAATTGTTATTAATAGGATTGATAAAATAATGAATATAGTAGTATAATATTTACAATAACATCTCATTATGTTGAAGGCCCTGTATTTATTTTTTTTATGGAAACAACAGTGAAAGAGGATGTAGAAGAAGAAAAGAACTTTGAAAGTGGTGATAAAATAATTACCACTTCTTCGGGTGCTTCCTTTTGATTTGAATGAAATGGATCCTTAGGATATATTTCTAATAAATTTAAGTCATCTAGGTTAATGTGAGGGTATTATGGATGAGATCTTGATAGGGTTTGGCCAAGACAAATGTCTTTGGAGGTGTGAATTTACGATAAGGGGATGCTCCCTTTTATAAGAGATGCGAGGGGCACTTTAGAAAAAGCTTCAAATATTAATTTATTACAAAATTATATTTGGTTTCTAATAGATTAAAATTTATTTATTTTGAAGAAAAGATGTGGATGAGTCGAAAAACTCTCAACCAATAGATTTTATACATGTTTAGGTTTCCATATTAGCCTTATCATTTAAATTTAACCCATAGTTAAATAGTTTAACTTTCACCACGTCTTCTTGTATTTTTATACTACATGGTTAATATAGTTACTATAAAATGAAAAGAGAACCTAAAGTGGTTCATTAATGAAATATGTAACATTATCTATATCATTTGGGAAAATCATATATCTTTAGTACTGTTAAATAATTTAATAAAATAGTATTTGATTTAAAAACCTATTTATTTCAATTTTGACACTATTTAGTAATTGGGTTTGTTAAAGTCATAAAAACTTGATTCCATTGAACACTATACTTTTAATCATCCCTGATATGTCATATCAAACAAGAAAATTAGTTTATGGCATTATAAGTTTCATATTAAATTTATTTTACTATTTATGATATCATTTATTTTCATCTTTCATTAATAAGGTAATTACATCATCACCATTCTGTCATAAATAAATTCAATTACATAATGTTTAAAAATTATAAATAAAATATAATGATGCATGAAATATACTTACCTTACTAATTAATACTTATAGTTGAATTTATCTTATGTATAATCCTATATTAAAAATGGTTTATTTATTAAAATTTGAATTTAACACTTTTAATTCTTCTTTAAATAAAATATAATAAATGTCATAATCTAACCCAAGTGGATAAAAAAGGATCATATTTTTGTCCTATGGTTTATTTTGGTCAAAAAAAATTATCGAATAGAATTAATAATTGTGTTAGGGTAATTTTATATTATTATAATATTATTTTTACCTTCAATTACCATATTTACTTTTAACCTTGGTAAATAAAATTTAAAACATTATATTCACGAAAAATTATTTTCATCATATTAAACCACATTTTACACACCGATGATAGCAATTTCTATCAGATTTTTGAAATTCAATTCATAGAAGCAGTAAAATTAAGTTGTATGCCAATTTGTAAATGTGCCTAGAAGGTGGGTAAAAGAAGTTAAAAAGTGCAACAAAATTTTATATATATAATATTACTATAAAATGACTCAAATGAATTAAATATTACTAATATAAGTATTAGTATCTTTTTTTACTTTAAATTAAATTTTAGTTAAAAATAATTATTTAAATAAAAATTTGGTATTAAACAATAACGCATTGTTTTTCACTATTCATCAAAAATTGAAAGTTTTCAGAAAAATACCAAAAATTGACCCTAAGATAATTTTTATATTCTGAATCCAAAAATTAAGTTCATTTTGAGAAATAAAATTTATAAAATTTTAAAAAGTAGGTATTACTATTCATAACTACTTTTTAAATGGCTAGTTTGATTTGTCGTGGTGTGCTAACACTCAGAGCTATGTACAACACAAGTTAATTTATTATTTAAAGATAAGAATACTATGGAAGCTTGGGGTGTTACATTATTTACTCCTCAAAATAATTTCATCTTCAAAATTTCTAGAATATTAATATATAAAAATATTCAGTTGGGTTTTCATCATAAGTTCCTCAAGTTCCAACATTGCCTCTTCAGTTTTATGGTTTCTCCAAGGAACATTTTCCAGATGAGTTGTATGGTTTCTCAACACTTGTTCTACAGTATTAAGTATTTTCATAGGATCTTCACAATATGACAGATCAGGTTCCGGTTCTATTTTTTCATAGGTGAGTACATGCGTTGGGTTTGGCAGGTATTTTATCAACAGTGATACGTGGAACACATCATGAACTTTGAAGAGACATCGCGGCATAGACAAACAACAGACTATAACTCCAATTCATTCTAGAATTTCAAAAGGTCTGATGTACCTAGGAAATAATTTACCCTTCATACTAAATCGTATAACTCCCTTACACAGAGACACCTTCAAGAAAACATGATTTCCTACTTGAAATTCCAAATTCTTCCTTCAGTTATCAGCATACACATTTTTTTATACTTTGAGCTACTTTGATTTGGGTTTTGATAATCTTCACCTTTTAAATTTTTTCCTTAACAAGTTCTAGGCCTACGATTTTCTTTCACCAACATCATCACAACAAGTTAGTGTGGGACATCTCTTTCTATATAACGATTCATATGGTTCCATCTGAATACCTGATTGGAATATATTATTATAGGAAAATACTACCATAGTTAAAATAATAATCCCACATACCTTTAAAGTCTAGTGAGAGGGATCTCAACATTTCTTATATGTTTTGAATATCCCGTTCAGATTACCCATTATTATGAGGGTGGTAGGCGATGGTTAAACAAAATTCTGTATCTAGGGATTTTTGAAGACTTTTCCAGAATCCTGATGTAAAACAGGGATCAAGATCAAAAAAAATTGTTAGGGGTACACCAATATGTCTTAAAACTTAATTAATATATATTCTTTCTAAACGTTTAAGTGGTAAATCTTCTCTTATAGCGAGATAATGTGATGACTTGGTAAGACGATCAACAATGACCCATATTTCATCATTCCTTCTAGGGGTATTTTTTATCCCCATGACAATGTCCATAGTAATATCTTCCCATTTACACTCCAGCATGGGAAGAGGTTTCATGAATCCTTTAGGATGTTGTCTTCCACCCTTCACCTATTGAAAAACCATACATCTTGAAACATAATCAACTATCTCCCTCTTTATGTTGTCCCACAAATATTGTTCTTTCAAATATCTATACATATTAGTGATACCAGGGTGTATAGATAAATTGGATATATGAGCATCATCCAAAAAATCCCTTTTTAGATCAGGTTTATCGGGAACACAAAGCCTCTTCCCAAATTTCAAAATTCCATCTTCATATATGAAGTCAATCAATCATCCATAATTCATAGCTTTAATTTTCTTTTGAAACTCATCATCATCAGCATGTTAAATTTTTATCCTTTCTAGTAAATATGGTTTGGAAAACATTTGAAAAAGTATTGATGTTTCACATTCCATGATTATTACCATATCCATCATTACTATATACATGAACATAAGATCCATTTCCACTATCATATTAATCATAACTCTATGATCCTTTCTTCTCAATGCATCTTACACCTTATTTTCCTTCAACAGGTGGTCATGTATTGTGAAATCATAATCCTTGAGTAGTTTAAGTCATCTTATTTTCCTCATGTTGAGTTATTTCATTGAGAAAATATATTTGAAACTCTTTTGATTAGTATAAATATCATATTTTTTAATATAGATATAGTTTCTCCATATCTTCAGAGTAAATATTATATCTACTAACTCAATATCATGAGTAGGATAGTTTTTTTCATGAATTTTAAGCTATCGTGATGCATAGTTAATAACTATATCACTATTAATAAGGTCACAACCAAGTCCTTTCTTTGATGCCTAACTATAAATAACAAACCCATCATTCACCGATGGCAGAGTCATGATATGAGCATTGAATAATATTCTCTTAAATTATGCAAAAAACTATTCACACAATTTTTTCCAAACAAATTTAACCCCTTTATGTGTGATCTTGGTTAATGGGTTATCCAATCGGGAAAAATTATGGATGCAAAACCGATAGTAACCTGCTAAACCAATAATACTGCGTACCTCAGTTATACTAGTCGGTGTTGTACATTCTTGGACTGAATTTATCTTTTAACTATTAGAAAATATTCCATAATTAGATACAATATGGCCATGAAAAGAAATTTCCAGAAGCCAGAATTCATACTTTCTAAACTCCCCATATAATTCATTTCTTCTAAGAGTTTTCAGAATAGTGCACAAGTAATTTTCAGGATTTTCATAGCTTTTATATTAAACCATGATATCATAAATAAATACAACAAAAAAATAATTAAGATATTCCTTGAAAACTCTAATCATTAGATCCATGAAAATAGATGGTTCATTAGTCATTCCAAAAGGAATTACTGTAAAAATGTAATGCTTATACCTAGAATGAAATGATGTCATTGGAATGTATTCCTTCCTCACACACAAATAATGATATCCATATCAAAGGTCAATCTTTGAAATATATTGATATCCATGAGTTTGATCAAATAAATCATCAATGTGAGTTAGGGGATACTTGTTATTTATTTTTATTGCTTTGATCCCCCGGTTGTCAATGCACAACCTCATAGATCCATATTTCTTCTTATCAAAAAAAAAACAGGGGATCCCCATGAAGAAACACTAGGGTGAATAAATCCATGATTATTCAATTCCTCTAGTTGTTTCTTTAGTTCTTCTAATTCCATAGTGTCTATTATACAAGGGGTATTTGATATGGGCCATGGACCATGAATTAAGTCAATGGAAAACTCAATTTCTCATTTTGGAGGATGACTATGTAAATATTATGGAAACACTACAACATATTCTTGAATAATAGGTACATAGTCTATTTGAACATTATATTCCTCATCCATAGTTATTTCACTCCCATCCCCCCCAATAACTGAATTTAGTAGAGCTATAGGGGTGGATCTAGATGAGAATCAGATGGTGATGTTTCTTCACTAAAGATTAGGGATTCATGATCATCATTAAAAATTGTAACATCCTTCTTCATACAATAATTGTTTTCATCATGGTATGAAATCCAATCCATATAGAGGATTTTATAAATTCAATCATGGGTATGAATATAAAATCGGTAAATAAAGCACATTTATATGCCATAATGGTAACTTCTGGACAAAACATTGTTGCAATGATACTTCCCTTATGAGTTTGGACTCACAACTCCCTTATTAATTCAAATAGGAAATATCTAATTTCCTTGGAAAACTGGGAAGATATGAAAGAATGAGATGATCTAGAATCAAATAAAGCATTGTCTGATTTTGATGAAATGATTAAAGTACCTATCACCACATGATTAGAAACATCAACCTCAGTAGTAGTGATCCTATAAGAATAGCCTTTCTCCCTTTTCTTTTTCTGGGGAAAATTTCCTTGACGCTTAAAAAATAATTTTCATAATGTCCATTCTCTTTAAAATTATATAATTGAACATTAGGAACTTCTTTCTTCCCATTTTATTCATGAGATTATTGGCCTTATTCTCTACACTTGTAACAAAATCTCATTCTATTCAGGCAAGTACATGGGTGTTTCTTCCCAAAATTATCGTAGGGTGAAAATTCAAATTTTAGCTTCTTCCCCTTATTTCCTTTTCTAGAGTTTTAAATAGATCCATTCATCTCTTACTTCACATTAAATTCACAAGACATAGAAAATTCCTTTTCTATGTTGATAGCACATGAGACTTTATCTTCGTACGAAGAGAAGGATTGTGAAACTAATGCTCATCTGAGAAATTTTTTTAACCTATAAAATAATTGATCACTATTACTTCTTGGGTTACATATATAATTTTCAGCATGCCTTCCTAACCATGTAATGTTATCCTCATGCTTTGCGACATTATCATCCTCCTTTTTCCGCAGACTCCGAAATCAGATTACCATATCCGCTCGATGTTCACAAGGAAATTATTTTTCTATAAAAATATATTTAAAATCCCTCTATTACATATTTGATACTTCTTAATCCCCCTTTTTGTTTTGAATTAAAGACCACTATTGATCTACATCTCCTGATAGTTGATAAAATGCAATGACCACATTTTCCCATTCACTACTCCCCAAAGCATGAAATATTTTTTATAAGGAACTTATCCATTACACAGCTAAAAATGGATTTGTAGTCCCATTCAATGTTGGTGGTTGTTTCCTCATGAAGAGATCTAACAGTGACCCTCCGCATTGTAGATCAGGGTGCTCCATATGGGTATGGTTATTATTCTTACCCTGAGTGAGTTGTCCTATTAGGGTTATATGTTATTCAGCACTGGTTGCATCACCAGCTCAACTATAATTATCGTGATTAAGAGGTAAATCCCTACAAATATCATGTTCATTGATATAATTTCCATTCCTTCTACTTGGAACCATTCCTAAATAATGGAATACACTATATTAGTTTATGAATCATAATGCTTAATTTCAAACATGTAAAATACATAACATAAATTGAAGAGTTTATGTATATATTCCATAATCATAAAAAAATTATATAGGGAAATATTTACTCATAATTCCATCATAATGGTTTGTAAAGAAAATTTGAATTATCCTAAGAATGTGCCCCGAGAGTGTCAAGCTAGGTGTGCAGTAAGAACCGTTGTCATGTACCAAGATACCCCAGATCAAGCCCAAAACTCCTTGTCAGAGTTTTCACTCCTATGTACATCAGTGCCAGAACCACGTCTACATGTAGTATCTATACATGGATTTATTTATTGTAAACCCCACATAATATCTACATTACCAATACTTTTGGACGTTCTTCTATACTAATCCTCAAAATCTATCTTAGAGTAATGTTTTATAATCATAGTTTTTCTAAATCTGGTTTCCAAGGTTTGTACTAAATTTTTCTGATACTAACTATAACACCCCAACCCTAGATACCCAGAGTTGGTGCATTATTACATAACATTTTCATGACCACAAGAGATCATGTCCTGAAAGACCAATCATTTTAGTAACCTTGGAAGTACATGATACATACATACATTTTATATTACATTATGAAATGAAAAAGCAACATTGTGTCTCCTTTGAACACACTCATATCCCTTAGACTATCTCTATAGGTCAGTCATAATATACTTCTTTGCATGTAGTAAAAAATAAAACATAAGAAAGGGGTGAGCTCAGATGATCATTAAGGATAACAATATTGCATAAACTGTCGTAAATAAGCATAAAAATTTAATGTAATGTATAATACTAAAACAAAAACCTTTTAAACATAAACTTCAGCATAATATGGAAAAGATTAATCAAATAATTCCATTTACTTATTCCCATCGATATTTCACTAGCCAAATAATTACATGTAATATGAATAGATAATCTCGTAATGATGGAATTCATAATGCCGGAAATCATAACCACATAATCAAGGGCTCGTGCAAAGACTAAAAAAACTAACAAGGCCTTATACCAAGACACTAGTTTGTCTCAAAAGACCTATTGATGCATGAAGGGGATATAAATGGCACCACCCATCACTACATCCAATGGATTCCTCATATAAAAAAGATAGAACATAACATAAATATTCGTATTAAACTAGCATATGTAATGTTAATAATTTAACCATAAACTGTGAATGAAATAAAAATTTCAAATCCACAGTCAAAAATATAAAAAAACTATCAACACAATTTGAAATATTGTATCATAAAAAATAAATATCAATTAAACATTAAATACAATAATAGATGTTGACCCAGAAGAAATCAATCCAAAAACTATTTGAGAGAAATATCAATTTCTACTTTAAAATCATTTAAAAGTAACATAATTATAAAAGAAAACATTTATTTATAAAATGTTCTTATAATATTGTAAGGGAAGCTATGAAAGTGGTATAATGGCAGAAAATAGCTTCACCTACTATATAAGTTTAAAAATCAGTTTTTTCTTTAATTTGTTGAAAAGGTCATAAAGTACCTTGATTGGAAAACAATGGAATGATTCCATTGAAAATAATTTATAAAAAAGTAAAGAATGGGTATAAATGAATTTTACCCATAGTATAGGAAATAGTAAAAATGTTTTAAAATACATTTCTAAGAAACATGGATGTGGATGATAAAGAAGTCCAAGTAAATACTTACTTATAAACAAACTCAGATACAAAAGAGATTGTAAAATTAATCCTTACCTTGTAATTTACCTTAGTAGAGGGTATGTTAACATCCTTTATAAAGGTTATATAATTTTATATTAAATTATACAAGAACCAAATACATAAATATGATATCATATATGACTATATACTATTTCTTTATTAAAAATATTTTAGTATTATCATTTTTTCGGGCGTAAACTGATTTGTTTTCCTTTATATGTTATGTTACATAAGTCATGTTTGTTATGGATATGATATATTTGATTCATATCTATAATTATATTAACTTCTAAAAAATTATTTTTAATCATGAAATGAAAATTATTTTTGAATGGTTACGATGGGGAACAAATCTGATCACGTTGTGGAGACGGTAAGTCGTACGTACGCATGAGCAACAATATCATTCTATTGATGGTGAAATAGTATGTAACTAGATGGTATATTATATATAAAAAATAATTAACATGTTATATAAATTATTTACATCAATTATACTCATTATTATACCCATCCAAATAATGTAGTGTTTAATAACAAACTACACCTCGATGTGGAGACGGTAAGTCGTACTTACTCATGCATGGTGACTTTGTCATTCGTAGGACGTATAGAATAATGAATATGGTCATAGCATATTTATAATAAATTCTATGTATGTATAAGGTAGTGGATTTATAATTTTATTATGGAAACAACAAAGAAAGAGGAAGTGGAAGAATAAAAGAACATTGAAAGAGGTTATACAATAATTACCACTTCTTCAGGTGCTTCCAATTGATTTGAACAAAATGGCTCCTTAGGTTGGATTTATGATCAATGTAAGTCCTCTAGGTTGAAGTCAGGGTAGTTGGGAGGAGATATTGGAAGAGTTTGTTTGAGAAAAAAGTATTTGGAGGTGTGAATTTAAGAGAAGGGTAAGTGCCCTTTTATAAGAGCGGTGAGGGGCACTTTAGGATAAGCTAGAAATATTAATTTATTATAAAAATATTTTCGGTTTCTTGTAGCTGAAAATTAATTTATTTTGAGGATAATATGAGGATGGGTCAAAAAAACTCAACCAATAGGTTTGATAAATGATTAGGTCACCATATTAACCATATCTTTTAGATTTAACCCTTAGTTAAATAGTTTACCTTTTACCATTTCTTCTTGTATTTTTATACTACATTGTTAATATAGTTACTAAAAATGCCAAGATAAACTCATGTGGTTAATTAATGACATATGTAAAATTATCTAAGTCATTTTTCTGAGTACTATATTTTTAGCACTGTTAAATAATTTAATAATATAGTATTTTTTTTAAAAACTCATTTATGTCAATTTTGACACTATTTAGTATTTTTTTTTGTTAAAGACATAACAACTTAATTCTTTCAGAAAAAATACATTTAATCTACCATAACATATAATATTAATATAAAAAATGCGTGGATGGCATAAAAATTTTCAATTTACATTTATTTTAATGTTTATTATATTATTTATTTTCATCTTTCATTAATAAGGTAATTACTACATCATCATTGTGTCATACATAAATTTAATTATTTAATTTTGAAAAATTATAAATAAAATTACATGATGTATGAAATCTTATTATATTTCTAATGAATATTTATAGTCGAATTTATCGTATGTATAAACCTATATTAAAAATAGTGTAGTTATTAAAATTTGTATTTAACACTTTTAACTCTTCTTTAAATTAAATATAATAAATATCCTAATCTAACCCAAGTGGATAAAAAGGAATCATATTGTTTTCCTAAGGTTGATTTTGGTCAAAAAACACTTTTCCAATATAATTAGTACATGTGTTGGGGGTAATTTTATATTATTATAATATTTTTTTTACCTTTAATTACATTATTTACTTTTAACCGTAGTAAGTAAAATTCTAAATTTACTATTCAACAAAAATTATATTCACCCTATTGAACCACATTTTACTTACTGATGAAAACCATGCATGTCATATTTTTTAAATTCAATTAACAGAAGTAGTAAAATTACATTTTATGCAAATTTGCAAATGTGTCTAGAAGTTGGGTAAAATATGTTAAAAAGTTCAATAAAATTTTATATATCAAGTCTTATTATAAAATTACTCCAATGAATTAAATTGGACTAATATAGGTATTATATATCTCTTTGGACTTTAAAATAAATTTAAATTAATAATAATTATTTAATTACAATATCAGATTTAAACTATAACGTTGTGTTTTTCACTATTTATAAAAAATTGAATGTTTTCAAAAAAATAGAAAAAATTCAATGTAAGTTAATTTTTATATTCCGAATCCAAAAATGAAGTCCATTTAAAAAAAATAAAATTTACAAAATTTTAAAAAGTATGTATTGCTATTCAGAACTACTATTTAAACCAGTAGTTTTATTGGTCATGGTGTGCTAGAACTCGAAGCCGCGTTCAACAAAAGTTATTGTATTTTTAAAAGAGAAGCATACCATGAAATCTTCGGGTGTTACATCTAGATCAACTATAATAAGAAAAAGATATAAAACAATAATAATAGAAAAAATAAATGGTATGTTTTGTTTTTAATCAACCATTAAAGTAAATTGACCATATGTTTAAGATTCAATGGACCATGCAAGTACTGATTGACCATAAAAAGATATTATCTACTACATTATGGAGCTACATACTCAAACTATTTGAATAAATTTCCATTCAAACCCATCCTCTAGTTTTCTTTATTATTGGAATTATTTATTAGAATCTAATTCTCTATTATATCAAATTGTAAATACTGAAATCTAATCAACTAGGGGGTGTTGAAGGTACCGAGAAAAGAGAAAGCATATGTTTGGTATAAAAAACATGAATTCTTATTGTAATTAATGAAAAATCTAAGAAGTGCATAATGAAGAATTTCATGACCAAAATATTAGAATTAATTATTAATTGACCTGTTAATGATTGAACTGGAAGTTGGTATCATAAAAAATAATTTATAATTAATTTATAGGTATATTGAGAATTACTTTCTCTTGTAATTAATTTTTAGTGTATTATTTGGTTGACTACACTCATTATACCATTATTGAATCATTAGATTCGATGATAGAATCCATGTAGTATTGATCCAAATATACTCCAAAATCATAGAATATTGTTGTAGAATCTTCAGGTTCTATCACAATTGGTTCTAATCACTTGCATCATTCATCATTATTCACATAATTAATAACTTAATGGTCAAAGGACTCGTAATGATCTATTTAATGCTTGAGATGTTGATGAAGATAAACACTCTTATTCTTGAGATAATTATTGAAAAGATTATCTCTATGGATTGGTAGAATTATCTCTATGTTTATTGAGAGTCCAACAAGTGACTAACCCTAAAAAGTTATATAACTGGGTATTTATTAGACATGCTAGGGAAATTAATTGAACAAAGTCTCTTCCAAAATTTGTAATTACTTATAGAACCATGTGTCTATTAATAATGTAAATAATACTTTTACTTTATTAAAATGAACAATCATTATGGTTAAATAAATATCATTTGTCATATAAATAAACAAATTTTTATTTAACTGATATTTAATGTATTATTTCTAGAAAAAACATTAAATTATGTCTGTTAATCATCATATTTTCCGAATTTGGAATAATTAATATTTATTTAGTAACTAAATATTACTACATTATTTTCTCATAAATATAATAAATTTTATATTCAATATATTTTGAAAATAAACAATTATTATTATTTAACTCCCAAATTTATTCTTCTAATTAGAAAATGATAAAACCTTAGTGATCAAACAAGTTTAAATTATTATTAAACCATAATGTAGGAAATATATTTATTATAACATGTTAAATTAAAAATAGAATTTAATAGTTTTTCAGGATAAACTTAGTGTGTGACCCTTTGGGAATCTTTTTTCGTGGCATTAGGAAGAACCACATAAAGTACAAGGATATCATTTAGAAACACAAAAAGGAACCAATAGAGAGAGAATTTAATGTCATAATTGAATACAACCTTGAATAAATTATCACTGTATAATACAATCCCTTTATCATGATATCTCAAATCAATCAGGTTCCATGCTGGTGTCTCTAACCGATATTCATGATATCTCTTTCTTTAACTTTCTAGAAATACATCTAGTTGTACATAACTGTGACCATTTTTTTATTTAAGTAGTTACATTCCCATCAAAAGGACTTTTATATAAACTTATATTAATGATCAAAAGGAATAAATCCTTTCTCGCATCATTCATTAATATAATATCCCTCATGATGTACCCAATGTATCTTGCTTCATCATGAACATATGTCATCATGGTTTCATTCAATACATAAAATTACTTAACTAATGATATACATTAATAATAATGTGAAATTATAAGGATTAATATACACATCCATGGATAAAGAAACCCAATTATACACATAAATGTGTATTTTCTATTGTAGATTAATGTTCTTATAGGATCCTATTATATAAATCACCCAAGGTGTACACCATGTGAAATTGACTCGATGTATTTTGAGTTTCCACCCCCAATTGCTCATGTCATTTAAATTTTATAAAATTATATCATATTTATATAGAATATATATTTATGAATTCGGTTGTGGCACTTCTATGCTCTCGTCATAGTAGGTCACTCTTATGACCTTTCAGTGTGAAAACTACTCTTACAACATTATCACATACTTCATCTGGTAGAAGAATAATAATGATATGAAAAGAAGTTATTTAATTTTAAAATAATGAAATTTGGTAATAATAACTAGAGACACTATTAACAAATTTAATTTCTATTTCTATTACATTATATTGTTGCTTCTGTTAAGAAAAATATTTAGGGTCTACTATGTTTTCAACTGTTGAAACTCTTCACACTATGACCTCATCCCATAGAAAAAATCCATCATGAGATGATAATTCCAATATATATTCTTTTTCTATTGGTGTGACCTTAACTCCTTTTTGATAGTGACCGCTACATTTTTATATCAATATAATGTGATAGGTTCATTACTACAGGGTTGTACATCAAGCTCCTAGATGAAGTTTTAATGTCCTAATAGATTTTATGGCTTCATAAAAAGCCACTATATACTCAAAATCCAGTATAGAATCGGTGAACACTTTTTTCTTTAAACACATATAGCACATAACTCCTATATTTAAACTATATAAATATCCCAACTATAACATCAAATCATTCTAATTTATCTTAAATCTAGCATTTATATAACCCTAGATGACTAGCCCTTCATCTACTTTATACACTGAGAACAAATCATTAGTTCACCTTATATACTGAAGGGTAGTTTTAGTAATAGAATAATGTTGTTCAGTTAGATCAACTTGATATCTTCATATCATTATCAATAAATAAGATACATTAATCCCAATACGTAACATGGCTTACATGATTTATCATATCAATTAAGTGTATGGGATCTTGCTCATTGTCTCTCTTTCCTATTGTATTTCAGTAAAAATTTTCTTATAATGATTTATACCATTTGAACTAGATGAAATCCCATATTTAATTGTTCCATTCCAAATATATTTTGTATATTTTCAATGTATACAATTTTTTATAGTTTAATTAACGTCTTGGATCTATTATAAATGATCTGGATGCTAAGGATTTAGGTTGTTTCACATATGGACCTTCTTAAAGAAGTAGTTTTTAAACCAGTAATTAATAGAATACTTGACGAGAATTTCATTTCAAATAATTAATATGCCATTGAGATTTACTACTATGATAATAAATACAGTCCCAATAAACCGATTATAATGTAATGTCTCACATTCATACTTAATGAAACCCAATTCTTTTATAACATCATCAAAATATATGTTCCATGACCCGGATACTTGCTTCAATCCATAAATAGATTTCGTTAACTTTCACACCAACATGGAATTATCTATTGTCACAAAATATTCTCATTATTTCAATATATATATCTTTCTAAATATTTTTAATATAGAATATTTCTTTGTCTTCCTTCTATAAAATAAAATAGACATGAAATGTTGTTATATAATGTATAGTTATAATGCATTTAAACATAGATACAGGTGAAATGGTTTCTTCAAATTTAATGAATTCACATTTTTTAAACATGTTATCCACAATAAATGGTTTATAGGTATTCACATTACCTTATATTTCATGTTTTTTTTGGAATGCTCATTTTTACCCAATGTGATTTACATTAACTATTGGATTGGCCAAAACCTAAACATGGTTCTAATATATGGAATCTATCTCAAAATTCATGAAATCATTATATCTTGATACTTCTGAGCTCACTACTGAATCCTTGTACTATATTGAATCATTATAGTCCACCAATAACTAGTCACCATCCTTGGAGACTATAAAAACACTTCTTTCTAGTTCCCTAACATCTATGACACTCCTATATAATACTTGTGGTTTAGGACCATATCATTAATAAGGGCCTATATAATTTTTTCATTACTAAATCTTATATATTTTGAGCATAAAATTCCTCGAAGTTAGTATGCATCCCCCTATCCTTCTTTAGTATGTTCTCTCTCTCATGAAAAAGAGATTTTCTTGTGATGGGATCCATATTTTATGATGGTATTTATAGATAGTATCCATTTGTTACCATGGTACACCCTATAATGATATACTTTAGGCCCCATGGTGCTAGTTTGATGATTGATATGGCCTTAATAAAAACATTATAACCCCATACATGAGTATGTTAAAACACATATTTATTTCAAAATATAAATTCATATGGTATTTTATTTTCTATTATGGTTGTTAATCAGTTTATAATGTTTCCAATGGAAGGCAGTGCATATCCAAAAAAAGATAATGGAAGATCTTCATGACTCATCCAACAACTACAGTGTAAAGAAATTTAAAGTTCCTCCTTTCAAAAAAATAGTTCCTCTGTAATGTATAATGTGCAATGAGTTGAGATATAATTATAAACACCTGTAATAATTTGATAAAATCTTAGTTAAGATATTTACCACCATGATCACATCAAAGCTTCTTTATATTATTACTAAGTTTATTCCAAGTATTATTTTTGAATTATTTGAATTTATTAATCTAATAATTTTTATTCCCTATAAAGTAGACCTAGCCATATAAAATCAAGTTATCTGTAAAAATTATAACGTAATAATACCCACCATTAGCTTCAGCTAGAAAGGTTACAGACACATTATTGTGAAGTAACTCTAAATTCAATGTAGTCCTTTGACCATTTACACAAAATAATGGTCTTTTCATCTTCCCCAAGAATCAACCATAAAAATTTTCATGTGGTTTTAGCTCAATAGATTCTAAATAAATATCTTGATAGAGATTTTTGAGATGCTTCTCATTTACAGGACCAATGTAGTTATGACATTACTAGGTGTCAAAAGAGTAATATAATTCCTTGTAACATATCCGACAAATAATTACATGATTTATAATAGTTCTATACTTTATTACAATGCCAGGATATTTTCACTTTCGCATTTTATAGGATTAAGTGAAAAAATACATAAAAAAGTGGGTGCATTCACACATTATACATTTTCTTTAAAAAAATAGTGATTTATGTTTACACCCCTTTTTTATTTAAGGAACATTTTATTCATTTATAAGGATTCGTTATAGTGGAAATCATAACCTTCCTAAAATTTCTACTCATCAATAGATCTTGTGAGAAACCTTTTAAAATGTGGGATGAGAAAAAATTATTTATGGATATAAAAATAAATGAATCTCATTATTATAGTAAAAAAACATGAAAATCCAAGAATAAATTTACATTTTATATAATTAATCTTTGAGAACATAAATAAAACATTTCCACATGAGAAAAAAAATTCTCAAAGAAATCCATTGAATCACATAAAAATTCATAAGAAAAATATATGAATTTTTCCTAAGGAACATGGAATCTCATGAAAACATTTCTTTAAATAATAAACCTTTCACCTTTAATGGTTCATAAACATTCCTTCCCTCATGAAATTAGATGATTTCCACAACATTCATGTTTAAGAATAATATAGGTATATTTATAACCCATGTTCACTCATTTTTATCTCATTGCAGAATTACTAAATGGAGTTAAATTCCATATAAGTAACCAAATCAGTTATCTTCCTCATTTTTCCTTCCAATACAACATCATTACCTAATGGATTAGATATCCACATTAGGCTCACTCATTGTCCTGAGCTATATCAGACACATCTATCTTCACCTATAGTGTTCATGTACTGTACCACAAACATGGTTTTTTAAGATTTTACTTTCCCATCATAACACCCTTGAAAAAATCATTATAACCCATAAGAAAAACACTTTCCATTTTCATACAATCCAACGGAGAAATATCATATTTATTTGAAAATTTGTTTAAAAGAAAAATTCCTATAAGAGAAGGAATATGATGTAATTTGAAATAATGTTTTTATATTTTATTGGAATATTGATAATTTATAATGTACATGATGTAAAGAAAATGTATTTATGTTATAAAAATTCAAAAACACTCTTTTTTCACTTTTGTAAAATAGTCAAAAATAACACATATAGAAAATATAGAAAAGATTATTTTAAAAAATTAATGTAAGTAAAATATAATAGAATATAAAATTGAATAAAAGTTTATGAATAAAAAATAACATTCATAAAACATTTTAAACAAACTCATTATGGGAGAAAAATATTTGGGAGGAAAACATTAAAATACCATTAATAAAAGAAAGTCATTTACCTCGATTCTGAACTCGTTTTGTTTGTATGTCTAACCTTTTGAGTTATAAAATTATATTAGTTTCCTACAAGAATAAGAAAATTTTTCAAGTTTACTCCATTATCATTATTCCCTTTATTTCATTTTTACCACGTTTTATTTTGTTACAAAAAATGGTTAGGTTCATATTGGACGTTTTTATGATATTCATTTTATAACCTCAAAACAAAATCGGTGAATTGACTATGGTCATAGGGGTTACATTTATATTTTCTCTAAAATATTAAAAAAAAAATTATCATATTTATACATTATTTAAACATTAAAAAAACCATGTAAAGCTGGAATGAAGGACGATACACATTATATCCTGAATTTGGTAGTCTGTATGTACTCAAAAACAACATTTTAATTTTTTTACTGGGTGGAAAATGATAAAATTAGATAACATTTTAGTTTTCATGAGTCATAAATATGGTATAAATTTCATAATATACATTATTTCTATCTTTATGACTTCCCATTTTATGTGAAAATGAAAAATTAATCACATCATTGAGGTTATAGTCTAAAGGTATACATGAGTGACATTATCATTTTCCAACGGATGGTAGGGTAATAAGGTAAGTATTATATTATCTTTAGAGACACATAATTTTGTTTTAAAAATAATATATATTAATTTTATCCATAATTTCTTCCATCAATATGTTTTGGTGATGAAAAACAAAACATGTTGCTTCTTAGATGTGGTAGTCCATCTGTACGCATGAACACAATTATTATTTCCCATAAAAAGGAAACATATATGAAAAATTATTCTACCATAATCATAATAAAATTTCATTTTATTGAATATGATGATTTTGTTCTTTCATCATGTTCAAAAAATATGTGAAATAGTTTTACGAAGAAACAAGAAAGAAGCACTCGACTATGAATTATAACTCTTCTTTGGAAAACCTCCCTTGATTTACATGGGGAGGAGAGTTAAGAATAATTTTTTTTTGTTATTGGTGGGTTTTATAGTTATTATTGTGTGTGAAGAAGTGGGGATAGGATTTTACATTTTATAAGTGAGGGGAGTGGCACACTTGTAAATACTTTAAACGTTTAAATATATAATGTATCATCCTCAAAGGAAAGAGGCACCAAATTGACAAATTTGGAATATAGGACAAGAATTTCTCTAAATTATCTCATATAATAAAATTTTTACATGTTCATATGATATTTTAAACATTCTCTCATAGTTTTATCCCTTTCGTTAACTCTTAACCATTACCATTGTGACTAACATCTACCCAGGTTACTATTAATAATGACAAATAAATGAAATAAAACAAATTAAAAAATTAGAACCTATTGATTAAAAATAAAAAACCCATTTTACCATAGTCAATTTCTAAAATTGGTAAAAATTATTTTTAATACAAATATGAAAACCATGATGAAAATGGTTTTTAGAGAAATTCAAATTTTAAGCATAAAATTGATTTTATATAAAAATGGTGTATTATTATGATTAATATGGAATTAATTATATTATTAAAGATATGGTACTTAAAAAATATCTGAAAATAAATGACATTTTTAATAAAAAATGATATTTTCTATTTTTCATACAAAAAAATCTATTATTTCTGAAAAATGTCAAAAATTACCTTAATGCTAAATATGCTAAGATAAATCCCAAAATGAATCATTTTTATCAAATTCATATTCTAAAATTATGAAATTTAATTTTCAAGTAATACTATTTAATATATGTGAAAACTGGTTAGTTAAATAAAACTATTGAATTTATTAATAAAATTATTTATAAAACTATGTTGAATATGAAACCATAAAATGAATAATTATAAATAATAAGATTGATTTATTTTACTGATTACATGGGTTATCACATTAGTTCACCATTAATAAATTATTTCCTTGAAATTTTAATCATTACTTAAACTAGTGAGGGTATTGTTTTCTCATAGCCTTTTCTGATTCCCATTTTCCTTCTTCCATCATTTGATTCTTCCCAAAATCCATAACCTAGTAAATCAAATTATTTAAGGGTACATACTCACTAGGATCTATAATCTCAACCAAATTTCCTTCATAGTATATATTCTATTATAACTCTACCACTTTATGGCTAAACACATCACATGAATCAGGTATATACTTCCTTAACAATGAAACATGAAACACACTCTGTGCCTATGAAAAAATCAGAGGTAAGGCTGCATATAATGAAAGTGACTCCACTATCTATAGAATTTCAAAACTTCTAATGATCTATGGGCTAAAAATTCCTTTTTTATTAAAATTAATTACACTTTTTAAGGACAGACTTTAAGAAAAACATGATCACATGCCTCAAATGAGAGATCATTCATCGAGTTATCTACAAAATGTTTCTCATTGATCTGAGAGTCCCTCATATAATGGAGAATCAAAATTACCTCATTAACCATTTCTTATTCCATCTCGCGTCCTAACAACTTCCTTTCACTAACTTTGTCACAACATGATGGAGCTCGACACAGTTTTCTATATAAAGTCTCAAATGGCGCTATCTGTATACTAGAATGAAAACTATTATTATAAAAAAAATTACAACAGTAAAATATGTTGATCCCAAATTCCATAATAATATAATGAGTAATACTAAAACATATCATCCGACTTCTAAATTTTACACACTTACATTCCATTATATAAAATATGAAAAGTTGTACTGAAATTTAATTCTGTGCTCAATGAAATTTTATTTCCATTCTGAAAATATACACGAATCTGAGACCACGGTCCAATAAAATAAAGCGGGGTCAATGTAAAATCACTATATCTTTAAGATAAAGTCTTGAAATTTTATCTAAAGACATAATATATTAAATTAGAGGAAAATACACAAATTTAGTCAAACGTTCAACAATAATATAAATCACATTGTTACCTTGATATGTATTTTTTAATCTCATCATGAAATCCTTATATATATTCTCTTATTTCCATTCAAGAATTACCAATGTCTAAAGAATCCCCTTTGATAGATTTAATTCAATTTTAACCTACTTACATGTAAAAAATTTCATAGTAAAATCAGTAATATCAGTCTTCATTCAACCCCACCAATAATATTCTCAAACATATCTATAAATCATAGTGATACAATGATGAAACAAAATAGATAGAAATGAGATTCACCAAATAATTATGTCTTTAATTGAGTATCACATTGGACCCAAAATCTCTTTTTAAATCTCATAAAACTTTATTTTCAATGATAAATTTATGAAAATTATACATATTAACCAATTCCACCATTTCTCACAAATCATGATATTAATTTTCACCATGCTCAATTATATCTAAAAAATATGAATGCACTAAATCCTAAACCAAAAAAGAGATATAATTTATACATTCATAATTTGTAGCCCAACAATAATTAAATCATTAAAAAAATGATCATGTTCTAAATGTCTCATTTTTAATTATATAATATCTTTTAAACTCATGTAATAGACTATCTAATTTAATTTTCCAAGATGGATGTGAATTGGGAAATAATAATCCATTATTAATTCAAACTATATTCTCTGCCACATGTACAATTCATTTTGAGTGAACATATACATTAAAATTTTATGTTCAATATATTTAAAATTTTAACCCATATAAAATATCCCTCCAAATTTTAAAGAAAAAAATCATCACTACATGATCAAGATCATTTTTAGGGGAATTCTACACATAAAGTTTTAATTTATGTGAAGAGTATAAAATTATCGAATCACATTTAATCAAGGAAAAAACAAGTCCCTTCAAATAATCATTATTGTAAATAATTAATTCACCATATATTATTGGAAAGGATTAAGTATGATAATTAACTAATCTTATTTTTAGTTTATGAAATTATTCATAATATTCATCTATCAAGATGAATGTTACTCATTTTTTACTTAATATAGTTAGTTCTATAGATAATTAAACAAAATTTTCAACAAAAAAATAGTTGTAACACATTAATCCAATAAAACTTCAAATCTCAAGGACACTTGGAGGTCTTATTCACTCTTTCACCACTTTGGATTTAATAGGATTTAAAGTAATTATATCAATATAATGAATATTCCCTTGAAATGAAATATTATTTAACCAAAATTCCCATTTACTAAATTTCCCATAAATCTAATTTTAATTTATATTTTGAAGAACAATACTTATATTTTTCTCATGTTCCTAATAAATTTTGTAATAAACTATAATTTCATCAATGAAAACCACTATAAATTTATCCAAATTATAATTAAAAAATATCTTCATAAGATGTAAAAATGGAGTATATTCATTCATAAACCTTAAAAGAATAACTAAAAAATAATTATGCTAATAACTATTATGAAATTTCATCCTTAGAATGTCTTTCAAATTCACCTTTAACCGGTGATACTCAGTCCCAAGATCAATCTTGGAAAAATACTAATCACCATAGAGATTATCAAACAATTTATCGATATGTGTTAATGTATAATTGTTCTCAATAGTGATGTTATTGGGTGATATATAATCAATGAAAAGCCTCATGGATCCATTATTATTTTTAATAAAAAACATGAGAACCACAAGGTAATGTTTTAGAGTGGATGAAACCCTTAAAAATAACCACTAGTAACAAATTTTTTAATTATAAAAGTTCTATAAGAGCTATTTGATAAGGGGTTTTTGAAATTGGCTTAACATATATCACTATGTTAATAGTAAATTCAACTTATCTATTGGGAATATAACAATGAAATTAATTAATAAATACATATAGATATTCCTGTACCAGTTGCATGTCACTAATTTGAATAGTTACTTTTTTCTGAATAATATGTGAAATATAACTTCCACTTCCATATTTTATCAGTTTTTTGGTATCTTGATATGTTATCAGATATATGATTTCATTATTATATAAAAAATGAAACAAATTCTAAAAATAAATTTTTAATATTTACAATCTATATTAGTAAGATAAAATTATAGTCAATCCATAACCAAAATAACATCAATCTATATAATGGGGAATACAAGACGGTTTTTAAGGAAAACCATTCCATAGATGATAGTAGGAATATTTCTATAAATTATTTTCACCTTTATACTATTCCTACAATTTTTTACCAAGAGCTATAACTTCATTTCATGATATTTAATTTCAATTTTAATAATAAATTTATGTTATATAAAATAATGTGTGTATTTCAAAGTTAAAAAATTCCTCAGCCTAATCTGAATAAACAAGTAATATACCAGTGACCACTTCATTTGAGTGTCATGAATGTGCTGTTATAATAGAAAATGACTTCATGGTACCTTTATTTTTCTGATCTTTATGATTCCAACCTTATTTAACTAACGTCATACATATGTCAATTTAAGTACCCAACTCATTAAAATTAAAACATCTTTCTGTTGGAACACTATCTATCTTCCCATTACTTCTCAAATCAAAACTTGTTACCCTATATTCGTGATCCAAAAAAGGGATTTTCCCACATTAAAAAATTTGGATCCCATAAAACATCATTTAAATTTCCTTTTAGTACATTTGGAAAATTTATGGGGATACCTCAATATTTCTTGGTTGACAACTTCTCCAATTCATTCTAAATTTACTAATTTTTACCCTTGTTCTCATGAAGTACATAAGTTTCGTAAAACTACATATCCAACATTTTTAATATAACAAAAAACCTCCTCATATATTTTAAATTCATGAGAGGCCGACTCTCTTTATAAACATGGATTTATGCCTGTGTAAAATATAAGAATTTTACTCTCATGGTCTGGAATAAAATTCAAAGAATACATGAATAGTCTGGTATAATTTTTTCATAATAGGCCACTGAGTCTTCTTTATTTTTCTTAAACTCAAAAAAAATCCTTTCCATTATATTTCTAATAAAATTAGTAAAATACTTATCCAGAAAAATATATTTAAATATCGTCCAATCCATGGAATCAATCTAATTCCTTTATTTAGAATTCTTAATCTAGATAGCCATCGATAGGCTTCACCATTAATATGATGAATATAAAGAAATAACTTTTGATGTGTAATACATACCTAAACATCAAATTTATTCTTTATTGAATTTATCAATAATTTATCTTTTATTAGGTTTGATGAACTACTGATAATCAAAAGGTGTTTTTTCATAAAATGATCCGCTATAAAATTGCTCCTCTGTAGATAATTTGATCACTCTCTCTATGGGTGACACCATTAATAACCTATGTCAACCGATTTAATGATAACAAAAACTAATATATTCAAAATATTCAAGGAGAATGATTTATAAGTTTATTATTATTTTTATGTCTTCCGACTTCAACTACCCTATTTACTATCTGGAAACCATTTCTTAATATACATTAATTAAATAAAGAAACATGGGAATCTATAAAAGCTTCCTTATAATAATATAAATAAAAATAACAGACTCCTTAGAGTATATTATAACATTATCCTAACAACATGAGTCATATAATGTTTCTTATATTACCAACTGTAACAAACCATGACATATTCAAACCATAATTTTATGATTTATAAAAAGGGTTTTTCTTTTTTACATTTCTAGTAACATTTTAGTTTAGAGTATTAGATAATTATGTAAAACATTTCATATGAATTTGGAAACTATCACATAGTTTATGATTTTATATAAAAATATGGCTTTATGTTTTCACCCATGTTTCATTCATGACACTTTTTTTTATTTAAGATATGTCACCATAAGGAAAATCTTGAACTAGCTAAATATCTAGTCATCATTAGATCAAGTGAAAAATATTTGAAAATATAGGATGTGAAAAAATATCTCATCAAGGGATATAAAAATAAAGGTACCTCGTTAGTCTATTAAAAACAAAAAAAGTTTTTGAAGATGTTTAACTTTTAAAAAGTAAATATTTGAGCATATAAATAATACATTTCCACATGTGAAAATAAATATTTTTTCAAATAAAACTCATAAAAGCCATTAAAATAATAGTAAAACCGCATAATGGAATCTCAAGTAATGTGGGAGGGCATAATAAAATTTCATTTAAAATAAAACATTTCACCTTTAAAATATAAAAAACATTCCTTACCTCATAAAATAAAAATATTTCCAAAAAAATCTTTTTTGAAATCATATTATCAGTATCTTGAAGAAAATTATTCCTAAATCATATTTCATAGTGTTTAACCAAAGACAGAATGACTAAATCCATGTTAATTCAATAAGAGTAACCAAACTACTTATCTTCATTATCTTCTCCTTAATATACTACATCATTACCCAATAAATTAGAGAGATACATCCGGATCACCCAAATTTATGAGCTATTTCATGCCCACTCTTCATCATCTATGATGATCAAGTACCATATCATGAATAAAAAAATTTATATGAATTTACTTTTTCATCATAAAACCCGTGAATATTTCATTTTAACCCATAATAAAAACACTTTCCATTATTCCATAATCAAAATGGAAAATATCCATTTTTTGAAAATTATTAAAAAAGAATAATTCCTAGAAGATTGGGAATTTGCCTTACATTGAAATAAAATGTTAACTTTTAGAGTAATTTTTATAATTATTAACATCTATAGAATCTTGAGAAGATAATCATGTTATATATGTTAAAAAAAATTATATTTATCCTTTTATAAATTGTGAATAATAACACATATGGAAAATATTGAAAAGATTACCTTTTATCACATTTTAAAGAAAGTAAAATATTGTAGAAATTGAACTTTAAAAACCATTGAATCATAAATAATAAAATTATTGAAACATTAAAATATACCTTTATATGGAAGAATCATATTTGGGAGGAAAACATTAAAGAATAATTTTTAAATTAAATTCCCTTACCTCGAGTCCCAACTCAATTCATTCATATATATACCCTCTTGAGTAATAATATTATAATATGTTTCTAAAAAATTAAAAAACAATTTAGTGGTCATTACATTATTATTCCCTTTATTTCATTTTTAACATGTTTTATTATGTTACTAAAATGGTTAATTTCCTGTAAGACATTTTGAGGATGTTTTGTTTCTAATCATAGAACAACATCAATTCATTTACCATAATCAAAGGGCTTATTCTTCCATTACCTAAATAATATTAAATATTATATAATTATAATATTTATAAATTTTATACACTTTTCAAAATGACCATATAACACAGTCCTGAAAAATTTACCACGCTATTTCATGGGGACGGTAGTTCGTACGTGTACATGAATAACAATTTAATTGTTCTACTAGGTGAAAAAAGTAACAAAGAAGATAAAATTTTACTTCTCTAGTAAAATAAATATGTCATGAATTTAATATTTATTCATTATTTTCATCTTTTATTCCATCATTTTAAGGTGGAAATTAAAAATATATGATGTCACTTCATAAAGGTAGTATTCCACACATATGCACGAGATACGTTACCATTTACCAAAGGATTGTGGGATAAGAAGGTAAGTAATATATTATCTTTAAATAATCATAATAATTTTTTATATGTCAAATATATTTATTATATCTATCATTTTAATAATCGATGTGATCTAGTGATGAAAAACAAAACACATTTCTTCATAGAGGTTGTGCCCACACGTACGCATGAGTTATGTTTTTATTACCCATATAATGGAAAAAGAGATGAAAAATTGTTTCATAATAATAATAATAACATTTAAGTGATTGAAAGATACTAATAAAATAATTTCATAATGGTAAAATATGATTTTATATAGTTATAATAATAAATTAACATGAAACACTCAGTTAAGAATTATACATCTTTTTTAGAAAATATCCATTGGCTTACACCTAAAGCCTAATTAGATTAGTCTTTTGGGGAAAAAGAAACCACAAGTACATTGGTAGGATAATTGTTAATGGATTTTTATAGGGATGTTCTAATATATATTTCTAAATTTTTTATTAATAAATGAGTAGAGGAGGTACCCTTTTATAAGTTTTGGGAGTGGAACACTTGAAAATATAAAAAAAAATTAAATATATTATATATATTTATCAAATAAATGTATAACAAATTTAAATTTTTTTAAATATAATATGAGCATTAGTGAAAATAAACAGATATAATAAAATTTTTAAAGGTTTTTATCAAATTTAAATCCTTAACTCTTAGTTTTTCCACCTCATGTACTCGTTTAACCATTTCCATGGTGACATTGATTTACTTTGGTAACTATTCATAATTTCCAAAAATGAATTTGATCATATTATCATATTTGAACATCCTGATTAAAAAATTCAAAACAATTTTACCATATTAAATTTACAAAATTGGTAAAATTTTATTTTTTATAAATAACCAAACCATAATGAAAACTATTTTAATAAAACATTTCATTTTATGCATATAATTATTTTTCACCAAAATTCAAAATAATGCATGTTAGTATGGAATTAATTAGTTAATTTGATGTCAAATGGGACTATTTTAAATTTAAAAACAATCTAAAATACAATGTTTCTTTTTAAATACATTAAAATAAATGAATTTTTTTTTATAAAAATGGTATTTTTACTCTTCACCCAACAAATATAACTTTTTGAAAAATACCTAAATTTAAACCTAAGACAATTTTTTTGATAAATAATAAATAATGAGGTTTTTATAAAATTAATATTCTAAAATTATTAAATTTAACTTTTGAATATAAACATGTAATATATGGAAAAATAATTTAATTAAACAAAACTATTCACTTTTCAATAAAATTATTTATAAAATTGTGATGAATATAAATTAATAAAATTAATACCTATAAATGATTATATTAGTTTATTTCTAGGATTTCTTAGGTCGTAACAAGTTATGTGAACATGCTTCATTGTCATTTTCCAGTATTTGGTTCTCATAATTTACTATATAAAGACTACTATTTAAAAGCATCATACCATAACATATGGTGTATTTTAAAATTAAACAAATATCATTTACAAAAAATGAAAAAATAACCATTTTTATATAAAAAAGATACATAAATTATGTTTTTTGTAATAGTTAGTACATATTTATAATATTTTGAAACCAAAATCATCATAGTTAGAAACTAAAGGTGGTAATCTTCTATAGATAAATCATCATGTTATGCTCCACTGCCTACTCAAATATCCATTTATCCTCTAGAAATGATCCATAGTCTCATAGGTATCAAAATTTAGATATATATTTGAGAAACACATGTTGTATCTAATTCCAACTGTGTAGGTATAGAAATATTAGACTCAATAATGAATACACATGATGATTTCCCTTACATTTTCAATTGGGTGATGTTCTTATTATAGTGGCCTAAATAGCCACATGAAAAAATATATCATGTTTTATTAATTTAATTTTCATTGGATATCATTATTATTTGATGGATGGTGCTTAAGATACTTATACATGGAATGATTCTAAGGGCCCTTTTACTTTTTATTTTTTTTCTTATTCACTATAATGACCAATTGTTTTTCATGCCATATGCCAATTTCAAACAGATAAATAAATGTAAGAATTTATAAAATAGACTTCTCATTATTTATCATATTAAAATTCATAGGAAAGATAGAGAAGTTCATTAGTATTGAGGAAATAATGAGATATATGTGATGCTCATCAGGGAACATAAACCCCAATATGTCTAGGCACTCTAGGTATCAAATAATCTTAAATACTTGATAACATGTTAATTTTGACACTTCAAGATTGTTTGTGAATAGTACATTAGTGATATCATATCTATCTTGTCTATCCTTCTCTCGATAAAGATCACAAAGGTGATATATGACGTTATGTGCATCCATTTCCTCGTGTTTCTTTAAAATCTCGCTGAAAATGGAATGAATCATGAAATTTAGGATCTCTATTATATCATACACATGCTTTAGGTAGATAGATACTTATTTTATCATGAGACTGATTGAAAATTGTCTCAAGAAGTGGGGATTCCATAATGTATAATTTATGTTCATGGAATATTATAACACAAAAGCACCTATACCAAACTTTAAATACATGTTGGTGAGAATATTATCATTCTCTATTATAGAACATAGTGATATATTTGATGTTTTATGGATTTCCATTTGTATAATTATATAATTGAAAAATACTAAAACATTATCTCGAGTACAAAATAAGATAATAAATTTTAAATTTATTAACCTCGCACTATTTTTTCAAATCCCAATATCCCTTGACATTGGATTCAAATATCCTATGTCATGGATATTATAGTGGAACAGATCCTTTTGAACTTTTTCATAACCTAAATGAGGGTCTGATGGTATATTTGAATGTATTGTGGTCGGATTAAGTTTAAAACTACATTAACTCAATCCTCCTAGATCTTTTATGTGGACTCCCCAATCTTGAAATCCTAAATAATTATTTCCTTAACTCTTTCATATTAGTTTCACCACGTTTCATAGAATAAATACAACCTTAATGAAAACTAGGTTAAGTTGACCAAAATATCATGTTATAAATTCTCTAATAATTGAAAGCACTCTAATGGATGTTTATCAAGTACTATAAACTAAGGTTCTATTTAAACCTATTTATTAGAAGGCTATAAGTACTCGAGCATTATTCAATACATAATTTCTTTTTTAAACTAGAATTCATTTTCCAATATTCTGGTATATTTTATTAAGTTTACAGTTTTAGAAAATTAGTTCATAACTCTTACAAAACCGACCCATAAATTAAATATTTTACACTTAATATTAGTATCAATTTTCTCTATTAAGCAAAACTTAATATAAAACAAATTATGTTTTCATGGAAAATCATTAGGATTCTCAACATGAGTTATAACACTATGGGATTTTAAAATAAAAAAATTATATTTTTATTCTATAAAATATGAAACACCATGAAAAGAAAATAATGTAATACCTCGTTGCATTATTATATATTTAATTTTAAATAAATTTAATATCTTTGTTATCTTGTGGTACGCACAACCCCAAATTTTTGTGATTGATAACTTATATGACATGTGATAATCATCTTAAACGACCCATGAAATATATAATTATTATAACCTACATCCTAAATTAGTTGGTATAAACAGTATTAAATAACTTAGGAAATATATATATAAATTTAATACTCAAAATAAATTATTGATAATTTCATAGTAACTATTCAATACATTTTTAGCAAAGTAATTCAATTCTTCAAAAATATGTTTTCTTCAAAAATTATTTTTATTACTTTCCATGAAAAAACACATTATAAATAATTTTTGTAACTTTTATAAAATTTATTTGATAAAATGAAAATTATTTTTAATATCATCTTATAAAAATTTATATTGGGTTAAATTTGTGTATTTTTAATAAAATATTGTTTCTTGTGAATAGTGAAAATACTAATATACATAAAACGATCTTTTATTTTCAATAAATTTATTTATTTAAAACTTTCATTATTTTTGGAATATGATTTAAAGTAAAAAATTATTATTATTTTATATATAATCCAAATATTTATAATTTAAGCAACTTTATATTGGATTTACTATCAGATTATTTTTATGTTTCAAAATAAGATTTTTTTGAAAACTGTTTTAAAATGAATAATATTTCTCCTTTCTAATTAATTAATTAATATTTAATGCAGAATGTTTTAAATTAAATATATAGATTATATGTCAATAAATATTAATTTATATTCATATAAGAATTTTTATTATTCAAATATTTAATATAAAATCATGTTTTTTATGAAAAAATACACTTCTTTATAAACCTAATTTTCGTCGCGTCGACATTTTTAATTTTAAATTAGAATTTTCCTCTTCTATGAATTCAATTAAGTAAAAATATATTCCATATTTATATTCATAATATTATATATTATATAATTAGTTCAATTTAGTTTTTTTCTATATTGAATATCAAAAATAGTAAAAATTAATTATCACGATTAAGTAAAAGAAGATATACTAGAGGTTAAACTAAAATGATAAGGGTAGAAATGACCTAAAAATTGTCTAAAATCTATTTTGTTGCTATATTTATCCCTTATGATTTCTAATTATCAATAATTTTATATTTTGTATCCTTTTAATGTGAAAAATGTGGGTCAACATTTTCTATTTCCAAAATTACAAGTGTGCCACTCACCTCACTTATAAAAGGTCACCCCCTCTACTCTCTTCTTCACACATTCAAATATTTTTTTCCCCGACAATACATACCCAATATCTTCCTTAATTCCGTACCTGCATCCTATATTCCGTATATTGATCATAAATTCTACATAGGAATACTTTTAGTTGTTACCTATATAGGTTGTATGAAGAATAGTTATTGTGCTTAACCAGGCATATTTATTTTATTTCTTCTCTACCACAATAAAACATTGTTAAATTATGATTATATAATATAAATAGTATCAATAATATACTAATATGTTATTATGAAAATTTAATAACCTAAATTCATCTCTTATTCTATCAAACTGGACATTAACTCATCATTCATGTGCACAACAGACTACCACCTCGCAAATCGATGTCACTCATTTTTCATCATTGCCTCTAACAGATTGATATAACAATAGATTCAAAGTATATATATGATATTTGAAACATATTTATACATCTATAAGTATGATATAAAATATATATTTTTAAATTCTATTCCATGGGTGATATGATAATGTTTCTCGTGTGTATAGTGGATTACTGCTTCGCAATGCGATGTGATTCGTTTTTCCCTAATGATTTAAATAGATGGTAATAAGGATATTTTTAATGAATATAAATGATATTAATGAAATAATTATGATATTAATTAAATATTTTTAGTTATTAAAATATAATACCTCATTTTATTTATTACCATTCTACTCTCTAAAAAATGACAATGTTGTTTGTGCATACGTATGGACTACCGCCTCCAAGGAGTGATGTGACTCTTTTTTCATCACCAAAACACATGAATGATATATATAGTTCTACATAAATAAATAATATAGTATTTATGATATTATTATTATTATCTAAAATAAAATATTACTTAGCCTATTTCCATAATGATCCCTGAAAAGTGGAAATATTTTCCTTCATACGTATGACCTAAAATCATTGTGACTATATCCTAATTAATTTCTAATAACCATATTTCATGATTGTCACACCATGAGTTTTTACAAACATTTTATTTTAAAATAAATTAAAATTCATTTATTTATTTCATTTTACCCTACACCAATTTAAAATTCAATTATATACTATAACAAGTCAATCTAGTGTTATACACAACATCATATTAGCTTTCATTACATGAAATACTGAGTTTCTATGAAACAACATCTTATTATTATTATTATTATTATTTAAATGAGATATTTATAATCTAGTCATTGAAATTAGTAATATGAATAGTGATAAATACATTTTAAATTTTATTTATAATGTTTTTACATAAAGGAAACCTATTGATATTAAAATACTTACTTTTTCATGCATTTATTATATGTTTGAAAAATACTATTTTCTCAAAAGAACTGATTTTAATGTCCCTCTCTAAAGAATAATAAAATTAATTTTAGACACTTAGAAATTTAATTAGATAAAATAAAAATAATATTTTTATTTCATAATTTAATAATTATATTTGGATGAATATTTTGGATTTTTTAGAAATAATTCATATTTGGATCAATAGTGGAAAATATTGAATTTTAATTGAAAACTATTTTTTCATCTAATTTATTTGTATAGTAAAAAAATATTTTAATTTTGATTTATAGTATAACTAGATAAATTTTACATAAATTAACTCAATTTGGTTCATTGGAACCAATTTCACATTGAAATTGGATATAAAAACATTTCAATATTTTGAACGTTTTCACTTTTAAAACATGTTGATTCATCATGTCTATGGGAATAATTTTAAATTCATTTCTACCAATTATGTAATTAGAATATGGAAAAATGTATTCCTTATTTTTAATAGTAATAATTTATAATTTCTAGTAAGATCATATTAATTTTTTACCAAAAAGTTATAGAAATTATTTAAAATTAATTTTTGTGATTAAGGTAAAAATGAGTTTACATAATTGTTAAAATTTAATCTAAAAATGGAAAAATGAAAAAAAAACTTTTACAAAATACATTACATGTAAATATATCTAAAATATAATATCTTTGATATAATATGGACTGTTATTGTAGGTACAATATGTAAGGGAGATCTCTCAAAAGTGTTTTTCTTTTTATTTTTACAAGAATGTCACTCCTCCACTATAAAAGGGAACTCACCCCACACCCACCCCCAACACCCTCACTTCTATACACCTCTAATTTTATTTTTATCATCAAAAACTATCCAAAATATCCTCTCTATTACTCTACCTTCATCTGAGAGGCCTCACTTTGTGCATAACTCCAACCAAGGAAGCCCTTTGGTGCAAACCCAACGGAGTTACCCAAAGAATGTGTTGTATCCTTGCACAATACCTTTTGTTTTATTTCATTCTCCTTCACCTAAATCCAGGTGGAGACATTATTTCTAGTGTATTGTAGCAGTATTTTAGTAGGCACTGTAGCGGGACTGTGCCGAACTATAGCAGGTACTGTAGCAGGTACTGTAGCGGGAACTGCAGAAGGTACAGTTTGGCACTGTAGTAGTTGGGAATATGCCTCCATTTAGGGCCTTCGGGCCACTAATTCGGTCCCCGAGTCCTTTAAGGCCTTCAGGCCACGCAGGCCTTCCGGTCAGTAAGGCCTTCGGGCCACCTCCAGGCCTTCAGCCACCTTAACTATAGATGAAAACCAGACAACCTACGAGGAACAAGCTCTATAAGGAGGATGAGCAAGGAGCTTCCACCACAGCATAAGCTAAACGGATTGCAAGAATGAGAGGGTATGGAACCTGCCATTGGGACAAGCCTATGCATGCACAAGAATTCCTAGCTGAACAGTCATGTGAAGGTGGAGAGCTAATTTCACGATGAAGTTTCATGGGAGGAGTAGTTCCAAGTAGTTAGTCTGGGTTGTATGTAATGTTTTAAGCCTATGAGAAAATTAATTCCTCTAAGGCCTACAGGCCATGTAATACTTATGACTAAGAGACTTGTAAGGGTTTCACCTCTCCCCTTGAAAGGTGGATTATCAAAAATCAAAAAAAATGAAGGCCTTCGGGCCATTGGATGGATGGATGCACAATCATTGTTCGTGTGTACGACAGACTACTGCCTCGTGAACCGATGTCATGCGTTCTTCCATTACAACCTATCAAGGTGGGGAATAATTATGTAATTTATATTTATATTTTATTTTTATGATATTCATGATTTATATATTCTTATTTAATTATTATATAACATATACCTTTATGCTTTCAATTTTTTTGGGAATATGATAATTTTATTTGTGAACGGTGGACTACTGTCTCCTCAAAGTGATGTGACTCATTCACCCATAACATGAAATTTATAATATATGGCTAAAATATACATATTTGATATATATTAACAAATAATTCTACTTTAATTAATATATATATATATATATCATTACTCTTCTTTATTTAAAAAATATGACAACAAAATGATAATAATGTTCATGCGTACGTATGGCCTACCGTCTCCCTGAACGATGTATTTCATTTACTATTACTATATTTTGTAGATTATTATAAATATGTATACACTGTATATATATTATATTTATTTCATTTTTTACATTCTTGAAATAAACAATTAATTATCTATGTAAGAGTACTAAGAATGATAAAACAAAACACATGTGAAAAACAAAGCAGTTATTACCTAAAACATAACTTTAACTTCGAATTGTTATTAAAATGGTAATAAAACATCATAAAAATTATATATAAAATGATATAACTATATATGGTTCTATAAAATATTTATAATAAATTTATATGTATTATATAGATGTTTTTTATGAATATGATGATAGTTAAGACATATGGTTTGGGTTTTCTCATCTCACTTTTATTTCTGTGAGATATGTTCTTTATTCACCATTTATTCTTATTGTGTGGAGCATATAATTACCCATGACATGTTATATAGTGAATTCAATTTATTTAATTATATTTAATGATTCAATTTATGTTATTATTTCATGGATGTCAAGATTCAAAAGATACTCAAGTAGTAAGGGCATTTCTAGTCTCACTTTTTTTCTGCAAGACTTATGCTTTATTCGCCACTCATTTTCTTTGTGTCGTGTATATACTGACCATGAATGTATTATATTATTATTATGGTTATATTTATGGTTATTTATATACCCTTTTTATTATATCTATTTCACGGGGTTTTATCGTTCAATAGTTACTAAATCGGTAAGGGGGCTTTGTCTCAATTTTCCACCATTGAGACAAATGTTTTGTAATGAACATATATTGTTTTAAAAGGTTTATATACTTCCATTTGACAGGTTATAAAATGAATATAATTATTTTCATGATATTTTAAGCTTCATTTTATTTCATTATCTCATGCTTATTATTATTCAACAATACCAAAGTGGTAAGAGGTTATTACTACAATCTCAACGTTTATCGAGATTATTTATTATTAGGAATCAATTGATTAAATATTATTATTTGTCTCTCAAAATGTTTCATGATTTTATTATACTATGGGTTTTCATGATATATTCATATATTGGTACTATTTATTACTCTTTGGTACTTAATATAATCAATAAAATCTGTATTAGAATATATGACATTGTTTATATCTTCGTTCAGAAATCTGTTTTATTCAAAAACCTTATTTTCAAAAATGTTTTTTAAATGATATTTAAATATTATTTAAATGTAACAAAAACTGTAAAAATGTTTTATGGTTTTTAAATATTTATTATATGTTTCATAATCAATTTTCATGGAATTTTTTTTTTCAAAAATGATTTATGTTTTTCAAAGAAGAAATGATATTTTCCTCATGAAATTTCATTAAAATATATTTCAAATTTATTTCCCATATAGGATTACATATGTTGGTGTTGCTCATGCCTTATTTTGGATATGATCATAGGGTTCCATTCATGTTCTTTATTAAATGGTTTATGTTTTAATGGCATGATGTTCATTATACTCATTTATCATTCACGAGTTAAATGTTTATTAAACTCATTTCCATTTCATGGGTTATATTCTTATAAAACATACTTCTTATAATGGTTTATGCTTTGATGAAATACTTATGAAATCTATCTGTTTTACAAAAGTTATAATACAATAATTTTTTTATGATAGTCATTTCATTTCATTGGTTATGATATGATTTTTTACGATCTTTTGTCTCATGTATGTGTGACTTCATCATGAGATGGGTAGGAACTATATATCCCTTAAATGGATTGGGTAAATATTTATATATCTTTAGATAGACATAGTAGTAGTGGTTAGTGAACTCAGTTAAATAAAGGGTTTTGTCTACTAAAATGATCTTGGGAGTGAACATTGACTATAATGATGGTAATGGGCGTGAACCATTACTACCAAGAAGGTTTGGAGAGTGAACCCATTCCAATAATATGTACTTTCATTAATCCTTAAATACTATGGAAATCATTTTATATTCTTATATTTCTACCACATTTCAATGTCTTATTACTATATTATAATTTCATGGATTTTCTCTTATTTACTTTATGATTAATGTTATGTTAAATGCCAATATTTATTGCATGACTCATGATTATGATCTCTGATATTTAGTGTCTGATATTATAATGTTTTGATCATGTTCTCACACCATTATTCTCATGATTATTCTTACATATCTCCTATGTTTACCCTTACTGGGCATTAGATCTCTCCCCATTTCATGTTACCTTTCTCTATGTTATGAAGATATGTATTATGTTTAGTGTTTATAATAATGATTATAGCCATGGAGAACATATTGAGTGATAATAGAGATCACTTATGTATTAGTTTTTATATTTCCATGATTCCAAAGGCACTAAACTAAAAAAGTATTTGGATGTCTGTTTGTGTAATGTTTTAAATGTTCTAAAAAGTTATGTAATGTCTATATATGAGAAGTATGGGTCACTATAATGATTTTTTTTTAAAATTATCACTAATGTAAATATATAGTAGATATTTCATGATTATTATTTTAGAGATTTCTAAATAATGACCTATTTGACAAAGGTCAACACACCAAATTCATTTTTAAACAATGATGTGAATGTCCCCAAAACACCGAATGTGGACTTATTGAATAAGTTATTAATTATGTCATTATAAAGAAATAAAAAAAATGATTCATTAATATGGTATTGACCATGAAAAATGTTCTTAATAAATCGAATAATTAATGTCATCTTATTATACAACAGCTAAAGGACAAACAAGGAATGTATGGACTTGAGGTAAGGCTTTTTCTCATCTCACTTTTATTTTCGTGAGACACGATTCCATATTCACTACTTATTTATGTTTTATGGTATATATACAACCATTTTTATATGTAATTTCATGAATTGTTAATATTTCATGGTATTTTATGTTTCAATTTTAATTTTTTCATCCAAGTTTATTTGACTTTAAAGTTACCATGTTGTAATGAATTTCATAACACGATTTATTTTCATTTATTTATATTAATTCTTCATTATATTTTATATTCTATGATTATGTGTATAATTAATTTTGACTATATTATATTTTATTTAAACTTTTTTGGGGATTTTCATATGTTTTACATAATTCATTCGTTGATTAATTCTCAAATTCAATATTATGATATTTATAAGGTTTATTCATCTCAAACACTCTAAATTTGAGACATACATTTATGATATGCACGTATATTGAATTTTTTGGTGTATATACTACCCATTTCAATCTTATATAGTGAAACACATTATTTTAATGATATTTAATTTTTCATTTGATTTTATTCTTTCTTAGTGATTACAATTGAATTGTTAAAAAGTGGAAATGACATTATATTACAAGCTTCTTCTTTTCAAGATTATTTATGTTCAATTTTACTTAAAATAAAATCATATTATATTATTTTATTAAACCAACTATATTTTTTACATTGGTTATGAATGTGGTTAACTTGTTTTATTTCCATTTCCTTTTATATTTATAGAATAAATATCACAAAAGTTGTTTTTAAGTAATGTTGATCTTGTATTTTATTTTAGATTGGGTATCTTTCTCTTCCATATACATGTGTTTTTAAATGTTTTCAAAATTATTATTTTCTAAAAATAAATTATTTCTTAAATATATTTTACATGATCTTTTACCTTATTTTGAAATGCATTAAAATGAAATTTCTTAATATTTTCCAAATCAGTCACTTTTGACTCCCTTTTTCAAAAATGTTTTCAAAATAAAATTTATTTTCAAACACTAATGACATGAATGGATTTTACCACAATCTTGTACATTATTTTCCATATTTTTAAATTATATATTTCAAATATTTTTTTAAATGAAATTATTTTCATAATATTTTGTGAATATTTTTTAAAGTGATTTTCAAGAAAAGGTTATTTTCCTCAAAAAGGATTTTAAAAATATTTTAATGTTTTTTTCATTCATCAACATAAAAAACCCTTATTGTTACTTATTAAAAAATGGGTATATTTAGTAATTATACTATCCTCATTATTTCTCTTAATGGGTTGTTATTTTTATAAAGAGATTATAATAGAACCCATTTATTTTTCATGGGACAGTCACGTATGAAAGAGATTATTAGGAATATTATTTCTTTTAAAGATGTTAATAAAATTTTGAAATGAATAATTTTGGTTCTTAAGAGTTTTATGATGAATTTTAGGCTCTGTATACTTTATTTATGGTTCTTGGACATTGTTATATGATGAGTGTGCCAATATAGTACAGTGTAAACTCAATATAGATTAACGATGGATATTCCTAGATAATGATCTAATACATTAGATAATGATTATGTTCTCATGAGAATTATATTTGAAGTTGAATGTATTATTATTACAATTGTAAGGGTTCTATAATGGTTTTATGAAGATAATTTTTCAAGATACCAATATGTTTTCATTATGCTTGTAATAGGTTATAAATGATTCATTTCAACAAGATTGATATCATATGGCTCATGATTATTGATTCTAATGACTCTTAAATTTTGTTAAATACTAATTACATGTTTTTATGTTTGATGATCCAAGTAATAATGGTTATGAGTCATATTATTTTATGCTCATAAACTTTTATTATATCATTATACTAATATTCTAATCTTATTATAACCGGTGAAATTGAACTGTTAATGATTATTTTTACCCTTACAAAGTATTTTAGGTCACCCTTCTTATGATTCCATTTCCCCATGTTATCAAGAATTATGTTAAATAAATTTTTTATATAAGGGTTTTACGTGGATGATTATGAACTAATGTGGAATATGAAAAATAGGGTTCTGTAAGAGATTATGGTTATCTTTATGAACTAGTTAATTATGAATCCATCATATTAAGATTTTATTCTAATTCCTTAAGACTAAAAAAATAAAAGGTCATTGAGATTGCAAGTGATCCAACATTTCATTTTTATATTGTATGTTTTGCATTAAGAATATTGGTTCAACTTAATCAGAATCAAATCTATAAATGTAATGTTTATGAATTTATCATCAGAACTAGGAGTGTGGGTTTGAGGATATTATACAAATTCTTTATTATTCCTTCTCATCCTTAAAACATAGTAAAATCATTTTAAAATGAGGGACAATGACAAAAATATCTATAATGGACATAAAATATAAGAACGAAACTGTTTAGTCCATTTTAAAACAATGATATTATAAAAGAGTGTTTTTCTTTAACAGAATAAACCATGAGCTCAAATAATCATTTAATTACAAATAAAATCGACTTCACTGTCCAAAGTTTTTCAGAAACCTTTTTATAAGAAAACATAATGGAAAAAACATAATCATGAGGGTTTCATAGAAAACATGTGAATCAATGAAAAATTATTTCTTGAAAAAAAACATTTTACCCTAAAATGTCACAATATATTAAAACTAAAGATCATTATCTTAGCTTTTAAAACCAAATGATTTCCATGAAAACTCATTATCAGGAATATAAAATTAATATAGGTGAATTAATACATCATCTTTTCCTTGAAACCCTAAAATAACCCATGCAAGAAACCTTGAAAGAACCTTGAAAAGTATAATAACTAAAGTAATTTGTTTCAAATATTATTCTTTATAGAATATAATAATTACCGAATGCATTAGAGAGTTATATATGGCTCACCCGTCATCATTAGCTATTTTGGGCTCACTCATCATAATGATCAAAATTGGGATCATCTACTCTTATAAATAATTTACAAGGACCACAACATGCATGAAACACATAAAATATTTCATTTCCATAAAAGAGTCATTTAAATATACTGCTCAACCCATAATTAAAACAAATTCAAATATTGATATATCCATGTCCTTTAAACCCAAATTTTTATGACTAAAATTTCCAAAACAAAATGAAGGAGATATTTTATTAGAATAAAACATGGAATCTTATAATGGAATACAGATATAAAATAATGGTTTTAGAATCGAGAAAATTCACTGTTGTCATATACGTTAAAATAGAAAATTATTTTTACCTTTTGTAAATAAAGTCAAAAAGTTACATATAAAATATGTAAAAAGATGAATTTTAAAAAACATAAAAAATAGTAAAAATAAGAGACATAAAATTACTTTTACAATTCATTTATATCCGAATAAAGACATACATAAAATAATTTTAAGAATATGGACATGGTATAAAAATATCTAGAAAAATATATCTTTAAAAACATATAAGATAACTTTTTAAGGTAAAATGTCCCTTACCTCGAGTATGATTCATCATGTATGTTATTTATATTACTAAATAATAAATGTATATTAATTATTGACATGATTAAGAAAATTTTTCATGTTTATTATTACATTTATTTTATTTATTACCATGTTATATTTAATTACTCAATAAATTAAATTCATGTCAGACGTTTGGATGATATTCAACTCATATGTCCAAAATGACATCGGTTGGTTGACAATGGTCAAACAGGTCATTATTGAATCATATTGAGAATAATAATAAAATAATAATAATTATCATTTTTATATATTAATTTAAATTTTAAAACCATTCATGAAATATGGTTATTAAAAATGAAATATGTAACAACTATGGTGATGGTAGGCCATACGCACACATGAGTAACATTGTTATTTTTAACGAACATGATGGAATGAAGAAAAAATTATTATTTAATATTTATAGACTTATTTTTAAATAAACAATATCATATTATTTATTTAAATATACTTATATATATAATCCATATGATGTGGTCATGAAAAATGAATCACATCACTTCATAGAGGTGGTAATCATCATGTACGCATGAATGAAGTTATCATTCTTCAATGAATATAAGGTAAGAAATTAGATGATAAATTTTATCTATATAATAATAATCATGCCATTAATATCACATATATATTTATATATTTAATACATAATTATATATATCCATAAAAGGTTGTGATGGAAAACAAATCACATCGATTCAAGAGGTGGTAGTTCATCGTATACACAAATGATGAAATCATTTCCCATTTGATGGAATACGGTGAATGATATAGATAATTAAATTATCCTAAAAACATATAATTATGTGTAATATAGTTTTTTTATTATTTCATCATATTTTAATATTATTTGATGTTTGTAGCAGAAAAATTAAAACTAAAACATTCAGTTAAAAGTTATACCTCTTCTGACAACCTCATTTGTGTTACACCATAATACCTCTAAGGAGAGTTTTATTCCCAAAATAAGACCTATAAAACATGGGTAAGTATGTTAGGAATTTATTTGGGTGATTATTGGATAATATGTAGTTTTAAATGGTATAAGGAAGGGAGGATATGAGGTTCCCCTTTATAAGTGAGGGGTTATTCATGAAATTTCTTAAAGTATTAAATTAATATAAATAAATTTGCATGTTCAAGTGGATTCAAATCGATATATTTAGAATATAGGATTATTATGAGACAAAATAATTTCATTCAATAAAATGTTTTCAAGTTTATATTATTTTTTTACCATTAACTCATTGTTTTAACACCCCGTTAACTCTTCAGAAAATTATAATGATATCAAGTTTTTTTACTCATTAGGGGTCAATAAAGTTACTATAAATTGAAAAATATATCATAAGTAGAATATTGTTGATATTTAAAACTATATATAATTAAATTGGATGAATATAGGATTTTTATTAATTTAAAATAATTTAATAAATTTTTTTTATAAAATATTATAATTGTCATTTTGTAACTATCTATTTACATTAACATTAAAGTAATAAATATAACAATGGAATTTGAATATAAACCATTAAAACACATATAATATGGAATATTTATCTAAAAATTAATGTTACACTATAAATAACCTTATAAATATTAAATTTAATGTTTTTAAAATCATTTACTAGATTTTTCAACTACATGTACAAGAACTATGTCGGTGTTGAATAAGAATTTAAGGTAAGTATTTAATCACTAAATATTATAAATAAATTACCATCACAAAGAAAAATTATTATAAAAATATAAATTTAATACTTTTTCATAAATTATTTTTATCTCTATGTGAATATATTAGTGGAATTTAAAAGCAAGAGAGTGACATTTTTTATTTTTATTTACTTAAAACTGTATAAAGGTAAATTTAAAGATAAATGAAAAAAGGTAATATTTTATAAGTATAGATGATTATACATGAAATATAAGAATCTAATGAAATAAAGGAATGTTTTTAATGAATTTTATCCTTATCGCATTAGTTTTAACCCAAATTAATTCATTTTATCTTGACCATGGTAACAAAAATTTAATTTGTTTACTATTTGTAATAACCAAAAATAAAAGGGTACCATTTAAAATATTTTTCTCCTAATTATAAATATGGAATACAGTTTTCAAGATTCAATTTATAGAGGAGGAAGAATTTAATTAAATATTTATCCCACAAAATGCAATGAAAAATGGTTTTTCAAAAAAATGCATTTTTATGTATAAATTGTTTTTACACCAAAGTCATGTATAAAAATAATTAAAAGGAAAATAATTGGATTGTTTTATTAAATCCAAATTAACTGATGATATTTTAAAACTAATTCAAAATGGAATTATAAATAGTAAATACATGGAAATAAAATACAGTTTCCAATAAAAATAAGTATTTTTATCATTATTTATTAAAAAATAAAACTTTTCAACAAAAATTATAGAATTAATCATAAGATAATTTTGGCATGATAAATTCCAAAATGATGTTACTTTTATGAAATTTAAATTATATAATGTTGAAATATGTATTAAAATAAAATCATATAATGCATGAAAACAAAACTTGGTTTGAAATAAAACCTTTTCCTTTTGACTGAAAATTAATTTTTTATTAAAGCATAAACCCACTTTTAAGGGTTGATGGGGAACCTGACATTACATAAACTAATTAAAAACAACCAAACCACCATGGTACGAGATTTAAAGACAAATCAACACATTCAAGCCAACGCAGAAGAGTCCCTACCCTGCATTAAAAAAATTATTAAGATTTTCCTCATACTCATCACTACTCAGAAAGTTATCACATGCATGAATGCATGAACCTGGTATCGATGGAAAAGTCATACCCTCTTAAACATCCAGATCCGGATAATAATGAACTGAAGAAAGCTCTCTGCTCTGAACCCCATCTGGGAACCCCTTGTAAGAGAACAGTTTCAATTCCTCAAACCATGAACTGCCGTGCCATAATGAGATAACACGATGGAAAAAATTCATCACCATAAAGCACTTCAGGAGTTTTCCTCCACGAAGATAGAAACCAGGACGAACCTCATCACACTCCAAAAGACTCTAACACACCATTGTAGTCTCTAGATCAACTGAAAGATGATCCAAATAATGTTGCGCCAGACCATCGTCACCTAGGACTGGATGTCCCAATGACACACCAGAGAGAACATCCCTGATAAAGGGTTCTTGGATGCTCTAAGCTAGAAACATCACTCTAGGCATGGATCCTCTTAGGACGGATCCACAGGCACACACTCACTAGAATAAAATGTAAGAAACCCACATTAAATTGGAGAGAAAACATGTAGAGAAATGATCTTGTCACCCATCAACATATCCACAACATCAACGCAATCAATAGAAAGGAAAAAATCACTGGGTTCAGACCTTCAGGAAGAGATCAGGGCCACTGAAATCCAGAACCAAGAAGTCCCCCTCCACATTGAATCACTCTAGGGCTAGCTCTAAGCCACCTCTAAACTGATCAGAACACCTTTTCCCGCCGATGCAAGACCACGAATACACGTCGAACTGCCTTCTCCCACCGATTCACCCATTCCTGCCAAATCAAATTCCCTCACCCACCATGCCGAAGCCTTTAGCAGCTAAGAAACACTAGGTTTCCATGCCTTTCCTTAGAAAAAAATCATGAAGAACTGAAACAAACCTACGCTGAGTCGAGGGGAGCTAAGGCCGAGTTGTGAGCATTGGAAGCCTTACACACTATCATGCCTACGCCGAGATGGGGGGCACCGACACTGAACTACATTCTCTTAATTGTATTAATTAGATAAAAAACTAGGGATATTTTACCAATAGATCATTTACTAATTCTCATGTATATTATTCAGTTGTATGGTGTTTCTAAAAAACCATAACATGGGTCATAACTTTATTATGTAACACCTTCTCAATGACGTCAGAAATCTGAGTATGTTTCTCCTCATCTGAAAGGTTTTCTTCTTACTAAACTAGTTCAGGGCTCAAAACATGATATGCATCCAACACATATTTTCTAAACAAAAAAACAAGAAATAAATCATGTACATATGATAAACATAGACATAAGTCCAAATGATAGGAAAATGATCCAACTTTATCCTATATGTCATACATCCCAATTAATCACAAACATAAAATTATTTTTTTAGAAAAACATAAAAACAATTTTCTTTGGAGATGCATTAAGAAAAACATGGTCACTTACCTCAGATGAAATATCCACTACAGGAAAGTCTATCTATACCCACACCATTATAACAACAGTTTATAAAAACTATAGGTATAGGGGGTCTTATCTCAATAGTTTAGCTAAATTGTTGGAATGGGCCGTTAATCTTAATACTATAACAATGTTTTTAAAAACACATTGGGATAGATACCTCTATAAAAACGGGTTTAAAAAACTATTGGTATAGACGTCCACTGAATACCAATATTGCTAAAACCTCATCATTTTTAAAATCGGGATATATTTTTTTCTATCAAGCAGTTCTATCTTCTTCCCTAGACATGGAGATCCATCCTAAGTTTCACTTTTCATTCGTTTTCTTCAATATCAAATTAGTGAGATCAAAATTGATAATCTATTCTGACAAGAATCATTTTAAATTTTTATCTACGTACAAAACACTAACATAAGACATTCTATTTTATTCCACATAAATATAAATCTTTTATCCATTAATTTTTTCTTTCAAATATTCTTGAAAATCAAATTAGTAGGTTCTAAATACTTTATCTCCTCATTCAACCATCATTTTCATTTATTTTCTAGGTCTGAAATAATAACTAATATTTTTTAATTCTAGATTATTTGAATGAATGTTTGTTTTATTTATATCTTTTTTTGAATTTCATAACAAATCATATTGTATGTGATGTATTTTTTTATTCAGTTTCACTATAAAAATATATAAATCCAATATGAAAATATTATATTTATGATATTTTTATAATCAAAATAAAAATGGGTTTTTATTAAAAAAAATAAGTTTTTAAATATTTTTGTTTTCGTTTATTGAATTATGTTCTAAGTCATTTTGGGTGAGATTTTTATTTTAATTTAATTACATTTAAAACATATTAGATAATGAAAAAAATAAAATACTTTTAAGAAAAAATATCAATTATATGTTTCCTAAAATTTTAGATATAAATATGAATTCCAGTTTATTTAATGATTTATACATGCTATATGATTATTTTAATAAATATTTAATTTGTGTGGTTCTGTAATACATGATAAATCGTGATAATATTATTTTTCATAGATGATATTAAATTTAGGGTTTTATTATAAAATAATTGAGAAAAAATATAATTTTGATAGGGGATGTTTCATATCTAGGATATAAGGATATCGTCCACCAATAGTGTGTTTTGTCTCGATTCTATAACCATTAGAGACATTATACACCTCAAAATCATCTACACTATATTTATAACTATTTTATTAAATATTAAAATTTAAATACAACTTAATGTGTTGATGTAAAATTATTTTATACACATATAATGTTAAGTGGACTCAATATTTGTGATAAAAAATAATAATTATATATCAATAGGGTAAATCATGTTAGCATATTGAATAATCCTTCACTATTATAAGAATCCATTGGAAGGGGTATTCTATTGTATATTGTACAAGCCTCAAATGTTAAAGAGTGTATTAAGAGGGAAATTACTTGAATATGCTTAACTATTAGAGTGTATAAAAATATTGGAATCCCACTCACTTTATTGTATAAGACTTAATAGTCATTGAATATCCATATAAGGGTAATCATATCACATCCTATAAGATAGAATATATTGTCAGAACACTAATCTATAGAGGACTTCAAGCTCAAATTGAAGGATATATAAAACAATATGAGTCTGATGAATGTCATTAATAATCAATTGAATAAAAAATTATAACTAGAATTCAAAAACAATGACTTCTTCCATGTTGGATACCTTAAAAAACACACCCTATAAAAAAGTATCATCTTTAATAGTGTATAAACAATTTTACATATACACCTTATTGTGACAATATTTTTACAATCTAAATATCCTACTATGAAATCATTGATCAACAGTACTACAATTTTGAATCCATAATTACAATACACTAAATGAATGTATTTACATTAGTGATACAATTTATTATAAATATCATTAATTATGCAATAAAATGATCCCTATAAATTTAGACTTAATCCTAATAGTTTCTCATAATTATCCTATATAGGCCTTTCGTTATACAATGATTTTTTCATCATATCCACTAGGATTCACATAATCTCTCAATTTATTCCTTATTATGATGACCCAATAAAGTTTGTCATTATCATTGATCTATAAAAATCTATTGTTCTAGGATTTGATAAAGGTATTATATTATGAAAAACATTTCATGTAGCCCAACTCAAATACATCTCCATTAGAATTATTTTACCAATTTCAATATTGTTGTTATTACTTCATTAACATGCTCATAATTTTATCTCATACAATCATTATATAAACTATCTCATTTTCTCTCACCCTTTTCATCACATAAAATTTTAATTTATTTTTTCCTCTGTTTTATACTTTTCATATATTTTATAACTTTTATCTCACATTCACTCATCATCTCAAGCACATAAAAAGTCAATTCTATAAGGGAAAAAATAAAAACCACCATTATAAAAACAATTTTGTTTTTTATTATATATTTTTATTAATCATTGTTATAATGTAATTTAATATAATGTTTTCATAATTATAGTATTTTGTTATATATATAGATTTTTTTCTTTTATATTATAATTCTCATATGGACTAGTGTGTCAGTGATTGATTCATATAAAGTGAACAATTATAATTTCCATAAATATATTTTTTACTTAACTCTATTCTTATTTCATTAATTTACAACAAGACATATAACATTTATTTACAGAATCGATTGAAGTTAGATGTATGGAACTGATCGGCTCTAAACTGATTTTAAAAAAAGTAGAGATCTTCTTATATTTTTCATTTAGCAATTTTTTATATTGTATTCATATACATTTACAATGATATAATTTTGTTCGAAGACCTTGGTTATGATTGGAAAAAATTATCTACCATATAATAAATTGTGGATTTCAAAAAAAACTACTATGTGTGGTATCACAATGGGGATAAAATGCAATCTCAAAATGATCATGATCAAAATGAGAGGACTAGGTTGGATAATTTATTTGATGATTGGTTTCCATTTATTAGTCCTTATGAGAAAGAAATGTTACTAATAAATAATACTTTAATGTGAGAACACATGATATATGTTATGAAAATTGTGATGTTGACTGGGTGAAAAACAGTAAATGATGTTACCATGAATCCATGATATTGAAAATGTGGTAAAATGAAAAAGATAGAACTTCTAATTAGGTTGTTTCATGGGAAAACCATTTATAGGATTACTAATACAACCATCGATTATATTATTACCTTTTTAAGGAATTACTTGACGATGATGTAGATATTACCTCAAACCATTATATGACATGGAAGTTAGTTGATGAACATAGATTTTCTGAAAACAAGATTAATGTTTTTCTAAAATATTATAGCTTATTCTATTAGGATCCTACTGAATGAAATGATTTTATAAAATTTTTATCATCACAATGGAAGACAAATGTTTATGGTATATAATTTTGTGTTCTATAGAATGTAATGTGTCACTTTCCATTGATTCACAAACTCCAAAATCTTTTCAGGACTAATAAAATATTAATAAAAATGTGATGGCATGATGTTGAGAGAAACAAGGGTAATGATGAGTTATTTCATTCAACATATGGATTTTAATGATGAACACTTGATGCTCAATATCTTGATTTTTTATATGACATGTTTAATATGAAGTTTGGTCAATCAAGTGAATGTTTTAATCTATTTGGTTAGATTCTTACTTTGTACAACACATGGCTAGTTTTAATTCACATTTATAAACTTACTTTATGTATGTGTATGGAAAAACCTTTCACTTTCATGATAATACTCATATCTATAAATTTTGGTCCCAGAAATTATATAGATTTATACATGAAACATTTAATAAAAGAGTTGAAACGACTTTGGAATGTGGGTCTATGCATATACGATTGATGTTCAAAAAGCATATTTCATATGCATGATGTGCTTATGTGGATGATAAATGATTTTCCTTTTTTAAAATGATTTATGGATGGATCTCAAAGGGAAACTATCATTTCCTTTTTTATGAAGAATATATGATCTAGAAGACTTAAATATCACTATAGTTTCAATTTTATGGGACATCGATTATTATTTCAAATAGATCATCCATATAGAAATAATTGTTGATGTTTCGAAAATAACATGGAGATTGACACTCCACCAAAGTTTATTTCTATAAATGATTTGTTTAATTAATTTCAAGATGTTCATTTCTCATTTGGGAAGGGTTAGAAGAAATCTAGAAAGAGAAAGAATGTTTCCACTAAAACCAATTATAATTAGAAGAAGAATAGTATATACTTTGAGTTTCTTTCATAGTTAATCAACTTTTTATGTCATTGATCTGACTTAAAAAACATTGAAAAAATGTCAAATATCGATTTAAATTCTTTTAAATTTCAATAGAAATACCAAATATGATTTATGATCTCGGTGTGACTTTGTGGATTGGGATATCATATCAGAATTGCATCCTATCTATATCAGTGAAAATAAGTTGAAAGTTTTTTGTGATTATTATGTGATGAAAATTGTAAAAAAATAAATTTCTTGAAGTACTAGGGACTATTAAAGTTCTTAATGGCTGTTCAAGAAACATATCAAAATGGGTCAATAGAAGAGAGTTGAAGCTGAAATTTTTGATGACTTGTGATTATCACATATTTTTTCTTGAGTTGATTCCAATAGTAATTTTTTATCTACTATCCAATAATTCAAGGGTGTCAGTTATTTGGTTGTTCCATTATTTTATGTATATTTGTGTTAATAATTTTTCCAAGTCTTTATTGCAAAATATTTTGGTAGAGGTACCAATAATATTATGTGAGTTAGAGAAAATATTTCCTCCATTACATTTCACATGAATGTTTCATCCAACTATCAAAATTACAATTGAAATACTTTTTGGTGGACAAGTTTCCTTTCATTGGATGTATGAAATTAAAGAAAATATGTATACATTAAAGTCTTATGTCTGAAATAGGAATTATAGAGAATATTCTACCATAAAAGTTTACTTGACTCAAGTATGTATGGATTTTTGTTCAATGTATTTTTATGACGTTAATAATAGATAGAACAGACCAATGAGAAATAAAGAATAGAAGTATGTGAAAATTAAACCCCATTTTCAATCACATCCCCAAAAAGGGGGAATTCTATGATCATATAAATTGACCACATTAATCCTTTAAGAACAGGAGATGGAACACTGCACATTTTTTAAAATTTTATTTCCTCGATGACTACATCATGTTAGAAAATTGAACTTGTTTATGTCATCTCATATCTTGTAATTATATATATATATTAAAACATTTCAATATTTTTTGAAGGTAACATAAACAAATGATAAATATAAATCATCATTCTTTATATTTGAGAAGGATAGATACTTTTCATAGAAAATATTTTTATTCTTGGTTGAAATTGATGGTAGATGTATTACAATAATAAATTAATGAAATTAATATTTCATTAATTTTAATATTCATTTATATTTTATTTATTCAATTTTACTATTAACATGGTCTCTAAGGAAATAAGGACATTGGATTTTGGTTCATATTATGTTGTTTGAGAATTCAAATCAATTATGATCAATTGGTAAAAATTTATTATCACTAAATGAATAATGAATATAAGAGCACAACATGATGGTGTTTTGGTAACTCCCACAATATACCATTATTCTAGTGTATCAGATAATAAACCTCGATTTGAGAATTTATATTATTATGTATTTATTGATAAAATACAAATACTGGAATATTACTATCATGGTTAAGTTACTATGTTGAAATTAAATTGGTTTGATTATATGATGATTCACAGAACATTTATTCATGACTATAGATTTGGATTTATTGACATAACTGAAACTCTTATTACTAATGAGGCATATATATGGGAATCAATGGTGAAAAAAGTTTTTTTTGTGAAAGATAATTTGTGACATGAATTCGGTTTCATTATTAATGTAATACCAAGATATATTTTTGATGATGGTGATGATGTAATTGACGCCATCCATCATCTCATTGGCCCTGATCAATTTATTTCTTATGATAACTCCAATAGTTCAATTGTCGGAGTTGAATTTGAACCAGATGTTTTTGTAGGAAATATATATAATTACTCATCTGTGTACTCAGTTATTTGGTTTAGCTTAACTTGGTTTGTTAAGGTTAGTACTATTCAAAATTTATTTCTATTTATTATAAATATTTTTGTATCCAAATTGACATTCGTATGAATTTTTAATATAAACATGTTGTTGTTTTCTGTGAGTTTAATATTCTAATATTTAATTGAACACTATTAGAACCAAACCAAACAAATTTGAAACAATTATATTGGAACAAAAAAAAGATGAATTGAATTTAATCATATTAAACTAATTAAAATGAAAACCAAATCTAATTAAAATAATTACCTAACCAAAAAATAGAAAAATGAACTAACCCAAAATATGAACCAAATGACCTTACCCAAAAAATGAAAAAATGACCTAATCAATTGTCTAAATTGAACCAAAGGACCAAACCAATATTGAACTGAATGAAATTCAAAATTGATGAAAACTATATCATACACATTCTAAACTTGAATATTTGAATGTATTGATTTTTTATGACATGTCTTTTGTGTTTTTATATTCTTTCCACTCAATATAAAATGTTTTTTATGTCACAATGTAACCTTTATTTAGTTTAAAAATTGGTATTCTTTAATTAATTCATGTATCATATAAATTATTTTTTGTCTTACACACTATTTGTGGATTTCTAATTAATTTCATATTTGTTTTTAAATTCTTGAAATGAAAAACACTAATGAGATACAAAGGAAAAAGGATGACATACAATAATCATCGAATGTGATAGATGGAAATCCCTCCTTTAGTTCATGTTGGGAGTATTTTATTTCAAATATATATATATCAATAAAAAATTATTTTCATGTGATTAATTTTTTTTAACTTTTAATCATGATCCACCACCTTGGTGAATATTTTTCTCCGACCATCCTTGTGGTACTAGTGCTCATCCAAATGATACATGAGGGTGGTACTAGATGTGAACCACTCAACGTACCTTATCATTCCATTTCCCTTCCTCTGACATACCATCAAGCATGCCTTATGATCCTTCAGTGTTGTTAGAGGCACCCAGTATATTTATTTGGCCTATGTTTTCACCACCATTTTCATCTGATCCTCCTCTCCTTTATTTTTCTTATACAATGATGGATCTGGCTCCCCGCCCATATTATACATTTCCACAGAACTCTATGTCACCTTCTTTTCCTTCTTCTTCTTTATCGATGAGATTCCACATTTATTCTTCTTCAAATTCTACGTGACACATTATGAGCCTCCAAAGAAGACATTGGGTCCCACTCCTTTTGTATAGGTTTTTATTCGTTCAAAGTCTAGGGATTTAGTATTAACCACTATTCAAACCACCACAGGTATATTAAAAGGACCCTAGTAAAAACAATTACCATAATTTATTTTCATTATAAAACATATTAATATAATCATTATTGTTTCTCTTTCATAGCTAGATCTGCCACTAGGTGGCATGGGAGTACAGACATGCTTGCGGTGTGGAACTTTTAAACACATCTAATGGTTTAGTACAATGTGGAAAATCAAATGATTGAAAAAGTAGGGCAATAATGTGGGAGTTTTATGATGACACTTTCCAAATACTATGACATCATTCATGCAAGGCCACTCTCTTGGAGACACATTCCAATTGATGTAAAGGATAATTCTTGTGGGGAAATATGGGTAAGAAAATTCATTGGATTTAATTTTATATTATTATTATATTTATATGAATTAATATTTTGGTTCCTTATTCATCATAATTTCCTGATGGTGAGGCTATGAGGATAGCATGGATCATGAAATTACATGAGATTTAGAGAGAATATAAACATTAGATGTATAGTGGATGTTATTCTGGTGTTGGTATAAATTTAGAGGCCACACTTATCATGAATCTATGCCTAGTAACATATTATTGGGAAATTATTTCTTATTTGAAGAGTACTAATTACAATGTATTATTCAAATTTGAGGTTTTTAATGAAAATTACCATGATTTTCATTAATACTTAGTTTTTTATTACTGAAAATTATTTTTTAGAAAGTGTTTGGAATATATAAAAGAATAAATAATGTTACAAAATACATTAACACTTTAGGGTGGACTATGATGATGGACCATGAAAAGAAGCGGGAAGAATACTCGTTTATAATTTTTCTCTTTAAATAAATTGTGGAAATAAAGTATCTTCTATTATAAATTATATAGATTCATTATAATTGCTTAATCCCTTACATAGAATACTTATAGTACCAATATAATTTTTTCCCCAAACTACATTGTATAAATATTTTCATATTACACTTATGTATCATAAAAAATAGTCTTATATTGACATTGGATTAAAAAATTCACCCTTTTATAAGAAATTATGTTTTATTTGATTATTATTTATCAACATAAACCATTAAAATAAGTCACATAAAATCTATATACCCCATTAACTGCCAGTGAAACATATGACCTAGACATTTCTCCCCTTCCACCTATTTACCATATGTGGTACCCCTTAGGTGATACACTGATTAGAACACCCAACTTGGGGTTTTCACTATATTTATTTTTGACATGCACAAACTTCATGTTTCATTTATATCCTAGGAATCATTTCGTCTATAAGGGTAAATTCACCTTCCATCATGGGTTCTAGTATGGAATAGTTCTCCCTTTTATGGTGAATATACAGTGAAATTTCATTCCAAGTTCATACAAATTTTCTCTAAATTATACATTATCATACAAGAAAATATATTGGCCTATATCCACTTCAAAAAATAGGTATTCCACACCACATTCATTAATTGAATGGAAATTATGAAGAAAATATCAAGGAAAAATGGAGTCCCTATAAAATATTTGTGTCACTTTGTTTGTCCCAGTTGGAAGACACAGTATAATGAAAACGATAACTCCATTTTATATAAAATATTTGGGATGATAAACTATAAACCGTGGTGAAACTAGTATAGGAAGATAATTTTAAGTATTAATGTTCATTTACATTAGCTAAATAAGGATAATCTTCCACTATACTGGCCAAAATATGGATCATGTTTTGGAAATAAAATTATGAAACTAATTTCAAACAAGTTTAAAAACTACCTATCCATTCAAAAATTATTGAGGGGAGCTATAAAATATAATTATTTTCTCTAAATGATGTGACTGATCATCTAGTGTAGATTATCTAGAATTGAAAATATCAAATTGAGATGTTTCCATATTCCAACATCATAGTTATAGAAAAAATCATTTTTTTGGAAACTAATAAGACAGTTTATAAAAAATAATATCCACAAAATTTTAAACATTCCTATAAATCGTACCAATGTGATATTTACCATAACTCTTAACTTAACCTAAATGATATATTGAGTGTATATACGCACTTCTAAATTTTTATGGACACCATTTTCTTGCATGTTCAGAAAATTGGGATACATTTTTTCCTTCCCACCATCAACATTGATATGTTGTGATCCAAGAATATTTTAACCCAATCCTTGAGTAGTATTACTAGGAATATTTAAATGTCCTTTTTATTCTAGTTCTTGGTTTCTTCACAAAATAATGTTGCGAAAAAGCTTATTTTTTCTCACAATCATCACAGATATTAGAATTATAAATGAATTCATTTTACTAGATTCGAATAATAAGATTTCTGCTATACTTATGGATATCTCAAAGGATGAAACCCACTTCTTTATATAGTATGTAGAAGTTATAAATATATGGAAATTAAAAATAAATCATCGTTGGAATCAAATAATAATGGTGGTAGATAAATTTTTTGGACCTATAAGGACCATTCACATTCATCTATAAAATTTACATTAGGTGAAGGCCCCAGTATAAACATCAACCCCTCATCTATTTAGTTATTGATGAACTCAAAATAATGAACTAGTTAGTGATTATGGATTCTCATGAATTATCCTTATAGGCATCCATTAGTTGGTAGTTTCATATGTATAAAATTTCATGTCTATTTTCCACATGGAGGAATTTTTTGTTTAATAAAATATTTTCTTATCCATGAACTATAAACAGAATGGACCACATGGTTGGGTGATTAAATTATGAAACTAAACCATACTGACTCTATAAAAACTAAATCAAACAGATGTCAAAATTCATGAACTAAACCCGATTTAATGTAACCAACTCTCATTAAAATGATAAATTAAAAAAATAAACTCAAATAAAAACAACCAATGTAAAACAAAAAAATATACAATGAACAATCTAAAGTGAATCAAATAGAAACCAAACAAGATAAACTATGTTAAAACAATTTGACCCCAAAAAATCCAAAACGAAATCACACAAACTAAATAAATTCAACTAGAATATAATTTTATTTTATTGAATTAAACTGAATGATCCTAGAAAACCCATCCCAAATTGTACCAAAAAAAATTGAATCAATCAATAAATAATTAAATTTTATTAAACATAAAAAAATTCATCATTATACAAAGAAAATAAAACTCAACTATTATAAGTTTAATCAATAAAAACTGAATATACATGCCTTAACTATCCCAAAATCAACTTGATCTAAATGAATATGAAACTATAGAAACCAATAATGAAGGCATGAAACCAAATTAATGCATCACGAACCAACCAATCCAACACGTAACTAAATCAAAAATGAACAAAAATTTAATAATACCAAACTAAAATGACTAGAATATAATTAAACTAAAACTACCTAACTAGACTAAAAACCATCATTAAAAGAAAAAATGTAATTGTAATTGTCTGAACATGATCCACAAAATGTGAATAGAAAATGAAAAAACCACAATAAAATAAATAAAATTGAATTTAATTGAAATGAATTTAATTAAATTATGTCTAAATTAACTAAATTGATATAAATTAACATATAACAAACTAAACCATACTAGGGATGAAAAAATTAAATCAAATTGAAAAGAAAAGTTATAAACAAATATTGGAAAATCAAAATAAATAAAACTAATCCAGAATAAACCAAACTGAATTAAGATGAAAAAAATAAGTTGAACATAATGAAATGGTACATTAATAAAAATTGAAGATAATTGAACCAAATTGATTTTAATTGAAAAATAATTAACTAAATTTAATTAAAAAGAACTAAATAAGATTAAACCATGTAAAACTAAAAAAGGAAATCAAGGATCAAAACCAAGATGCCCTTAAAAACTCTCATGCTAATTAAACATTAACATTATTTAAAGAAATAAACAATAAATCCAATTCTTTCTTGTGCCTTTAAAAAACAACAATATGAAATATATGTTGTCATCAATATCCATCAATGAAAAATTTACCTTGATTTTACATATTTTAGAAACATTGAAATTAAATCACAGAAACATAGAAACCCAAATAAGAACACATCTAGTATACATTTCACCTTTCCATTTTACCATATTATACATTTATTTAATATTGACTTTTTTTCAACATATACATTCCATTTCCATTATAATATAATTACATTTACCATATGTTCATGGAAATAATATATAAAAATAATAGTCCTTAAAATTCCACTTTAATTTAATTTATCAAATCTTTATTTAGTCATATTCTCAATTACCCCAATTTATTATATAAAATTTATTTTGTTAACCAAATCATATCATATTAGCACAAAGTAATAAATCATTATAGAAAATCATATTGCGTTATCGGATATATTCATTTAATTTTAGTTATGAAATTCATTATTAACAAACTATTTTCAATAATGGTTTTCTAAATTCAAAATATTTGTAGAGGGTTGTTTTCAATATTAAAGGACATGTGCCTTGAGAATTTTTTTTCTTGAACATAAAAATGAAATATGGAATAATGGTAAACAAACCAATATAGCAGCATATTTTTAGTTTTAAATTTTTTATTTCAAATTATAAAATCTATTTTGTAACTAAATATTCCATTTATAATTGTAACAGTGTGCATTAGAGGCCCTTGAAGAGAAGGAAGCTAAAAAATTGGGGGAAACAATCATTTACATTAAGGTTTAGGAGATGATCACTATGGAAGAGTATGCTATCAACCAGGGAAGAGTATTGTCATTACTAGATATTATACCTATTCAAGTGCTAGTTTTGGTAGAACCAATTTGGAAAAATCTATTGTATGGGGAGTAAAGGATCATACCAAGGTAGAAGAGGCAATAAAATGGTCATATCAGAGCATGAATGAAATCAAAGGGACAATGATGAATTTATGAATTTATGGTAGTCGTATGTCCATAACATTCACTAGATACTATTGAATCTTGTGATTCATATATTTTGATTATGTGTATGTTATATAGTGCACTGGGCAATGGTACTAGTGGTGGTCATAATGATGATGTTCTTGGCGATGATTATGGAGATGATGATGGTGAGGATGATGGTGACAATGGTGAAGATGATGATTGTGAAGATGACAATGAGGATGACGGTGGTGACGGTGATGGTGATGGTGATGAGGGATAGATTTATCCTTTACTTTTTTTACTGATATTTAAGACATTTTGTGACATCCTAGACCCTAATTTCATTAAAGGTTCCTCGAGCCCAGTAGGACACATGGCATCAAGTGCATCTCCCCAAATTTCATAGGTTGTCGACTAGTATTTAGGTCCTTGGTTGTGTCCATGGGGATATTACGATCTTATAAACAAAGTGTATCACTGTGGATGAATATAATATAACAGAAGATAAGTATTGAAAGAAATATAATTAAATAGAAACAAAAGTCATAGTATAAGCACATAATTAATAAAAAATATGTGAAACAAATATAAACATACAAAAGCTGATGATGGTACATGTCATGTCTCTATAAAACTAAAAAACATGGATACTAAGAAACATAAAATAATTCTATAAAATAGTATAATAAAGGAACCAAAATTCATCCCAAGCATCCCGAACTCTATCTTGGTCATCTGCTACCAGCTCCATCATAAATCAAGTAAGCAATCAAGTGTATGAAGTGATATGCTTCCTTTTGTCAAAACCTCTATCCATGTAATCTACCGGAGTACCATTGGAACCTAGATATAGTGTGAGATAAATTTTATTAGACCACAATCAATGGTGTCTATAACATCATTTCCTTGTAATATTATTTGATAATTGTGTAAGGAAGCATAAATAAAATTTAGTTGTACGGTAATGTAAACAACCAAGTGTCTACTTCATCGCTCGTCTAGTTTTTGAACATGTAACCAGTTCAATAATTAATTAAGATCCAATTTATTTATTTAAGTCATGTGTGGCATAGCCTGTACTGACATCACCTCATGATTGTAATAGTAATGATTTTATGATTTAATAAGTAATCCATGATGCTAATAATAATAAAAGGTTTCTTTTTAGTAACCAAGGAAACCTAGACCCCAAGGGTTTACAACTCATTAGTCACTTCAGCCTAGATATAGAGGTAAGATTTTAATCCAAGGGTAATTATCCATGTAATTACACAATATTTTGGTCTAAATAAGTCGAAAGATAACATCCAAGGTAAAATGGGATAAATAATGGTTAGGTATGAGGATGTAACCAAGGCACCTCATGTCTGTATAAGCCACACTGGATCCAAGGAGTGTATCCAAGGAATCTTGTGGTGGTAAAGTAGGGATACTATGGTCTCATACTGGGCATCCACTGATAGACGAGGGCCATGTTTCAAGGTTGGTCTCAACAAAGGAAACCAACATCCTTGAATCAGGATATCTTCCATGAGTGATCAAGGTATGCCATTAGGAATTTGAATGCTAACTCGAGTTTGACCATTCTTATAATGATGTCAAGGTCCATATGTAATTGGGCTCTTTAAATTTACTTAATTTAATTAATTAATTAATATTACACACATATATTTTAATATTTCATGGTTCAATACATTTCCTTTCATTAGTGTGATAAGCCTAACTAGGAATGACATCATTTAATCCATATGAGTCATAATCATTTCACTTAGTTTATTCCACTCCCTTCCACCATAAGTGGAAAGGGGTGCTATGGAATGAAACCAAACATTCATTTCTATATATTTAGGCCAATTCATATATATACAATATACTTGATAATTCCATTTTAAATTTATAAATCAAGTTAAAGCACTTACCTTAGGCAGGTTAAGTGTTAAGAATAAAAGTTACTATCCATTATCAATTTAATGGTTTAATTTGACACATACCTTTAACATGGTAGGGTTATATAAAAATTTTATAGTGGCACAGATAGGCTCAAAAGTCTACTAAAATCATAAAATGAGAAACACCCTACTTGGGGTGTTCAGTGTTGTTGGTGTAACCACCAACAATAGATAACTTATATTCCATGGGTCTTAGAAAACAGTTCTAACAACTATGATAATTGGATTTGAATTTAACAAATGACACCTGATGAAATCCACATTCCTACATGGAAATTTATAAAATGACAAATCGTGAGGAATGATTTATAGACTACCTTCATCATAATCATTTGACTCTCCTCATCCATTATTTGACCATAATTAGGCATATATTGAAAAATATATGAATAACATATCAACATTCTGAAAATATGGCATATGATTCTACATTTAAATAGTGTTGTTGATAAAAAGAAGAATGAATAAAGATTAAAAGATAATTAATAAAGTACCGATTTGGATCAAATGAGATAGACTGCACTTTAATTAGACTCTCGATAGATGTTTGGGATCAATGCCTAACATTGATGTCTTTTGTCATAAAAAAGGGAGCAGGAAGGTGTTTCTTTAACTAGAAAACCAAAAGTGGGGAGTGGGGGATTAAAACATTCCATTAAGGGAAAAACATTATTTTTACCCAAAAATTATCCTTTGCATGGTTTAGTCACATGGTGAGACAAACCATGCACAAAATATGAACATGCTACTGTAGAGAGGTGTATACTTCATGGTTAGGTCACATAGTGAGGGAAACCATGCGCCAACTGTGTGTAATGCATCTATAATTTTTTGGAAGCATTATTCACAGTTATGTGGACAAAATAGAATGGTTTTGGAAAACTTTTTGCCCTATAACACCCCACTATCTTGCCTTTCATAGTTAAAAATAATTGTTTGGCATACCTCATACAGTTTCCTCTAACTATGTGACAGGCCAAAAACCATCATTGGCCGGGGTGTCAAGCTCCGAACAAGTTCCAAACACCAATGAAACCATCAATATCTAATTAGGGATCTATTTTTGGTCTATTAACTAAAATTGGATGAAAATTTAAAGAATCAATACTTGAGTGAAAAATTAGGTTCTTATAATCATCCATCTTTAAAGGAACTCATCATTGAGTTCACCTTCAAAGGGCAGTGAAACACTATCTGAGAACAAATCTAGCCATTGGGCATGTATGTAAGCGTCCCAAACTAAATTTGCATCCTATAAAAAGTTTTGTTTCTGTAACACCCATACTAGAGGGAAAAACTGTCCTTGGAGAGCCTTCATGCTACAGCCGATGATGCGTATAGTATACTCATCAAATAAAGCATTGACATCTAGCTAAACTTCCCCATGATCAAAATTTTGAGATGATTCAGCATAATAATAGAGAAGCTATGGAATGTGCAAGATTTTGTTCACTGCATGGTACCTCTGAGGTAGTAGAAACTGATAAGATACCACCCTGTTTCTCTCTAAAATTGAAAACGTCTCAAAAAAGTGTGGTGATAGCTTCCCATGACTTTGTATCCATCTATGCCCTAACCATAGCAATAACTGTAGGAAAACATGATCCCCGACCACAAACTCTGAAGGTTGTCGATGATGATTGGTATAATATTTCAATATATATTGAGCGGTATACATACGCTTCCTGATCAGTTGAACCTACTCTAAATTCTCCTACATGAGATAAGGAACATGTAGGGTTGCCTCACCTGCCTCTATCCACCGTAGGGGTCAATAACATAGCCTACTGTACATGGCCTCAACTGGATCCATCTTAAGCATTTCCTGAAATCTATTATTATAGGTGAACTCAAGGAGATAGATATGTTTCTCTCATGTACCATTGAAATCAAGGATGCATTCCCATATAATGTCCTCTATACCCTGTATCTTCTATTATGATTTTCCATCAGTCTAAGGGTGAAGGGTTCTGTTCAAAAGAACCTGTGTACCCATAGACCTCCATAACCCCTACCAGAACCATGATGTAAAGTGAGTATCCCTATCTAAAATGATATTATGAGGGACCATGTATAGTTATATTATATCACAAACATACAATATTCTCATGTCGTCAACTGAGAAAGCCTCCTAGATAGGAAGGAAGTGGGATACTTTATTCATTCTATCAATGACAACCCATATAGTGTCGCTACCTCAAGGAGACCCAAGTAAACTGACTGTATTGTAATTATAAACATATTCCCATTCCCATTCTGGTAATAGAAGCGGTTGTAATAAGATTTATTTTATATGGTTCTCCACCTGCACCTACTAATTTGTGGAACACCAAGTAATAAAGTTTATTATCTGATGATTCATCATAGGCCACCAATAATGGTGTTGCATGTCTCAATACATATTGAAGATTTCTGGATGAAATGCATATTGAAAAGCATAGGATAAGAACATTAACTCCTCTATCATATTTATAAGAACCCAAACACATTCATTTATACATTGGATTTTAGCTCTATCCATAGACCAATCTGAATGTGGTTCATCTCCAACAATGCTCTCATGAAGAACCAAGCCCGCTAGATTTAAAAAGTTTCTTCTCTTCACCTTCTCAAGGAGGGAGTAAGAAACTGTCAAGGCTACAAGATAAGACTTCTCATGACTATCATAAAACTATATATGAATCTTATAGAATAGTTTCATCAATTTATATTCTTCATTGCCTTCCCATACGACTTGTTCTTGAGTTTTCTGACTCAATGTATCATCTACTTCATTGCATTTTCTAGTCATATAGGCAAGATCAAAATTGAATGACTGAAGATATATGAACCATATTCACTATCTAAGAATCAAGTCATTCTATATAAAGATATATTTAAGTCCCTTGTGGTATGTATACAATATAAATCAATCAAGAAACATATAGTGTCTCCATCAACTTATGTAATGGACGAATGCTACTAGCTCAAGGTTGTACATCAGGTAGTTTATATCATGAGTTCTAAACATTTGAGATCTGTATGAAACAACTCTTTCCGCATGCATCAACACTACTCCAAGACTGATACATAATGCATCATAGAACACTATATAGACTCTTTCAGCCTCAATCAAAATCATAATAGGTTCTGAGACAAGCCTCCATTTCAGCTCCTGAAAGGAGTTATCACACTCTTCTAGCCACAGGAACTAGACCACCTTTTTTGTAAGAATATTAACAGGTGAACAAAGGTGTGATAAGTCTTGTATAAAATTCCTATAATATACATCCATCCCCAAGAAACTCTGTACATCAAACATGTTATTGGGATGCTCTAAGAAAACTATATAACTAACCTTATCTATATTCAATAGAGACTCCTAATTTTGAGATAATATGATCCATTAAGTGAACTTTTTTGATCCAAAAGTTGTAATTATAAATCTTGGAATAAAGATGATGCGCTCTCATTATACTCAGAATTATATCAAGGTGTTTATCTGGTATCTTTTAGAGTGAGAATACACCAAATTTTGTCTAAAAATACTATGAAAAAGGAATTTAAATAGTGGTGAAAAAACATATTAATCAGATCCATAAAAATATTAGGCTCATTCATAATTTTGAATGGCATAACGAGGTAAGAATTCAAACCATTCCTACTATGGAAATTTGTATGAGGTATGTTGGAAGGCCTGAATAGAACCTGATGATTGCCTGATCTTAGGTCGATCTTATAGAAGACCATAAATATTTAGTTTTGGTCAAAGGGATCATTTATTCAAGTCAATGGATTTTTTTTCTTTACCATAAGATGATTCAACAATCTGTAATCTATGCATAGACAAAAGGTCTCATTAGAGTTATTGGCGAAAAGCATGGGAAAACCCCAAGATGAACTATTGGTCCATTTGAAACCATTGGCCTCAATGTCCTATAACATTCACTTGATCTCCTAAAGATCAATAGGTTCCATCCTTCATGAAGGAATATACAATAGATCTGCTACTTTGATGAGCTCAATCGTATAATCTACCTCTCTATCAGGAGGTAATCCAGAAAAAATCATTAGGAAAATTTTCCTTGAAACGAACTACTATCAAAGGGAATTTATCCTGAATTAAACCTTGATCTTTCTTAAAGAGATTAGAAAATTGGGAAGTCACTCCACATAACCCGTGATTCTAAAGTCAAGCTCTACTAGACGAGACATCCCACTTACCCTTATGTAAATATCTACTGCCCTCTGGAGATGTAAATGATGTTGTTCATCGACAGAAGACTATAAATGTGTGATACAACATGAACCAATTCATCCCAACAATGACATCGAAGCCCGTCATCTCCAGAACAAAGAGGTACCACAATAAAGGGCAACTAACTACCTCAAGGGGATAATATCTACACTATCATATTCCCTCTAATGGCACTCCCAATAGTGTATCTAGGGTCATTACACCATAGTAATACTATATTTCTAGTCCAAGTACTTCCACAATAGATAAAGAGATGAAGGAGTGTGAATTACATGTATAAAATAAACTGTATACTATTTTGGAGGATATTAGAATAGTACTTCTTGTTGTAGATGGTCCTACAGCCTGATCCTTAGGTATTGGTTGTAGTTCAAGCAAGTGACCTAATCCATGGCCCTTTGAGTTGGACTACCATGATGAAACCCACTTTTCTAGTGTTGTAGGTGATCAGGATTCCATATTCTATGACCATTACATCCTCCATAGAAATTCTTTCCGGTGTTACTCTAACTCCCGGCCTGAGACAACATAAAATAACATCCCACTGATGTTGGAGTTGGTGCGGAACCTCTTCCAATTGATACAGATGGAAATGCCTATAAGAATATCTGAAGGTGGCCCATATGGCCCCAATACCATAAATCCAAAGGTTCTCTATCACAATGAGGTTTTAGGTTCCCATTTCATCCACACTAATGACACACTATAGAGATACTAGTACGAGTGATCTAGAATCCACTACCATTAAGAGAAACCTCAAGGGATCACTTTCTTCTACTAGAGGAACTACTTCCATTCCATGGAATTTGTCATCTTTTCTAGGTACTATCATAGTCTCTCATGTATGGATCAATGATAAGACCCTGATTGACTATTTCAGATAAGGTTGGAAGGTGAAATACATTCACTGTATTTCAGATGGAATAATGAATCCCATCCCTGAAGTCTCTAGAATGTGAAAGCTCATCACAAGCTAGAAGCTGTACAAAGCACTATAAATTAGTGAAACGTGTTGAATATTCCATAACAAACATAGAACCCTACTTAATATGCATGAACTCTCTAAATCTTTTAGCTCTCAACATATGAGGAAGGAATTAATTATAGAAAGAATTCTGGAAATCAAACCATACCATTCTTTAATGGACAACATTCGGGGAAACTACATCCCACTAGTGTTTCCCCAAATCATGTAGAATGTATGAAGCAAGTTTGAAACTCTACTCTGGAGGCATATCCAGACACTCAAAGATAGATACGGTGGCCTCTATCCAAGATTTAGTAACTTTTGGACCGTCATTGTCAAGACCAGTCACAGAGGGTCCTGTGTTGTGACTACCCCAAGCCCGCCTCTAATAGTCTGGGGGATGGCAACTAGCACAGAGTAGGCATATCCCACATATATGAGGTATTAGCCTATATTGCCTATATGAAAACACCCATCACCAAGACACAAATTCTAGAATGTAAAAACACTATGTAAACAATGCAAGAAAACTACTATATCACACAACCAAAGTACAACGGTGAAAGCACTTAAATGTACACAGGGCTAGAATATAATACCACCAAAAAGAGTCTGTAAACAAGTCCAAAAATACATGGTGATGTTTTTTCGAAAATCATACCAGTCTAGTAATGTGAATGTACATGTTCATAAAACTCATCTATATAAAACCCTACTTTATCCAATAAGAAGACAATTTTATTGGGACTACTGTCTGGGCCAAAATAACACCTCATCTGTCTGGCCTCGCTAAACACCGTCTGGTCCAAGTCCACCTAGCACTCCATCAAAGAGTTGATCATCTACATAAGGCACAACACATATGGTGAAATACTGTTCAAGGGTGAGTATAACAATACCCATAAGGACACCCCAAAACCACAGAGGAAAATACCATAATGTAAAATACAACAAAGGAAAAATACCACAAATGAAAATCCACAAAGGATAAACCACAATGGAATAATAAAGTCATTTTACATACATATATGTCTGCGTCACATATATTTAGAAAATCCAGATATACTCATGAGAAACACCACATCCTTAGGATATCATAACCAACATCCAACAATAAGATTTTTCTTAAAGCATGCTCATTTTGGGAGATCTCACTCCTCGATCCATGATATCATTGGAGACAATCATGAAGAGTTATAACTCATTTAGGCCCCTCCAAAAGAGAACACATTTATCAAGGAACATTATAATACACAATGAGGGGATACTGCCCAGAGAATACCACTAACCTAATTTGGATCAACTCATAAAGTAGGGGATCCTTCCTAGATAATACCGCTAACCCTACGGATACGACTTATAACATATGAAATAATGCCCAGAGTATACCACTAACCCTACTGATATGCCCCTCTAGATGGAGGACCAATGAATTTTTCATAGAGGTTACATTGATTCCAAAAATAATACACTAGTGTTTATATAGGACTTCTTTATTCCCAAGTAGGGATACCATAACTCTATTAGGGACTAGGCCTCTATAGGGTACTACAGTCCAGTAATGTGGATGTAATGTCGTACAGAGCCTTCGAGAGAAATACAAAGGGAAATGATCTCAAACTATAATATTCCAACTAAAAATTCACATTATTATCTTAAAAGGATTGTCTTGCTGATAGGTCCCCAACACTATAGATGGATCGTCGATTGGATCGTCTATTTAGATGTTATGGCATATTAAAGTTTCAAAAGGGGGTCATTGGGCCTGTGGACCGACCGTATGGTCGGTCCACTATGTTTGGTGGTCGAATTCCTTCTTCACACACCCCTTGGTCAATACATGCAACCACGCTATATTCAACTATTTTTTGGTAGCTTGAGATGTTGTTGTGGTTGACCGTACGACCGCCCCAGGTCAACCCGATGTCCGAACCGAATCTGGCCTAGACTAGTCTGTATGGACCAACCTGGCTCACTCCGCTTGCACCCAGCCAACTCCACTTAATCCCGACCCATCTCCCCTGGAACATCCCTCTTGTGAGTGGTTAATTTCTCCTAGTCAACTATATCATAGGCCGCGTCCCACACGACTACCATCGTGTCTGTGGACTGCTATTTCCACACGTGCCCACCCACCACATCCTGCAGCCCATCGTCACCTTCTGTGACTGCCTGTACAGCCGCTGCCTCTAGTCTCCACACCTCCTCGTGTATCCATTCCGAACATTCATGTCTTTGTTCCCTTACACAGACCACCAATCCACCTCTAATACCTAAAATTTGAAATGGTCATAGATCATGGGTCCTAGAGTCCTGATCTTCACATATTCAGCCTCTATTTCTAGTTTGTTTCTAATACAGAAGTCTGATAGTGTTCGAAGCCACTGAAAAAGTTGATCCATGGTCAAGGGGTCCAATGGTGAAGAATGTGAATAATGTGGGAGAGAAACTCTTGATGAACAACTTTAGGAATGAACCTCATCCTTTTGTTCAAAACATTCCCAATATGTTTTCATTGGAATGAAGATCAAAGAAAGAATAAAATCCATAAATTAATTCTATATATGATGCTGGTATCAATTCTTATTCATTAAATTGATCTACAGTAATCCAAGATCAATAATTAAATGAAAAATCATAAATAAAATTTCTTGCCTGGTGTTCGGATTGATTATTGATGTACAACGGTTTTGTTTCCATCATTGACAAGATCCTCCAACTCTATTGGCCTGATGATCCATGATCTGCTCAATTTGTCATCATTCACCGAAAAACCTCTCCAATGGTTTTCAAAATAATTAGGTTTTGAGTGAAAAACCTAGATTAAATTATATAACCGTTCATTTAAAGGAGAAGTGGTCGTTGCGTCAAGGTAATTTTTTAATTTAAATTATTTAATGAAGATTATGTCATTTACATGTTTTTCTTAAGAAGACCTTTTATGTCCCAAGTTATGTCATTACTAGGGTAAACCCACCATTTTTAGCTCAATGGTTCCCTTGGATTTCTAATATGGGAGCCCTCTATAGAGTTATTCCACTTTTATAATAAAATCGTGTGTGTGTGCTATTAAAAGTTTAATATTATTCAAACAATTATTCTAGGAAAACTAGGACTCTGAATCACACAGCGTCTCAGTTCCTAGTCTCAAAATCACTCCATATAATTTCTAAAAATAATACATTTGAAAATATGAGATGTTACATTCTCCCAACCTTGGGGCTTTACATCCCTAAAATCCAAAATAATGGCTACTCAAATAGATGAGGGTATTGATCATGAATATGAGCCACCTTGCCCCATGTTCTATCATATATATTCTCAAGATACAACAAGGCATGCTCTAAAGGAACTTACCACCCATGAAAGATCCTCTCATACTATAAGGCCATGGCCTTAAACCTTACATAATATTGAATTAAATGAATAATTCACATTGAGGATCTTTTCCGGTTTAGAGTTTTAGATAATTAGAACGTAACTATTATATCTCAAAAGGTTACAAAGTATAAACTTCTACTAAGTTCCCACAAAATAAAAACTCTAAAAAAACATGTCTAGTTCCATGTTTTATATAGAATGACTTTCCCTTGATCCCATCCTTGACTCTATTCCACATTAAGTCCTGTGAAAAACATTTCAAAAAACTTGGGGTGAGCATGAAAAGCTCAGTAAGGGATACACAATGAATGAAAACTGTTAGTTTCTCAAAACAACAAGTAAACCATGTATACTTTATCAAAGTTATATTTTTCACCTACATGATGTAGTAAAAACTCTTCACTGAATAAAAGATCATTACTTACCCTTTTGTAACCAAAAGATTAACATAAAACCCATATAAAGATCACATAACATACAAAGGTAACTTGGGACATAATCATACTTAAATGGAATAGCCATATGGTCGACTTCCACACATATCACTTAATGGAATAGCCATACGGCTGACTTCCATACCCAATGCATTGGAGGATATAACGTAAACACTCGTCCCAGTATTCACGGCACCACCCATCATATGGTTTATCATGTAACCACCCGTCAAATTTCCAAGTACCATTATAAAATCATAAGACATAAAACAAATATAGTGGGAAGAAAACATTTCCACACCTTGATCACAATATATCACATAAATATATTGACATAAAAAATCCATTATAAAAACCATTTTCAATACCAAAATACATAAAAGAGTATATGGTATTTATTTCATATTAAAAACATTACGTCTTGTTGGGGACGCCAAAGACCAAATATTACTCGTGGCGGCGAAAAAGGACGTTTTGACCACGTATGATAAAAGAAACATTCCTTTTTGTAATTTAGTAAAATGATTCATAGAAAAAGATTCATTTTGTATAAAAATAAAATTCAAAGGGGTTTATACACCATATAAATAAAAGTTGTGTATAAAAAGAAATATTCCTCAATGAAAGGATATTGAGACGAAGTCCCTTACCTCGGGTCTGACTTGACTCGATCGTTCTTTAACATCCTGAATAATAAACGTGAGTTAATTTCTACTTTCTTAAGAACATTTTTCAAGTTCATTATTACTTTTATATCACTTATTACCCTATTATAAGCATTATGTAATCATTTAAGTTAATAATGTTTGTTTTGTCGATATTTGGTTCTTAAGTCGAAAGTGGACTTCTTACGATTACATATTGTTCGTGTGGTCAATGGTTCTTTATATCCAGAAATATATTCATGATTTTGATATCATATATATCATATATATCCTGCATAGACAAGTATTTATAATATTACATAATCATTTAGATGTAATAAATGAAATGCACCATTCATGGAGATGGTAAGCCGTACGTACGCATGAACGCTACTTTCATTTCTATGTAATATTAATGGAATTAAAACTAAATGATAGGTATGTATATTTTTATTACAGAATTATATTCATCATATATATGTAACATAAATAATATATAATAAATTTAAATCCATCCTTTATACATCCCACATATGGCATTAACGAATCAAATCACTTTGAGGGGGAGATAGTCTGCACTTCCAAAAATGAAGATATCACATATACCCATAATGGAATCCATAAAGGTATACCACAAATGAAAAATAAAGAAACATAAGGAAAACATAAACATAATATATATCATATATAAATATATTGACATCTTAATGGCCCCCATTAAAGGTGTTAAAAGAAGATTGAACAATCATCGTTTCGTGAGGCAGAAATTCGCCAACCACAGAAACAGAATGTTCTTTAACCATTATATAGAGGTGTGTGTATTTTTAGCTCGAATACTTTTTATAAAAACAACATATTATATTGAAAATAATGTTTTTGTTACAAAATAAAGGAATACAAATCGTTTAGATGGTTGGAGAAGAAAAATAAAACAAAATAACACAAGAGAAAACACTACCTTTAAAATGGGAAACTCTTCTTGATTTGAGCTCAAAGGCTTCCTTAAGAAGACTTCTGCCCAAAGTGAGTCTTCTAGGAGTAAGAGAGTGATGTGGAGAGACAAAAATATCAGATCATGGCCGAACCAAAGGCTTGAGAGGTGTGGGTAAGGAGGTAGAGGTGAGGGCCTTTTATAATAGGAGGGGAGGGGCACTATTGGAAAGTTATAAATGTTTACTTTATTATAAAATTTTATTCTGATTTTCAAGGTCCCAAATTGATATAATTCTAGGATAAGGTGATAAGGGTTCGAAATATACTCATACAATATGTCTTTTACAAGTGTACGTCTTATATTTTACATTATCGTTTCATTTTATTTAAATTCTTCATTAATGAGGTAATCGCTGCATCATCACGATGTCATAAATAATTTAATTTATTTAATGTCTAAAAATAATAATAAAAATTCATGATGTAGGAAATAGTTTTATCTTTCTAATTAATATTTATAGACAAAAATATGACTTGTATAAACTCATTTAAGAATTGATTTAGTAAAACAACTCATGTTTGTAACATTTTTATTTTAACATTAAATAAAAAGTTTTTAATGTCATTTTCCTACCAAAGTAGCTCCATGGGGACCCCAAGTTGACCCATGGATTCTATTGGTAGGCCATGACACATCCAATAAGGGTTGGACATGTGTCAAGTTCATTTCATATTATTAAAACATTATTTTTACCTTAAACTACACTAATTACATCTAATCGTGATTAATAAACATAAAAGTTACTATTAACCAAAAAATTATTTTAATCCCATTGATCCACATTTTACTTCTTAATGACAACCATTTATGTCAGATTTTTGAAATTCAAAACATAGAGGTGGTAAAATTTCATTTAAATGAAAAATCAGTTTTTTTAAGTACCACTTAGTGGTTTCACTATTCATCAAAAATTGATGTTTTTCAGAAAAATACAAAAACTTCACCCTAAGATATATTTGATATTACGAATTCAAAAATAATGTCTTTTTTAAAAAAATAAAAAAATATAAGTTACATTAATTAATTTAATAATTAATTCTCGCTGTCATGAGAAATAGCGTGTTTTTATGCAATAATGAGTATCAAAAGATTGACACTAGTTTAAGTCCAATTTCAAAGTGAAATTAATTCCAACATCAACTATTGGATTAAATGGTAAAAATATATTCTAATTGAACTTTAAAACCAATTCAAAAGATAATATAATCATATAACTAAATTAGATTAAATAGTCGTTTTGAATTAAAATACAACATTTTTCACTATTCATAAAAAATGATCTTTATCGGAAAAATAACAAAAAATTACACAAAGAAAATTTTGATGTCCCGATTCTAAAGAAGAATTTTATTTGGTTCAATAGAATGTATAAAAGTGACCAAAACTATATTTAATGAAGGTTCGCCATCAAAAGCTGATAAGTGGACCTTTAGTGAAAATTAGAGTATATATGCCTAAAATTGAATTATTTTCATATTTTAAGCCTTTATCCATTATTGGATAAATGTAAAAACATTTAACAATCATATATAATCATGTTTTAGTTATATCTATTCATTCCCGCCAATACAACGGCTACGTGTTAACAACCATTTAAAATAATATTGTTTTATTAATAGTGTGCAACATAAGATTTCAAAGAAACTCTTTGTTGCGTATCGGGTACGCTATCGAACATAGCAACCCCTTTAAAGTAAAATTAATATTTAATTTTGAAATATTAATAAATATGAAAATGTATTATTCTTTATTTACCTAGGATGTTACATCCTTCCCCCCTTTTGGGAATTACATCCTCGTAATTTTATTCACTTATCAAAATAAGTGGGGGTATTTATCCCTCATAGCATTTTCAGATTCCTACGTTGCCTCTTCAACCATATGGTTTTTCCTCAAAACCTTTACCTTGTAAATTACCTAATTTCGCAACACTTGCTCTTTTCGCTCAAGAATATGGACTGGTTGTTCTTCATAAGAGAGATTCTCTTCCAACTGAACTACCTCCGGGCTCAAAACATGAGATGGATCTGGCATATACCTTCTCAAAATAAAAACATGAAAAACATTGTGTACCTGAGATAAACTCGCAGGTAAAGCCACTCTGTATGAAACTGATCCAACTCTCTCCAGAATTTCATATGGTCCAATGAACCTTGGACTCAGCTTTCCTTTCTTACCAAATCGCTTCACACTTTTCCATGGAGAATCCTCGAGAAAAACATGATCACCTACCTTGAAAGATAGATCCTTCCTCCGGTTATCCGCATAACTTTTCTGTCAGCTCTGAGCTGTTCTCAGGTGTTTCTGAATCAAATGAACTTTCTCTGCTATCTCTTATACAAATTCTGGTCCCATCAGCTTCCTTTCACCTACTTCATCCCAAAAAGATGGAGTTCGACACCGTTTACCATAAAATGTTTCAAACAGATCCATCTGTATACTAGAATGAAAACTTTTATTATATGAAAATTAAACCAAAGAAAGATGTTGGTCCCAACATCCCTGATAATTCATCGAACAAGCACGCATCATATTTTACAAAGTCTGAATTGTTCGTTCTGACTGCCCATATGATTGCTGATGAAAAGCTATAGTAAAATTTAATTCAATACGCAATGACTTCTGAAGGCCTTTCCAAAAGTTAGAAGTAAACATGGGATCACGATCAGATACAATGGAGAGGGGAACTCTATGCAACCTGGCTATCTCTTTAAGATACAACCGAGAAAGTTTATCTAGAGATAAAGTATCTCCAATAGGAAGGAAATGAGCAGATTTAGTCAATCGATCAACAATAACCCAGATTTCATTATTACCTCGAGATGTACTCGGTAATCCCACAACAAAGTCCATGGATATATTTTCCCATTTCCACTCTGGAAATAGTAATGGATGAAGCATCTCTTTCAGTAACTTCCACTCTACTTTAACCTGCTGACAACTAAAACACTTCACATTAAAATCAACAATATCTCCTTTCATTCCATCCCACCAGTAATACTCCCGCAGATCTATGTACATCTTAGTACTGCCAGGATGAACAGAAAACGTAGAACTATAAGCATCACATAACAACTCATTCTTCAATTGTGAATAACTTGGAATGAATAATCTATTCCCAAACCTCAAAACACAATCATTATCAATGTTAAATTCAGGAAAATTACCCTTCTAAACCAGCTCTACCTTTTCCTGCAACTCACTCTCTTGCTTCTGTGCTTGCTTAATTCTGTCTGATAGAGAAGATTTCACTGATACCTGAAAAAAAACATAAGGACTACCTGCACAAACAACTTTTATGCCAAAGTTCATCAAATCCTTAACCAAAGGATCATGTTCCAAATGCAACATTTTTAATGAAGCATTACTTTTTCGACTCAAAGCATCATCCACTTTATTTGCTTTTCCCCGATGGTAATGAATTGTACAATCATAATCCTTGATTAATTATAGAAATCTCCTCTGTCTCATGTTCAATTCTTTTTGAGTGAATATATACTTTAAACTTTTGTGATCAGTATATATTTCACACATTACTCCATACAAATGATGCCTCCAAATTTTTAAGGCAAAAACAACAACAACTAATTCAAAGTCATGTGTAGGGTAATTTACCTCATGAATTTTCAACTGGCGTGAAGCATAAGAAATTACCTGATCATTCTGGATAAGGACACAACCAAGTCCTTTCAATGAAGCATCACTGTAGATATCAAACTCACCATTCCTGGAAGGAAGTTCCAAAATTGGAGCATTCACCAATCATCTTTTCAAATCCTGAAAACAATCATCACATTCTTTTGTCCAGATAAACTTAACACCTTTCCGAGTTAGCTTAGTCATTAGACTAGATAATCATGAAAAATTTTCAACAAACCTTCAGTAGTAACCTGCCAAACCAAGAAAACTATGGATCTCGGTTACATTTGTGGGTCTTGGCCATTTTTCAACAACTTATGTTTTAGCAGGATCAATAGTTATCCATCTTTTGAAACAATGTGACCTAGGAAAGAAATTTGTTGTAACCAAAACTCACAATTACTGAACATTCCATACAGTTTCATTTCTTTTAAGGTTTGTAAGATAACCCTTAAATGACTTTCATGCTGCTCTTTAAATTTAAAGAACACCAAAATATCATCAATGAAAACAACCACAAACTTATCCAAGAACTCATGGAAAATTCTATTCATAAGGTCCATGAATACAACAGGTGCATTGGTTAACCCAAAAGGCATAACTACAAATTAATAATGGCCATATCTAGTACGGAACGTAGTCTTCGGAACGTCTGCTTCTTTTACTTTCAACTGATGGTACCGCGACCTCAAGTCAATATTCGAAAAATACTGAGCTCCCTGGAGCTGATCAAAAAAATCATAGATATGAGGCAAATGATACTTGTTCTTAACAGAAATATTATTCAAGTCTCTATAATCAATGCAAAGTCTCATTGAGCCATCTTTCTTTTTAACAAACAAGACAGGAGCACCCAATGGTGATGTGCTAGGTCGAATGAAACGTTTATCTAATAACTCCTACAATTTCTTCTTTAACTCTAAAAGTTCAAATTGAGCCATTCGATAAGGGGGTTTGGAAATTGTCTTAGAATCAGGAACTATGTCAACAGTATATTCAACTTCCCGATCATGAATACTACCAGGCAACTCATCAGGAAAAACATCAAGATACTCATTTACCACTAGCACATCATTAATCTGAATAGTTCATTTATTTTCAAAAATATGTGCAAGGTAAAATTCATTTCCATATTTTACTAGTTTCTCAACTTCCGGATATGTTATCAAAATCATGGGTTCATTCCTGTACACAAACTGAAAATATTTCTGAAAAGAAACCATTTTAGCTCTACAGTCAATCGTAGCATGATAAACAGAATGCCAATCCATGCCCAAAATAACATCAAACACTACTAGAGGCAAAACAATAAGGTTTGCTGGTAGATTCTTTATGCACTCAAGGATAGGAAGGTTCTTATAATTCATTTTTGTCTCGATGTTTCCTCCGGGTGTTTTTACCATAAGTTTAGGATTCATATCTTGAGATGGAATTTCCAATTTACTAGAAAAATTCTCAGAAATGAAAGAATGTGTTGAACCTATATCAAACAACACATTGGCATAATCTGAACAAACAAACAGTGTACCTGATACTACATCATTTAATGGTCCAACATCTGCTAAAGTATTTGAAAAGGATTTCACCACCCCTTTCTTCTTGTAGTGTGGCTGCTTTCCCCCATTTGAGTTCTTCATTAGACAGTCATTTGCATAATGACCCATTTAATTACACTTAAAACATCTTACCGCTGACTTTTCATTGCCTCCTTGATCATCATCCTTACAGTTACGAGCAATATGACCAGACTTACCACACCGATAGCACTTTACAGACTTGGATAAATATTCTCCAGGATGCATTTTACCACACTTCTCATAGAATGAATATTTGGTTTTCTTACCTCCATGCTTCTTTGATGAATTCGTCCCCTTTTCCGGCCAACTGGACCCCTTATTCTGTTGTTTGTCAATGAACACCTAATCATCGAGAAAATCCATTTCCACCTTCTCCGCACATTGAACAATATTTTCATAAATTTTGAACTCACGAGAAGCTAAATCCCTTTGATACGTTGGCATTAACCCTGAGTAAAAACGGTTTATTTTACTATCATGATCTCATATGAAGTTTGGAGCATACCTTTCCAAGAGAGTGAACTTTGCTTCATAAGCAGCCACTGAGTCATCCTCCTGCCTCAATTCTAGAAATTGCTTTTCCATACTAAGATGAACCACCTTAGGAAAATATTTCTCAAGAAACATACCATTGAATTCGTCCCAGTGAAGATCATCAATCTCATCACTATCCCTGATATTTTTCACCATCGACCACCACTGATCAGCTTCACCTTCAAAACGGTAAACTGAAAGACTAACCTTTTGATGTTCTGAACACCCCCATGACATCAAAAAACTTCTCCAGTGCATTAATCCACCCTTCAGATAGCACATGGTCAGATGATCCTATGAATTATGGGGGATGTTGCCTCATGAAATGTTCCACCGCTGACATGTTCCTCTGCAGATGATCTGGACGATCTCGTGCATGGATACCACCACCACTTATAGCCTGAGTCAACTGTGTTTTCACTGCAACAAACTGTTCAGTTCCAATTCCGACTATCTAAGGTTGCTGATTTGGAAGGTTGTCTTCCTCATGATTTCGTCCCAACATAGCTGCCTTGTTTCCTCTGCAGAAAACCATTCTGAACATAGATATGTCTTAGGAGAAGCAACATGGTAATCTTTAAATGATATATCATTTTAGTCATACCATAAATTAATTTATAATTTAACAATTTTCTAACTCCTAAACTATTCTAAACCAACCTCTGATACAAACTATAAGGCTCTGGCCTTAAACCTGACTTAATATTGAATTAAATGAATATTTCACATTGAGGATATTTTTCGGTTTAGATTTTTAGAGAATTAGGAAATAACTATTACATCTCAGAAGGTTAAAAAGTAGAAACTTCTACTAAGTTCCCACAAAATAAAAACTCTTAAAAAGAAACATGTCTAGTTCCATGTTTTATATAGCATGACTTTCCGTTTATCCCATCCATGAACCTATTACACATTAAGTCCTGTGAAAATCATTTAAAAAAACTTGGGGTGAGCATAAAAAGCTCAGTAAGGGATACACAAAGAATGAAAACTATTAGTTTATCAATACAACAAGTAAACAATGTATACTTTATCAAATTAATAATTTTCACCTCTATGACGTAGTAAAAACTCTTCACTGAATAAAAGATCATTACATGCCCTTTTTTAGCAAAAAGATTACCATAAAACCCATATGAAGATCACATAACATATAACGGTAACATGGGACATAAACATACATAAACTAAATAACCATACGATCGACTTCCACACATATCACTTAATAGAATAGCCTTACAGTCGACTTCCATACCCAATGCATTGGAGGTTATAATGTGACCACCCATCCTGGTATTCACAGCACCACCCGTCATATGGTTTATCACGTAACAACCCATCAAATGTCCAAGTACCATTATAAAATCATAATACATAAACCAAATATAATGGGAAGAAAACATTTCCACACATTGATCACAATATATCACATAAATATATTGACATAACAAATCTATTATAAAAACCATTTTCAAAACCAAAATACATAAAAGAGTATATGGTATTTATTTCATTTTAAAAACATTACGGCTTGTTGGGGAATCCAAAGACCAAATAATACTCGCAGTGGCGAAAAAGGTCGTTGTCATCGCGTACGTTAAAATAAACATTCTTTTTTGTCATATAGTAAAACAAAATATGTAGAAAAAGATTCCTTTTGTATCAAAGTAAAATTCAAAGGGGTTTATACACCATATAACAGATTGTTGTGTATAAAACGAAATATGCCTCAATGAAAGGAGATTGAGAAGAAGCCCCTTACCTCGGGTCCGACTTGACTCGATCGTTCTTTAACGTCCTGAATAATAAAATTGAGTTAATTTCTACTTGCTTATGAACCTTTTTCAGGATAATTATTATTTTTATATAACTTATTACCATGTTATAAACATTATGTAATCATTTTAGTTAATAATGTTTGTTTTGTCGATATTTGGTTCTTAAGTGGAAAGTGGACTTTTTACAATTACATGTTGTTCGTGTGGTCAAAGGTTCTTTATATCCAGAATGATATTAATTATTTTGATATCATATATATCCAGCATATACATGTATTTATAATATTAAATAATCATTTAGAGGTATGAAATGAATTGCAGCATTCATGGAGACGGTAAGTCGTACGTACGCATGAACGCTACTTTCATTTCTATGTCATATTAATGGAATTAAAACTAAATGAGAGGTATGTATATTTTAATTCCAGAATTTTATTAATCATTTATATGTAACATACATCATATATAATAACTTTAAATACATCCTTTATACGTCCCACATATGGGGTTAACGAATCAAATCACTTTGAGTGGGCGGTAGTCCGCACTTCCTAAAATGAAGATATCGCGTATACCCATAATGGAATCCATAAAGGTATACCACGAATGAAAAATACAGAAGCATAAGGAAAACATAAACATAATATATATCATATATAAATAGAGTGACATCTTAATGGCCACCATTGAAGGTGATAAAAGAACATTGAACAATCAACGTTTCGTGAGGCAGAAATTCGTCAACCACAGAAATAGTATGTTCTTTAACCATTAGACGGAGATGTGTGTAGGTGTATCTCGAATACATCTTATAAAAACATCCTAGTATATTGAAATTACTGGTGTTTATACAAAATAAAGGAATAAAAAGAGTTTATAGGGTTGGAGAAGAAATATAAATCAAATGAACACAAGAGAAAACACTACCTTTAAAACATGTAACTCTTTTTGATTTGAGCTCAAAGGCTTCCTTGGGAAGACTTCTGCCAAAATTTAGGATTCTAGGAGTAGGAGAGGGATGTGGAGAGAAAAAAAGATCAGAGCTTGGCTGAACCAGAGGCTTGAGAGGTGTGTGTAAGGAGGTAGAGGTGGGGGCTTTTTATAAGAGGATAGGAGGGGCACTCTTGGAAAGTTATAAAATTTTACTTTATTATAAAATGATTTTCGGATTTTAAAGGTCCCAAATTGATATAATTCGTGGATAATGTGATAAGGGTTCGAAATATACTCATCCAATAGGTCTTTGAAAAGTGTAAGTCTTAGATATTACATTATCATTTCATTTTATTTTAATCGTTCATTAATGAGGTATTCACTGCATCATCGTGATGTCATAAATAATTTAATTTATTTAATGTATAAAAATTATAAAAAAAATATCATGATTTGGGATATCTTTTTATATTTATAAAAATATTTATAGTCAAATATCTTACTTGTATAACCCCATTTAAGAATTGTTTTATTAAAACAACTCATGTTTGTGACTTTTTTATTTTAACATTAAATAAATTTTTTAATGTCATTTTCCTACCAAAGTGGCTCCATGGTGTCCCCAAGTTGACCCATGGATTTTTTGGTCAGCCATGACACATCCAATAATTCTAGGACATGTTTCAAGTTCATTTCATATTATTAAAACATTATTTTTACCTTATACTACACTAATTACCTCTAATCGCGATTAATAAACATAAAAGTTACTATTCACCAAAAAATTATTTTAATCCCTTTGAAGCACATTTTACTTAATAATGACAGCCATGTATGTCGGATATTTGAAATTCAAAACACATAGGTGGTAAATTTTCATTTAAATGAAAAATCAGTTTTTTAAGTATCACTTAGTAGTTTCCCTATTCATCAAAAATTGAAGTTTTTCAGAAAAATACAAAAACTTCACCCTAAGATATATTTGATATTATGAATTCAAAAATGATGACTATTTTAAAAAATTCAAAACATATAATTTAAATTAATTAATTTAATAATAAATTCCCGCTGTCATGACAAATAGCATGTTTTTATGATACAATAAGTATCAAAATATTGACACTAGTTTAAGTCCAATTTCATAGTGAAATTAATTCCAATGACCCCTATTGGATTAAATGGTAAAAATATATTCTAATTTCACATTAAAAACAATTAAAAATATAATCTAATCATAAAACTAAATTAGATTAAAAAGAGGTTTTGAATTAAAATACAACATTTTTCAATATTCATTAAAAAATGATCTTTATTGGAAAAATAACAAAAATTTACACAAAGTAAATTTTGATGTCCTGATTCTAAAGAAGAATTTTATTTGGTCTAATATAATTTAAAAGAGCTACCAATACTATATTTAATGAAGGATCGCCATTAAAAGGTGATAAGTGGACCTTTAGTGAAAATTAGAGTATATATGCCTAAAATTGAATTCTTTTCGTATTTTAAGCCTTTATCCTTTATTGGATAAATGAAAAAAAACATTTTACAAGAATATATAATCATATTTTAGTTATTTATATTCATTCCCGCCAATACAATGGCTACGTGTTAACTACTATTTAAAATAATATTGTTTTATTACTAGTGTGCAATGTAAGATTTCAAAGAAACTCTTTGTTGCGTATCAGGTTTGCTATCGAACATAGTATACCCTTTAAAGTAAAATTAATATTTAATTTGTAAATATTAATAAATATGAAAATTTATTATTCTTTATTTACCTAGGATGTTACACATACTGATCCTCTGTCTCCACTAGGTACTCTATAAAAGTCGTTCCATCCTCAATGTCCATCTCTCCCTTGTCAAAGAATTGTGATAGGTCAGGAATGTACCTCCTCAATTGTGAAAAATGGAATAAATCATGTATCCTCTATAAATATAAAGGTAGATCCAAGTTTTACGCCACCTTTAAAACTCTACATAGTATTAGGATAGGTCTGATCAACCTCTGAGATAGCTTGCTACCCTGGACAAATCTCTATAATCTGCATCGAGGTGAGACTCGAAGGAATATGTCGTATCCTTACTCCGAATCCAAAGGCCTCTACCACCTATCAGTATAAAAACTTTTTCATCCATGATCAGTATTCATATGGTCAGGGATGATCAATACCTTCTTCGTGGTAGCTCACACAAACTATTTGCCCATGAGTGATGACTCTCCAGGGTCAATCCAACAACGTGAAGACCTACAAGGTTTCCCATCCAAGACCTCTAATATTTCAATACAACTGGTGGAGTGGTATCTAATTTTGGAATGAAAACCCCTCCATAGTTATGTGATCCTCCAAAATATATCCAAAATCAAACATGAAAACCCCCAACATGTGCTCCTGAACATGAACTGTTCACTCAGTTCGGTCATCTGTTTGTGCGTAAAATTCTGTGCTCAAGTGTTACTAAGTCTCAAACGCCTCTTATAATCCCTTCTATAACTAGAATGTAAAGTGTACATCACGATATTAAACTATTATTGATGAGACTCCATGGAGTCAAACTATCTCTTACATGTAGAGGCATGCGAAGCTCTCAATTGGACATTACACCTGAATTTACAGGAAGTGGGCCAACGTGGTGAGTTGGTTAAAGATCACACAAATAACATAATTACCCCTATAAATAAATGGTAAAAATGTCATGAAGTCTATAAATATCCCATCTCACTTCTATTTTTAAACCTTAAGGTGATGGGATAAACATGATGGAACCTGGTGCTCAGCCTTCACTTACTAACAAATGAGGCTTCGAGAGATAAACTATACAACTCCCTAATTCATCCCTAGCCACCTAAACTGATGTTGGAGGTCCTGGTACATCTTCTCCACACTAGGATGTATCAGTAAAGGGGGGGGTGTAACTCACACAAAACCTCCTCCCAAAATACGAAAGGTGTCATGATGATGACTAATCTAACACCTTGTTCACGAAATACAAACTAGATCTTATTCTGAGAGTATATTCCACTTCATTCCCTTTCCTAGGAGTATAGAAAATCTCAAAGTCCTATTCTTGGAGTCCCTCTAGTCATTTCCATTATCTCAAGTTTATATCCATCTGAGTGAACATATACTTGGGACTCTTGTGAACAGAGTAGAAGATAACCCACTCTCCCATCAAGTATTGTCACCACATATTCAATGAAAAGACTACTACTGCTAACTCAAGATCATGGGTCATGTTGTCCTGCTCATAATATATCAATCAGTGTGAACCAATGGAAGCCACCACTTTCCCCTACATCAGGACACAACCCGACTTGGTCCTTGAATCATCACAAAACACCACATAATCGACACACTCTTCTGGAATTCTCATGATGGGAACACTCTTCAACCTATGCCTCAGATCCTAAAATAACTATTGAAACTTCTCTATCCACATGAAAGGTTTCCCCTTCTATTTCATAGATGTAGAGGGTGTTTCCACTCTGTATAAGTCAGGTACAAAATTCCATTATTATCTTTTTAATCCAATGAAAAATCACACCTTGGTAACACTCTTGGGTGGATCTTAAGAAAGAACCACACCAATATTCACTGAATCCACTACAACTCCATCCTCTAAAATGACATGTCTAAAAAATGGACCTCTAAAATCTAGAACGGCTACTTTGAGAGCTTCTCAAAAAGATGGTTCTCTCGTAGTGTGTCCATGACCATCCTCAAGTGTCTCTTGGGATCCCCCTTAGACAACGAGTACATTAGGATGTCAATGATGAAGACCACAACGAACTAGTCCAAGTAATGCTGAAAGATCCTATTCATGAGTCCCATGAACATGTCGAGGGTGTTCATTATTCTAAAAGTAATCACCAAATATTCATAGTGATCATAACGATATCTAAAATATAACTTCATTATATCATCATCCAATAATCAAATATGGTTTTTTCCCAACCTAAGTTAGATATTCAAGAACCTCCACACCCTTTTAAATAATCTAAGATGTCATAAATCCTCATTAGTGGATACTTGTTCTTCATGTTCTCCTGGTTCAGGCACTAGAAGTCCACACAGAATCTCAAGATCCTATCCGCCTTCAAGGAAAACATTATTGGGTCTTACCAGGGTGAAACACTGGGTTTAATGAATCACTTACTCTATAAGGCCTCCAACTATACCCTTAGCTCATGATGCTCTACGGGAGCCATCCGATATGCTGGTGTAGATATTGGTATTATCCCGAGGTATAGATCAATACATAATTCTTCCTATCATCAGGGAGTTAAGCCTGGAACATCTTCAGAAAATATGTCTTCATACTTCTCCAACACTGTAGGAAACCGATGAATCATATCATCCATTGCACAGAGGGTGACTCAAGCCTACTGATGAATAATCTGTTTTACCCTCTGGTGTGTGAGTATATCCTATGCTACATGCATTTCCTTTTCACTAACAATGTAAAATCTGGTCCCATTACTGCAGACACACCACACTCCGTGCATAAAACTATCAATTTGATCATGATCATGGATAACCAATCTATACCAAGAATGATATTGTAAGGCCTTGATGGTGCTAATAAGAGATCCCGAACAAAAATATCACCACTATGTGTTAGGTCAGACTATCGGGACCAGTGTGTGATCATTGAATCATCTTCTGTATGAGTATCTAAGCATGAGTTTCGAGACAATGGTTCAACTAGTATCTATGAGTCATGAAAAAGGCTCAAAAAATGTAATCACTAGAACCTATGTCTATCAAAACTATAGTTAAGGTGGAAAAGACATATATCGTACCTTGAATAATCCTTGGTGCCCCTAGGTTTCCATCACATGTAGTTGGATTCATCCATATCCACTAGCATCCTGATCCTAGTGTAGACCACCTGGGGATAGTGGTGGTAATGGGTCTAACCTCCAACCACCTCCTAATACCCTTCCTACTCTTGTTCCATGTTCACCTACTTTTAGACCACCCTAATCCTGTCTCTTACTCGGAGGTCCCCCAACCATACCTAGATCAATTTTACAATAGGATAATCAATCTCATGCCAAATATCCTTGACCACTGTATGTGTAACACCTTCTTTCTCTAGGATGATTTGAGCCACCCTGGGAGCCTTTCATTACTTACACAGAGTCCTAGGGTCATCTCTTAATGTGACTAACCATCATAGGTCACTATGACTATTGTCATCTACCTACTGTCGAGGTATCAGATACCTAACACCCACTGTTATATCCCACTATTGGTTCCTTCTCCACTAGAAAGTTCTATACTATCATAGCTCACTCAAGTACCCCAACATAAGTTGGAATGCTAATGGATACCACTGATGCCCTGATCTCCCAGCATAATCCCTAGTCAATGATACGAGCCCTAAAGAACTGGTCTCATACCATATCCATAGAGTAGCATTAAAGATCTGTAATCCATGATAAATACTCTACCACAGTGATGATGCTCTTCTGCAGATCTAAAAGTTTTTATATTCCTACTGATCAAAACATGGTCGGGTAGAAATCCTCTCTTAAGAGACTCTCGATGTTTTTCTAGGAGAGAGATGTCTTGTCATGAGATTGTGTACCAATATCAACCATATCCATGAGAAGATATTAAGAATACATGTGGTGAGGACTGCCATATAGTCAACAGGGGTCCTCATAAGGAGGAAAACATGGGTGACCTCCTCCTGGAAATCCTCAGCCAACTGGTGGTCTAGCTCATCCCCAATCCTAGGAGTTTTCTTCTTTTGTAACTCATAAAATGAACTCATCTTGCATTCATCCTCATCTAGTTGTTTTGGTAGTAGTTGCTACTTGGTGGGTTGGGGTATAGCTGGTAAACCATATATAGGTGCTATCTCTGGTACATAACCCTTTACCACTACCTCATCGCTAGGCAGATCATCCTCATGATCACATAGTGGAATCTGGGATGGTTGTCTATGTGGAGTAATCCTAAAATGAAACAAGATGTTCCATGACCAATATACTATATCTGTAGAGCCAACACAACAAGTACTTAGAAGACAAAACCATTCATATATGATGCATGTACCATTGTTTTTTCCTAAAACCAGTGTTTTCATGTACCGAGTCAAAAAGTAGGTAGTCAATGTCTTGGGGTATGGATACGTCGGCCATCACACCAACATTAGAGTCCCTGGCCAGGAATCCAAAATTGAAACACTATTTCTCCAAACCATCCTAAAAAACACCTGGTCATAAAGTAGAACTGACCACTCTAATACCACTCTGTCATGACCCATCCTAAAGGGCTCTATCTCGTGACTACCCCATGACCACCTCCATTAGGTCAAGGGTTGGTGACTAGCACCAAGTAGACATATCCCAAAAATGGGAGGCATTAGCCTAAAGTACATGTACGTGCGCAACCATCTTCATGCCATAAATGTTGAAATGTGAAAACATGATGTAAAAAAACCGCATTCAACCCACTATATCCCAAAACTAGAGTATAATAGTTAAAGTACTAGAAATTAAATAATTCTAGAAGAATAGAAGACAAAACAGTGTTTGTAAATAACTCCAACAAAACATTGTGATGTGTTTCCATGTTGTCATAATCTAGGAAAGTGAATCCAAAAGATTTTGAAACTCATCTTCATAAACCCCTACCTGAACCAACTTAATACAATTTTACTTGTACTGCTATTTGGACCATAGGAACACCTCATATATTTTGCCTCACTAAGCACCTCCTGGTCCTAGTCTACCTATGACTCTATCCAAGGGTATATTGACTACACAAGATATGACATGTGTGGGAAAATCTAGTTTAGGGGTGAGTATAACAATACCAAGTTGGACACCCCAAATCAATAATGGAAAATACCACAAAGGAAAATACCATAATTTAAATTCCATAAAGTTAAATCCTCAATGAAATATTACAAATTGATCTACACAAATATAGGTCTACAACACATATTTCAAGAATATCCAGATATACTCATGAGAAACACCACCCCTCTGAAGGTCTTAACCAACTTCCAACCATAGGATTCCGCTTAAAGTATGCTTGTTCTAAGAGATCTCACTCCTCAAGAAATGATATCATCAAATACAATCATTATATGGTGTACCTCATTTGGGACCCGCCCAAATAGAAGGTATTGGTCAAGGAAGATTATGATACATAGAGTGGGTATCATTCCTATAGAATACCACCAACCCAATCTGGATCAACTCATAATTTAGGGTATCCTTCCAAGAGAATACCAACAACCCAAATAATATATCTCATAATATAAGGGATCCTACCTAGAGAATAACACTAACCCTACTGATATGGCCTGCTAGATAGAGGACCTACATCCTTCTCTCAGAGGTTACATCAATTCCACAAAAACATCACTATGAGTGATTTAGGGTTACTCTATCCCGAAGGAGGGATACATTAACTCTATATGGTACATGGACTCTTGGGGGATTATAATATTCTAATGTGGATGTAATTCCATAATGAATCCTTGATGTAAATACAAAGGGAAATTATCACAACATATACTGGTCCGGGTAAAAATACACCACATTATCTCAATGGGACCATATCATCTCTAAGGTACCAACATTGCAGATGGCTCATCAATTGGATGCTCCATTTATAATTTATGACATTTTGAAGTTCTATAATGGGTCATTAGGCCTGTGGAAAAACTACACAATTGGTACATTGACTGTGGTTGTCAACCATCGTAATCGGTCTACCCCATGGTTGATCACCCACAGTCAACCGTTTTGTGGAAGCTCAAGATGTCAAGGCAGTCAACCACCATGGTTGACTATGAAAACTCCTTTGGACGACATGAGGTACAACCTATATCTAGGCTGGTCTATAGGGCATGCCTGACCCACTCCATCTGGGCTGACCTGGCCCACTCTGCTCGGGATCGACCAACTGCAACAGGACCCTGTCTATCTCCCCTAACTACTTCCCAATCAATACAGTCATTAGACGCGTCCCATATACCCTCCATCGTTTCAAACAATCTACCTTTGCATCCCCTAGCCCACTTTAACATTCTGTGGTCCCCGCCTCTAGTTGTCGCACCGACTCACACCACCTCATCGGACCGTCACATCAGTGGTCCCTTCTGTAGACCACAAATCAACCTCCGATGTCTTAAATTTCAAACAGTTGCAGATCTTGGATCCTTGGGTCCCGATCTTCGTAGATCTAGCCACTTTTCTCCATTTTCCTCTAATCTGGGGGTCCAATAACGTCCAAAGGCACCCAAAAAGTTAATATTTGGACAATTGGGTCCAAAGGCGAAGAACATGAAGAACGAGGGAGATAAAATCCCCAAGAACAACCTAAGGAATGAACCTTGACCTTTTATCTGTGTTATCCTCAATGTGTTCTCGTTTAAACAAAGAACGAAGAATGAAATCAATTCCCTAAAATAATTATAATGAAAATTTTCATATCAATTATTGTTTGTTGAATTTATCCATGTTCATCCTAGATCAATAATGGGATGGAAAATCAAAAATCCAACATCATACCTACAGTTTGAATCAATTTTTGATGAAGAATGGTTGTGTTTCCTTCATTGATAAGATCCACCAACTCTATTGGCATGATGATCCATGATCTTCCACATGCATCATCATTCAACGAAAAATATCTCCAATAGTTTTACAACAATCTATGGTTTGTGTGGCCAACCTTGAAGAAATCCTATAACCATTCATTTAATGGATGAGTGGTCACTATTTCAAAATAATATTTTATTTAAATTATTTAATGATCATTTCATATTTTTTGGGTTTTTCTATATAAAACCTGAACTGACCAAATTTAGGTCACTCCAGGGGTTAAGACACCCTTCTGATCTCAATTGTGCCCTTATATTTCTAATTTGGGCACCTTATTAAGATTTATTCCACTTTTTAATGAATACTGCAAACACATGCTATTAAAATGTTTGAAATTTTATAAACAATTACTCTGGGAAAACTGGGCCTTTTAATCACACATTACCTTAGTACTGGTCTCAAAACCATTCTATATAAATTCTAAAAATATTACATGGGAAAATACGAGATGTTACATCTATCCCCCAAGAAGGTGGGAGGATTCTACTATTTTAACTCATGATTTGGATCAATCATCATATATACAAGTCATGGAGAACCTTTCATAGACTACATCAGAAATAAAAAACTATCTCGAACTTGAGAATCAGTGCTCAAATTTGGTACAACATGTGGTGCCTCAAGTGGAACTCCTAGAGGTAAGACAGGCGGTTCAGGGCCCACCACATCTGGAGTATGGTCATCGACATTATCCAGGCACATGACACATGGACATTGTAGTGGAATTGGTCTACAAATTCCAAGAACACACCTCAAAACAAGCATAATTCTGATAGATAGTGACACTAGCAAAAGTTGAATGTAAGGAAGGGATCACTGACCATGATATACTACCACAAGTACCCACATAGAATGCCATACATAGACTAAGTGCTCAATTCTTAGTTACATGGGTTCCAATAGATTAAGGTTTAATTGCACCATGCCTCATAATTTATTGGCAACCATTTCATTCATTTCATATTCAATTTATAGGTTCACTCCTTTACATTTTATAAACATGACAAGGTTGGATAAGGATATGAAAACATTACATTTTAGAAGTCATTATTCACTTTTATAGTTTAAAATAAAATATTACTTATATCAAAGTTCATTTAAAATGAATTTTATTTCCAACTAAATCATATCCCATACACCTAATCACTGAAAATGAAACCCATTTTATTTTAATCTAATGTCTCGACATGGTAAATTACTAATTTAAACTCGTAAGGTCCCATAACACCTCATGTATGGAAACTAGTAATCACTCAATCACAGCCAATGGAAAGAACACGCATATATAACTACCATAGTATCACTCTACAATCATAGTCATATCAAGTAATACAAGCATTTAAATGAACCTATATGGAATGGAAATATACATGACAAGAGAATTTAAGGTGCCTATGATGATGCATGTAACAATGATCCTTGACCTCATATCATCAGACCAATAATGAAAGGAAATCCTCAATCAGAATAATAATAATCAACACTACATAGCATGTAGGTCACCCAATAGTGAAATGATATCAACTATAACTATAAAAATTGAACAACAATTATAATTCAGGTAACACATCATTTACCCTAAACATCGGTTTGCGAAGCCCAAGCATGACATATAACTATGTTATAAGCATTCCTAATCTCTAATATATTGTCTCCAAATAGTATATAAATAAAGGAACCACTCTAATAACACTTTGTGACATCTTGGACCCAAATACTGCTAAAGGTGCCCCGAGCCCGGTTGGTCACATTGCCTTAAGAGCATCTCCCTGAATACCAGAGGTTGTAGAGTAGCAATTAAATCCTAGGGTGAGTCTATGGGAGAATATTACCACATTTACATAGTGTATCATATTAGATAAGTAATATCAAAATGGAAGATAAATAAAAAAATAAGTATAAATAAATGAAACAACAGAATCAATCATGTAATAAATAACATGTGAAATTTATGTAAATATAAAAAAACTAGTGATGATACAAGTCCTGTATCTATAAAACTGGAAGAAATGGATCCAAGCAATAGAAAATAATGCTATAAAGAATTATAAAAAGGAAACAAAAATATTCCCATGTATCTTGATATCCAACTCGATTATTTGCTACCAACTTCTTCCTAAAGCAGGCAAGCAATGAAGTGTCTAAAGTGATATGCTTCCCTTTTTGAACACGTACATACATGTTATCTTTCCAGGTACTATGGGAGCCGAGATAGGGTATTAGATAAATATAAGTAGGCCACCAAATATTGTGTCTATAACATTATATATATGTAATATAAATTTAACGGTGTTCAAGTAAGAATATATAAAAGTAAGCAGTACGACAACTTCAACCCTTGGTTGGTGTCTAAACATGTAACTTGTTCATTAATTAATTAAGTTCTATTTTATGTATTTAAGTAACATGAGGCATATCCTACACTTACATCACCTTGTGATAGTAATAGTAAAGGTTCCATTATGTAACAAGGAGACCATGATGATAAAAATAATGAATGGTTCTGAGGTACTAACCAAGGAAACCTAGACCTCAATGGTTTCCAACTCAGTAGTAACAATAGGATAACTATAGGGGTAAGATTGAAATCCAAGGATCATATTCCAAGCCATTCCATAATAGTATGATCTAACTGAGTCCAAGGATAACATCCAATGTAAAATGTGATAATCAATTTATTGGCCCACGGATGTAACCAAGGATCATCATGTTTGTAGAATTCATGTTGGATCGAAGAAGTGTATCCAAGGAATCCTATAGTAGTAAAGGAGGGATCATACAATGTCATACAAAGAATAAACAAACATTTGAATATCAGGTTCCATGGTGGGTCTCAACCAAGGCAATTGGCATCCTTGAATTGGGATGGTGTCCATGAGTGTTCATGAAATTTCCTTGAGAATTAAAAAGCTAACTCGAGTCTATAAATTCTTATAATGAAATTAATGTAAATATATAAATAAGAACCTTATATTTAATTCATTTAATTAATTAATACATATAACATCTATACCATTTAATATTTCCTGGTTCAATCCATTTCCTTTCATTAGTGTGATAAGTCTAACTGCACATGCAACCATATAATCTGTATAAGTCATAATAATTTCACATGGTTCATTCTACTACCTTCCATAATAAGTGGAAAGGGTTTCTATGGAATGCAACCAAACATTAATTTATATAAAATTAGTTCATGTCATATATATATATAATATACTTTCCAATTCAATTTACAATCTATTAATCAAGTTGAATCACTTACCTAAGATAGTTTAAGTGTTAATCATACAAGGTACTAGCCATTCTCAATTAATTGGTTTAATTAGATTCTTACATTTAAACAGTTCAAGTAATAGTTCACCAAAATGGTGGCACATAGAGGATCAAAAGGCCACTAAAACCATAAAAGGAGAAACACATTACTTGGGGTGGTTGGTGTTGTGGGCGTAACCACCAAAAATGGATAACATATCTGGAATGGGTCTTAGAACACCGTTTTAATTACTACAAGCATGGAATATAAATTTAAAAAAACACCCAATGAAATCGGTGCACCAACATGAAAATTAATAAAATGATTAATATTGATGAATGATTTATAAAAAATGTACCTCGTTCTCATACCAATGTAGATCATACAGAATAGAGGATGCTTTGATCAGAATCCAGACGGATACTCGAGATCAAATCCTAGCTTAGAGGTCTTTTTGGATCCAAAATGGGATAAGGGAAGGTGTTCAATATGATGGAAATATAAAAGTGAGTTTGGGAGGATTAAAACATTCCATTAAGGGGAAAACCATCTTTTTACTGAAAAATTATCCTTCACATGGTTTGGTCACACGGTGAGAAAAACCATGTGGAAACCATGCATGGTCAACTGTATAGAGGGGCATACCACATGGTTAGGGAAACTATGTTCCTAATGTAAAAAATGTCTTTACAATTTTTCGTCCTAATTTTTCAGGATCATGCAGCCCAAATTACACAGTTTTGGAAAATTGTGCACCCCATTACACCCAAAAGTCTATCCTTGCACGGTTAAAACTAATTGGGCATCTTTCCTCGCACAGTTTCCTCTAACAATGTGATAGTCCAAAAAGCTCCACCATCTAGATTTCCGAGCTCCAAACAAGATCTGGACACCCATAAAACCTTAACTAACTCATTAGGAATCCATTTTTGGTCCATAAAAACAATTTAGACCAAAATTTAAAGGATCCATACTTGAGTGAAAAATCATATTCTTACACATTTTATGTTTGGTGATTAGTTCTAAATGAATGTATGTGATATTTTGAATGTGTTTTATCACTATTTGAATGAATTAATTTTTTTATTATGTTATTATTGTTTGTGTGTTGTCTGATGATGTTTTTTTGTTGGTAATTTCACAATGTGGGGTGATATTGTGATTTATGGTGGTTATTGGTAGATGTTTGGGTAGGGTGGGGGTGATACTGCTTGTGGAATTAGTTGAGTTCTATAAAAATAGTTTCAAAAATTTTGATATAGAGATATTACAATGGATTTTATGGAACCATTGGTATATCTCTATAACAATGGTTTCAAAACACTGATAGAGACCTATACCAACAGTTATAACTCAGTCAGTGGACTAGATAACTTAGAAATTTTTTCGACAAACTGACACTAGTTACCTGAAAATCCTATAAAACTATGAATATTCATGATATTTTTAGGTAATTACAATATTTAAATAACATTAGTATTAGTGGGGTCAATAGTTATTTCATCTTTAGAAACAATATTCTCAGAGAGGGAAATCTATTGAAACCAAAATTCACACTTACTAAATTTTTCATATAACTTATTTTCTTTAAGGATTTTTGAAAAAATCCTTAGGTTTATTTTATAATAATAGTGACATTTAGAATATTCCAATATATCATTAATAAATAAAACTACAAAATTATCTAAATATTCATGTAAAATATATTCATAAGATCCACGAATGCACTTGGTGAATTAAGAAACCTAGAGGTCATAACAAGAAACTCATAATGCCCATATTTTGTCTGAAACATTATCTTTGAAATATCATCATCTTTCACCTTAAATAGATGGAATCCTTACCTGAGATCAATCTTCAAAAAATAATATGATCTCTAGAGTTAATTAAAAAAATCATTGATATGAGGTAAAAAATTATTTTTCTTAATAGTGATATTATTCAAGGCTCTATAGTCAATGAAAAGTCTCATTTAAAAATATTTATTTTCAAAAACTAAAATAGGATCAACCCATGGTAAAGTTATAAAATGAATTAAATATTTGTATTGTAACACCCCAAGCTTCTATGGTACGTTTCCCTTTGAATAATGCGATAGCGTGTGTTGTACGCAACCTCGAGTTCTAACACACACCACAACTAATTAAACTAGCCGTTGTGAATAGTAATACCTAATTTTTGAAATCATATATATTCTATATTTCAAAATGGACTTCATTTTTGGATTCGGAATATCAAAATTAGCCTAGGGTGAAATTTTGGTACATTTCGGATAACTTTCATATTTTGATGAATAGTGAAAATTTCTAAATTTTAATTAAAAACAACTTTTTTAATCAAAATAATTAATAATGATAAATTATGAATTTGAGTGGTTTTAAAGTATATTTAGAATATATTTTTACCATTCAATTTAATGTTTATCATTGGACATAATTTTACAATTAAACCGAACATAAACAAGTGTCAATCTTTTGATAGTTATTATCTCTTAAAAACACGCTTTTTGTTTTAACAGCGGGAATTAATTTTAAATTAATTTCTGCCACTTCTGTGTTTTGAATTTAGGAAAATGGATTCCATATTTGGAATCAGGATGTTCAAATTGTGTAAATAGGTAACTTTTATTTTTAGACATTTTGAATAATTACTGCGGTAAATATTTTATTTACCATGGTTAAAGGGTAAATCCGGTAAATAAGAGTTAAAAAAAATAATATTATAATAATACTAAATTACCCTAAAACGTGTCTTAACCCTATTGGTTGATACATGGTCGACCATGGGCATCTTTGGGTCTATTTTGGGACCCCATGGATCCACTTGTAAGTGATAATGACACTTTATTTTAATTAAGTAAAAATGAATACAAAAATGACACAAGCATATATCTTTTAGAACAACAATTTTTACATAGGGTTATACATGTTGGATTTTCGATTATAAATATTCATTAGAAAGATAAAAAGATTTCCTACATAATGATATTTTATTTATAATTTTTAGACATTAAATAAGTTATTTTATTTATGACACAATGATGATGCAGTAATTAATATAATAGTGAAAAATTAAAATAATTGATATTATAAATACCCAAATAAATATAATATGAAACTTTTAATGAATTAAACTAATTTTCTAGGCTAATATGATATGTTAGGATTGATTTAATGGACTTTGTTTGAAGTAATCAATCTGTTATGAGTTTCACAAAAATCAACTATTGAATAGTGTCAAAATTGACATAAAAGAGTTCTTAAAACAAATATTATATTATTAATTGATATTAAATTCCTAAAAATCTAAGGTTCGGCCAAGAGACTTATATTAGGATAGGTTCCTCATTAATGGACCACTTCGGGGTCGCTTGGATGTATATAGTAAGTTTATTAACCATATTATATAAAAATACAAAGAGACATTGTAAAAGTGAAACTAATTAACTTAGAGTTAATACTTAAAGATAAGGTTAATATAAGTACCCAAAGCTGTCTAAATTCTATTGGATGAGTTGTTTTCGACCTATCCCCACCTCATCCTTTGAATAGTCAACTTTGGAGCCTTTGGAAACCGAATATGAATTTATTATAAATTAATATTTCTAGCTTTTCCAAAGGTGCCCCTCACCCCTCTTATAAAAGGGCACTCCTCCTTCTCATTTCTTCACACCTTCAAAGCCTTTTGGTTCGGCCAAACTCTGCCCAAATACTCTCCCAACATCCCTCAATACAACCTAGAGGCCTTAGTTTGATCAGAAAGCCAACCTAAGGATCCCTTTTGATCAAATCAAAAGGAAGAACCCGAAGAAGAGGTAATGATTTCACCACCCTTTTCTAAGTTCATTTCTTCTTCCACTTCTTCTTCCTTTGTTCTTACCATTCTGAAATAATAACTCCAGTATCTCACATATACTGTGATGTTATTATAAATATGGTACAATCATATTCAGTATTCTATCCTCCCTTTGAATAACATGTCACCATACGTGCGTACGTACGGCTTACCGTCTCCACGTCGTGGTGTAATTGTTATTCAATATAATATTATTTGGATGGGTATAATAATGATGTGTAACTCATGTAAATAATAAATATAACATGTTAATGATTCTGTATATATGATATACCATCCATTTATATATTATTTTAATATCAAAAGAATGATATTGTCGCTCGTGCGTACGTACGGACTACCGTCTCCACGAACGCGATGAGATTCATTCTCCATCGTAACCATTAAAGCGTAATTATCATTTTATGATTTAAAAATGATGTTTAAGGACTTGATATCATTCTGGATATGAATAATATACAACCTATCCTTTATAAACATGTCTTACGTAACAAAACATATGAAAGAAAACAAGTAAGTTAACACCCGAAACAACGATAATACTAAGATATTATTATCAAATCAATATTAAAAGATCATATATGATATCATATTAATGTATATGATTCTTGTATAATTTAATAACAATTATTTCACCATTATACAGGAGGTTAACCTACCACAACCAAGGAAAAGTACAAGGTAAGGGTTATTTCACAATCTCTTCATTATCCGAGGTTGTTTATATGTAATAATCTACTGGGATCTCTTTATCATCCACATCCATGTTTCTTAAAAATGCATTTCAAAACATTTTTACTATTTACTAGAATATGAGTTAAAGTCACTTATACCCTTTTTGACTTTTATAAGTGGTTTATAAAGGAATCTTTCGGTCGTTTTCAAAACAAGGTCTTTTTTAACCTTTTCGACAGAATTAAGGTAAGAATGTTTTTTTAACTTATACGGCGGGTGCGGCTATTTTACGCCGTTATAAAATCTTCAAAGCTTCCCTTACAAGCTTATAAGAATATTTTCAAAGAAAATGTTTTATTTTATATGGATCTTAAATGATTTCAAAATAAAAGGAGATATTTCTTTTAAAAGAATTTTGATTTCATCTATGTCAACATCCTTTGATGGATTTTAATATTATTTGAAGTTGATTTATTATGATACAAAACTTCTATATTTTATTGAAGGTTTTGTGATATGTTTGACTGTGGATGTGCTATTTTTATACCATTCATAGTTTATTGTGAAAGTATTGACATTTCGTATGCTAGTTTTAATACGAATGTTTATGTTATGTTTAAACCTTTTCATATGGGAATGCATTGGACTTAATAAGTGACGGGTGGAGCCCGCTATAGCTCCTCGATGCATCGGTAGGTCTCATGAGACAAACTAGTGTCTTGGCACAAGGCCTTGACAAAATCTTATTTGTAGCCTTGGCACGAGGCCTTGGCTATGTGGTTATGATAGTCTGGCATTATGCATTCCAACATTATGAAAGTGGTTATTGATTTTTGCATGTGATTATTCGATTAGTAGAATATCCATGTGAATAAGTAAATGGCATTATTTCATTTTACTTTTGCCATACCATGTTGAAGTTCAATTTTAAAAGGCTTTTGTTTTAGTAATGCATTGCCTTAAATGTTTATTCTTATTTATGAAAGTTTCCGCTATATTGTTATCCTTACTGGGCATTTGAGCTCACCCCTTTTCTATGTTTTATTTTTCCCCAGGATGTGAAGAAGTAAATTATGAATGACCTGCAGGGATATTATGAGGGGATAGTAGTGTGGATTATGGAGACATTATGTTGTTGTAGTAGTTTTTCATTTTATGATGTAATGTAAAACTTATGAATATATCTAGTGTTTCCAAGGCTACTAAACCAATCGGTCTTTCGAGATTTGATCTTTCTTGTGATCATGCCAATGTTACGAAGTAATGCACCGACTCTGGGTAGCTGGGGTCGGGGCGTTACAGTTGGTATCAGAGGAAGTTTAGTACAAACCTTGGAAGCTAGATTTAGATAAACTCTGATTAGAGCACGTAGACCTAAGATGAACTTTGAGGATTAGTATAGAAGAACTTCCTAGAATTTTGGTATTGTGGAGATTTTGTGAGTTTTTCGAGCAATACATCCCTGTCTGGATACGAGAAGGTAGAGGCGGCTCTGGCACAGATGTACCTAGGGGTAAAACCCGAAAACACCGCTTTGAGCTAGACTCGAACGGGAACTGGTGCACGACAACGGGCCTTGCTGCACTCTTGGTTACGACACTCCCGGGGGATATGCTTAGGATAACTTTCACTATCTTTACAAATCATTATGAAGGGTTTATGAGTATATACTTCTCAAAGAAAACATTTTTATGATTATGGATTATATCCATAAATAGTTCAATTTATGTTAAGTGTTTTATAAGTATGGGATTATGTATTTTGATGCATAAACTGATCTAGTTTATGCCATTTTTTTTAGAAATGGCGCCTAGTGGAAGAAATGGAAACCGTATCAATGCACGCACTCCATGTAGGGATTGCCCTCCTGCTCAAGATAATTATAGTGGGGCTGGTGATGCAACTGGTGCTGATCAGCTAATCACCGTACTGGGACAACTTACTCAGGTTATGAATAATAACCTTACCCGTATGGAGCACCCTGATCCGCAGCGTGGAGGATCAATGTTAGATCGATTCATGAGACAACAACCACCAACATTCAATGGGAGTACAAATCCCTTAGTAGCTGAGCAATGGATATTTTCCCTAGAGAAAATATTTCAGGCTTTGGGGAGTAGTGAAAGGGAAAAAGTTACCATGGCAGTTTACCGCCTCACTGGAGATGCTGATCAATGGTGGTCATTGATTCAAAACATGAAGGAAGATGATGAAGTATCAAACATGGAATGGAGGGAGTTCAAAGATCTGTTTTTAGAAAAATACTTTCCTCGCGACCATCGAGCAGATATGGAAAGGCAATTTCTGAGTCTGAGACAAAAGGAGGATGAGAATGTCACAAAGTATGAGTCTAACTTTACAAGGTTAGCGAGGTACGCTGGTGATTATATTCGCAACCCAAGAAGTAAGATTGATCGTTTCTTTGATGGGTTAAAACCATTTCTCCGTCGAGCATTAGTCTCACAATCCTTTTCATCGTACGAAGACATTGTCTCATGTGCTATCAAGACCGAAAAGGAATTCTCTAAGTCTTATGACTTTAAAGCAAAGCAAGAGAAGAAGAGACCTGCTGATCAATCTGGGAATGGAAATAAGGGGAAGAAGGGAAAGGTTGAATATCCATCTTGTGGTAAGTGCGGGAAGAAACACCCCGGTGCTTGCCTGAAGGGAATGGGAGTCTGTTACAAGTGTGGTGAAAAAGGCCACCAAGCTCATGATTGCAAGGGGAAGAAGGAAGCTACCAACGTTCAGTGCTACAATTGCAGGGAGATGGGGCATTATGCAAATGCATGTCCTAAGCGTCAGGAGAACTTACCTCAGAAAAGGCCAAGGGATCAAGGCCAGGCTTATGCTATCACTACTGCTGAGGTAGAAGCTCCGAAAGACGTGGTGGCAGGTAATTTAATGGTTTCCTCAAGTTTAGCAAATGCATTATTTGATTCTGGATCATCGCATTGTTTCATATCTTCCCAGTTTGCTAAGAAAATTAGATATTTCCAATTTGATTTAATAAGGGAGTTGTCAGTTAAAACTCCTAAGGGAAGTATCGTTGCAACAAAGTTTTGTGAATCAGTCCCCATTAGAGCACATAAATTTTCTTTATCTGCTGATTTCATCGTCATACCTATGATTGAGTTTGATATAATCCTCGGTAAGGACTGGCTTTCGGACTATGATGCGAAGATTTATTGTAAGAAGAAAGAGGTTACGATTCTTGATGATAATGATAAGGAACACCTTATTTTTAGAGCAGAATCGTCACCACCTGATTCTTATTTAGATCCACCCCCAGTAGCTCAACTTAATTCAATTATTGGTGAGGAAGAGAATGAAGTAACTATCGGTGAGGAAAGGAATGTTCAAATAGAGGATGTACCTGTTGTGAAAGAATTTGTAGATGTATTTCCAAAAGATTTACCTGGACATCCTCCAGAACGAGAAGTTGAGTTTTCTATTGATTTGATTCCTGGATCAAGGCCTATATCGAAGACCCCTTATAGAATGGCCACTGTAGAGCTAGTCGAACTAAAGAAACAACTAGAGGAATTGAGTAATAAGCACTAGTGCAGAAAACGTTTTTTACGTCACCATTTTTTACGTCGGTTATATAAAACCGACGTCATAATATGTAAAACGAGGTTTTTTACGTCGGTTAAGAAATAACCGACGTAAAAACCTGTGTTCGGTACACATTTAACGTCGGTTATACAAATAACCGACGTTATTAATCTCGCGGCTTCGTTTTTTACGTCGGTTATTTTTATAACCGACGTAAAAAACGCGGTTTTCGAAGGCCCTTTCACGTCGGTTATTGAATAACCGACGTAACAAACGCGGTTTTTGAAGGCTTTTTGACGTCGGTTATAAAATAACCGACGTAAAAAAAGAATCCGCAGATGTTTTTGACGTCGGTTATTCCATAACCGACGTAAAAAAACGCGGATTTTGAGCCATTTTTTACGTCGGTTATTATATAACCGACGTAAACAATGAATCGGAGGAAGTTTTTTACGTCGGTTATTGAAATAACCGACGTTATAAATGTTTTTAAAACAATTATCACGTCGGTTATTGAATAACCGACGTGATAACTCAATTAAAAATTTACCCAGACCCGTGGATTGTCATTCGCGAGTTTACCTTCGACAGTCGCGACTCGTCTCTCTCGCGCGTAAACCCGAATTGGCTCGTCCATTTCGTTGGTTTAGATTCGTTTTGCGATCATCGTTTCTCATATTTAATCTCCTCGGATCAATCATCTAAACTCGCAGCACTCAGGTAATCCTCCCACTCGTTCGTTTTTTTTCGCGGATAGTAAATATATATGTGTTGTGATTTTTTTTTTGAAACTAGCTAAGATTCTTCGATTGCGAACCCTTTTAACTCGTTTTGGCACCATAATCTTATTTATCATCCCTAGATCTATTTGTTCGACTTGCAATATTGAGTAATTTTATGATTTCACTAATTTTTCATCGTTTTCTATAAATCCCCGAGAGGGTTGGGGCGTGTCCATTTGGATGGGTTGCCCTTTTACAGTTGTTACTACTTTATTCACACACAACCATGGCATAGGTGCATGGATTTGGGGTCGGGGGGTGTCCAGGGGGGTTTACAAGGGGGTGGGTGGGTGTGGGGGGCTGTCCAAGGGTGTGGGTGGGTGTTGGGGGGTGTCCAGGGGGGTGTCCAAGGGGGTAGGGGGTGGGGGGTGGTGTCCAGGAGGGGTGGGGGGCTGTCCAGAGGGTTGGGGGGTGTCCAGGGGGGTGTCCAAGCAGGTCGGGGGTGGGGGGTTGTGTCCAGGAGGGGTGGGGGTGCTATCTAGAGGGGTCGGGGGCTGTCTAGAGGGGTCGGGGGGTGTCCAGGGTGGTGTCCAAGGGGATGGGTGGGTGTGGGGGGCTGTCCAAGGGGGTGGCGGCCTGTCCAGAGGGGTCAGTGGGGTGTCCAGGGGGGTGTCCAAGGGGGTGGATGGGTGTGGGGGGCTGTCCACGTGGGTGGCGGCCTCTCCAGAGGGTATTTGGGGTTGTCCGGGTGGGTGGGGGGGCTGTCCAGAGGGTTGGGGGATGTACAGGGGGGTGTCCAAGGGGGTAGGGGGTGGGGGGTGGTGTCCAGGAGGGGCGAGGGGCTGTCCAGAGGGGTCGGGGGTGTCCAGGGGGGTTTACAAGGGGGTGGGTGGGTGTGGGGGGCTGTCCAAGGGCGTGGGTGGGTGTTGGGGGGTGTCCAGGGGGGTGTCCAAGGGGGTAGGGGGTGGGTGGTGGTGTTTAGGAGGGGTGGGGGGGCTGTCCAGAGGGTTGGGGGGTGTCCAGGGGGGTGTCCAAGCAGGTCGGGGGTGGGGGGTTGTGTCCAGGAGGGGTGGGGGTGTTTTCTAGAGGGGTCGGGGGGTGTCCAGGGTGGTGTCCAAGGGGATGGGTGGGTGTGGGGGGCTGTCCAAGGGGGTGGCGGTCTGTCCAGAGGGGTCGGTGGGGTGTCCAAGGGGGTGGATGGGTGTGGGGGGCTGTCCAAGGGGGTGGATGGGTGTGAGGGGCTGTCCAAGGGCGTGGGTGGGTGTTGGGGGGTGTCTAGGGGGGTGTCCAAGGGGTAGGGGGTGGGTGGTGGTGTTTAGGAGGGGTGGGGGGGCTGTCCAGAGGGTTGGGGGGTGTCCAGGGGGGTGTCCAAGCAGGTCGGGGGTGGGGGGTTGTGTCCAGGAGGGGTGGGGGTGCTTTCTAGAGGGGTCGGGGGGTGTCCAGGGTGGTGTCCAAGGGGATGGGTGGGTGTGGGGGGCTGTCCAAGGGGGTGGCGGCCTGTCCAGAGGGGTCGGTGGGGTGTCCAGGGGGGTGTCCAAGGGGGTGGATGGGTGTGGGGGGCTGTCCAAGGGGGTGGATGGGTGTGGGGGGCTGTCCAAGTGGGTGGCGGCCTCTCCAGAGGGTATTTGGGGTTGTCCGGGTGGGTGGGGGGGCTGCCCAGAGGGTTGGGGGATGTCTAGGGGGGTGTCCAAGGGGGTAGGGGGTGGGGGTGGTGTCCAGGAGGGGTGGGGGGCTGTCCAGAGGGGTCAGGGGGTGTCCAGGGGGGTTTACAAGGGGGTGGGTGGGTGTGGGGGGCTGTCCAAGGGTGTGGGTGGGCGTTGGGGGTGTCCAGGGGGGTGTCCAAGGGGGTAGGGGGTGGGGGTGGTGTTTAGGAGGGGTGGGGGGGCTGTCCAGAGGGTTGGGGGGTGTCCAGGGGGGTTTCCAAGCAGGTCGAGGGTGGGGGGTTGTGTCCAGGAGGGGTGGGGGGCTGTCCAGAGGGGTCGGGGGGTGTCCAGGGGGGTTTACACATCGATTTGTTTTATATTTCAAAATTGTTATATTCAAATTATGATTTTTTTCATATAAACATATATTTGTCTTATCTAAAAAATATATATATTTTTGCTATTTTTTATAGGTAATAATGAGTCGAAGTTGGATTACGGCACATCGAATGAGCAATGAATATGAGGAAGGTGTTGATGCCTTTTTGGAATTTGCTAAACGAAATGTTCCAAGTAGTGACATTTTTTTCTGTCCATGCCTGAAATGTCTGAATATGAAGAAGTTGAAAAGTAGAGAGATAAAAGATCATCTGATTTGTCATGGTTTCAATCCGAGTTACAACCCTTGGATTTGGCATGGCGAAACTGGACAGAATGTCACTGATGATAATGAATCGCAAGATGGTAACTTCGATGGAATTGATGAAATGATTCGCGATATTGTAGCAGAACAAATTGAGATAGAACCGAGAGTTGCACGTCTATATGGTGATGCCGAAAAACCATTATATCCTGGTTGTACAGATTTTACGGTTTTGTCGGCGGTGTTAAGATTGATTAACCTGAAGGCGAAACATGGATGGAGTGACAGAAGTTTTACAGAGCTGCTACAATTGATGAAAGACATTCTTCCAAAAGATAACGATCTTCCAGATTCACATTATAAGGCCAAAAAAATATTATGCCCGATGGGATTGGGATACAGGAAAATACATGCATGTCCGAATGACTGCATTATATATAGGAAGGAATATGAATTTCTGAAAGAGTGTCCCAAATGTGGGACATCACGGTATAAGGTGAAAGAAAAATCACAAGCTGATGTAGAGATTACAAAGCTCCCTTCAAAGGTATTTTGGTATCTTTCTATAATTCCTCGTTTCAAACGTTTATTTGCTAATTCACATGATGCAAAAAGGTTAAGATGGCATGCTGATAAGCGGGTATGTGATGGAAAAATACGTCATCCAGCTGATTGTCCACAATGGAAGAAAATTGATGCCCAGTACCCTACATTTGGAAATGAAATTAGAAATCTGAGACTAGGCTTGTGCACAGATGGAATGTATCCATACCGAACCCTCAGTAGCACACATAGTTCATGGCCTGTTTTATTGGTAATTTACAACCTCTCTCCTGAAGTTTGTATGAAGCGCAAATATGTCATGTTGAGTATCATGATCTCTGGTCCAAAGCAACCCGGCAATGATATTGATGTATACTTGTCACCGCTGATTGATGATTTGAAACTTTTATGGGCTGATGGTATTAGGGTGTATGATTCTTATAAAATGGAATATTTTCAACTGCATGCAGTGCTTCTATTCACTATAAATGACTTCCCAGCATATGGAAATTTGTCTGGATACAGTGTTAAAGGGCATAAAGCATGTCCAATTTGCGAACAACAGACGTCATATTGTCAATTGCATCGTGGGAGGAAAACAGTGTACATGGGTCATCGAAAGTTTTTGCCTATGGATCACCCTTATAGAAGACTAAAAAAGGCATTCAATGGCTCACAAGAATTTGATACTGCATCTCAACCTTTATCCCCAGAATTGTATTTTGAGAGGGTGAAAAACCTTGATGTGACATTGGGAAAGACACAGAAATCTGGTAATGATAGACATATTTGGAAGAAAAGGTCAATATTTTTTGAGCTACCATATTGGAGGTATCATGAAGTCAGACATAATATTGATGTCATGCACGTGGAGAAGAATATCTGTGATTCTTTGATCGGAACATTGCTAGATATTAAAGGAAAGACAAAAGATGGGTTGAATGCAAGGTTAGACCTACTGTCAATGGGAATACGTTTAGAGTTAGCTCCCACTCCTAAAGGAAGACGAACATTTCTTCCCCCGGCTTGTCATACATTATCGAAGAGGGAGAAAAGTAGCTTCTGTCAGTGTCTTCATGATATCAAAGTGCCTCAAGGTTATTCTTCAAATGTAAAAAATTTTGTCTCATTGAAAGACTTGAAGTTGATAGGTATGAAATCACATGATTGTCATGTCATGATGCAACAAATTCTACCAGTTGCACTGCGTGGAATATTGCCCATCCGTGTCAGAAAGACTATAATGAGGTTGTGTTATTTTTTCAATTCAATTTGCAACAAGGCGATTGATGTGAATGCTTTGAACATTTTGGAAAAGGATGCAATTATTATACTTTGTCATTTGGAAATGTATTTTCCTCCAACTTTTTTTGATATGATGGTGCATTTACTGATTCATCTGGTTCGAGAAATAAGGCTTTGTGGACCTGTATATCTTCGTTGGATGTATCCTTTTGAAAGGTATATGAAAATATTAAAGGGATATGTTAAAAATCCATATCGACCTGAAGCCTCCATTATTGAAAAGTATATTTCTGAGGAGGTAGCAGAGTTTTGTACGAGTTACTTGGCTACGGCGCAACACATAGGTTTGCCTCCATCTCGCCATGAACGGGTTAATAATGAGGGAAAGGGGATTCGTGGCTTGAAAGTCAAATCACTGTCAGCTGAACATATGAAGAAGTTAGAATCATACATCTTGAATAACATAGCTGATGTTCAACCGTATATCACATTGCATATTAATGAGTTGAAACAATGTCATCCAAAGAAGAAAGAAATGTGGATTTTGAATGAGCACAACAAAACTTTTTTGCCATGGTTTAAAAAGACCTTGCTTGGTAGATCAGATGTATCAGAGACATTAAAATGGATAGTGGGTGGTCCATCTTTAAATGTGATAACATGGTCCGCTTATGACATTAATGGCTATACATTTCATACGAAAGCTCAGGACAACAGAAGTGCAGTTCAGAATAGTGGTGTATTGGTGTTTGCAGAAGCAATGCATTTTTCGAGTGCTAAGGACAGAAACCCAATTTCGGCATCAAGTGCATATTATGGAGTGATTGAAGACATATGGGAGGCTGATTACTTTAAAATTAAAGTTCCCGTTTTTAACTGTAAATGGTTTATCGGTAACAAAAGTGTCAGACACGATGAATTTGGAATGACACTTGTTAATCTGAATAGATTGGAAGACACAGCTGATTCTTTTATAATGGCAACACATGCCAAACAAATTTTCTATGTAGTAGATCAATCAGATATGCAGTGGGATGTTGTTTTACAAGGGAAAAACCAATATGTTGGTGAGGATGAATTTGATGAAGATGCTGATTTATGTGAGATCCCTACTTCCATAGAAAGATTAACAGAACATAATGATGAGTATGTTGAAGACATGGTTTGTGCCATTAGGAACGATCACGACGAAGGAATTTGGGAAAACAATCCAACTGTACATTCCTAAAATTACAGGTAACACAAGTATATATCTTGTTTACATTTAGTTTTTTCATATAATGTTAGATACTGTAAATTTTTTACTTATTAAAATATGTATCAAACCAAAACGATAAAACAATAAAAACCGTAAAGAGGAGAAGTCCTGCGCGCACCGGCAACCGGTCCTCTCTGTCTGGATCACCAGCGGCCGGCCGGTGGTGAGCCAGCGGCCGGCCGGTGGTACAGACAGAGACAGAGCCTCTCTGTCTGGATCACCAGCGGCCGGCCGGTGTTGAGCCAGCGGCCGGCCGGTGGTTCAAACAGAGAGGAAGGCTCTCTGTCTGGTCCACCGGCCGGTCGCTGGATCACCACCAGCCGCCCGGTGGACCAGACAGAGAGCCTTCCTCTCTGTCTGGATCACCAGCGGCCGGCCGGTGAGGAGCCAGCGGCCGGCCGGTGGTTTAGACAGAGAGGAAGGCTCTCTGTCTGGTCCACCGGCCAGCCGGTGGTGATCCAGCGGCCGGCCGGTGGTGAGCCAGCGGCCGGCCGGTGGCATCAGTGAGTCCACTTTTCAGCTTTCTTATGCCAACTCCTTGGCAACATTTTGCCTGTGTTTACCATGTTTATCATTGTTTAACATGCTTATCATATTACCGATGTTTACTATTATGTAATTTAGTACACTTTTCTATTTGTGAACTAATGTTTGTTTTTTTGATTTGAAGGAAAATGACAGATCAATCAGTTGATCAGCCACATGATTCTGGAGATGAGCATATTGGTCATACATCTGGGGAGGAACATTCACATGCTCCTATTACGAAAAAGAGTTCAAAGGTTGGTAAGCGTGGGTGCACACGTTTACCAAAATTATCACTTGCCCGTACGAAGGAGGAGAGGATAGTCGTGGAGTTTGATGAGGATGATCTTCCTAGAGGTCCAAATGCTAAAGATTTTAAGGGTTTTGTAGCAACTCAGGCTAAGAGCAAAGTAAGCATTCTTTATGATGATTGGAGAAGTGTGGATAAGGCGATAATTTCTCAGCTGTGGGAGACCATTTTGGTAAGATCTTTTGCTATTGTTTGACTGTTCTTTAAATGTTTCTAGTATATATAATATTTTTAACCTCTTTTTTATCAGATGACATTTGATATTCCTGACACTGGAGGAGTCAGGAAGAAATGCTTATCGTTGGCTGCTAGGAGATGGAGGGATTTCAAATCAACCCTCTCATCTGATTTCATTTATGGTCATAGGAGTCGTGAGAATCCATGTCGTATATATCCTTTTATAGATGAAGACACATGGAGACAATTTTTTGAAAGTAGAAGAAAAGAATCATTTTTGGTAAGGGCAATGTAAACTTTTATAAGCTTTCTTATATAAATGATCTTATTATTGTTTTGTTAATGATTACTTATTCTTAATTTACAGCAAACAAGGAAAGATCATCAAGAGATCCAATCTAAAAATGTATACCCTCATAGTTTATCTCGGGGAGGGTATGCATTATTGGAAGAACAAATGATGGCAGAAAAATTTCAACAACTAAGAGCTGAGTCTTCAAGCTCTGGAGAGGTGGCCCCTCCATCCCCTCCATCTAGACATGAGAAATGGAAAAGAGCTCGGAAGGGCAAAAAAGGACAATATCTTTCGGAAGAATCGAGACTCGTAGTTGAGAGGATTGTAAGATATCTATTTTATTTATTTAAGTTTACTATTTTCGTCATATATTTCCAATCATTATAGAAAAGTTCAATTAATTATTACAGGACTCTCTTGAGGAGCAGAGTTCACAGGGGACATTTACACCATCTGGGAGGGAAGATATTTTATCTGTGGCATTGGGAAAGCCCGAACATCCTGGCCGTGTAAGAGGATATTCGGCAGGTGTATCGGTAAGAAAAGTGTTTCCACGTTCCTCAACTTCTAACGTTGAGGGAGTTTATAAAAAAAAATAGAATCGTTGGAGGCTGAAGTCCATAATATTAATGCGACAATGGAGGACAAGATTAGAGCATCGGTGCAGTTAATGTTTGCAGACTTGCAAAGACAATTTCAGGGTGCAGCTCCCACTCCACCTCTCCCAGTAGCTCCCACTCCCCCACCTCAGCCTGCGGACCCCATTTTTGATCCTCCTCCTCCGCCGCAGCTACCTACTTATTGTGAGTTGTATGTTGATGATCCTCAACATCATATAGTTGCATATGGGATGGTATATTGTATAGGAGATACAGTTCATCATCAACAGTTAGAGGTAGAGAATCAGAGGGTCACTGTACAGGATATTATAGATAGATCAGCTCAGATACCATTACCTACAGATGAGGTGACGACAGTTGGACATAGTATCGGCCATTTTTTACTTTGGCCATCCAGACTTCTTCGACTCATTACCATAGAGGTATGGATGTTATATCTTTTATTTTATATTTTTATTAATGTTTTATCATTTGAAAACTAATATATTTTTCAATTTATTTTTACAGGAATACTTCAAAGGTAAAGAAATACTGTATAGACAACAACAAAGACAGATAGCTATGACATCAGATGCAGATACTAGCAGTCTTGACAAATTGTCAAGATATTCAAATTTGTTGGCGGATCATTATGACTTTACAATGGAAGCTCATGTCTGTGGACGTGAACTATGTGTGGGGATTATGAAAAGTGATATCATGGAGTTTGCCCTAGGGAGAAAACACTTTATTGGATATGCTCTCTCCATGATGATGTGCGAGAAAGTTTTAAGAATATATTGGAAACGTAAGTTTCAATTTCACAATAGTTTTATATATTATAATGAATTTTAAATTTACCCCATTCGTATTATTTTCTAACAGGGCATGGGTCCACTTTCGAAAAAGCGCAAAGAAAAGGAATTACAAGATCAAATATGTACATGCGAAGGTAAATATCCATTTATAATTTGTACATTTTGATTTATTACATAAAAATAATATATTGAATTTACACTCATTCAAACAGAAATGTCATGAGCAACAAGGCATCATCGAATGCGGATATTACATGTTAAGATTTATGTATGAAATAATAACAACTGGGACAGTTCTGAGTATTGACCTGGTAAGATTTCCTCTTTCTAATAATATTTCAATTTGATTTATTCATTATACACGTTGACTACTATCCTTTTCCTTTGTAGCTTTTTGATGACCCTCAACCCTTTACTGCTGAAGATATCAAACACTTACAAGTGGAGTGGTCAAATTATTTTACAGGTTCGATTGACTTTTAGTTGTTTGTAATGTAAAATGTAATTTTGAATATTGTCAATGTAATTGTGTATTTCGTAGTCGTTTAGGTTGGATTTAGTTTTTTTTAAAGTTGACATTGTAAGTTTTGAATGTTATATAAGTGAATGTTTAATTTTTCTCTACTTCTTGTTTTGGTCTACTGTTGATGGTTTTTCTGGTCTGGATTTTGGTATGGGGGGAGAGGTTCCAAGGGGGTGGGTGGGTGTTTGGGGGGTGTCCAAGGGATATGGGAGGGGTGTCCAAGGTGTGTTTGGGGCTGTCCTAGGGGTCGAGGGGGGGTGTAAATGAGGGTGGGGGTGTCCAAGGGGTGGGGGGTGTCCAAGGGATATGGGAGGGGTGTCCAAGGTGTGTTTGGGGCTGTCCAAGGAGTCGGTTGGGTGTCCAAGTGGTGGGGGGGTGTCCAAGGGATATAGGAGGGGTGTCCAAGGGGTGTTTGGGGCTGTCCAAGGGGATGGGGGGGTTTCCAAGGGGTAGGGGGGGTTTCCAAGGGGTAGGGGGGGTTTCCAAGGGGTAGGGGGGGTTTCCAAGGGGTCGGGGGGGTGTCCAGGGGGTGGGGGGCTGTCCAGTGGGTGGGGGGGTGTCCAAGGGGTGGGGGGGTGTCCAAGGGATATGGGAGGGGTGTCCAAGGGGTGTTTGGGGCTGTCCTAGTGTTCGGGGGGTGTAAATGAGGGTGGGGGGGCTGTCGAAGGGGTGGGGGGTGTCCAAGGGGCAGGTTGGGTGTAAATGAGGGGGGGGGGGGGTGTCCAAGGGGTCTGGGAGGGCTGTCAAGGTGTGGGGGGGTGTCCAATGGGTGTTTGAGGCTGTACTAGGGGTCTTGGGGGTGTCCAAGGGGTGGAGGGTGTCCAAGGGATATGGGAGGGGTGTCCAAGGGTTGTGGTGGGGCTCCAATGTGGTGGGGGAGGGCTGGCCAGGTTGTTAGGTGGGTATAGATGAGGGTGGGGTTCAGTTGGGGCTTGGGGGAGGGCTGGCATGGATATTTTTGTTTGGTTTCTGGTTGCTTTTTGGTGAGAGCAGTGCAATTATTTAAAAAAAAAAAAAAATTCTTTCACGTCGGTTATAAAATAACCGACGTGGTAAATAAATCGGTAGGGGTTTATCACGTCGGTTTTTTCTAGAACCGACGTGATAAACCTTTCCCGGGGATTTTATCACGTCGGTGCTTAGTATAACCGACGTGATAAAAGGCCTGGGAATCGATTTACCACGTCGGTTATTGAATAACCGACGTGCTAAAACGTTTCCCAGGCCTTTTTATCACGTCGGTTTCCTAAATAACCGACGTGGTAATAGGCCAGGGGAAGGGTTTATCACGTCGGTTATGACATAACCGACGTGATAAACGATATCCCAGGCCTTTTAGCACGTCGGTTTAGGGAATAACCGACGTGATAAAGCCCCCCGCGCATATTTATCACGTCGGTTATTATATGAACCGACGTGATAACCACCGTGAAGTTAGGGATATTACGTCGGTTTTAAATAACCGACGTAAAAAATGTTATTTATAACGTCGTCCGTATTAACGTCGCCTAAAAACCGACGTAAATAATAAAAAATAACCGACGTAAAAAATGTTTTCTGCACTAGTGAAGGGATTTATTCGCCCTAGTGTTTCTCCATGGGGAGCCCCTGTTCTTTTTGTTAAAAAGAAAGATGGATCTATGAGGTTATGTATCGATTACAGGGAGATAAATGCTATAACGATAAAGAACAAGTATCCCCTACCTCGTATTGATGATTTATTTGACCAACTGCATGGAGCTCAATACTTTTCAAAGATTGACCTTCGATCTGGATACCATCAGTTGTGTGTAAAGAAGGAAGACATTCCGAAGACAGCATTTCGAACCAGGTACGGGCATTACGAGTTTACTGTAATGCCGTTTGGATTGACTAATGCACCCTCTGTATTCATGGATCTGATGAATAGAGTTTTCAAGGAGTATCTCGATGAATTTGTGGTGGTATTTATTGATGATATCTTGGTATACTCCAAAACCTACGAAGATCATGAAAATCACTTTCGCATTATCTTGAAGACTCTGAGGAGGCATGAATTATATGGAAAGTTTAGCAAGTGTGAATTCTGGCTTCAGGAGATTTCTTTTCTTGGCCGTATTGTCTCTAAAGATGGAATCTCTGTTGATCCTTCTAAGACCAAGGCAATCCAAGAATGGCCAGCACCTACGAATATAACTGAGGTACGTAGTTTTATTGGTTTGGCAGGTTATTATCGACGTTTCGTCCAGAATTTTGCCCGATTGGCTAAACCATTAACGAAGCTCACACGTAAAGGGGTTAAATTTGTTTGGACAAAAGAGTGTGAAGAATGTTTCGAAGAACTGAAGAGAAGATTAGTCAATGCTCCTATATTGACTCTACCATCGGGGAATGATGGGTTCGTTATTTATAGTGATGCATCGAAGAAAGGACTTGGCTGTGTCCTTATGCAGAATGATAGAGTTATTGCCTATGCATCACGACAGTTGAAAATTCATGAACAAAACTATCCTACTCATGATCTTGAGTTAGCAGCTGTGATCTTTGCTTTGAAGATATGGAGGCACTACCTCTATGGTGAAAAATGTGAGATTTATACTGATCACAAGAGTTTGAAGTATATTTTCTCACAAAAAGAACTCAACATGAGGCAAAGGAGATGGCTTGAATTACTCAAGGATTATGATTGTACGATACACTACCACCCGGGGAAGGCAAACAAGGTGGCAGATGCTTTGAGTAGAAAAGACCATGGAGTTTTGAACAATATGAGAATTGAAAGGGATCCAATTTTCATGGATCTAGTAAAAATGGACATGGGAATAACCAGGGAAGGTGAAACATCAATGCTTTTTCAAATGGTTGCCAAACCATCTTTACTAGAAAGGATTAAGAGTTCTCAGACCGATGATGACGAATTCCAAAAGAAGATTAAAGCTGTGAATGATGGGAGATTGAGAGACTTTGTGTATGAAGATGGAATTTTGAAATTCGGGAAGAGACTTTGTGTTCCCGATTTACCTGATCTGAAAAGGGAATTGTTGGATGATGCTCATAGTTCCAATTTCTCTATACACCCTGGGAGCACCAAAATGTATAGAGATTTGAAGGAACATTTTTGGTGGGACAACATGAAGAGGGAGATTGCTGATTTTGTGTCAAGATGTATGGTTTGTCAACAAGTGAAAGCTGGAAGGCAACAGCCTGGAGGAGTCATGCAAACTCTTCCCATACCGGAGTGGAAATGGGACAATATTACAATGGACTTTGTCATGGGGCTACCAAAGACTCCTAGACGGAATGATGCAATATGGGTTATTGTTGATCGTCTTACCAAGTCAGCACATTTTCTTGCTATAAGAGAAGATCTACCCCTGGAACGTCTAGCAAGACTATACATTAATGAAGTTGTGAGACTTCATGGAGTTCCCCTATCGATTGTTTCTGATCGTGATCCCCGTTTTACTTCAAGATTTTGGAAAAGTCTTCAGAAATCCCTTGATACTAAACTTCATTTGAGCACTGCTTACCACCCTCAGACAGACGGACAATCAGAACGGACTATTCAGACCTTAGAAGACATGTTGAGATCTTGCTCACTTGATTTTCAGGGTATGAGGGATCAATATTTACCACTAGTAGAATTTTCCTATAACAATAACTTCCATTCGAGTATTCAGATGGCACCATATGAAGCGTTATATGGAAAGAGATGTCGTACACCAACCTGTTGGGATGACGTCGGTGAAAGAAAACTTGTAGGTCTAGAACTGGTGGAGGAAACGATGGAAAAGGTAAAGGTAATCCAAAATCACATCAAAGCAGCTCAAAGTAGGCAGAAGAGATATGCCGATAATCGAAGGAAGGATTTGGAATTTCAAGTCGGTGATCATGTTTTCCTAAAGGTATCTCCGTGGAAGGGAGTCATACGTTTTGGTAAGAAAGGTAAATTGAGTCCCAGGTACATCGGACCTTTCGAAATTCTAGAACGAATTGGGGCTGTGGCTTACCGATTGGCAATGCCGCCAAGTCTCTCCAAAGTTCACGATGTGTTCCACGTATCTCTGTTGAGGAAATACATGCCTGACCCAATGCATGTACTCACCTATGAGGAATTAGAACTGGAACCCGATCTTTCCTATTGTGAAGAGCCCGTCAGGATTCTTGATACAAGAGAACAAGTACTGAGAAACCGGACGACGCGTCTGGTAAAAGTTTTGTGGAGAAATCATAAGATGGAAGAGGCAACGTGGGAACCCGAGGAACTTATGATGAAGAACCACCCGAGTCTTTTTATGCAGTAATACCCTAGAAATTGCGAGGACGCAATTATTTGAAGGAGGGGAGAATGTAACACCCCAAGCTTCTACGGTACGTTTCCCTTTGAATAATGCGATAGCGTGTGTTGTACGCAACCTCGAGTTCTAACACACACCACAACTAATTAAACTAGCCGTTGTGAATAGTAATACCTAATTTTTGAAATCATATATATTCTATATTTCAAAATGGACTTCATTTTTGGATTCGGAATATCAAAATTAGCCTAGGGTGAAATTTTGGTACATTTCGGATAACTTTCATATTTTGATGAATAGTGAAAATTTCTAAATTTTAATTAAAAACAACTTTTTTAATCAAAATAATTAATAGTGATAAATTATGAATTTGAGTGGTTTTAAAGTATATTTAGAATATATTTTTACCATTCAATTTAATGTTTATCATTGGACATAATTTTACAATTAAACCGAACATAAACAAGTGTCAATCTTTTGATAGTTATTATCTCTTAAAAACACGCTTTTTGTTTTAACAGCGGGAATTAATTTTAAATTAATTTCTGCCACTTATGTGTTTTGAATTTAGGAAAATGGATTCCATATTTGGAATCAGGATGTTCAAATTGTGTAAATAGGTAACTTTTATTTTTAGACATTTTGAATAATTACTGCGGTAAATATTTTATTTACCATGGTTAAAGGGTAAATCCGGTAAATAAGAGTTAAAAAAAATAATATTATAATAATACTAAATTACCCGAAAACGTGTCTTAACCCTATTGGTTGATACATGGTCGACCATGGGCATCTTTGGGTCTATTTTGGGACCCCATGGATCCACTTGTAAGTGATAATGACACTTTATTTTAATTAAGTCAAAATGAATACAAAAATGACACAAGCATATATCTTTTAGAACAACAATTTTTACATAGGGTTATACATGTTGGATTTTCGATTATAAATATTCATTAGAAATATAAAAAGATTTCCTACATAATAATATTTTATTTATAATTTTTAGACATTAAATAAGTTATTTTATTTATGACACAATGATGATGCAGTAATTAATATAATAGTGAAAAATTAAAATAATTGATATTATAAATACCCAAATAAATATAATATGAAACTTTTAATGAATTAAACTAATTTTCTAGGCTAATATGATATATTAGGATTGAGTTAATGGACTTTGTTCGAAGTAATCAATCTGTTATGAGTTTCACAAAAATCAACTATTGAATAGTGTCAAAATTGACATAAAAGAGTTCTTAAAACAAATATTATATTATTAATTGATATTAAATTCCTAAAAATCTAAGGTTCGGCCAAGAGACTTATATTAGGATAGGTTCCTCATTAATGGACCACTTGGGGGTCGCTTGGATGTATATAGTAAGTTTATTAACCATATTATATAAAAATACAAAGAGACATTGTAAAAGTGAAACTAATTAACTTAGAGTTAATACTTAAAGATAAGGTTAATATAAGTACCCAAAGCTGTCTAAATTCTATTGGATGAGTTGTTTTCGACCTATCCCCACCTCATCCTTTGAATAGTCAACTTTGGAGCCTTTGGAAACCGAATATGAATTTATTATAAATTAATATTTCTAGCTTTTCCAAAGGTGCCCCTCACCCCTCTTATAAAAGGGCACTCCTCCTTCTCATTTCTTCACACCTTCAAAGCCTTTTGGTTCGGCCAAACTCTGCCCAAATACTCTCCCAACATCCCTCAATACAACCTAGAGGCCTTAGTTTGATCAGAAAGCCAACCTAAGGAGCCCTTTTGATCAAATCAAAAGGAAGAACCCGAAGAAGAGGTAATGATTTCACCACCCTTTTCTAAGTTCATTTCTTCTTCCACTTCTTCTTCCTTTGTTCTTACCATTCTGAAATAATAACTCCAGTATCTCACATATACTGTGATGTTATTATAAATATGGTACAATCATATTCAGTATTCTATCCACCCTTTGAATAACATGTCACCATACGTGCGTACGTACGGCTTACCGTCTCCACGTCGTGGTGTAATTGTTATTCAATATAATATTATTTGGATGGGTATAATAATGATGTGTAACTCATGTAAATAATAAATATAACATGTTAATGATTCTGTATATATGATATACCATCCATTTATATATTATTTTAATATCAAAAGAATGATATTGTCGCTCGTGCGTACGTACGGACTACCGTCTCCACGAACGCGATGAGATTCATTCTCCATCGTAACCATTAAAGCGTAATTATCATTTTATGATTTAAAAATGATGTTTAAGGACTTGATATCATTATGGATATGAATAATATACAACCTATCCTTTACAAACATGTCTTACGTAACAAAACATATGAAAGAAAACAAGTAAGTTAACACCCGAAACAACGATAATACTAAGATATTATTATCAAATCAATATTAAAAGATCATATATGATATCATATTAATGTATATGATTCTTGTATAATTTAATAACAATTATTTCACCATTATACAGGAGGTTAACCTACCACAACCAAGGAAAAGTACAAGGTAAGGGTTATTTCACAATCTCTTCATTATCCGAGGTTGTTTATATGTAATAATCTACTGGGATCTCTTTATCATCCACATCCATGTTTCTTAAAAATGCATTTCAAAACATTTTTACTATTTACTAGAATATGAGTTAAAGTCACTTATACCCTTTTTGACTTTTATAAGTGGTTTATAAAGGAATCTTTCGGTCGTTTTCAAAACAAGGTCTTTTTTAACCTTTTCGACAGAATTAAGGTAAGAATGTTTTTTTTAACTTATACGGCGGGTGCGGCTATTTTACGCCGTTATAAAATCTTCAAAGCTTCCCTTACAAGCTTATAAGAATATTTTCAAAGAAAATGTTTTATTTTATATGGATCTTAAATGATTTCAAAATAAAAGGAGATATTTCTTTTAAAAGAATTTTGATTTCATCTATGTCAACATCCTTTGATGGATTTTAAGATTATTTGAAGTTGATTTATTATGATACAAAACTTCTATATTGTATTGAAGGTTTTGTGATATGTTTGACTGTGGATGTGCTATTTTTATACCATTCATAGTTTATTGTGAAAGTATTGACATTTCGTATGCTAGTTTTAATACGAATGTTTATGTTATGTTTAAACCTTTTCATATGGGAATGCATTGGACTTAATAAGTGACGGGTGGATCCCGCTATAGCTCCTCGATGCATCGGTAGGTCTCATGAGACAAACTAGTGTCTTGGCACAAGGCCTTGACAAAATCTTATTTGTAGCCTTGGCACGAGGCCTTGGGTATGTGGTTATGATAGTCTGGCATTATGCATTCCAACATTATGAAAGTGGTTATTGATTTTTTCATGTGATTATTCGATTAGTAGAATATCCATGTGAATAAGTAAATGGCATTATTTCATTTTACTTTTGCCATACCATGTTGAAGTTCAATTTTAAAAGGCTTTTGTTTTAGTAATGCATTGCCTTAAATGTTTATTCTTATTTATGAAAGTTTCCGCTATATTGTTATCCTTACTGGGCATTTGAGCTCACCCCTTTTCTATGTTTTATTTTTCCCCAGGATGTGAAGAAGTAAATTATGAATGACCTGCAGGGATATTATGAGGGGATAGTAGTGTGGATTATGGAGACATTATGTTGTTGTAGTAGTTTTTCATTTTATGATGTAATGTAAAACTTATGAATATATCTAGTGTTTCCAAGGCTACTAAACCAATCGGTCTTTCGAGATTTGATCTTTCTTGTGATCATGCCAATGTTACGAAGTAATGCACCGACTCTGGGTAGCTGGGGTCGGGGCGTTACATGTATAGAAACACCTACAACTACATTTTTAATCCTAAAAGTTATATTTGATCCATTTGATAAGTGGTTTTAAAAATTTGCTTATCATCAGGCAGTGAGTAAACAGTAAACTAAAATTATTGATTAAATATAATATATGAAGACTCATTGGAAAATATATATAGATATTCATTCACTATAGGTATATCACCGATATGAACAATCTCCATATTCTCAAAAAAATATGTTTAAGAAAACTTTCATTTACATAGTTTAATATTGTCCCATCTTCTTGATGTGTTATAAAAGGTATGAATTCATTCTTGTATAAAAAACAAAACTCATTCTAAAAACAACTTCTTTAGCTCAAAAATCATTCTTATCATGGTAAACAAAAATCAAATCCATGCCCAAAATAACATCAAACTCTACAAGGGTTAATACAACATGGTATAAAGGTAAATCCATTCCAAAGAGATAACATGAATATTCTTATAATTTCTTATTTCCTTAACATATCCACCATGTTTTTTACAAAATCTCCTAGCATCATTTATTGAGGTGATATTTCCAATTTATCATTAAATTTATTAGAAATAAAAGAGTGTGTAAACCTCAAATCAAACAATACATTGGCATAATCTAAACAAATAATTAATGTTCCTGATTCCACATCTTTGGATGGTCTAACATCTTTCAAAGTAGATTGAAAGGATTTATCCACACCTATCTATTTGTGATCTTTATGATTTCCATCATTCATTCATATATTTGGAAATATACTCTCATAATGAACCATCTCATTATAATTAAATCATCTTACCATTGGATTTTCAATATTTGTCTAGTCATTTTATATATAGTCACGAGCCACATATACATGATTTTTACATTAGAAACACTTCCCATATTTTATAATACATTCTCTAGGGTTTATTTTTCCAAACTTATCACAATATAAAAACTTGATTTTCCTACCTTCCTATTTATTTAATGAATTATTCCTTATTTCCTCCCATCTTGAACTTTTTTATACTTTTTTCATGGAATACCTGATCATAAAAAAATACTATTAATACCTTCTTGGAACATTAAAAAAGTTTCCAATAAGTTTTGAATTCTCCTAGTGCCAATTCCCTTTGATATCTTGGATTTAATCCAGAGTAAAACTTATTAATTTTATTATTAAGATCCATGATAAAATTTAGTGCACACCTTGATAATTATGTGAAGGATACTTCATATACAACAATTGAATCATCCCCATTATTCCTTAGTTATAATAATTGATTTTCCAAACTAAATTTAACAAGATTAGGAAAATATTTCTCAGGGAAAATATCATTAAATATTTCCCATTACATAGAATCCAACTATTATATTTTTCTATTATTCTTAACCATTAACCACCATTGATCAGATTCACTTTGAAAATGGTAAATAGAAAGAGATTCCTTTTTGATGATCTAAACAACCATTGAATGAAAATATCTTCCCTATGGTTTTAACCCTTATTCAGTTATCATAAGGTCAAATGATCCACTAAATGTTAGTGGGTGATGTTTCAAGAAATTATTCACTATTGACATGTTCCTCTAATGTGAATGTGGTTTCTCAGTCACATGGATTCCACCACCATTTACAGTATGTGTTAACTAATCAACATAGTAACAAAATGATTTTTTCTAATTCCACTCATTTTAGGTTACTAATTTGGGAAGATATTATTCTCTTAGAGCCTTCATACACCCGCTTACCTCGTTTTTCTTTGGAAAAACATTCTAAATAGACATAGTTTAGATGAAATAACAAGGTAATATTCAAATTTTATATCATGATAACCATAAATTATAATCTCTTCAGGGTATTTACTTCCATTATCCTAACCTCCAAAATCACTTCAAGAAATTGGAGTTATACCAACAAACCTATACCAATGGTTTTGCCTAAACCATTGGTATAGGTATCATTGAATTACACTACACCAATTGTTTTGGCCAAAACATTGGTATAACTGATAGTTATGTCAATGGTATTTGTAAAAGTGTTGGTATTGGTACCATTAAACGACTTTATACCAATGGTTTTGGCCAAACAATTAGTATAGTTTATATCTACACCAACATTTTTTGTATAACCATTGGTATATGTACCATAGAAAGACCCGATGTCAATGCTTTTCAGGAAACCATTTGTATAGGAGATAGTTATACCAATGGTTTTTGTAAAACCGTTGGTATTGGTACCCATAAAGAACCTTATACTAATGATTTTGGCCAAACCATTTTTATAGGTATCATATAAATACCATATACCAACTATTTTCTAAAATCCATATGTATGGGTCCTAAAAATATGAATACGTATACAAATGGTTTGGAAAACCATTGGTATAAGTATTCTTATTTTTTACGAATTATTTTATCAAATAATTTTGAGTACATCAAAATGTAAATTATGTTTAAATATACATATAAATATTTTTTATATTATGTTCATAGATGTTAGTGTAGTTTAGTGGTTAGGTCATTGAAATATAATTTTGAGGTGTTGGGATCAAAATCAGTCATGATTTTTTTCATTAGTTATACCAATGGTTTTCAAAAATATTAGTACATATATTTTATATAACCTATAAAAATAGATTGGAACCCATTGGTATAACCCACGTATACCAATGGTTTCAGAAAACCTATTGGAATACCATCAGTATAGGTCTATACCAACGAAAGATGATCCAAAAACCCTCCAAACTTTTGGTATCTCCTATACCAATGGTTTAGGGGCTTATACAAAAAATTTCAAACCATTGGTTTAGGATTTTTCCAAAAATTGAATTATATAAACCTTTTTTATACCAAATATCAGTACCCAACCCTCATTCAATCTATAATTTCATTTTAAAACAAGAATTTATTTTCTACCATTCCCAAATATCTTTTCTATTTTAGCGTTTTTTAGATAATTAGGTTATAACTCTTACATAACAAACTCATAGATTACAAGTAAGAAAATTTATAATTGTATCCATTTTACCACAATACAGGTATTATATAATAAAACATGATTTATTTTAAAGAAAATATTTATAATTCAAACTAGACTTATTCTTTGTTCATAATCACCCTTAAAACCTACGAAAAACATTTGAAAACATGGGATGAGAAAACAAAATATCAGTAAGGGGCATAAAAAAGAATAAATAAACCTATTAGTATATTTTAAAACCATGAGATCATAAATAGATATTGTCTTTAAAATAACAAACTTCATGTTCAAATAATCAATTACTAAAACATGAATTCATCTTTACTACCCAATTTTTTTAATAAAACTATTTATAATAAAAACTAAAAGAAAGTAACATAATCATGGTGATTTCATAGAAAACATAAGATCCCATGAAAATTTATTCTTAAAAACATAAATTTTTACCCTAAAATAGAATAATTTTTTCATCCAAACAAATGATTATTACCTTACCTTTTAAAATCAATTAATTTCCATGGAAACTCATTAAAAAGAATAGAAAAGTCGTGTAAGTTCCTTGGAACATCATATTCATTGAACCCTTAAAAAACATACATGTTGAATAAATAATATGGTTAACTTCAAACATAATTATTTTTAGAATATAATCATTACCCAATTCATTGGAGATCTATATTGGGCTCACCCATCCTCGCGAGTTATATCGGGGTCACCATAATTATGTTTTATATCGACATCAACCTTCATCATAAACAATTATAAAGGATCAATACATTAATTAATCAGATAAAACCTTGCATTTACATCATCAATCTCATAAAAATATAATTTTTAACCAATAATCAAAACATTTTTAGATTTTGATATATCCCTTTCCTTTAAAACCAATTTTAAAAATGAAATTACTAGAACAAAGAAAATGAGTGTTTTAATTTGTATTAATCATGGAAGATTATAAATTAATCCAAATATAAAATAATGGTTAGGGTGTTGGTAAAATCTGTACACATCATATACAATAAAATAGAACATTCTTATTGTATTTTGTATTGAAATTCAAAACATTTCATACAAAATATATAAAAATAATCCTTTTGAAAAACTTTGCTTGAAAGAAAAAAAGGGGAATAAAATGTCATTTATACTTATTTTTTTTCCATATAAACAAATTAATAAAATAATTTTAATAATGTGTAAATGGAAGAAATTTTTTTAGTAAAATATATTTATAAAAACATTTAAAACATGTTTTCAAGGTAAAATGTCTCTTACCTTGAGTCTGACTCATCACGTACATTATTTATATTCATGAATAAATAATTTATGATAATTATTTACTTTATTAATAAATATTTTCATTATTATTATCACTTTCTTTATATTTATTACCATTTTATATTTAATTACCTAATCATTTAAGTTCGCGTCAGATGTTTTGATGATATTTGGATTATACATCCAAAATGACTTATGTAAGTTGACTATGGTGAAAGAGTTCATTATTAATTCATCTCAATAATAATAAAACATACATAATTAAAATATCTATATATTCATTTTAATTTTAAAATAATTCATGAAATATTGTTACAAAAAATTAAAAATGTTACAATCCTGGAGACGGTAGGTAGTGTGTACACATGAGCAGCATTTTTATTTTTCAAAGTACATTATGGAAATAAGGTAAATATTATTTTATCTTTACATAATGATTATTATATCATAAATATAATATTATTTCATTAAACACACACACACACACATATATATATATTATCCATGGGATGTAGACATAAAAAAATGAATCACATCGCTTTGTGGAGGTGGTAATCCATATATACACACAAATGACATTATAATTATTCAATGGATGAAAAAGTTAGTAATTATATGATAAATTATAATTATATAATGATACATATGTCATTAATATGATATATAAACATTAAATACTTAATTATATATATCCATAGTAGGTTGTTATGGAAAACAAATTACAACAGTTCTCGGGGTGGTAGTCTTTCGTACACACGAATGGTGGATTCATTTCTCAGTATATGGAAGAAGTAAATGGATATAGGTTATAATATTAACATAAAAACACCTAAATATCTTTAATGTATAGATGTTATTATTTCAACATGTTTGAATAACATTTTATGGAGGTATAAGAATAAATAAAACTAAAATATTCGTTTAAAGGTTATACAACTTCTTTGAACAACCACATTTCCCTTACAATTTAATCCTTATAAGGTTGGTATTATACCAAAAATAAGTCCATAGGAATGTGGGAATGGATGTTTGGAAATTATTTTTGTAGGTATTATCTGATATAGAGAGCTCAAATTGTGTGAGGAAGAGAGGAGGGGATGTTCCCTTTTATAATTGAGGGGAGGGGCATTCTTGTAATTTCTTAAGTTATTACATTAATATAAATTAATTTTCATGTTAAAGTGGATAAAAATGGATATAATAATAATATGGGATGGATGAAATTTTAAATAATTTCATCTAATAAAATTTATACAAGTTTAGATTATGTTTGTACCCTTATCTCTTTGTTTTAACCCTCCATTAACCCTTTTGACAATTACGACGTATCAATGTTTTTTTCACTTTAGGGGTCTGTAAAGTTACTATAAAAAGATAAATGGCCAATAAATGGAATATTATTGATATTTAAATGAATATTTTATTTACTTGGATGAATATAAGATTGTTATTAATTTTAAATATTTTAATAAAATATTATTTATTATAAAATCTCATTAATTTTATATTATGAACTATTCATTTACTTTGACATTAAAGTAATAAGGATAATAATGGAATTAAAATATAAACCTATAATATATATATAATATGTTACATTTATCTACAAAATTAATGGTACACTTTAAATCACACACACAATATTAGTTTTAGTGTTTTTAAAATCATTTACATGATTTTTTTACAACTTTCACAATCATTGTGTCAGTGTTTTCTAAGATTTTATGGTAATTATTTTATAACTAAAATTTATAAATAAAATAAAATCATAAAAATAATTAAATTTTCTAAAAATTACCTTTATTATTCATTCATAACTAATTTGTTTCCCTATGTGAACATATAAGAGAAATTTAAAAGTTAGAGAGTGGTATTTTGTATTTTTCATTACATAAAATAATATAATAGTCAAAATCAAAGTTGAAAGAAAAAATTTCATATTTATAAAGGCTATATGATTATGGGTGATAGATAATCAAAAAAGTAAATAAATTAAAATGTATAAATGAATTTAATCTTTATCACATTAACTATAATTAATTCACATTTCCTTTACCTTGGAAACAAAAATTTACTATGATTAATATTTATAATGACTAAAAATAAAATGGTTATATTTAGAATGCTTTGGCCCCATGATTAAAAATATGGGATCCATTTTTCATGATTTAATTTCAAAACCTGGAATAATTAAATTTAAAATTAAACTTGTAAAATGCGAAGAATATGTTTATTCAGAAAAATGTCTTTTAAACTATAAATATATTTCTATACCAAATTCAAGAAAAAATCATTCCAGATACCAATGTTGGGTTTTTTAATAAAAAATAATAAATATATTTTAAAACTAATTTGAAATATAATTTTACATTGTAAATAATTTAAAATAAAATAATGTTTCAAATAAAAATCAGTATTTTTCATTATTCATTGAAAAATAAAACTTTTCAGAGAATTCTAAAAAATTCAATAGAAGATAATTTTTACATGATGCATTAAAAAATTAATCTATTTTTATTGAATTAATATTCAATAATTTTATAATTAAGATTTTAAATAAAACCATATAATGCTTGAAAAATGAATTTGGTAAGTGAAAAATAATTTTTTCTTTTAATGGAAAATTACCCAATATTCTTGTAATGAATATAAATCTATAAAATATAATAGATCAACGTCAATAAGCTGTGAAAAATATTTATCTTAGCATTATATGGGTAGTTACAAACGCTGTCTGACTTAATATTTAATTTTTAGGAATTATATTTATGTGTAAATAACTAGTTTATCGTTGTTACATTATCGTTAATGTTAAGTAGATTTAAATAAGTGATTATCAATATATTTATAAAAGTAGGTTTAATAAAATTTATTTTAGTTCCATCATGATTTCTTATTAATTATTTTATTAAGGGATCATAGTAAATCATAAATAATGAATTAACCTTGCCACTAATAGAAATAAAATAATAAATGATGTATTATCTTGAGCTTCTATAAGTATTAGTTTATCAATCGGATGATCATATAACCCTAAACCTTAGGGTAGAAACACCTAGAACCATTACATGGTTTGTGTTGTAATATTTCACTTACTCTCCTATGTAACTTTTGGAATGGTTTTGTTTCAACTCAAAACATGAAATGCCTTCACTCATATAAGTGCATCATATATTACATAGGCTTTACTAACACAATAATCCAAAGAAACAAATGATTGGTTTTAGTATTATACATAAAATAAATTTTAGGCACACTGGATCATTCATAATGTGAGGAGGGGATGATATGAAACACATCAATTTCCATCAACCATAATTTTAAACAAATTAGTACTATTTAAAATCATTCCACACTTGTAATTGGAGGAAATGACAAATATCCATCCACACTACATATCATAGTCCTTGTATTGTGTATTCAAAATGAATCCAATATATGTGACCTTGAATGTAATTACACAGAGTTAATTTTTCAATTAATGATGTGAAATCATATATAAATTACATGTCATGTGATACTACTAACACATGTGGAATGTACTATAAGAAAATACCAAACACAACTTGTAGTTTAGAATTTAATATAGAAATAAATTTAATATATAATTTATAATCTCATAACATGGCATGTACTATCAATATAATGACACACATAACACATGTAAATAGGTATAATTATATAATTAATTTTTCTTTTTACATTAAAATATTCACATGAGGTGTAATAGAATACACATAATATTCTTGGGCTACACATCATGTTATCTCTTTTTCCCATGTTCATGACACAAAACTAGGGATAATTCATGTTTTTTTCCGCAGACATGTATGAGGTACACAATCTGTATGCTATCTTTATGTCATGTGACATCATGTTTTCATGGTTTGTTAGTCCTCATGTTGTGTAGTAAATACACAAAATGTATTTGACCCTTATCCTTCCTACTATAAAAACATGTGATCTACACAATGTGTAAGTGAGTTACATTACATGTGGTTTGGTTAAAATACTTGCCATCCTGGGCTGGAAAATACACTATGTGAATTAAATGCCTTCTTCGTGTAGTTAATGCAAGAAAACACTCATTTAATGTGATTAATCCTATTAAATTGAACCTAGTTACACTGCTTGTACCTTTGAGAATCATGCCCTATACTCCAATTTTATTTATCCAGTACCCTAAAAATATCATCAGATCTTCTTGATGTGGATTTAAACTCTCCTTGTGAATATGAATGAAAAAAATATAGGATAAGACTTTGGTTAGTAGGAGTTGGACACTCAAGATGGGGTGAATTGAGTTTCTATTAAAATTTCTATTAAAAATATTTATTTGAAAGTTAACCAATTTAAAAATCAAATAGGATAGTTAATCCAAGTAGAATATTTGTAAAAGCATTGCTTTTTCGAAATATTTCTCAATGATTGATAAATTCTAAGTTAAAGCAATTTGTGTGATTACTTTAACTTTTGAAATATGTCTACTAAAAAAATTCTAAATAAAAAACATTATAATATTAACTATCAAAGAAAATTAAATTTTTATGACTTGAGTAAGAAAACATAAGAAAGAAAATTGAACTTAAAAATAATGGATAAAACAACAGGTTCAGTCTCAAGCAGAGAACTAGTCCTCCCCACTTAGTGATCACCTTCCACCAAGATCTATATATATAAACATGATTGATTCATAACCTAGATTGGGGTTTACAACAGCATGCATGTTTTCCAACTCAACATGGACCTCTAACATAGTTTAATGTGGAAAAAAATATAACCATGTCACATAGAGACCTCTTCAATAGTTATATGTGGGAGTAAAATGATGTAAGAGAGTAGTAGTGAGATGATATCTTATATCATTATATTTAGCATAGGAGTTAGTGTGTGTTCTTAAGACAGATACACACACTGATCAATGGAATAATAAATTATTAAACAAAAAATAAGAATATATTAAGAATGGATTAGAAACCCTCTATGTGTTGTTCTATGTAGTTCTGGACTCTTTTAACATATTAGATTTGATGCTCGGGTACTCTTCTAGAAATAGACTCAAAAATAGAGTGTCCTGAGTTTGGGGTTCTGGTTTATAGTGAAATGATATGTTCTTTATAGCTCTTCTTCTTCTTTGAGTTGTTTCTGCTGCAAGTGTATTAGTAGGATAGTTCACAATGTGTTCTTCTTTAGATCGCAACAAACAATATTTATTATCATGGCTCTACTTTGGGTCTGATGTGTTTCCCTCTCTTCTTCTTTAGCTCATGTGCCATAATATATTAATCCATGGGTGTTTGTGTTTTGGCTGACAGAGAGAATGATATCCACACCTCATACCTTGTACTATTAGCTGACATGTTTTCAAGAAACATTAATAAAATCAGTATCATGAAATAACTCAAATATGACCATTAGAAATAATTTTAAATTTTATCAGAATACTTTAGAAATTGCTAAGTGTGGAATGGTGTTATAGTCATCAGTGAAATAAGAATAGTGAGTTATGAGTGGTGTTACGGTCATTAGTGACTCTTCATTTTCTGTTAAGTGGTGCCTCTAAATATATGTCTCATAAATTGTTAAAATTTTGAATCATTTAGGCAATGCAACAGTGTTATTGCAATGGTGTCAGGTCCTTTGTGAGAAATAGTGTCACCATAAACTATGTCATTAAAATGGTGATTAGTCCTTTATGGAAATTCTAAACTGTTGAATGGATAAAACAGTGTTATGGGAATTATGTTTGGTCCTTTTCTAGAATTTTGAACTGGTAGCATGATATAATAGTGTCAATGTAACTGTGTCTTGTCCTTTTCCGATTTTCATACGAAACAGTGAGAATATTTGTTCATAGAAGTGGTGACTGTCATTTCACCTTAGCAATGACTCATACTTTACCAAATATCTAAAATCTATCTTAAGAAGTAATACTCATAGAATGGATTAAGGTTAATCATTAGCATAATGAAATATTATATAACAAGATTAAACATGAGTTTTAAGAGTTAAACATGATTTTTTTGTATTAAAACTAGAGGAGTCCAATAGTCTCGCCCTTTTTGATGATCAAAAATCATGGAATTTACAATCCATAAACTTCATAAAGAAATAAACAGTTTTCTTAACATATCAGATAGATTATATTAGATTAAGACATAAAATAAAGGTATTCCATTATAGTATTAGATCATATATATAAAAGTAGAATAAATTCCATTACATCTCCCACATTTGGGATTATAAAATATAAATTAATAAAAAGAAACACAAGCATGAAATGAAAGTAACATTTGAATAAATGATATGAAACATGTCAATGAATACATCAACACAATAAAATCACAAAAATAAAATACATTGTAGCCCTTTCAAAAATCATCCAATCACTTTTCTTCAAATTCTACAGCCTTCCCTTTATCATTATCAGAGATTGCAAGAGTAGAGGCAGTAGGTGAAAGAGTGGTAGAGGTGGAAGAGATAGAGCAAAGAGAGAGTGAAGTGAGAGGCATCCCCTAAAAAATATAAGTTGGAAGGATGGATCAAGATTAGGATTGATGTATGGGTTGTTTAGTGATCACAAGTTTGATATAGCTCATATCCTAAGAAGGGGTCACAGTAACTAGAGGAAAAGGGGTAAATGAAGGAGTGATAAAATAAATAAGGCCCAGTTTGAGAGGAGATGCTGCAGGATAAAATATGGATGTGCTTTGTACATGAAAATAAGGCTTCAACAGGCATATGTAATCCTTGATGATCTCAATACCATAAACTATAGCCTTCCCAAATTCATCCTTATTACCTATAAATTTCTTAAGAGTATGTGTGAAGTCCTTTTACATCTGAACTTGGTCATTAAAATTTTGAGTCACTGGAGGTATCTTTTAATTTTCCACTAAATACTTGAATTGATTTTAAAACTAATGCTTGGAATAGATCCTCTTAAATTAATAATCCACTTTATTTGAGATTTATTCTTGAGGAGTTAAATATTCCTTGAAATAAATCCTTACCATATCAGGCACATTATCAATATTCTTCACAACTTTTGAGAGACTCTCCTAACCAGTTCCATTGTCCAAATACATAATCTCTTATCAAATTACTGATTTGATAATATCACTATCCAAAGGATTATATGGCTGAGTAGAAATAGATGTAGATGGAGTAGCTGAGGTGGAGGTATTCATCTTTCTCAGAACTATCTCTAAGGAGCCTCTATACTTATATGTCAGTCGATCGATTACAGCCACATGTCCATGAATTTTATTTTCTATCTTGGTATTGTTCTTGAAAATTTATTCATCCACTGAAATCAAATTGGGTGGAATCTCAACAATTTTCTTTTTTTGAAATAAAGGAAGCATCATCTTCAGTCATACTAATAACTTGATCTAGGGTAGGAGCAACATGGTAAATTTTCTTCAGTTATTCTTCCAACGACTTTAAATCATTCACCTCATCACTTAACTATTTGTTTTAAATTCTAGCTTCTTGAATCTCATGAAGAATCTTAGGTTTAGTATTTCATATAAACATTTCAAAAATAATTGAATCATCCCTATCACTAAGGTTAGTCATAGGGGTAGGTTTTATGTTCATAATCTTCTAAAAAAGAAATTAGATATTTTCTCTAAAAACTTTCATATCATCATGATTACATAACTAGGGGTTTCTTGAGCAGGTTCATGAATAAAGACAGGTTCTAGATCCTTAGTAGATATCACTTATTTAGTTGTGATTGGTTTAAGTTAAAACTTAGTTAAAAGGTTCATTTCTTTCACCAAGGACTTTTGAGAATGATCAACATCAACATAGCTGGAAACTTATACCAAGCATCCTCTGAACATGAATCCACAAGATTTTGTACTTCAATCCATTCCAAATTGGGGTTCTTCTCCCCCTTAACTAATGGTACCCCTTGAGGGATTAGAGAATCAATCATGCGAACTATTTTCAAATCTTCAATTATCTATCGGTATCTCTTACTCTCAGCAACACTTCTTTCTAACTAAAAATCATCTTCCATCCTTACTTCAGAAGGTAAAATGAATTATGTTTCTATAAATTCTTCTTCTGACAGTTTTTCATTATGAACATGTGGTTCCATAGTTTCTTCTCCTACATCTTAATCATTATCCATAGCTTGATATTATTCACTTTCATATTAAATGACTTTATAGGGATGATAATATATATAAGAAACAACCTGAGATGGTTCAGGAAATACATGAGGTGGATCTTTAGTCCTTTTGGAAATATCTGGATCACTGATTTCATAAAAAACTCTAGCTTCATCTCTAGGAACATCAACTTTCGTTCCTTCATCTGAATATTCCACAAGCTCATCTGGTTCAAAACCAGGATTAGTTATATCCTTATGTCTTGAAGGGTGATCAATAGGATTGAAAACCTCATGCAACCTTTCATTGTCTTTAACCAATAACTTTTTCCGTGGATTGCAACTAATTTTGATTCGACTGCATATATCCTGAGATAGAAAAAACTCATAATCCTCAAAAAATTCTTCATGCTTATCTATCATTCCTTTGGCTTGAATCATATAAAAAATTAATCTTGAATTGAATAAGCAGGTTGACTTTGATGTTGTCTTGATCATATCTCACATGTAAATAATAATGTACTTGCATAGATTTATCTTATGACCATTCTTCATGAGATAAAACAAAAATATATCTTTATATTTCAGAGTATAAAAGTGATCTTTCCTTGGACATATTAGGTTTTGAAAAATTTTGAACAAAAACCTAGTATCTCCATCTAATTTAGTAGTTATAGGCCTTCTACTTTATACATCTCTAGTTTTGTCACCCAAAGCCTCTTCTAGGATAAATATATCACTCAGATGTGGAGGGCCTCTTTGATAGTACTCAAATATAACTACATGAGACACTTTTAAACATGAATCCCACAACCTTGAATAAAAAGTACACCTTTGTCGATTTATCCAAATTCTAACCACAAAGTCATCCTTATAATTGAATGCAAACTTATCATACTCATACAACTCAAAACAAATATTCGGATATATGGATCTATTTTCTTTTATAAACCATTATAACCATCCCTATTCCTCCAAAATTTGAGAACAAACAAATTACTTTAGATAATCCATTTTGCACACACCTCCATTTATGGGATGACTACATGATCTATAAGACCCATGTTCAATGGGGTCTCATGCATTTTGATCAAAGCCTTTTTCTATTTATTTGATGACTTATTTTTTTCTGGAGTCAAGTAAAATGGATGCTTCATACGTGGAATTTTATACATTATTTGAGGGAGTTAAAAGGAGAACAAAATGTTCGATAGTGAAGGGTTTCAGTTTCACGAGTATTGAGAAAAGTGAAGTGAAGAATTGTTTTAGATTGACCAGTTTTATCATCTAGGGATTTTAAGAGTCTAAAATTATAAAAATGCAGTGAAACATTAAATAATAAATTTAAAATAGTGACATATAAAAATTTATAAATATAGAAATCTAGGTAAAACGGTGAGACCGGAACAAATAGTCATGGGGGAATACCAATAGTGTGACATTGAACTGTGATACAATAATTATTGAGATAGTAAATGGTGAGATAATAAATGATGGGATAGTAAATGGTGAGATATTAAATGGTGTGATAGTAAACAGTGACGTAGTAAATGGTGAGACAGTAAACTGTGAGATAGTAAATTGTCACTTAATGTTGATCAGTCTCAATTCATGTATGATGTAGCTCATTCTTTTAGAATTTAATGGCTTAGTAAAAATATTAGCAAGATAATGTTCTGTTCCAATGAATTTTAAAGTAATATCACATTTTTTATAATGATCTATTAGAAACTTATGTCTTATGTCAATATTTTTTGTTCCTGAATAAGAAACTAGATTCTTAGAGATGTTAATAGAACTTGTGTTATCACAGTTTATATGGACATGTCTAAATTGATATCAATAATCTTGAAAAGTGTGCTTCATCCACAAAATATGAGTAAAAAAACTACCAGCAGCTATGTATTCAGCTTCAGAAGTTGATAATGCAACTGAATTTTTCTTTAAACTACATCATGATACTAGTTTCTTTCCTAAAAAGTGACATGTTCCAATGGTTTGTTTTCTATATAACTTGAAACCACCAAAATCAACATCAGAGTAACTTACTAAATCAAATGATTGTCCACTAGGATAGAGCATACCTATATTTGTAGAATATTTTATGTATTGGAAAATTATTTTAATAGCAAGAAGATGAGAATCATTAGGATTTTCTTGAAAACAATCACAAATACACACACTAAACATAATATCAAGTTGGATAATATTCAAGTAGAGTACACTTACAATCATACCTCTATAATTGGTTTGATCAACAGATTTCCCATTTTCATCAAGATCCAGTTTACAGGTGGTACTCAAAGGAGTATCACTATGTTTAGAGATATCCACAAAAAAATGTTTTAGAATATCATTAGTATATTTAATTTGATTCAAAATAAAACCGTCTTTATTTTGAAAGATTTGAAATCCACGAATGAATTTTATTTCACCCAACAAACCCATTTCAAATTTATTTTGCATCGTTTCTAAAAAACCAACACATAAATAATTTTTTAAATATCCCAAAATAATATCATCAACATAAATGCAAACTACTAAAACATCATTATAAATTATTTTTATAAAAAGGTTAGGATTAGATATAACTCTTATACAACCTTTTGAAATATGAATATTACGTAGTCTACCGTACCAAACTATTGGAGCCTATTTTAAACAATATAAATCTTTTGTTAATTTAATGATGGGATTTTGAAAAGGGTGGTTTATAAAACCATGGGGTTGTTCAACAAAAACATCCTCAACTATATACCTATTTAGGAATGCACGCATGACATCCATTTTATGTAGATTTAAATTTGGATGTTTTTTATATTCTAGAAGGATTCTAATGGCTTCAAGTATATCAACTGGTGAAAAGGTTTCTTCAGAGTCAATGCCTTCTTCTTGACTATATCCTTGTGCAACCAATCTAGCTTTATTTATTTCTTATAATATTATCAGCTTTATATACATTATTTCTAAACACCAACTTAGTTCTTATAGTTAAGGCATCCTTAGGTCTATCCACTAGTTTCAAAAATTTATATATTTAAAACTGATTTAGTTCTTCTTGCATTACCGTTACCCAAAATGCATCATTGATTGCATCATGGATGTTCTTATATTCAATATTTGAGAATAAGGATTTACGTTCAACCTGTTTTCTTATAGAATCTCTAGTTTGAGTTCCTTTGTCAAAGTCTCCAACAAGAGCATCTAAAGATGGTTTTTAAGAGTACATGTAGTTCTATAAAAAGAATGGCTGGTAATTTCAGATTCTTCTACAAGTTTGGGTTCATCATGACTATAGTCTATAGAATTTCAAGAACTGAATAATTTAACTATTGGATTTGGTGGTCTAGAACCAACTACTTTGTACATTATTCATTAAATAAAAGCCTTATCACATCTTGATTGTTCTTCTATGTGACATGTCATGTCATAATTTCCTAAGGACATCTGTTGGATTAAAGGGTCGTAGAGGATCCCTGCTATGATAAGAACCCAGAAGTGCCATAACATTGTTCTTGAATTTATGTTATATGGTCGGATGATATTATTTGAGGGACACAAATAATACAGGTCATTAGGGATGAGGACTCATAAAACATTGAGGCACCTTCTCATGGTCTGCGCCCTTGGTAATATCAATGAGGATATTATGAGAACGACATCCGCCAGTAGGAAATCCACATTTCATAGTGTCATTAGATGTTCCTATCTGCGGACGTGTGTATTGGCCCTTATACTTTAAGATTATTATTAATGGGTATTACAACTCGTGCACTTTGATGTATTAACAAAAATGGTGACGATACATTGTTCGCAGTGAGGTAAGATACGTTGGGTGCGTCATGAGTAATACTGCATTAATAGATAATGTGAGAAAGGATTTGTCCCTTCTGTTACATTACTGAAGTAGATATCTCAGGCCTTTTGATGGAATTGATATAGCCTAAATAAGTCCATGGCCATGGTAAGGAATAGGAGAGTTCTATACTGGGAAGTCAAAGAAAGAATAATCGAACACATGGGTTGATGGCACAAGCATGCAACCCGCTTGATTAGAGATATCGAGACAAAGGGATTATATTAAACGGTAAACGTTCGTAGGAGGTGACACATCATTGCAGCATTAACTTCATTCTCTATGGGTGCCTTGGCGTATTGCTAGATGCTAACCTTGGAATTTAGGCAGGCTCCTCCTAATGCCACTGAGAAAGAGGCCTAGAGGGTCACACACTAAGTGTGTCCATGTATCTTAGTTAAATATTAATTTAGAAGTTAAATAAATATTATTCTTATCTGTGGTTTAATAATTATTTAAGGATGCCTGATTGCATTTATTTCAACACTAGTTATTTGAGATAATATATTGTGGGTGAAATAATATATTTGTTAGTGAGTAATGAAGTTACATTTATTTAAGAAATAAATAGACATTACTCAAGGTCTAATAAATGTGGTGGAGAAAAAGGGGAAAATGAAAGTACACGCCGTGTATATTAAATGTACACGCCGTGTAGTTTTATGGAAGACATGTACACACCGTGTATTAATTATTACATGCTGTGTAGTTTTCCAGTTAGGATTTTTGAGGGTAAAATATCATTCATTTAATGATATTAAATTTAATACGCTGGGTGCATGTCAAGTAATAATGATAGTCAACTATCATTATTATGACATGGGGTATTGTTAAGAATTAAATGAAATGATTAAATACTTTTGGGTAATTAATTAATTTTATTATTCTAAATATTATAAATCCCTATTACATTATTCTCATGAGATCTAGCCATTGTTGTGCACAATGGTTTTTGGAAATACTCTCATGCGAAGAGAGAATTCCCTTTCCACCAATAATGCTTTCACGTTACGAGAGTGAGATCCTCCAACGGATCAAGGCGGTCGAAGGCAGACATCACAAACATAGGTTCTTTAGTGCTAGAACACAGAGATCCCATCAGCGACTTCCAGAGATACATGGAGCATGTGTGGTTCACATGGACTTGTTTGGACCATCTAGAGTTTTTAGTCTAAATGGGAAGCACTTTGTAAATATCCTTGTAGATGAATTTTCTAGGTATATTTGGGTATTATTTCTAGCTCACAAAAGTGATGCTTGCTATTATTTTAAAATGATTGCTAAATCTGTAGAAAATCTTAGTGGACTTAGGATTGATACCTTAAGTAGTGATTACAGTCATGAGTTTCCAAGTCATGACTTTGAATCTTTTTTATAAAAACGGATTTAATCATAAATTTTCTTCTTCTAGGACCCCACAACAGATGAGTATCATTGAAAAAATAAATATAACACTTCAAAAAATTGTTTATTCTATGCTTAATGAGTATAACCTTCTTATTTATTATTGGTCAGAGGCTGGGAATATAGCCTTTTATATAATCAATAGAGTTTTAATTAGTCATATCATATTGAAAACCCCTTAGAAACTATGGAATAGTATAAATATAAAGGTTAAAGACATTATATTTTTTGGTTTCAAAGTCTTTATTCTTAATAGTAAGGATTATCTTGACAAACTTTATTCCAATAGTGATAACGGAATATTTATTAGTTATTCATCTTCTATTAAATTGTATAGAGTGTTTAATAAAATAAAAAAGACTATGTAAGAATCAATTCATATCAAATTTGATGAGATAGATCCACATAAACCTAATAAACCTTTAGAAAATGTTGAGGATGATCTATCAATTCGGAATATTAATTCCAAACTTTCAAAAAATTCTATGAAACAAAAAAAAAATCTAAATCTGAGGAACATTGTCAAACTAAACCTAAACCTATAGAGGACCATGATATATCTATACCTTTATTTCAAAGAGTTGTTATAACTCATAGATACCATCCTCTAGATGTTATATTTGGATACCTAGATAGAGGCACATAAACTAGAGATTCTCTTATAAATCTTGTTGAACATCAATATTCTTGTCACATCTTGAACCAAATATCATCAATAATGAAATTAATGATGAATTTTGGGATATGGTAGTGAAAGAATAAATTAATTTGTTTGAAATAACTAAATATTGGGAAATGGTAGTTAGAACTAAAAACTCTCTAACTATTAGAACTAAGTGTGTTTTTAGAAACATGGATGATGAATCTATCACTATAGTAAGAAATAAATCTATATTGGTTGCACAAGGATATTGTCAAGTGGAGAGTATTTTTTATAAGGAAACCTTTTCACCAGTGGTTAAATTTAATCCATTATAATACTACTTTTCTATACGACATATTTGGATTTCAAACTATATCAAATGGATGCCCAAAGTGCATTCATAAATGGTTATATAGTTGAGGATTTTTTTTGATGAACAACACCCTATATTTTAAAATCCTTCTTTCCCAAATCATATTTTAAAATTACCAAAAGATTTATATAGTTTAAAATAGACTCCTATAGATTAGTATGATAGGATTAACTCTTATATAAATTTTAATGTTTTTAAAAAAGGTATAGTTGATCCTATGTTTTTTATAAAAATAATTTCAAAATATTTTATTGGTAGTTTAAATCTATGTTGATTATATTATTTTCGGATATTTTAAAATTCCTTAATGTACTAATTTTTAAAAAATGTTGCAAAATGAATTTGAAATGAGATTAATGGGTGAACTTAAATTCTTCAATGGTTTTCAAATTTTTTAAAATAAATATGGAATTATTTTAAATCAAATTAAGTACACTAAACACATTTTGAAACACTTGGGGTTTACATAACACTAAAAGTATTGATTCTCCCATGTGTATCAATTGTAAGATAGATCTTGATGAAGTTGGAAAGCCAAATGATCAAACTAGTTACAGAGGTACGATTGGAAGTTTTCTTTACTTAACTAATAGCGAACCAGATATTATTTTGAGTGTGTGTATGTGTTCCCATTTTTATGAAAACCCTAAAGTGTCTAATTTACATGATGTTAAAATAATTTTCAAATTCCTCAAATATATAACCAACTTAGGACTGCTCTACCGTATAGGGAAATCATTTTAATTAGTGAGTTACTTAGATGTGGATTTTGGTGGTTAAAGTTTGATAGAAAAAGAAACTCTTGAAAAAATCATTATTTATGTAAGTAACTAGTATCTTGGTGTAGTAAAAATATTTTTTTTCAATGTGTACTTATTTAGATGTGTAAATAGCCATAAGAAGTTTTTTTTGCATTGATTTTGGGAATGAAACACATATTACTAGACAATGGATATTAATTTAGACATCTCAATATAAATTTTGACAATAAAAGTGTGATAAATATTTATAAATTTTTTTTCTCCCATTCTAGGACAAAACATATAGATGTTAGACATCACTTTTTAGGGACCATTTTCAAAAGGTGACAACACTCTTGAATTCATAGGGACTCAACATCATCTTGCTAATATGTTCACAAAACCATTACATTCTGAGAGATCAGGATACATCAAAAATGAATAAAGAATGATTAATTTCAGTTATACTTTACCATTAGAAAATCCACCATTGGATGAGCCACCATTGGATGAGATGAAATTGGATGAGCCATCATTGGACAAGCCACCACAGGACAAGCCACTGTTAGATGAGCCACAATTGGAAGAGCCACCATTGGATGAGCCATCGTTAAATGAGACACTATTGGATGAACCACCATTATATGATACCCCATTGGATGATCAAATGTTGGAAAATCCACCATTTTATGAACCACAATTTCAAGATCCACCATTGGAAGAGCAATACTTGGATGAGCCGCCATTAGAATAGTCACCACAAGACAAGTAATCGGTATTTGTTTTTCCACAAGTCACTGTTTTTCTACCAGTCTCTATTTTATGTGTTTTTACCCATAATAAATTTTTATGTTAGTTTTTATTCAATTTATTAGTTTTGATTTTATTATATTTTATAATTTTGAATCCCTAAATGACAAATAAGGCTTAAAGTTTGAATTTGAGTCACTCTTGCTCGTGCATGCTCCATTCAAGATGTTTCACATTCCCTTTCTCTCTCGACCTTCATCGATCTTGTACCCTTAATTCAATATTCATTTCACTATAATGATAATAATAAAGATCCCTTTTGATTTTTCTCCTAAATAGTCGAGGCCTGAAAATAAGTCGAGAGGAGAATCGATATGATCTATTATTAAGATGAGGAATTTGTATCTTGCATACCACATGGTTGTTACCAAAATAGAAGTGGATGTTTAATAATTATTTTCTAGTAATACATTGATTATTAGAGTGATCCAGGACCTAGGATGTATATACTGGTTCTTATGAAATGATAAAACTTTCTATCCTAGCTTTTTTCATCAGTTTTTTCAGTACAAAGAGTTTAGTTTTGGCAAGAAGAATGATTTTATTTAGAGCATGATAGTTGGCAATGAGTTTAACATTTATTCAAACTAATGGGAAGGGTGTTTAAATGTATCTCATATAGGATTTTTTGAATTTTATCAAGGTACAATACTTAGTGATAGTGAATCTTTTGTTTTTGAGGATGTAATACTTGATCTGGCTAGTAATATTATTCAAAGAAGGAATACTACTACCGAGTTGTATGGATAATTGAAACCTATTTTTAATTTTCTACATCATTTGTTATGTCCCAAAAAAGGGGATATTAATACTATGAGATATCAGGATGTGTGAATTCTATACCTAAGGAAATGAGGGGATAGAATTAACCATTGTAGATACCTCATGGTAAACATGATGGAAATGTGTATGTCATCCTCCATATCCAATTATCTCATTTACCCTATTTTAATTTTATCCATGTTGGAAAAAATGTTTTTAATTCATAAGGAGGAGGAAGTTGAAGTGAAATATGGTGGTTTACAACAAACTAAGGTTATATATAGAAGGATGTTATTGAGTTGGAAACCTTGGATGAAAAAGTGGGTTTGAGATAATGATAATCCCTATAAAGATTTTAATCTTATAGATCATTCTTATATATTCCATAACATAGTAGATCCTTGCTTTCATCCAGATGAGAATATGATTTATTCTTATTAAGAAGATGAAGTTGATGTGGTTGTTAATAAAAATGAACTGGGAACCTTTTTTGAAGAGGGTAGTGACCCTTACAACCCTAAAAACCCTACACCATATTTTATATCTTCTAGTCCTATAGTTTCTATACTTTATTGAAAGAGATTATTAATTTAAAGATATTGTGATGATGATGGGACTTAGGTAATTAGATATTAGAAGATTATGATTTCTTCTAGGTCTTATAAGGAATTTGTAGAGTTATCATATGGTTCAGATGATGATAATAATAAAGATGATGGTAATGTAATTGATGGAAGTGATGATTATGATATTGATGGTGGAGTATATGATCATGATAATGCTAATAATGTTTAGAGGACTAAACCACATAATCCTTCTCATGATTCTTTAGTTAGGTTTATGGAGATACATGGTTCGATAAGATCCGAGTCCTTGAAGAGATTTGTTCTTGCTCAACCTGTTGGAGATGTTGCATCTACTAGAGGACAGAACAAAGTATATTCTGGGGGCGTGAGATCCCCTAGTTCTATCAATGTTGAGCCTACTAGTGTGACTTCTTACAGAGTTATAGTAACATCTCATGATGAGTGGGATAAATTACTAGGATATGTACATATTGGTTTGGACTATTAAAATTACAAGGATAATGAGGAATATATCGGAGAGCATACAGATGCTCAAGGTGATTCTTATTTTGAAGAGGATGAGGTATAATCCCAGTGGGGCCTTCCCCTAGTCCAAGATTTCATAGGATATTTTATATTGATTCAGATGACGATGGAAGTGGTCATGACCACAAGAGTCCACCAGAACATGGTTGACCTACTATCTTAGTTTGATTTGGGATAGATCCTAATGGATCTTTAGTTGAGAAGATTGACCATGCTGGTGAGCTTCAGGACTTCCCTTAATATGCATCTGTTACTAGATCAGATCCATGAGAGGTTGTTATTCCTATTAGTGAGAGACCTAGTACACCAGTGCCTTTAGATGTTGTTTCTAAGGAAGATTTAGAGTCATTGAAATGGATAATACATACTAATTTCAATAGAATTTTGATGTTGCAGCCACCTCCTGTCACATATCTTAGTAATGTTTATGTGAGACACATCTTTGATCTATTGTTTACCACATTCAGCCTAAGATGATATTTCAGATTTAGGAGTGAAAATTGATATCCGAATTATGACCAATGTTATGGATACCATGAGATCGGTTATGAAGAAGATGAGAACCTCCTTTATATATTTTCATTCACCTATGATGGAGAGGTTGAAGATTTTACCTCTTGTAGCATCTATTCCTTCTAATATACCTCTATCAGCCTCAGTTGATGTCAATTTAATCAGATCCCTAATTAGAGAAGACATCAATGATGTTATGGGTGGTATTCATACTTTTCATCAGGAGGACCTGAGGTAGATTCGATTGCATGGTAATCACATATATAAAATATCAAGGGAATGTTTTAATGAAGCCCAAAGTGATAGGGAAACCATCACCAAATCCCTTAAGTATTACTTTTCTATGATATATACCAAACATGAATTGAATTCCCATTTCATGTTTCAGGCTGAGAATATAAGGATTCCACTTGTTACTAGGGTTTTTAAAGAACATGTAGGCCAGCTTAAGGTTTTGGCACCTCTTCTCATGTTATTTATGGATGAAATGATAGATTTATTAACTACTATGGAGAGGGAGTAACATTATTAGGAATTTTTTCAACCTTATGTGGACTTTATAATTTATCTTTAGTAAGACAAGGGTTTCTCCTAAGGTGATTAACATGTCTTCCTTCATATCTATATCTTCATCAGATCCTTTACCTACTCAGTTCTAAGCATTTCATATGTATCCAATAGAAGCAATACGGTGTCTCAGACTCGTGGTCATCAGAGAGCTTCCTCAACCTACTTCAGTACCTTCAACCACTACCAAAACATCCTCAACTTCTATATCCATGCCTCGTATCTATGATAAAGGAAAAGGGACTTACAGATCCGACCTCCCTATTTGAGATTGATTTAGGTTATCCATAGTCTTTTATAGGTATTTTGTTTTATTTTACTTGTATTTATTTTTGGGATGTAATTTCATGACTTTTTTGGTTAATGCAATGTCTCTCTTATTCTTCATATCATTTTTATTTAAATTCACTAATGCTTATTTTTTTGATAATCCCTATAGGGGGAGAAAACCCATAGAATTTAGTTTATTAACCACTCTTTGATACCATTATTATTTGAATAGGAATTTTTTACCTTTGATATCATTCCATAAAAAATTTATCTTTGACAATACACCACTCTTTCGAAAATTGAATTATTTTTTGTACCTGAATTATTTGGATGTTATTATTTAATACTAATGTATTTTTATGTATTTTATCCTTTGATACTATACTTATTTGGGTTCAATATACATTCTTATATTGTGTTATTCAATACCATATCTTGGATACCAAATCTTACAGTATATTTTTTACATGATAACCAAATTGTTACTCTCCAACCATTACTATTTATGTCTAATTAAGTTTTACATATGGTTTATAAAATTCCATGATTTATGATCATCAAAAAGATGGATATTGATTCACCTCTTTATTTTAATTATCACAAATTATGTTTATTATTTTTCTAATGAGAATACTATTTTATGATAGTGTATTATTTTATAATGAAATTTAATGGAATTTGGTTATGTGTAGACTTGAGTCACCACAAAATTGTCATACAGCTAGAAATGAGTCACCAAAACACTTGATTCATGACTATAATAACATACTGCCATGAATGTGTCACCACTAGACTTGAGTCACCACGAGACGTGAGTCACTGCCAGAATGAATTGTCACTAGGAATGTCTCACCACCAGACACGAGTAATCACCCGACATGCATCTCTAATAGACTGAATTACCACTAGAATAGAGTCACATCCAGATATGAGTCACCTCCATACTGACTCACCACTAAATATGAGACACTTCCAGCATTGACTCATTGCCAGGAGTGCTACCATTGTTGTTCTTCCTAATTTGAATTAAAGTACTATTTTATTGAAGTTAATGTAGATATATTATTATGTGATTATTCATTAAACTATTTCATGAACACATTGAAGAATAAGTCATAGATTAGTATGGGGATCAAAAAAATATGTATATGTATTCTTCAATGGATACTGCTTCTTATAGTGTTTTATATTTCATAGGATCTCCCTTATGTAACGATGTGGATGCTAACACGAATAAAAAAGGGTGTCTGCATGATCATCAAGAGAAAACATATATTCTGAATACTGAAATAAATTTTACTATAAAATGGGGGACTACACTAAATATATATATCCTTTCCAGCTTATATAAAAGAGAAATCCATGATACTCCTTTTCTATAACTTTCAAAGAAATAGTTCGAGTTCATCACAATGCTAAATGCTAGGACTTTCAAGTATCTAGTGAATTAAAAATCAAGTGGCACTTCATTTATTTATCTATATTTATATGTTTTTTTACCTTTTGAGAAGTGTGTTGTTTACTCTATATTTTTACGAACACTGACTCCAGCACCAGAACTAGAGAATACTCAATATTCTCTTTTATCACTTTTCGTCATCTTACTTATTGTTATTGTGGAAGAGGTCCCTGCGTGGCTCGAGTTATTTTTATTCCCATGTATAACAATTGAAGTGGATTTCATCCAAGAATACTTTCAATTTGTTGATTATATAAATGATTTGGTTTTTTGATCAGATTATTGTTATATAATATGCTTAGAAGCAGGTGATTTCCATGTAAAGGGGAATAGGTCCCCGCATGAGTTTGAACCCCTTGTTATTCTACTATGTGTTTTAGTTTTTTTCTTCATTTAAAATATTTAGTTTCATTGGATTTTAAACAATGAAAAAATATGTACATTGATATTAAGTCTTAACTACAATTTATATAAGTATTTTTTTGAGTAAATTTATTTCCAATGTTAAAGTAATTTTAAGTATTGTTTTATCTGAGTCCTAGTCAAGCATTGATAAATATAATAAAAGATCGAACTTCTATCAAACTACTATATTAATGAATTGGGTAAATTTATTTTAATTGTGTGGTTTTAATTATGACTTTTTTTAAAAAAAAATTTATTGGGAACTCAATTCACCCCCTCTTAAGTTACTCACTCGGACCAACAAAAACATTGATGTAACACCTGTTAGAATCCTTCTACATGTCGATAGGTTTGATTATACTAACTTAAATTAGTTTATAATTTTTTTCTTACAAAACATGATCCACAAAAATATATATGAAACATTGTAACTTCAACTCCCCACTAATTTTCTTCCAAAATATATTCTCAGTAAAGTCTATTTGGTGCACCCTTTTCTATACCTAATGAATGTCCATCTATTTCATGTCGATAAAACCCGCACCTGATATATAATCCAAGCTCTATCCAATTTAACAAAACAATTATGCCTCACTATTTTAACATTCAATGATTCTGAAATAATAACTATACCTATAAATCTCTGAACATTTCCACTATCCGATTACAATGAACTAAAACTCTTTCTGACACTTCTGATAAAAAATCTCTGTCCATAATGGTTTATCAATAGAAAAATGATATAAGTTGGAAATCACGTTTGAAATAAATTCTATTGAGATTCATTTTTTATGTATAAACAGTATAAAGTAGATTTTATTTTTCACCCCTTTATATAAGTTCTCCCAAGATGTAGAAGAGGTGAGAATCACATTTTACATCCACACTCACTGAAACTCAATTTTTTGGATCTACCGATCATTTTCATTTTTTTGAATACTTATCAACACTTTTAAATATTCATAATGATTCTTTTAATTCAAAAACAATTCCAACTTGATTTTTATTTTGTCAAACTTTTTGTTAAGGAACTGTGGAAAACTACATTAAATATAGCTTGATAACAAAAATTGAATATTAGCACAACAAAATCATTATTATGGTTATTGAAACATGTAAATCATCTCCAAAATCTTCAACTATAATTTTTTTTTAAAAAGTTTAATAACCTTTCATCTGTTTAATAAAATTTCACTTATCCACTTTTTATTCATCCTACTAGAATATTTTTTTGTGACTTTATTATAAATTCATCATCTAGTTATTCTTTGTCATATCATTATTCCACATATTATCCTTAATAGATAATATTTATAATAAGATCCAATATGTCTAACCATCATTTTCATCCAGTTAGTTTACCTCATAACAATGATTGTACACTTCTTTCTTATAAATTTCCATATGAGGGACTACCTCACAAATGTTGTTGATGGAATTTTTTATAAATGTTTCTCTAATGTATGTGCATTCGATGAAACATAAACTAATTTTTTTATCCCACAATTGTTATTTATAACATTATAATATTGAACTTTATCCAACCTATTTAGAAACACTATTCTTCAAACATCATACACAATAATTTTTCAAAAACATATGCTTTATCTGTATTTTTCTCTTAACCCGCTGAGGATGGTTGACTACATTATTTCAACTTCTTCTTCTAAAATTCATTATCATAAAATTTTTGAAATCTCTCACTTTTAATTTTCATTACCACATATAAACATTAATATTATTCTCCTTTTTTACTTATTAAATCTTTTTCATACAAGTGTGTAGAAACTCTTCATTTTTAGACTTTAGAAAAGTTAGATAAAGTTCCTTCGATGAGTTTATATTGTAATTTTCATTTGGAATGTCTGATGTAAATGTAAAAACATTCCCACAAGGAAGTTAATCCCATGAATAATTTCACTTTTCTCCTCTTGTAAAAACTCAATGTTTTTTATTTTTCTATAAACTCATCATGGGCAAGTCAAATGACAATGTACGTCTAATGAAATTTGTGAAAAATTCACCTTTTAAAAACAATACAAACATCCTTTTTCCAATGTGTTTCTCTAAATAACATAGTCGAGTAAGTACATGAAAAGTTCCCCTTGAACAAACTCACCAATATTAATCAAAATATTTTTTAAAAAACTAACTATTTGTAATGTGAGTCTAGTAACCTGTATTTTGTATATCTGGTAAAAGATATCTAAAATCTTATTGTACTCCACTTCCCTTATACAAAATTTAGCATTTATCATGACTTCCAGATGGTATTATAAACATATAATGAATAGAAAAGCATCATATGACTTTATTATAATGTTCTTTAACAAATAATGTAAAAATTTCAACTTTTTGACATTATTTTTCTCTAACAAATTCATAAAAAGAATTCATAACAGAAATTATTAACAAAAATTCATCATATTTCTCACAAAATATTCCTTATATAGTTACTCAATGAAATATCTATAGCCTATTTAATTAAAAAATCATAAAAAAATTATGTTGACAAAAAATACAAAACATTTAAATGAAAACATCACAAAGGATATTTAATCCACCATTTGTATTTATTCTCAACATTCATTAATTTTTTTTTCAACTTATCATTTTTTCTACACTCAAAAATTATCTTAACTAATTTTTTTTTAATTACATTAAATATAAATCTTTATCCGAGAGACTGTCCTAAAACCACACTACTAGTAAAGAAATATTTTTGAAGGAATTTAATCCCTTAATTATGAGCAATTTTGCGTTCATGATAAGATTATTTTTTAAATTTTTCATCAATAAAATTTCTCAGTCACTTTGTTATTTTAATTTTTCATTTATCTCCCACATTTTATGATTAACACATCCTAAGATTCCTACAAATTGACAAAATTCATACATTAACCATTGTTAGACAATGTTTACTCGCTCCCATTATAACAAAAAATTGATCAAATTCTCCCCCATTGTAAAAATAATCCAAATAATGGTAGGGGGCACCCTTACATACTTTAAAAAGTCTTTTGTGGTGGTTTTACATGTGGTTTTAGTTTCAATTTCTAAATTTTTTCTTTTGGAATAACTTTTGTGAAAACATTAGTAATTTTATATTTTGTATAAATGTATACCAACATAACATCCACACCAACAAGTTTACTTTTAATGAAGTGATACTTTATATCAATGTGTTTTGATTTAAAATGATGGAAATTGTTTTTTGAAAGATCAATTACACTTTTATTGTCATAAATGATCTTAAATGGTGTAGAAACATTCAATTTCAAATATTCTAGTTTCACTTTTATCCAAATAATTTGTGTATAAACATGGGGAGTGGAAACATATTCTTATTCTATTGTGCTCAAGGTTACCAAACACTATTTCTTATTATTCCAATTCTCACAACATTCTCCTAAGAAAAATGTTCCTCCTGAATTTTATTATCTATCATTGTGTTCTCCAACTCAATCAACATCAATATATCTTACAAAGTTCATATCAAAACTTCTTTATATAAAAGACCATGTGAAGTCATTCCATTAATATACATAACAATTATTTTCATTTACAATATATGAGATTAATTCAAATCACTTTGATATCTAGAAAATAAATTAGAATCAACGTAATGTTTTTACTTGAATTTATAAAATAAAAAATTCCCTATCAATTTTCAAATTTCTTTTTGATTCACACTTTTTTCAGCATCATATTTACTCAACTTTACACATAAAAATAGGTGTAGAAAATTATTTAGAATATTCCATGATAAACATTTATAACTATTACCCTGTATATTTTTCTTGAAATAAGAAAATGTATCTATCTTTTTATTGAACTTGTAATGTTAGAAATAAAATTATTTCTGCTAGCATTGACATCTCAAATGTTTTCATTGATTATTTAAAAAAAATTGAAAATATGTTATATACAACCTAAAAAAATTATATCATCAACAAAAATAATAAAAATCAGTGTATCTGTGTTCATCTACTTCACATATATTTTCTTGTCAACATTCCCTTTATAAAAAATTTAAAAAAATTAACAAAATTTCAGGTTTAGAGTACTCGATTCATGGAGCTTGTTTCAACCCATATAAGGATTTCATCAACTTGAACAACTTAGTTTCAACTATATCAAGTAGGAACCCAAAATGATACTCAGTATAAACTTCTTCCTCAATATATTAGTTTAATTATGATTAATTTATATCCATTTTATAAACATTATAACAATGATGTGCATCTAATTCTAAGGAAATGCTAATAGTTTCCAACCTCACAATGAGAAAATTTTTTCTTAAAAATTCACACCTTTCACTTTTGAGTAACAATTAAAAACAAGTAATTCTCTATTTATTAAAAATTTACCGTTTTTATTTAGCTTAATTATGAGCCCCCATTTTTTCCGAACAATATTCTTCCCTACTATTCATGGAAAAATTTCCTTGGTTTCATTTTTTTCTATATGATCAAACCCATTATTCATAGCATCTACACTATATTTATGTTAATAATCTTATAAAACTAATTCTATTTAAACCTTTTAAATATGAGATATTTGATTTTCTAATATCAAATTTCTTCTAGTTTGAACTGGAGATTTATGATTTCCAATTATGTTCTCAGATTCAATCTATTTCAGGATGGTTTGAAACTTCATGTTTTTATTCTTATATCACTTTCCTCCCTAAAAGATTCTTATAAATATGTAGTCTCCTATTTTTTCTCACTTTCATATTTATATTTTTATTCTCATTATAAGTCTTCAATTTATCTTGAACAATATTTCAAAAATATTTGATAAGGAAATTGGATTTTCTATAAATTTCAGATCATAGGAATCCCCCAACATTTGTAAATGTTTTCTCTAAGATTTATAAATTCTTCAATAGAATGAATATTTCATGAAAATAATTATTTATATTTTCCACAAAACATTAAAAGATCTAGATTTTTTATTTTAAGAAACTAGGGAAACCCAAAAATCTTGAATTATTTCAATGAAGGTTTTTTGTTATACCAATTTTCTTAGGAAGTTATATTGGATTATGTTATTAACGAACAACTTTTTTTTACATGCACAGTAACACTAAAAAATATTCTCTAGAAAGACCTTAAAATATTATACTCATCCAATATACTTATTCCTATTTACACCGAGATTTTATTTTTCCTTTCAGCCACCCCATTTTTTTATGGTTTTATTGAGAACTATATTGATGTTTATTTAAATATTTTATCAAGTAGGATTAAAAATAATTAAATTTATACACATTTTAATTATTGGTTCTCAGTTTCAATATATAAACACCCAAATCCTTTTCAACATCTCTTTTGAAAAGAACATTTCCTTGAGCCTCTGATTTATTCTTCATAAGCATAATGATGGTTATCCAAGTGAAATAATAAATAAAAGTGATATAGTACATACCAATTTTTTATTAACGTCTCATTAGTGAACAAAATCTAAGTGAATAATATAAAGAGGTTATGAATATTTATTTTCACATTTCTTATGACTTTAACTAATCATCTTCCCATTCTGACTTGTTGTAAAAACAACAGCTTCTTTCCTTTTAATCATTAGAATGTTTATTATAACATCTACTTTGGATTGATTTTTTATAATTTTCTATCCAATATTCACAAGAACGCAATTCTATAACTTTATTTCATCTTCAACGCTCAAATAACAAGATTTACTATGTTCTTAAATTTGAAATAGATTTTCATTGATTGTTTCTCCCAGGGTATCAACTTCATGATCCTCCACACTTCTGATGATGCATAAATATTTTCAAAAAAATAACTTCCTTTCCATCATCACAATGGTTAGTCACACTAAAAATGTTTTTATTGAGTCCATCAACATATAAAACTTTCTTATATTTTATTTTCTCACCTTTAATATCAACCATTTTAATTCCGCTAATTTTTAGGGAATAATCTTTTCTGAATTTAACTAATCCTATAACATATTTTCAACATGTTTTAATATTTTTATATCTATTTTCATGTGTGAGGAATGAAAAATATCAAGAATACCTGGTTTGTTCCTTTTTATTACTTTCAGTTCTATCTCATCAACAATGGTACTTTATTCAACATTCTTATTTCCATCCTCTTTTTCTTTGATCACATAAGAATATTTTACTAGAATAATAGTCATATATTCTTCAGTAAAGTTACACAATTGGTCACATATTTCAAAACTACCTCCAGGAATATAAATTTATTTTTCATTAGAGATTTACTAACATATTAATATTTTAGTTTTCCATCTTCCTACAACTTAAGAAAGTAACATTATTTTATTTTATTATTTGTACCTATAATTTCATACATGCTTCCATGAAAATATTTGTTGTGTAAAAAAATTATAAGCTATATGGACAGATATATAGAAACACCGACAATATATACTAAATCTCAGTCTTAAAAAGAAATATGATCTTTCTTTGTAAATTGTTTGTTGATGTTCATAACATCTTTCTGTTTCTTTTTCCACTTGGTGTGGAAAACATCCATGTGGATTTGGTTATCAACATTTTTAGACATGATATATTTTTTACATACTTTCTCAATCCATGATTTACCAAATTTTTTTATATCACCTATATTGTAAGAAAAATTAGATGAACTTTTACATTTATGGGGTGGATATTTTACTTGATTCTTAGAGTGATATTTCTCAATAGCTTGAGATGATTCAGATTTTATATCTTAAACCTTGTTGATGTCTTCAATAATTTTTCTCATGTTACATTCAACCACAAGAAGTTTCGATTTGGTTTTAAAAACATCATCTTCCTTAGCTCCATGTTTATTTCTGAGATGTTCCATCATATTTCCTTGTTCAAAAACATTCAGTTTGGAGTTAAAAATCTATTGGATATACTCATATTCTTCTTTAAGTATATCTCTCCTTCCTTCATCATTCTTTCCACATTATCTCTTCATTATTATTATATCATTCTAATGTTTAGTGTTTTTAGAATGGTATGAAACAATTTCTGATCTCTATTGATATTCTCTATAACTTTCTTCACCTCCTCCTTCTTTTTCACTATTTGAGGAATCATTAATCTTCTCAATATTTGCAATGAACTTTATGATTTTTTCTAAGATATCATCTTTTGAATAATTATCATCGTTAGATTGATATTAACATTTCTCACTCAACATACGTTTTCTGTTTATAGTGAAATTTTATGTACAACCAATAGATTTTGTATCTTCCTTAGAAGATTTGTTAAAAATAATCAACTGATGTTTTTCATTAGAATAATCTTAATATTCTCAAATTTGTTTTCTTAGGCCAATTCATATAAAACTTCTAAATTATTCCACACTCAAAAAATTTGAGTAGAATTTTCCCTCTATAATTCCCTCAACCACTTCGATATTTTTAGAGAAAAAATACATGATCTTCTCATCATTTCTTCATCTTATTTATCTTTTGAATTGTTAATATTTTTATTCTCAAAATATTGGATTTTTGTATTTATCATTACATCAAAACAAATTGCATCCCTGATATTATTTTGGAATGTTATAGATTTTATCATCCCATTAGAAATAAGAAATTTATTAAATTCATTAAGTGATAAATAATCTTTTTTCATAAAAAGTAGATATTTTAGATTCAAACCTATCAGGTAAGTATCTTCTAAGTGGAGGACCTCCGAACACCCTGAGAGGGGATGGGTGAATCAGGCTGTCAAATTTTTCTTTTAAACTGATTGATCTCATTCCCATATTGGTAAGAACCTATTAACCCTATCATAAAAATTAATACAAAGAGAGGGAAATAAAATTTTACTTGTTTCACCATAGAGATATACATCCAATGAGCCTATGACAATAGTGTTTTGATCATACCAAAAAACACTAATCTTCACTAGTTGTGGATTACATGGTTTGATCATAGTCACTTTGTGCCAAGATTACTGCCTTTTCAATGGTCTAGGAATATCTCACTGCTTGCCATGGAACACTTTTATTAACTCCACCTAGCTCATTACCTTTGGATAAGTCTTACATAGTTTATTGACATAAAGGTCACTTTTATACATTGACATTGAAGTCATTGTCTCCATTCAGCATGAGAAACTACTTTCATCAATGACATGAGTAGATGCACACAAAAATCTACATCCACTTAAACCAGGTATTCAATACATTCCATTACAAAATACCTATTCAAAGATCAACCCTTTACAAAGGGAAACCCTTTATAGAGAACACACATTCCCATAACACACTACTTCCCACATCTCAATGCCTCACAGAGCTCACTATATCACAGAGCTCACTAGTTTATAGAGCTCACTGCTTCATAGAGCTCAGTCCTTTGCAGAGAAAAAACCTTTTCAAAGCTCAACTGCCTCTACAGATCCCACTATCATCACAAAGCACATGACCTTCACGGAACACCTTACATTGTGGAGCTCACTAATCCAACATGGAATACCCCATCTTCATGAAGCACTAAATATATAGAAGCATTGACTTTGATCGATGCTAGAATAGTCTTTTTCACAAATCTCAATCTATCTTTGAAACCTTATTTTATGGAGCAACCCTTTCTTCAGGAAATTATAGTGACTATGGATTTTCTCTCTAATGTACCTACATAATGGAGAGGGGTTTTTTCTTATTTATAGGTTTCAGTCTAACGTGGAGATCCACTTATTCCGACGTGATTTCTTGATCGGTAAAAAACAACTTGTGGTGCATCTCAATTCGTCAAGAACCATGAATTTTTCACATTATCAATACTCATCATAACCATAGAGCTCTGTATAAAATCTCTTTGTGCATCCACATTTATCCACTAGTAAAGGCTTTCATCAAACCTTCGTGTTGATGTAATGCTCAAATTATCATAATCACAGATCACACCGTCAAAATCTTCATGTCTTCACGAAACACACCTTCAATACTACTTATGGATTGAACTGTATGGTCTCTTCGAATTCAATATCCCTAATCATCCATTAGATGATTGATGAAAAACACAAACCATACTACATTTCCAACAAATAATAGCCTTGGTTCCAACAATCTCCCCCTTTGGGTTTTTTTGGCAATATACAGATAAATTCAATAGAGCACCAACCACTATCAAAACCTAAGACACAAAAATCAACTCAACCAACACTCTAACTCAATGTGATATATTATCGTTTAAGAAAACAAGAGGGAAGACATGAATTATTTTCTTGTGTGTTCGAATGAATTATCTCACTTCTTCCTCAAGACACCAAAATGTTTTCTCCCTTCACATTCTCTCTTTTTAAATTCTACATTCTTCGGCAACCATCCCGCAACCATAGAAAAATTTCATACTCCACATTTTCACATTGAATTTAGCCATTTCTCCCCCATTGGTAATATACCGAAAGACTGGTATTTGGACATTTGAGACATCAGAATATACTCCCCCTAGATTATATCCCCCCCATAAACCTACATCACATCCAAAAATAGATTAACATAGTTAAAACAATTGGGGAGAGGGGAATATCCATAAACTCCTCATGCACTAGGAGGAGGACGAACACCAAGGTTCAACTGATGTTTCTCAAACATAGTCGATGATAGTGGCTTGGTAATAATATCAACCACTTGATCATAGGTTCCCATATGGTCCATTTTGATCTTGAATTTTTCAACATTTTCCTTAATAAAGTGACATATATGTTCAATATATTTTATAAAAGAATGATCAACAATATTCTTTGTAAGATTAATTTCCCTGTTGTTATCACATTAAATCCCCATTGTTTATTTCACCTCATCACCTATGTTAGTCAGTTTCTTCTTAATCCAAAGTATCAGATTTCACACCTTGGTAGCTGAGATACATTCCACTTCAATAGTATTTTGAAAAGTAATTTCCTATTTCTTGGTCATCCATCCCACACATTTCTTCCCAAAATAGAATGATCCACCACTGGTGGACTTTCTATCCACTACATCTCCAGTCCAGTTAGCATAAAAATGATGATATTTCACTCTCTCTTCCCACATTAATGTATAACCCATAATTATGAGTACCTTGAATATACCCCATGATTATTTTCACTGATTCCATATGTTCCTCCTTCAGATTACTCTGAAAGTGGGATGCTAAGAATATTGAAAAGACAATATCTAGTCATATTGTTTTCATGTAAAGTAAGATTCCAATGATTCTCTTATACATTTTGGGATACATAGGCGTCCAATCCTCATGATTTCATATATTTGTTCCAACCGCAATTAGAGTCCCCATTGGTTTGGAATCATGCATATTATATTTCTTCCGCAACTTATTTACATAATTTTCCTAAGAAACAAAGTTTTAATCCTTCTTCTCAATCACCTATATCCCTATGAAGTATATGTGTTCTCTAATCATCTACATTTCAAATTCAAATTTCATTTGATTGGGAAATTCATCCATTGCTCCGGTTTTCTTCCACCAAAAATAATATCCTCAAGATATACCAATACCATGAACTGATCCTTTTGAGAATTCATCACATAGAGATTGTAATACACCCCTCATCATTTTAATTAAATCTTTTCTAAGATAAGAATATAGTCGAGAGTACAACACTTGTGGTGCCTTCTTCAGTTCATAGAGTGCTTTCTTTAATCAGCATACCTTCAATTCATCATTTCCAAGAAGGAAACCCACCGGTTGTTCAATGTAGACATCTTCAAGAACACCATTTAGGAGTGATGTCTTGACATTCATTTGATACACATTATACCCTCTTTGGATTTTCCTGGATTAGAATAGCCTGATTGACTCTAGTCTAGCCATCGGAGAAAATGTTTCCTCAACATCAAAACCGTCAATCTGTGAATTTCCCTTTCATACTAATTGCACCTTATTTTGGATCACATTACCATGATCATCATATTTTTTATTAAAGATCCACTTAGTACCAATAATATTGTCACATTCATGTCTCTTCACAAGATCTCATGTCTGATTCTTATCAATTTCATCTAACTCTTCATTCATGGCTTTCACCCATGATTCATCCTTTTTAGCCTCATCAAATGAGGATGGTTTCACATCTGATAAGAATCTAGATTTTTCATTATTGATCATTATACTTATTTGTCTTGGTGAATCCATATCCCCAATGATGTTGGATTGATCAATCTCTTCTCTTCAATTACCCATGTGAGGTTCAGTTGAGTTCTCTTTATCCAAGGATTCCACTTCTGATTTCTCTTCTGAGCCAACATCATGATTTGACTTCTGATATTTTTGTACACCTTCATATACATCTATATTTCAATTTATTCCATTTTCACATTTATCTTCATCTTCTATCTCATCAGCATAGTAATTCCATGAAGCATTTGAGGTTTTCTCTTCAATTAACATAACATCACTGCATTCCACAATCTTTCCCAAGCTCTTATTAAAACACATGTAGGCATTACTATTCATTGTATATCTGAGGAATATTCCTTCATCTTCATTTTCATCATACTTACCTTGATTCCCTTATTTGTTTTGGATGAAACATTTACTTCCAAAAAACCTGAACATATTCCAAAGAAGGATTTTTTCCATTCCACAATTCATATGGCGTCTTTGTCTGTCCCATAAAAAGCCCTATTCAATATTGAATGTGCACTGTATCTTCAACAACTTATTTCTAGTAATGGTGAGAGATACGAATTTCAATAATCATACTCTTGTCCATTTTTTTAACCTATTTATTTTATCTCTCAACTACTCCATTGTTCTGTAGAGTTCTCACAACATCCACCTCATGTTGAATTCTATGTTTCTCCGGGAAATTTTCTAACTTAATGGAAATCTATAACCCTCCATTATCAGATCGTAGAAATTTGATTATTCTTCCAGTATCATTCTCATCGATTTGACGATATTTTTTCATGAAAACAAGCACTTTTCGTTTCTTATGTATAACCATCATGCATGCCATTATACTGTAATTGTCTATGAAAAGGATTAAGTACATTTATCCATTCATTCCAGTAACATTTATTTGGCCACATACGTCTGTTTGAATGTGTTCAGGAATATTAGATGTTATTTTCTTATTTGGTTGATAGGAAATGTATACCATCTTCCCTTGTATACAAGCATCACATGCTTTTTCTCATTAATGCTTCAATTTGGGGATATCCATGACTATCTTTAGCTTAGATATATTTTCTATGACATAGTGATTGATGTGCCCCAATATTTGATGTCATAGGTTGTTTTATTCTTAAACTGATATATATCAAATGTTATCTTTACTGTTAACTTGATATAAGTTTCCATTTATTCTACAGCCTTTCATGAGAGAATTCTATATCATTACCTTTATAGTGTAGCCCCTTTTATTAAAATTCAATACATGTATTGAGTCACATAGTTAACTCAGACTGAGTAGATTGTGACATAGACCATCCACAAAAGGTCTTCAGTTTTCTTCATCTCTCTATTATCTATATTTTTACTTCAAATACATTTGATCATCAAAGAACCATCATTTCCAAACCTTACTATTCTATTGACCCATTTCATGACATTCATTAATATGTCATCATTACCCGTCATGTGGGAAGAACATCTTCTATCAAGTATCTAGGTGATGTTGTTCTTTGTAGCTTTGAGGGATACTTCTACAAGATTAGATTTTTCAATTTTACACTTTTTCCCATGAGATATTGTATTGAGTGTAAGACAGTGATGGCCTTTCAATTATCTCTTCCATGTACATCAGTTCTTCATATTCAAACTCTTCTTCCAATGGAGAAAACCTATTTGAGATAGTAACACCATATAGATGGTGAGTATTCCAATGTCCTTGAGTGTCATAGAAATATATCATGTCATTCCTCTATATGCAATGTACATATTTATGGACAAAGTTAAAACGATTAAAATAGTATCTATAGAAACTATTTCTTCTATACAATGTTGGATATAAATTTATTCCCTTTGATTGAACTCCTAGATCTTCCACATTCAGATAACTCCTTTTCCTCTTTTCAATATGAAATGGAATGACCCATATATCCATAAAACTAATACATTACTAGAGAAAATGTCTTCTTACTTCTATTTCTCTTCATTTTTTCTTCCTTGAAAAAATAGTTTGATAACTTGTCATTTATGAAAGCATGAGGATAATTTTTAGTTCTCATTTTAGTTTGATTAAAGAGTCTCATTTTCAGCACTTTTGGTGGGTTTTCAACATGATCAAATTTCATATTTCATCTATTTTAGTCCACTTTATTTATTTCATTTTATGTTTTAGCATCACAACTGATTCCACTGTTTCCCATGCAAGAGGGTCTTTGGTCTCTCAAAATCTGTTCAACTCTGTCAGAGCCATGTTTTTCTCTCTCCAGCAGCTCAACATCTATGACCCTTCTCAATTGTGTTTTCTTCTTTTCTTCTTTTGGAATTTTATTCATTTTGAACATATGACTAAGAGTAACCACTTCTTATTAAAGTACCTCAATAGTTTTGGACTTCTCTTCCAGTCTCGAGGTATGTTCATTGATGACCTTATCCATTTCTTGGATTCTGAGCTTTAGTTCTACTAAATCATCTATGATTTCAAGGATTTATGACTATACATTCACTTATTCTTCAATTCATTCAATTTTAGCTTCAATATGATCAATATATTCTGATGATTCTACCATAGTTTCTTTCCACTTATTTCAACTCTTACATTTATTCTCAAGCCTTCCAAATGAATCATTATGTTTCAACTTGGGATCGACATTAGCGGTCATCTGATTATCTGTATCTTTAACTTTCAAGGGTTTTTACTTTTCAATGGTAGCCGTCGAGGAGGAATGTTTTCTAGTTTTAAATTATGGTTCTTCTTCTTCATATAATTCATTATCATCGTCATCTTCTTCAAAGAAAAACCCTTCTTCTATACTTTATTTCCAGATTTGAAGTATCACTTTTTGAAAAACATTTTCTAATGATTCATGATATTTCCAGCATATCTCTCTTTATCATTCAACTTTCTTGAGCACTGGGAGGCAATGTGACCACCTCTACCGCAAAAAAAACATGACATGGGTAACATTCCTTGAAATTTAGCATTTACCTTATTTAGATTCATAGAAATGATAGAAATAATTTATTTTTCCTCATCATCTTCATTAACAATATCTTCTATGATTTTCAGTCTGTCTAAGCCTTTGAATCCCATTTTGTTTGTTACACGAGTTGTTCAATCTTCTAGTTTGACCCTCATCTCATATTCCCCCAGGCTTCTCAGAAAATCATCCTAGGAATGTTTAGAAAGATCCCTTTCCTCAAGGTCTGACACCTTTACATTATAAAGGGGTGTAAGTGTTCTCAATATTTTCTTTACAATATCATTTTTTTTATTTTCTCACCCATACCTTGAATTTCTCCTACCACTTCAGTAATTAGATTGAAGAAGAGATCTATATTCTCATCACGATGCATCTTCATATCGTCTAACCTATGGTATAGATCATTTAGTTTCTCCTCCTTCAATTTACTATCACCTTCATAAATATTTTAATTTTTTACCACATCGACATTTTTGAGGTGCAACTCATCACCTTTAGATAGATCTAATCAGAAAGAGCCATAGTGAGAGCATTCTGGGATTTAGCATCTATATAAAGAATTTCCCTGTCTATATCTATCAAAGACATCCCTTTGGATTAGTAACTTGAATTCAATGCATAGTAGAATGAGGAATTCCATTCCAAGAGATCCCAAATGAGTTCTTATTCTGTTCTTCCAAATCTGAAAATTACTTCCATCTATGAGGGGAACTCCTCTGACATTAACTGAATTCTCCATGATAGCATAGAGAATATTTAACACCAGAAACCTTTCCCCTCTTATACCACTTTAGGGATCCAGAATAACCTAAGTGGGGATGGGTGAATCAGGGTGTCAACATTTTCTTTTAAACAGATGGATCTTGTTCCCATGTTAGTTGGAACCTATTAAACCTTTTAGACAAATGCATTAAAAGAGAGGGGACTACAATTTTACATGGTTCACCACAAAGGGATACCTCCAAGTAGCATACACTAACTGTGTGTCAGTCATACCAAAAACCACTAATCTTTACTAGCTATGGATTATAAGGTTCGATCACATTCAATCTATTCTAGGCTCTTTGCCATTACTATGGTTTAGGGATATATCACTTATTACCATGGAATACTTTTGTTGACAACCCATAGCTCACTAACTTTGGAGAAGTTTTACTCAGTTTCTTGACTTGAAGGTCGCTTCAATAGATTGGCATTGAAGTCTTTGTCTCTATTCATCATGAGACACTTATTTCAATAACAAGATGAGTAGATGCACACTGAAAGCCCTGTGCACATTAACATGATATTTAATACTATCATTTTTTAACCACCTTCACAAAGATGAACCCTTTGAAAAGAAAAACCCTTCGCAGGGAGTACACCTTCATAGAGCACACTGCTTTGCAGAGCTCACTGCTTCACAGAGCTCACTGCTTCATAGGGCTGAAGCCTTCATAGAAAAACACCATTTCAAAGCTCAACTACCTCTGTGGAGCCTAATTTCGTCACAAAGCACAATGCCTTTACGAAACACCTTAATTCATGAAGCTCACTAAGCCATTGCTGAATATCCCATCTTTATGAATCACTTAACACTTAGATGAATTAAATTCAATCAAGAATAGAATAATATTTTTGCAGAGATTAAGCTATCTTTTAAATCATGCTTCATTGAGAATCCCTTGATTCACAAAATCATATAAACTCTATATTTTCTCTCTCAAGATCATGCGTAATAAAGAGGGGTTGCCTCTTATTTATATGTGTGGTCAAACATAGATCTATGATTCTTCAGGCACAATTTCTCAATCGGTCAAAAAAAATCTGGTGCATCTCCCTTTATGAATATCCATGATTATTCCATGTTGGCAGGGCTCTACGTAACTTCATAGATCTTTTTCAAATCTCTTCATGCTACCGAAATGCTCCACTTGCAAAGCCTTCTGTAAAAAATTTGTGATACCACAATTCTAAAATTCTTGTAATCATAGAGCACACCATCACAGTATTCATATCTTCGCAAAAAGACAATTCATGAATCCCATATGAGTGAAACTCATGACTTTTCCATATTTTCATGAGATCTTCCAGAAAATCCACTTTTCACAATGCTTTTCATTCCCGGAATTTTGGACCCGAAAATTTTAGAAAACACTGGGAAACAAAATCGCCTTCAATACTGCTTACATCTTAAACAATATGATCCCTTTCCTTGAATATATCTAATCATCCATTAATGTATTGACAAAAAACACAAACCATACTCTATTTCCAGAAAAGAACAACCATGGTTCCAATAATAAGTTTCTTAAAAATTTTATAATCTTATAAGATATCTCCAAAACCTCTAAGGTTGCACATGATTTTATTTAGTTGGGTGAATTATTAATAAATATTTTCATTATCTCTAATTATAATATCTCTGATATTATTTCTCTAGATATGTAAATTTTCTTCCTTCACATTAGTGTTTCCATTAAATTTACTTTCATGATTGTACCAAATTTCTTTAGCTTTTTTGCGACCGATCACCTTTATAAAAACATTTTTTGACAAATAAATAATAATAACATTTCTTGATTTCTCATTATACTCAATGTTCCACTTTTTAGAAAGATTCATGGGATCATTTTTATCACTAGATGAGAACCCGATAATTTCTGAATAAATATCCTATAGGCTATGTGATAGAAGATAAGGTATCATTATATTTTTTTTCAACCATGATTATTTTTGTTTTCAAAGGTAGGAATAGCTCTATTGTTGACTTAATTGAAATTTTCTATGATAAGTATTAAATAAGGTAAATTTTGTCTGATACAACTTGTTGTTCCCTAGTATCATTTAACTATTGATAAGAGGGGGGTGAATCAGTGAATACATTTTTAAAAAACTAAATCTTTATGAAATTTATCCCTTGTAACTTGTTAGTGTTATTTTACTTAGAAAATTTTAAAAAAATCTCACTGGAATGTGAATATAATAAACCAAAAAAGGTACACACGATTTATAAGGTTCGATCTTAGTGTGAGAACCTACATCCTTTCTATGGACACTACCATGGGAGCATGGAAATTCACTATAATAAAGAAGTGAATTAACTTTGATCCAACTCCTGTTAGACTCATTCTATCTCCCAATAGGTATGATTATACTAACTCCTATCAGTTTAAATTTTTTTTCTTACAAAACATGATCCACAACAAGATGTATGAAACTTTGTTACTTCATCTTCCCACTAATTTTCATGCAGAGAGTCTATATGATTTATCCATCTAATAAAGTCAGTCTAGTGTTCCCTTTTCTTTTTCTGGTGAATATTTTTCCCTAGTGACTCAATAAAACATTCAGATAAAATCCTATCTCTTTCAAATTTAAAAAAACAGTGTACCTCACTATTTGAATCTTTAGTGATTATTAAATATAAACTGAGTCTAGAAATATCTGAATACCACAAATGTCTGATTAATCTAAATTAAAACTATGTCTGATACATATGATTGAAACTCCTTATCTAAAACTATTATTAAACATGAAACTAATCTCAATTATAAACACACATCTAACATAAATTATATACCTATTCATGTTTTTTACACATCTATAGTGTAATGTACATTGTACTTTTCACTTCATTATAGAGGAAATCCAAAGATGTAGAAAATGCATGAAGTTTTTTTCACTTTCTTACTCATTAAAAATCACATTTCAAGATCTCCCCCTAATTTTCAATTTTAAAAATTATTTACATCACTTATAGAATATTCATGAAGATTCTATGAATTCTCCAATATTTATAACATTCTTGAATTTTCTTAAATATGATGTTAAGGAATTTCAGAAAACATTCTTAAACACTACATGATACCAAAAATTAAATATTAATATGACATCATCATTCATATAGGGTTTAAAATTTATAAAGAATCTCAAAAAAACTCCATTCATTAATTTTTTCCAATAAACTTTAAAGAACATTTCATTCATTTATAAAAACTTCTTTTCTCAACTTTTTCTTCATCTGGCTAAAATTTTTATCCGATGTCATTATAAAAAATCCTCCATCTGGTTCTTCTTTGTCTGATCATTCTTCCTTAGATTATTTTTAACTGGTATTAATTTTAAATATAGTTATTTATGGATTATCATTTTCATCCTTTAGGTTTACCTCAACTCAATATTTGTACACTACATTCTCAGAAACATCCATCAAATGAACTTCCTCAAAAAAATTTGTCTTATTGATTAAATTATAAATGTTAAAATGATGGATACTTGTTCAATGTAACTTAAACTGATTTATTTTATATAACATCACTTCTTCATAACATTACAACTTTGAACTTTATACCACCTGTAACAAAACTATGTTCTTCAAAATTCATAAATGTTATTTTTTTGAAAACCTCTTCTTTATCTATATTTTTCTCTTAAACCATTGAATATTGTTGACTATATTGTTACAAATTATTCTTCTTATAATCTATTATTTTATCCTTTTATAAATCACCGCATTGTATTTTCATTTCTACTTAGAAACCTCAAAATTATTTGACTTTGTACTTCTTAAAACATTTTCATACAAGTGTGTACAAACTCAGTATTTTTTGACATCACAAACCATAGAAAATGTTCACCCAAGGGGTTTATTTTTTTGTTTTTTGGGGGTAAATTTGGGGTAAATATAAAAACTCTCCCAGAAGAAATTTGACTAAACAATTAATCTTTTCTCCTTTTATAAAAAATCAATATACTTTTTATTCAAGAAAATATGAATTGGTCTGTATGAAGACAATGTATATCAAGTGACATTTTTAAAAATTTCCCATTTTAAAAAATTCAACATCTTCCCTTGTCTAGTGGGATTTTTTGATGAACAAATATCAGTAAGTTCACAGAAACATCCCCTTGAAAAAAATCAGCATCATTCATCACAATATTTTATTATAAATAAATCAAATTGTTATGTTTTTTTGGAAACCATTATTTTTTACATTCAATATACTATGTCCAAAATCTTGTTTTACTACTATTGAGTTTTATAATATTTATCTTGTATCATGAATTCCTCATGAAGTTGGGAATATTGAATGAATAAAAAATCACTGTCTGAATTTGTTAGAATTTTATTTAACACAATTAAAGAAACTTTCCAAATATACAACTTATTTAATTTTTTATTCTCCATAAAATTCAAAAAAACATTCCTAAATAACATCCTTAACAAACATTCTTTAGCTATATCACCAAACATTCTGAATAGTGTTTCATAATAAGCTTTGCACAGATTGTTTAACAAAAACATTTATAACAAAATAATGTTGAAAAAAAATACAAAATATTTTTATAAATCATCAAAATTTTATTTAATAATAACCTCAAATTATAACACAATTTTGACACACTATTTACTCAATTAGTAGAAAAAATATGTGATTTTAAACATATTAAAAGTAACATAATTTGAATGATTTATTGTGTGCAATTAATTTTATAGATAAATATAACAAGTTTTTATGTGTTAAAAGATTATATTCTAATTCTTTTGTGGTCATGTTGTTTTCAAATTAAAATTAAATGATAGTTTCAAAAATTTCATTAAAGATATTTTATGTTAATATTTAATTTAATTTCTTATAAGTCATAAAAATCTTGAAAAAGGACAACTTGGATGATTAATTGTCAAAAATGACATCCCTTGGCCATTTATGAGCCCATTTTCACCATATAAGTAAAATTATATACCATTAATATTGACAAATTCATTACCATGGTTAAGGTTAAAATTGGTAATCAAATGCGTTAATCTAAATGATAAGGTTTAAAATGATATAATATTATATCAAAATTTTATTAGATGAGTATATTAAAACAATATCTTCCTTATTTTCAAATCCATTTCCTTTTGAAACCATTTTAAATGTGTTAAACTCATATAATATTATGATATTTCTTGGAATCACAAAAAGGACATAAATAAAATTTTATAATAAATAAAATTTTATTAAATTATTAAAAATTCTAAAAACACTATATCTAGAAAAGTGAATTTGATATGGTTGAAAAAATCAACCATGTTATATTATGGGGAAATGTTTCTTTTATATTAACTATCTTTGCTTCTAAAAAGTAAAAAACCTTATTATCATGTTGATTTTCAAAAAAGGTTAACACTGGCTAAAACAAAATGATAAGGGTTAAAATATAAACTAAACACATATAGGTTTTATTATTTTAGGGGATTTAGACTCATCCTCACATTATAATTTAATTATATCAATTTAAAGTCATTTATCATGAAAAATAATTTATATTAATTTAATAATTTATGAAATTCAAAGAATGCCTCTTTCCGCTCTTATAAAAGGGCATATCTTACCCTCTTTTCTTCATACTTCAAAAGCCTTTTGGGTTGGCCAACACCTACCCAAATACCATACTAGCATCCCCCCCCCACATCATGGAGGACATATTTTGGGATTATATCCAACATTATAGGGATTAAGGCTTCAATAAAAAATGTTTTCTCGAACAAGTGGATGATAAAGAAGATACATGGAGAGTCAAACTCGAGGTAAGAAACATTTTACATTAAAAACCATATTTTAAAAATTTTAATGATTTATTTTCTAAATCATTCTCCTACATTTCCATATTCTTAAAATTATTTTGTGGATGTATTTATATGGACATAAAATAATTATAAAGGATATTTTATGTCACTTTGTAATTTCTTTCAATGGTTTTAAAAAGGAATCCTTTTAAATATTTTATATAGAACATTTTAACTTTATTTACAAAATACAAATGGAATGTTCATTTTCAATGTATATGACATCAATAGATTTTCCCACAACCATATCCATTATTTTATTTTGGGATTCCTTTATAATCTTCTATGTTTTCTTCAAATAAAACCATCAATCCCTTTGTTTTGGGATTTTTTTTTGAAAATTGCGTTTTGAAGAAAATAGATATATCAAGATCTAATAACGTTTTTATGGGTGAGTGAAATGTTTTTTATGATGAAATATTCCATGTATTATGATTATGTTATGGTTCGTGGGAATTTTATATAGTTGCGGGTGGTATCGTTATAAAACTAGGATGAGTGGTTTTGTTATTTACCAAGGATGAGTTGTTATATTATAAACCAAGGATGGTTGGGTATTTTATAGACCCCCAATGATTTGGGTAATGATTATGTCTCATGATATTTTATGTGTATGATTAAGTAGTAAACATAATCCCTTATGGGACTCTGTCCACTATGGGATGTTGTGTTTGTATTTCTCCATGACATATGATTATTTCTTCTTTTTTTGCTGCTACATTTCCATTATGATTTTTATTTTTTCTATTAAGATTTATTGTAAAATGTTTTATGAAAATATCTTGGTAGAGAATTTTATTTTTTGGGTAAGAAAATGATTAGTTAAGGGCCAAAGTTTAGCTTTAAAAAGATGAAATTTTATAAGTATTCATGGATTAATGAGTTTATTTCTTTCTTTTTATACCCCTTACTATGATTTTTGTCTTCGTATCACAGTTTAAATTTTTTTTCATAGGGTTTTAAGGATGAGTAGGAACTATGATGAATACATTACATGGGAATAAACTGGGTATGGTGGGAATAATTATCACTTAAAGGCATGAGTATCGTCATGTAATTTTTTTTCCTAATTCTATACAACTCTAAACCAAATATATCCTTGGTTATGTAAGTGATCCCATATTTAATTTTTATGTTATAAGTTTGGGATGTTTTAAATTGGGTTATATTTATTGGTATCAAAACTAGAAATGAAATGTTAATGATTTTAGCATCGGATTCAGGAGTTTGTGTCTTGGGCTATTATATAGGCCTTCTTTGCCTCTTGTTATTATATTTTATCACCTTTCACCCCCAAATTCCACTATCACCCCATCACTATAGCTAGTTTTTGTTTGTTTTTATATTTTATTTTTCCAAACCATAGTCTTATCTAGAGTTCAATCAATGTTTCCATAATCGTAGTAGTCAAAAGAAATTATAAATAAATAAATTTGAACATATCAAAAGATCATTCTTTCACAAACCCCATGTCTTATAATAAAATAAATAATAATATTATTTGTTTGATATGTGAAATACTTATGGATAAATAATCATCATTTTTTAAATAATTAAAATAATATTTGTTTAAATTATATTTTATATATCATTTCAAGAGGGACCATTAAACTCGGTCCCTCTATCCTCATTAGTATTTATCGAACCACAAAATTATGTCTATTTATTTAATAAATAAATTTTACTACATTAATCACCAATAAATATAAATAATATTGTATTCAATAAATCACAAAAAAAATATATTTTTTATTATTTAACTCTGATATTTATTCTTTTAAATAACCCGTGATTAAATCTTGGAGATCAACCAACCCCAAATAATTATTAAACCATAATGTGGTAAACAAATTTATTATATCTTATTATATTAAAAATATAATTTAACATATATTTGAGATACACTTAGTGTGTTGTCTTATAAGCCTCTTTCCTAGTGGAATAATGAAAAACTACCTAATATTCTAGGTTTTCGTATTGCAACTTATCGAGGCTCCCATAGAGAAATAAGATAACATTGAAACAAAATAAAACCTAATACAAACACTCACTGTGTAATAAAATACCTTTATCATGATATCAAAAATAAAATAAGTTAGATATTGGTGTCATAAACCTTTGTGAACAACAAATTTTTCTTTGAATTTCATGAAATAAACTTGCCTATAGAACATCATTGATATGGATTTATTTATTCAATTCCATTCCCTCAAAAAGGATTAAGTTATCAACTTTTTTAAAGAAAATAACGGATAAATCCTTACCCACATTATTCATATTGAAGTATCCCTCATGATGAACCCAACATATCATACTTCACCATGAGTAAATGACATCACAGTTTTCATCAATACATCAAATTACACAACTAATGATATCCATTAATAATAATATTAATAATTACGGGTCAATTCAAATGTATTCTTATAGGAACCTCCAATGACACATATAAATGTTGATTTTCAACTGTCGTGTCATGTTCACTAAATCTCATGATCAGGAAATTACCAAGGTATTACACTATGAGAAAGTGACTCAAAGTCTCATGAGTCTCCACCCATGATAACCTATATCATTTTCATCGTGTTAAATTATATCATCCAACTACAGAACATGTATATAATAATACTTTTATGGAAACTATATGCTCATAGTTGGGACCATCTATGATCTATGAGTGAAGTATTTACTATTAGGATATTATCACATACTATGTCTGTAATGGCTTAAAATTTATTTCTATTAATAAAATAACTATTGTTTCCTAATAACTATTTTATTATGTTTTTAAATAATATCACATGGTAATACTATTACATTTCTTTTCACATAATTTAATAATATTGATTACTATAACAAGGAATAGAATAGGGATACAAGCACTAAAAAATAGTTCAATCAATAAGTGGATCCCTATAGGCTTGAAATATCACACAAGGATCATGCTTGTGATGATGTAAGATCCTAAACTTTATGAAAATGTCCCATACACATTCCATGTAATTTTTTTATCCTTTATTATAATACATTAGTTTAGTTTTTATTGGAGGTTGTTTCAGATGAATTTTGAGAATTTTGGAATCCGATGGGGCTTTGCATGGTTGGATCAGAGTTATGAAAAACCATGAGGTGTTCCCCTGGAAACCATGGAATACATTTTGATCCACTATATTGTGGTTCATTATTTGTCCCAATAATTCAGCCTCCCTACCCCCAAACCATGTTTCCATAGAAAGAGGGGTTTGAATAGTTATTGTATAGTTTTTTAAACTATCCACCCACATAGAAGAAACCATGAACCCCAGATAGTAGTGGCACAAAGTTAGGGCACAACATTTTTCTAACCATGCATCCCATCCAAGAAACCATGCGTGTGGGTTTTTAAATCACCAAAAATTTAATTAAAAATTCTCAAACCCCTGGTTTATATCCCTAATCATCCATTTTCTACATAACATGATTTAGATTTCTTTTGGAGGATCTTTAGAGGGTTGCAATTCTACTCAAACCCGTTCAATTAAAAATCAAAGATTTTGTGGAAGGATCAACTCCTATTTGGTAAGTGAAATATTCTTTTTAATGTTCCTATCTACCTTTTATATTTTCACCCTCATTGAGAGGGATTAATTACTTTATTCTTTATGGATTAGATCTATGTTTTAATGGATGTCATTTCATTGGATCTTGATCCTTGGTTTTTATAGCGTCCCGGACTTTTCATACATTACTATTACATCATTTCAAAGATAAACAACATAATAGTATTACACATAGAGGATCAAGAGGTTTAGATTCTTGGGAAATCTAGGACCAAACATAACAAATACAACATCAACCATAAACATTTATTTAATTTCATCTTCTCTAGCTTCTTATTGGCACTTGTCCTCTCCTTAGTACATGTATACACCTGAGGATATACATCAAAAGGGGCGAGCTAGAATCCCAGTAAGAGGATAGATATGAACAATACATCATGGGGTGAGCATAATCAGGACAAAGGAAAATGATCATGAACATGAGAGGAGCATAAACAATAAACTTGAAATGTGGCAATGCATAAAAATGAAACATCATGTCTTAGTGTTTTACTACCAAATATACTTGTGAAAAAATGTAGCATCATGTTCACACATCATTTCACATTTACTCATGAGATTCATCACTTTACCCAATGTATTGGAGCGCTATATAATTCCGGGTGCACCCGTCACATTTAAACAATCATATTGCGCTATATAATTCCGGGCACACCCGTCACATCATAACATTATAATTATCATGATTGCCAAATAGAACACATATCAAACATATACATAAATAACCCATGGAAATGAATGGGTTTAATCTCATAATAACACATTCATAATATTTGGGTTCCCAAAATAAAGAGGTAACAACATACTTGATACAAGAATCATCGACCTTGAATGAGAGGTAAAATGTGAGATCATGAAAGAAGAGTTATTTTGGAAAACATTTTGATGGACATAAAAACTAGTGAAAAACAAGTATATCCCAAAAAAGTAAAGGAAATGATGATAAAATGATCTTTGAGGAGTAACTATATCAAAAATGGAGTGAAAGAGGGAGAACCCGAAGGAAGAAAATTGGCTTCAAGATTTCCCCTTACCTTGTACTCGAATGCCTCCTTTTCTTTAATTTCCTGTATAATGACATTATATTCATTAATTATAAATACCAGAACCTTTTATACATTAATATGGTTTAATCTGGTTTCATTATATCATATTATGTTCCTTTGGATGACTTATACAGTTTAAAAACATTGTTCGGGGGTGTTCGTTTTTATGGTTTTCTTGAGCGGTCCACTTGTATTCTTAAATTGATGTTTGGGTATATCATGGGTAAACATACAGAACTGATAATACATGTTATTAATGATATTAAAATAGATTTAATAATTTTATAGTGAATTATATTAGATCCAAGTGGACGAATCAGTAGATAAAAATTTAATGATGGTTATTTGGGTTAATTTGGGCAGTTTTTGGATCACAATGATCTTGTTTTAACATTTAACTTAGTAATAAGGTCATAGGTTATTTACAGAACTTAAAATAGAACATAATACATATAAAATATTCTGTTTCAACCATAAAAATGGTTTCATGACCAGATTTAAGGTAGAAATGGAAGAAGAGCATGTTGTTTTTAAAGGTGATAAATTATCACCACATGAACAACGTTCTCTTTAATAAAATAAATGGATGAGGAAAAGGGTGTGGGGTGATATAATATAACATTAGAATCATAATATTACAATATATATATATATATAATACTGGATTTATAGAACAATTTCGATGAAGATAGGTAGGGAGAGATCAAGAAAGGTACTTGAACCGGAAAGGAAATTAAAGGAGAAGAGAGAGAGAAATTACCTTTAGAATCCTCCTCTTGAGATCCACATTAAAGAAGCTAGGCTTGGTCTTTTTATGAGACCAGAAGCTCTCGGACGTGGGGGATGAGCTAGGTAAGGTTTTTGGTCAGAGTTTAGAGAAGTTTTGGAGCTTGAGATGTGTGAGGAAAAGAGGGAGTGAAGGGTGGCTTTTATAGTGGAGGGGAGAGGGGTTTCCTTAATATAGAATTGATTAGTTTATTAATTTCACCAAAGAAAAGGAATAGTGAGTCTTGGATGACCAATAATAGTAATTTTATAATTTAATCCTGAACCAAGTGGGCTTGCATCAGCAGAACATCATTGATGACTCAATTATTACATTATTTAGCTTTTATTGTGAATTATCAGATTCCACTATTAATCAAAAATTCAAGTATCTCGGAAAATTCCCAAAAAATTACCCCAACCATTTTTCGACATGTAGAATCCAAAAATTAAGTCCATTTTTCAAAAATAATTTTTTAAATACTATTAATTTAATATTTAATTAAAATCATAATGTACATAAAAAAACAGTTTTAAGATTAAAACTGATTTTATATTTCTTTGAAAAATTATGTAGGGTCTTATAAAATTATCTAAAAACTATTAGACATTGATTCAATAATTTAAGAATATATTTCATGAAAATAAATATTCATTTAAATTAATTATTTAATTATAATTAAATATTTATGACTTATAAAATACCAAAAATGTTTACTAAGGTCAAATTATCACTTTCTATGATGTCTAAATTTTATTTTATTATTCCTAGGTAATGTTACTCTTATTTACTATTCATAAGGTTCATATTACTATTCATAAGGGTAGGTTACTATTCATAAGGGTATGTTACTATTCACCAAAAATTATTTTTGTTTCGTTAGACTCCAAAAACCATCTTCAACACAACGGTGTATGTCAGATTTTTAAAATTCCAACCATAGGGGTGAAAAAATTATGTTTAAAGGTCACTTATCACTTAGTAGTTCATTATTTTGTGTTTTTATTACATAAATATAAGAAGGGAATTTTCTATTGAAATACTTTGGGTCGTTACATTCCTCCCCCCTTAAAAACATTTCACCACCGAAGTTTTACTTTACACAAACAGGTGTGGGTACTTCTCCTTCATTGACTCTTCTGGTTCCTAAGTTGCTTCCTCAAACATATGGTTCCTCCACAACACTTTGACAAGGCGGGTTGTCTTGTTGCATAGAACCTTATCACTTCGGTCCAAAATTTTTACCATCTACTCCTCATAGGAGAGATCATCATCCAGCTGTACCACCTCTGAGTTTAGTACATGTGAGGGGTCTGGTATGTACATCCTCAGTAGTGATACATGAAACACATCATGAACTTGATCCATATTCGGTGGAAGTTCCAGACGATAGGCCACGGCTCCTATACGATCAAGGATTACAAAGGGGCCAATGTACCTTGGGCTTAGCTTCCCTGTCTTCCCAAATCTCATGACTCTCTTCCATGGAGATATTTGATGGAAGACTTTATCTCCAACATCGAACTCCAAGTCCCTTTGACGATTGTCATCATAGCTCTTTTGCCGACATTGAGCAGCTATGATGTTTTTCTGGATGACTTGAACCTTCTCGGTCATCTCCTGCACAAGATCGGGTCCAAGTAGCTTTATTTCTCCAACTTCATCCCAACAGGTTGGAGTTCTACATCGCTTCCCATAAAGAGCTTCATACGGAGCCATATAAATACTCTAATGGAAGTTATTGTTGTATGAGAACTCAACCAATGGGAGGTGCTGATCTCATCCACCTTTTAATTCTAGAGAGCATGCTCTTAGCATATCTTTGAGCATCTGAATAGTGCTTTTAGACTGGACATCAGTTTGGGGGTGATAGGTCGTGCTGAAATTTAATTCAATACTCAAAGCATGTTGAAGGCTCCTCCAGAATTTAGATGTGAACCTTGGATCACGGTCAGAGACAATTGAGAGTGGAACACCGTGCAGTCTCACCACTTCCTTCACATATATTCTTGCATGTTGTTCAAGTGATAGGTCTTCCCGAATTGCGATAAATTGGGCAGTCTTGGTGAGTCGGTCAACTAAAACCCATATCGCATTACTCCCCTTTGATGTCTTCGGGAGACCCGTGACAGTGTCCATAGTAACATTTTCCCATTTCAACATGGGTATAGGCAATGGCTACATCATACCTTTGGACTTTTTTCACTCACCTTTAACTTGCTGACATACCAAGCACCTTGATATATATATTCCACAATCTCCTTCTTCATGTTATCCTACCAGAAGTGTTCTCGGAGATCAAGATACTTCTTGGTACTTCCAAGATGGATAGAGAAAGTTGAGATATGTGCATTATCCAATAGATCCTTATTTATCTCTGGTTATGAAGGCACAAAAAGCCACGTTCCAAACCGAATCACACCATCATTGTCGATATGTAACTCTTGCAGCTTCCCTTCTTTTACTGCATTCACCCCCTTTTGTATCTCCACATCATCCCTTTGTGCTTCCTTAATCTTCTGTTGGATGGATGGTTGTGCAATCATTTGCGCAAGGTAGGATGTATCCCCTGCCCTTACGATTAACAAATCCATCCTTTTCATATCCAAGAAGATAGGGTCTTTCTCAATCCTCAACATGGATAGAGTAGCAGGTTCTTTTCTACTTAGAGAATCAACTACCTTGTTCGCCTTTCTAGGATGATAGTGAATAGAGGAATCGTAATCCTTGATTAGCTCTAACCATCTCCTTTGATGCATGTTGAGCTCCTTTTATGTGAATATATACTTTAGGCTCTTGTGGTCGGTGTATATGTCACACTTCTTGCCATAAAGGTAGTGCCGCCATATTTTCAAGGCAAAACTCACGGCTGCTAGCTCTAGATCATGCGTTGGGTAGTTCTGCTCATGGATCTTCAACTGTCGTGAGGTGTAGGCTATCACATTATCATGTTGCATGGGTACACAACCCAAGACGTTCTTTGAATAATCACTGTATATCACAAAAATTTCTCCACTTTTCGGTAGTGTGAGTACATGTGCAGTGATCAGCATTCTCTATATCTCCTTGAAGCTTCCCTCACATTCATCCGTCCATACATACTTTACCCCTTTACTTCTTAACTTAGTTAGTGGGCTTGACAATCATGAGAATTTTCTCACAAAAAGTTGATAGTACCCAGCTAATCCAAGAAAACTACGGATTTCTGTTACACTAGAGGGCTTGGGTCATTACTCAATCGCCTTTGTCTTTGAAGGGTCCACAAAAATTCCTTCACTTGTGATCACATGTCCCAAGAAAGTGACTTGATTTATCCAAAAGTCACACTTACTAAACATGGCGTACAACTTCTCCTTTCTCAATGTCGCCAACACAAGTCTTAGATGTTATTCATGTTCCTCCTCTCTCTTGGAGTATATGAGAATATCATCGAGAAACACTACCACAAATTTTTTGAGGTAATGTCTAAATACTCTATTCATCAAATCCATGAAGATTTCAGGGGAATTAGTAAGTACGAAGGGCATCAACAAAAACTCATAGTGCCCATACCTTGTACGGAAGGCAGTCTTCTGAATATATTGCTTCATCACCTTTACTTGATGATATCTAGAACGAAGATCCACCTTTGAGAATTATTGAGCTCCCCTTAACTGGTCGAACAAGTCATCAATCCTTGGGAGAGGATACTTGTTCTTTATGGTGATCTTGTTGAGTTCCTGATAATCGATACAAAGTCGCATGGTTCCATCCTTCTTCTTTACAAAGAGCACTGGCGCACCCCAAGGTGATGCACTAGGGCGTATGAACCCTTTGTCCAGATGCTCTTGCATCTGCTTCATTAACTCCTACAGTTTGATAGGAGCCATCCTATAGGGGCACTTTGAGAAAGGAGTAGCTCCAGGTATGAGTTCAATTGAGAACTCTACCTCACGATCAAGGGGAATTCCGGGTAACTCTTCGAGAAATACATCGCCACAATCCCTTACAATGGGCATTTCCTCAAGGTTAGAACTTTCCTTTGACTCAAACATTTGGGCGAGGTATGCTTCTTCATAATGAATCATCACCCACACCATTGAAGGATTTGTCAAAGGATATTCATGATCTTACTTGCATTTGTATGGGAGCATGGGATGGTTCGAAATATGAAAATATATTTCCTTTTCCCGATAGTTGATTTGTGCTCTATATAACAAGAGCCAATCCATTCCCATTATAGCGTCAAATTCCACCAAGGGAAGTATTACGAGATTTACCGGAAGAATCTTCCCACATACATCAATAGGAGAAGAATCAAACACTTGGGTTGCAATGATTGCACCACTTGGTGTTTTTACAGATATCTCTACTTCAAGGTTTCGGGGCTTCGATTCTATAGTTCTAGAAAACATGCAAGATATAAAGGAATGCATAGAACCAGAATCAAATAAGACTTTTTCCATTCTTGAGTGAATAGGAAGTGTACCTTGTACGACTTCATTATCATGTTCCACCTTTGCAGTAGTGATGGCATAAGCCTTCCCTTGTTCCTTTGGCTTTGCTGGTTGTTGGCACTGATTACCCTCGAGAGCTCGAGGTTTAGTGCACAGGTTTGAATAGTGCCCTAACTCCCTACAGTTGTAGCATTGAACCACGAGTAGCTATCTCCTTTCATCGGCTACATTATCCTTTCTTTTCATGTCTTTTCGACACTCGTGAGCTTGGTTTCCTTCCTTCCCACACTTAAAGCATTTCGTCGTACCTTTGATGCAGTTTCCATGGTGCAACTTCCCACATTTTTCACATCTGGGTCGATTTTTCTTCCCACCTTTGTCACTAGATCCACCAGCTTGAAACTCCATCTTTCTTTTCTTATCACCATAGCCATGGGACCATTCTCCAAACTCAATCTCCACTTTGAGAGCACACCGAACAACTTCTTCATAACTCCCAAAGTCTCTAATTTCAAGAGCCTTTCGAAGATGTGGTTTTAATAGACTAAAGAATCTATCAATTTTGCTATCATTGTTGATAACAAAACCCGAAGCATACCTTACGAGCCTTGTGAAATTTGCTTCATAGGTTGTGATAGATTCTCCTTCATTTTTCTTGAGCTCTATGAATTCTCTCTCCATCTTCGTGCAAAGAGTTCTTGGGAAGTACTTATTAAGAAACATTATCTTAAATTCTTCCCATTCGATATCTTCAATTTCCTCCCTTGGCTTGGTGTTCCTAATCAAATCCCACCATTGATCAGCTTCTCCATATAGACGATAAACGGCTAGAGTCACCTTCTCCGTCTCGGAACAGTGAAGAATAGAAAATATCTTCTCCATGGAGTTGACCCATTGTTCCGCAACTAGTGGATTAGAAGATCCACAAAACGTCGGTGGTCGTTGCCGCATAAAACATTTGATAGCTAGTTACTCCCTCTTTGGTGAAGGACGACGTTCCCCATTATTATGGTTATTATTTATAACCCGAGATAATTGGGTAAGCATCACCATGAAGTTTTGAACTCCACCTCCATAATCATTAGGGATGTCGTTCGGGCAATCGTTGCATTGGCCCTCGCAAGAGTTGTTGGCCTGATTTCTCCTGGTTCCCACCATTTTCTAAAATAGAAAAGGTTAGAACAAGACATAAGTAAAGAAGTCATGAATAACTTATTAATTTAAACAACTATACCAAAAACATAACATATGGGATCCCTAGGTAAATATTCTTGTGTACATATTTGTACTTATTCTCATGCTAGAGGTTTTCACTAGGGTTTACTAATCCTAATTCCCAAATTATCTAAACCTTTCATTTGATTCCAACTATAGAAACCCATCATTTTCTTACATTACTATTACATCATTTCAAATATAAACAACATAATATTATTACACATAGAGGATCTAGAGTTTTAGTGTCTTGGGAAAACTAGGACCATACATAACAAATACAACATCAATTATAAACATTTATTTATTTTCATCTTCTCTAGCTTATTATTGGCACTTTTCCTCTCCTTAGTACATGTATCAACCTAAGTATATTCATAATAAGTGGTGAGCTTGAAGCCCAGTAAGAGGATAGATAAGAGCAATACATCACGGGGTGAGCATAATCATGACATAGGAAAATGATCATGAACATGAGAGGAGCATAAACAATAAACTTGAAATGTGGCAATGCATAAAAATGAATCATCATGTCTTAGTGGTTTACTACCACACATAATTGTGAACAACGATATCATCATGTTCACACATCATTTCACATTTACTCATGAGATTCATCACTTTACCCAATGCATTGGAGCACTATATAATTCTGGGCGCACCCGTCACATCATAACATGATTTATGACTTATAAAATACCAAAAACGTTTACTAATGTCAAATTATCACTTTCTATGATGTCTAAATTTTATTTTATTATTCCTAGGTAATGTTACTCTTATTTACTATTCATAAGTGTCATATTACTATTCATAAGGATAGGTTACTATTCATAAGGGTAGGTTACTATTCACGAAAAATTATTTTTGTTTCATTAGACTAAAAAACCATCTTCAACACAACCGTGTATGTCGGATTATTAAAGTTCCAACCATAGGGGTGACAAAATTATGTTTAAAGGACACTTATCACTTAGTAGTTCATTATTTTGTGTTTTTATGACATAAGTATAAGAAGGGAATTTTCTATTGAAATACTTTGGGTCGTTACAGTTTTGATCCTAGAACTTCATCACCATTGTTATTTCGATCATTTGACATCTAATTAAGGGCTATAGTTTCGTGAGCGTTTGTCAATGATCTTGAGGTTGGTGGTCTCATTTTTAATTCCCATATTCTAGAGCATGATCTAGTTTTTTTTATTTTTATCATTATGTTTCCAGACTGGGAAATTAAAATTTTAATTTTAAATAATGAATTGATTTCCATGTGATCTTGATACCCTTCACAGATCCTATTAGACATGTTGTAGATTTGAGATCAGGCCTGATATTAACCCATGGGGTGTGCCAATAATCCTTTAAATAATAATTAATAGATTTGAAAAGGGTAATAATGGGTTTATGGAATTGAAATAAATCTTTATTTCATGTTTGATAATGGGATTTTAAGGGCCGATTGGATTAACCTTGGATAGTTAACGAGTTGTGAAATAAATGATGATAAATGGATAAATGGGTAAATTGTTCCTATTTATCCCTGTGATAAAAGTGATGAACCACGGTTGTGTTTGATAAATGAATTAGTATTCTATGTTGAAAATGGTTGATAAATTATTTATGAATGTTGAACCACGATATGTGTATATGTATGTGGAAAATGAGTTTTGGGTCAGGGACTAATTCTCCAAATACCAATGGGGTACTAGACTGTTGGTCTAGACCCCCAATATATATATATATGTGTGTTTGTGTGTGAAAAATGAGTTATTGGTCAAGTAAAACTACTAAAAATACCCATGGGGTGATAGACAGATGAAATATGCCCCCAATATATATATATATATGTAAATGTGAACAATTAGTTGTTTTTTAGGGGGTGATGCTAAAAATACCCACGGGGTGCCCAACTTCCACTCAGGACTAGATGCATGGATGAAATTGGAATTAAATTGAATGATTAAATACCATGAAAGTAGAAAAATTTAAAATCCCAATGGTGTATGGTTTGAACTCTGGAACGGGTAGAAGAAGGTATGATGTGGTATACTAAAGAATAATTAATATGAAACCTATTTACTTTTTTCATTTGATATTTATTCATTATAAAACATTATACACTATTATTGATTGGATTTTTCTTTAGACACTATTGGTTGTTTCCTACTAAGTTGTACTCACACCCTACATGGACCACCTGATTTGTACCCGAATAGATTTCATGTTTGTAGGAAAGAATAATGGAAAGATCCCTATGTTAGATGGATGACATTGGATATGGTATGGAGCATGGATGAAGGAACTAAACATGATATTAGGCCCCTATTAGTATTTCTCAGCGTGTCTTTATTTTTGGGTTATCTTTTTTACACTCGACACATATACGAGATGACATATCTACTTATTTTGTTTATGGTCATTTTCCCTATTTTAGAATCATTAATTTGTTTTTTTGTTGATTGTTAATTATTTTAGTATCCTGGTTATTTTTAATAATGATTTCTAATATTATAAAGCTTTGATAAATATGGTATCGTCTCCCCATGTAACATATTATACCATCACTGCTAGTCTGAAGCCTATAGAATACATAGAGGTATGCCCGAGGTCATGTGGTGAAATGGCTTGAGGCGCCTGTATATGGCTCCTGCGTTGGGGCATTACAAAGTGGTATCAAAGGATTTTATTTCTTTTCATTTTAGTTTTTTTATTATTTAGGAATGGTAGACATAAGAATGGGATTTTTTGGGCCTTTCCCATGAGCTCATTCATGGATGTAGATAACCCATGTACAGAGGAAAAACCAAGTACCCAAGGTGGGATTGTTGTTATTATTGTTTTGTGTTACAGTTTAATGTTATTTCACCTTGGGTGGTGCACTTTTTGTGTGATGATATCGATTTTTGAGATTTCCCTCATGGCCTGGTATGACATGAGAGTTGAGTATACGTGAATTATTTTAGGTACTAAGAAATTTTTGTAACATGATTCATATATGCAATTAATAGAAAAAAATGTGATGAGTGAGTTTTGGGGAATGAAAATTATTTCCTTTATTGAGTATTTTATAAGAAATAGTGATAAATAATGCATGTTTAATGGTTAAAAAGATGTTAAATGTGGTAATTTTGAATGGTTAAAATGGGTGTATAATGGTAAAACTAATAATATAAATAGTGTGTACACTATGTTATCCATGACCCAGGTTGGGGATTGTTGAGGGTAGTGATAGTGCCTCAATTTTGACTGTGTGTCAGTGTAAGAGGTCTGAATTGTTATGAATTTATGTGAATTACTCTTATTTAAAAATAGGTGTTATGTGTCCTAATATATGTATTTGTAATTATAGATACATGCCTCCATGTATATGGTTTTTTTAGGATTATAGGATAATATTGGTGGAATTGTACATCTATCAGTGGGACAAGAGGCCCTGATTGTTCCAGCTAATGGAGTGGGAGAGATGTTTCGTGAGAAATTGGATAGATTTATGTATTTTATGGAAAGCGAACAAGGGTAGGTTGTGGGGAATATGTATGATTTAACCATGATTTCTAGTTGTATCACCCTCCAACCTTCACCACAGAAGGTGGACCTTATGTAGTTGAGTTCCATATTGAGTCTATCTAGAAAATTCTTGACCATTTAGAGACTCATCCTAAGAAGATAATAAAGTTGTATACTTATATGTTATGAGGTTATTTGAATCTTTAGTTGGATATTAATTCTATGGATGAGTAGTTGGATCGCATGGTATGGAAATACTTAAAGTAAAAATTCCTGGAACACTTTTACCCAGATAACCTTAGGTTGGATAGGGAGGATATGTTTATACGATTAACCTAGGAAATAATTTCAGTGATGGACTATGATGGTCACTTCACCGAATTTTTGTCCTGTTTCCTAGTGTTGGTTGGAGATCAGGAAACACCGATGAGATTTTTTTAGGATGGAAATAATATGAATTTAATTTCTAGGTTGAAATCTTCTGATTGAGTATGTTGACTAAGGTGGTGAATCAGGATCTCATTTCTGAGGCGAAACTGAAGAAGGCATCCAATGGAGGATAGGTGGTTTCTGCTGTATGATAAGCACATATGCCCTATGAGGGTAGGAAAAATTTCTTTGAGAATTTAAACTATGGAAGTGCCAAAAAAATATATCCAAGTGTAATGATTAGTTAATAATGTCATTAATTAAGTGTATTGTCATTAGTGCGGTAGGCCAAGTCATATTCATAGTCAGTGTCCCTAACCACTGGTAGAGTGTTGATCCTATAGCAGGATGAGACATTTAGAGATTTATTGTAAGAACCCTCAACCAATTGGTGTTGAGGGAGGATCTAATCTAAACTAGAGTATTGTAAGGGTGTCTTCTACACCATACCTAACTGGTAGTTAGAGTTCTTCTGGGCATAGAAGTAGAGGTTGTGGACTCAGAACATCAATAAAGGAGGACCGATATCAGTATAGAAGTGTAGTATAAGGGTCTTAGAATATAGAAAAAGGTACTTATACTATAGCACATATAATAGGGGTAGGTCAGTTGTATACAGTTCAGCCAGAACTTGTCAATAGTGAGGTTGTTTCGTCAACCGTCAGAGATACTATTCTTCTAGCTTCAATTATTTATAGTGATTTATATGATATAGGGTCCTTAAAATTTTTTATATATATGAAACGTTTGAATGATTTTATTATGAAGGTGTAGTTTGTAAGTTGGGTTATGATAATCCACCCAATGCAATGCGTGTGGTCAAATTAAATATATCTAGGAAAGGGATGTTCCCTCGAGGTGAGTGAGTATCATTTCCTTTAGGATCTTTATGTACTCTACATGTAATGTTTTGACTTGATTTTGGGTATGGATTAGATGTTATCATATCGAGCCAACATAAATTGTTACCACAGGTGAGTAAAATTTACATCTCTCGAGGGTAAGAATTATGTTCATCATGTGGAATGGGTTATCTAGGTAGGCCGTGCAGGGCTAGTTCACCAGCAATTTGGGTATCTCACTACCCATGTAGTAAGTATTTTATGTATGAAGGGGGTGTGAAACATATTTATTTTACACCCGTATTGAATATATATTAGGACATGTTTCCTAATGACTTCTAAGGGCTTCCACATAAGAGAGATATTGAGTTCACAGTTGATCTAATGCTAAGACAGGAACCAATTTCCATTCCACCTTACCTAATGGCACCAACAGAGCTTCAAGAACTTAAGACTCGATTATAAGAATTTATGGATAGCAGATTTATCCATTCAAGTATGTTGCCTTGGGGTTCTCATATTGTTTTTGTTGTGAAGTATGATGGGATGTTGTGTTTATGTGTTGGTTACCAAAAGTTAAACCAGATGACAATTAAGAACTAATATCCTCTTCCACATATCAATGATCTATTTGAATAGTTGAGAAGGGATTTTTTATTCTACAAGATTGACATGAGTTTGGAGTATCGTCAATTGTGATCCAAACCCTCTAATATATGATATACTTCTTTTATAAGATGGTGTTCCCTATATGAGTTCATCGTGATTCAATTCGGGATCAAAAATGTTGTGACTGTGTCTATGGCCTTGATGGACCAAATATTTCACTTGTACCTAGATCATTTTGTGTTTGTTTTTTTGGATGAAATCACTGTGTACACAAAAAATCTTGACGATCATGCCTAATATATTGTCATCATCTTGAGTATAGTGGGACAGAATTAAATATATTCCAAGCCATCTAATTGTAAATTCATGATCAATAAGGTAAATTTCTTATGTCACATCATCTCTGAGGAAGGTGTGTCGGTAGAACCAGAGAAATTTTAGGAAGTTTTTTATTGGAAGAAACACAAAAATGTCTTTGATATCTGAGGTTTTTTGGGTTTAGTGGGTTATTATCATAGATTCATCAATGAATTTTTCCATTCTAAAACACCACATTTAGTTTTGACCATGAACGGGATCATGTTTGAATATTCATGAGAATGTCAAAATTCCTTTTAAGAGTTGAAGAATCTTTTGATTACTGCATCTATTTTATCCCATCACAGCCTGGGTGAGAAGTATACCGCATCTTGTGATGCATTCAGAATCAGACATGAAGCTATGATGATGTATATAGATCGAGTCATGGTGTATGGGTCAGGACAGTTGAGGCCACATGAAAAAAATACCCTATAAATGAACTTGAGTTGGCTTTGATGGTTTATGCCTTAATGTATTGGGGGAATTACATGTTTGGAGAAAATTTTACTTTGTATGCTGATCAAAGAAGTATAATGTATATATTTTCCCAGTGAGATTTGAATCTATAAAAATGGGTATGGGTTAAGTATATTCAGTTTTTGACTTTGACCTAGCCTATACATCTTGTAAGGGAAACAACATTACAGATGCATTAATTCGAAATACATAGACCCAGGAAGTCTAGGAGTCCAATTATAAGTGGAATATAATGACATTGTTCACTGATATTCATGTGGATATTCAAGAGGAGTGGGAATGGATGACCCTTTTATCATTATCATCTGATTCCATACTTCTAAACCAGATCAAGGAATGGAATTATGAGGTTCAGGAGCATGTGATGTCAAGGGATAATTTTTGAGGTGGGGGGTCACCTCTTGATTAAAAAATATATGAGGATGAGATCATCAATGTTTGGGATGTTTTTTTGTACCAACATGTATGCATGAGGAGATGATTCATGAGTTTCATGCCTAAAATGTGGATGGCGTAACCTAGTATGTCCAAAAACTATCGTTAAATCTAGAGACAGTATTGATGTCCAAGAATGAAAAGGGATATTGTAGGTTTTTTGACACGATGCTACACATATCAGTAGGTGAAGTATGAATATTGATGACCAGGTGGTCTGTTACAGGTCTTAACTATTTCATAATTGAATTAGGATGAGGTTCCAATGGCTTTTGTAGTGGGACTCCCAAGGATCCCTTGGAAGAATGATGTGAAATGGGTAATTTTGGACTAATTGAAAAAAGAATCCCATTTATTTTCTATAGAAAACATTCACAATTGATCGGTTTTGGTATATATATGTTTGGGAGATAGTCTATTTATATGAGGTAAAAAAGAGTATAGTTTCATATTGTGACTCATGTTTTACTTAGTGCTTCTAGAAAGGATTGCATAAGGCTCTTCGTACAGGGTTGTTTTTTAGTACAAATTTTCACCCATAGGAAGATGGGAAATAAGAGCATACTATTAAAGTGCTAGAGGACATGTTACGGGCATCCATTCTATAATTAGGTGGATCTTGGGAGAAACACTTAGATCTTGTTAGGTTCACCGAAAAAAATATCATGAATATATTTAGATGATGCCAAAAAAGTAACTTTATGGTATGTCACGTAGATCACCTTTTTGTTGGAAGGAGGTAGGTGAGTAAAAATTGTTGTGAGTGAGTCTCATGTATGAGACATTCGAATAGGTTCAGATGACTTAGAAATGTATAAATATAGTGCAGATTCAAAATAAGTCTTATGATGATCTATTTCATTGTACTCTTGAGTTTACAGTGGGTGATCATGTGTTTCTTTAGGTGTCATTAATATTTCGTTACCGTCAGATTCAGAAATAGGTAATGTTGGCAACTGGGTTTGTTAGACCGTTTGATATTTTTGAGAGAACCAGAATGGTGGTGTATTTTTTGGCTCTCCTATAGAGGTATAGTGCTATGAATGGTGTTTTTAATGTGTCAAAGCTTCGAAAATATCACCCAACACTTCTCATGTGATCAACATTGATGATTTTGCATTTGAGGATCATGTGTCCTTTGAGGAGAATCTGATTCATGTTATAGATCACAGTGATAAACTGCCATGGGGAAATACTATACCCCTGGTCAGAGTGTTTTAGCAGTATGAAAGTGTTCATGTGGAAACATGGGAGAGGGAAGAAGATATGTGGGCCTAGTGGAAAAACCTTTTTACCTCTAAAGCTTAATGATTCTTGGGGTACATATTGAGGATGAGATGTTATAAGGAAAGGAGACTATAAGATCCTAACCTTTCCAGAGATATCACATACTCATTCTAGGTAATTCATTTACCTTTTTTATCATACCTTGGTTGGATTTATCTTCAAGGTCATTTTGGGTTAATTTGAAAAATTTTGGAATCCTATGGTATTGTGTATGGTTGGCACATGGTTTGGGAAAACTGTGTGGTTTCCCCTAGTAAACCATCCCACTATTTTGATCCACTATAAGGGGACACATAGTTTGACAAACCATGTGACCTCATTCCTCCCAAACCATGCACCATTTTATAGAGTGGGTTTTCATGGATACCACTTTTTTTTCAAACCATGCACTCACTTAGGAGAAACTATGCACCCAAGATAATAGGGGTCCATGTTTATGGTGCAGAGTCTGTCTAACAGTGTAGCTTTTCTATTAAATAATTAGTACGGGGTTTTAAAACCCTAAAAATCTAATTAAAAATTCTCATACCCCAAATTTATATCCCTAATCATCCACATTTTACCTAACATGATTTCCATCACTTTTGGAGGCTTTAAAGAGGGTCTTAAGGCACCCTGAACCCCTTTATTTTCAAATTGAAGATCCAATTGAAGGATCAACTCCTCATTGGTAAGTGATAACTTATTTTTTAGGATCATATCTCTCTAATATTTTTCTTCACTTTGAGAGGGATGAATTCCTCCATTTCTTATGTTTTAGATTTAGGTTTTAAGGCATCTGGTTTCATTGGATCTTGATCACAGTTTTTGATCCTATACCTTCCTCACCATTTTGATTTCTATCATTCTACATCAAATTAAGGGATAATGATTGGAAAGAGTTCGTTAAATATCTTGAGGTAGGTGGTCTAATTTCTAATTCCCATATTTCTGAGCATGATATAATGTTTTTATTTGTACTATTTCATTTCCACATTGGGTAATTTCATTTTACATTTGAAATAGTTAATTGATTTCCTTGTGATTGTGTAACCCTTCATAGATCCCAATGGAAAAATTGTAGATTTGTGACTGGAATTTATGGAAACCCATGTGGTGTCCCAATTATCCTTGAAATGATAATTATGAGATATGTATATTGGAATAATGGTATTATTTAATTGAACTAAATCTTTATTACATGTTTAATAGTTTTATTTAAAGGGTTGATTAATATAACCTTGAAGGGTTAATGATTTGTGAAATAAATAATGATAAATTGATTAATGGGTAAATTTTTCTTGTTATTAAATGTGATAAAAGTGAAAAACCATGATTGTGTTTGATAAATAAATTGGTAGACCTTGTTGAAATGGTTGGAAAAAGAGTTATGAATGTGGAACCATGATATGTGTATGTGCATGTGAACAATAAGTTGTAGGTCATTGACTGCTACTCCAAATACCCAACGGGTGCGACAATGCTACTCCATACCCATGATATATTTATATGTATTTATATTTATGTGTGAATTTTAACAATGAGTTTTGGGTTAGAGACTACTGATCTAAATACCCAAGGGGGTCTATACAACCATGTGAACAATGATTTGTGGGTCAGGGATTGATGCTCCAAATACTTTGGGGGTATGAGACTAATGTTGTAGGCCCTTAAACATGAAATATATTAGAATTTAATTTATTAATGAAATCCCATAAAAGGAGAAAAATATAAAATACCAATGGTGTATGTTTGGGACTCTGACATGAGCCGAAGTAGGTATGATGTGGTCGGATAAAGAATAATTAATGTGAAACATTTTTACTTTTATCAATTGATCTTTATTCATTATACAACTGTATACACTGTTATATATTGGATGTTGATCTAGATATCATTGGTGATGGAAAAAGGAGTTATACTCACACCATACTCAGGTCTTCTGATTGGTACCAAAATAGACATCATTTTTGTAGGATGTGATAATGGAAAGTACCATATGTCATATGAATGACTTGGGATATGGGATAGAACATGGATGAGGGACTCGACCATGATGTTGGGACCCTCTTGGGAGTTTACATAAAGTATTTATTTTTTCTTTTTGTTTTTACTCTTGAAACATATATGGAATGCCATATCTATTATTTGGGTTTATGGTCATTTTCCCTATTTTGGATTTATTCATGTGTTTTTTGGTTAATTATTGATTATTGTTATAGTATCTTCATTATATAGAGTATTGATTCCCATTTTGGTGATGATTTGATAATGAGGGTATAGCCTCTCCACATTAAATATGATACCCTCTCATCTAGTTGGTAGCCTCTAGAATATGGGGAGATACGCTTGAGTTCATCTGGGGAATAGGCTCAGGGCACCGGTATTTGCCACCCGGGTCGGGGTGTTACCGATGATGACTATAAAAATAATGAGAAGAATTAGAAATATAATAGAAATTATAAATGTATATTTAAAAACCTTTTTTATCTATGTAATGAATGGTGAATTATGATATTATAGGTGCATATATATATGGAAGATTGATTACTGGGCCTTATGACAGTTGGTTAATATGGCTATTGAGCATTATGACCATTGATCGATATGACCGTTGGGAATTATGACCATTGTTTATATTGTTGTTATAAGGTTACTATAGGGATCTTTATGATATATAAGGTGGAATCCAAGACCTATACTAGTAGAAACATACCTTATGAGTTTCACTTATCAGAACTTGGGAGAGAGGTCATGTCACTGTGTTTTTATCATGACCAAACCTAAGTTGAAATTCCGAAATAATACAAGGGAAGGATCATTTTCAAGAGAATATTAAGCTTATAGAGATCACCACCTAAGTGATTTTTGCTGAACCACCAAAACAAACAATCATTATCGATCATCTTATCCTTAGGGAATATGCCTATGTAATAAGGGGTTATGTTACTAGACATTAAGTAGTACTAAAGTTTAATTATTTAGAAATGAAGTTGTGTTCACCCAACTATTATACATTATTTTATTTTAATCTTATTTATATGATAAATAAAATTCACTTGAATATAAAATGAATATGATAAAATATATTTTTAGTACATATAAATGAAAATTTGATTTTTTAAAAAAATTTTAAATTCTACCTTATAAATTTTTTTGACATTTTAAAAAAATTATTTACATTAATGATTCTTATGAAAAAAATTATTTTAAATAAAAATGAAAATATAATTTAATAATGTCCCAATTAATTGTTTATAATGGTAAAAATGTTTATTATGTCATAATTGTTTTAAAATTTCAAATAAAAAATATTTTTTAATGAAATGATAATATTATTATACTTTATTAATATTTTTTTTAGACTCAACACATCAAAATTATCTTAGAGTGCATATTTAGGAGTTTTCTGATAATGTTTATTTTTATGTTAAAAATGAATAAATCATCATTTTATGAGAACTATGAAATTTATGACATCATTACGATGCGAAGATGATGAAAAAATGTATGAAAATTTTTATTCAATCAAAATTTAATTTAATGATATTAATAATGAAGGTAAAAATATTAATTTTATTTTATATAGTTATACATAAAACTTTTGGAACTATAATATAATTTTTCCTTTATAAAAACTATTTTTTGATTTTATGAATTAAGTTGGGTAGTTGGGAGATTTCCTATAGTTTTTCCTTTATTTGAAGGTGATTCCAACCACCGTGGAGCATTAATTATCCAAAACAATTAGATATAATTGATTCCACTCACAACTGGTTTTCTTAAATAATAAAATAACAAATAGGTTAACCCTAAAATTCACTACTCTTAAAGTATAAATTCCCACATTTTCCCTCACTCCACACTCCAACGCCTTTGAGCATGAATCCAATCTCATTATCCCTGTCAAGACTCCCTTAAATGTGGTTCTATGGTTTTAATGAGACTATTTATAGCTTTAAGAAGCTACTTTTCATTGTAAGTGTTATCTCCCTTCTCTTTTTACATTAAATCATTTTCCTTAGTGATAAACCTTTTATTATCAATTTTTTCTATTGTTTGGTGTTTTAAAACAACCTTGTACTATCTATATGATTCCTTATTGATGATATTTGTCTCTCACTAAAACTAATCCCTAATCACATTTATATACCCATTATTCCACTGAAATCATTCCCTATATTTTCATATTATGATTATCTGACCCTATTTTAATTCAACAGTATTAATATTGATGTAACGTTACATCATTAAATGGGTAAACCCATGCATGAAACTCACATTCCTTCTTTTTGGGTTAAAATGCTATTTACTTATGATATTTGATCGACGTGGAACACATATTTTTTGAAATATAATGGGAATACCTTGGTAGCACTCTAATGCATGGGGTAAAGAATTAATCTCAAAAGATGACATGATTATGATACCTTGGTAGTGTTGGTAATGTTTTATGATACCTCACTTACAAACCTTGTCAATATGTTTGAAAATACCTTGGTGATTAACCTTTGTTATATAGATGTATCATGTTTATGTTATAGCCACATTTTTTATGTTATGTGTCACATTCTTATACTCAAATAATAATGTTATGCCTTATGTTTATATGTTCATGATATTATTATAAGACTCATATTTCTCCCATAATTTTAATTTCTGATATGTTTTTATTATTTATCCCTTATTGGGAAATGTTCTCACTCTTTTTGAAGATTAGCTTATTTTTTCTTTTCTGTATCGTGAATGCCTTGTACCTTGTACCTAGTTTCCAAGATGTTAAACCTTAAAAGGTACTTTAAAGTAATTTATATAATACATAGACATGGATTTCTGTTAAAAATCATGTATGAAAATGGTGGGTCACTATATTTGGTATCAATGACAATATTTAGTTATTTTTGGAAATTATGTCTAGAAAATATTAGTAATAACCCTAGGGATAAGTCTAAAAATAGGAAATCTCCTTGAAATTTTGGTGAATTCTAAAGTGAGTAGTTTCCAATAAATAAAATATATATCTAAATACTAAAATTGGATATATATCTAACATATTCATACCTAGGGATAATAATGTTGAAAATCAAGGATTGAGTATTAACTTGATCGTCACATGGTGCATGATAAATAGGTCTTGTTGTACACCTATTTTGACACTCTCAAAGGATATTTATTTACTAACCATAATGAAAGGATGTATAGGTAATGTAATTTTTTAGAAGTAAAAAGGTGGTTAAATTATGTTACCAGAAAAGAGAAATATTGGAAAAACGTTGGGATTAAACTTACCATTAAAATATATTCTTAGTATTGTACTTTTTATTATTTAACTGTTACAGATTTTTGAAAATGGAGGGAAATAAAATGTCTCGTGTGAATAATGAATGCAATGGGAAGTGAAATGATGAACATACTAATATGAATGAAGTTGATGTATAAAATTGCTTGTAGATGTTAAATTATCTATCCTTTGTTATTTATAATAACATGAACCACAAAAATCATCCAACATCACCATATTGGAACAAATATACATTAAATGATTCATGCACCAACCCACCAGATTTTAGTGAACCCTATGACCCATTGATTGTGGAATAATGAATAAATTCTATATAAAGGATATTTTTTATACACTATTATTATGGGTAATATAAGGTCCTACTAAAAGTATATCACGTAGAAGGAGAAGATGATCAATGAAGAACATTAATAAAAAATATGAAGCACAAGGATGAAATTGATATTATGGGGTGGGAAAACCTTAAAAAGGTATTTTTAAATAAGTAATTTTTTATAACCTATAAATAAAATGGTCCGGAAAGTACTTAAGAATAAGAAAAAGGAATGTGAATCTTTGGGAAATTATGAGATGAAACTAAAAAATTCTTACGTGTTACGATTTAATATTTTTCACCAATTATAATGGGAAGTTCGATTGATTCTTTGGAAGACAAAGAAACCATCTATAGAAATCATTGTAAATATAAGACCTTAGGAGTTATGATTAGATATTAGGATGTTACATCAAAGTTGAAATGGAGTTCATAGATACCTAGTGGTCCCATGGATAGATTGACAATAAGAGAAGGATAGAGAACTATTTTGGAAAGAATACTGACCATGAAAGTTAAGGGAAGAAAATACAATATCCCATGTGGAAAAAATATAGAAAAAAAATCACGAAATTATTTTCAAGTAATTGGTAAGTGTTTCAAGTGTGTGATGGTTATAAATATTAATCAAAACTATTAAGGAGATGAAAAACCACAAAATCCTACTATAAATGAGAAGTAAAATGTGGGGGAAAAACATTATAACGTGTTATGATTAAGGTGTAGATATCATGGACACTTTTATAACCAATGAATAAATTTGGGAATAGTGTAGGGAAACCAAAATAAACCATATTAGGGGACAAGTAATCAAGTTAATTATTTTTCTATCATGATGGATTAAGTGAAGGTTCCTAATGATATGGTAGCAGTTAAACTTGTTTCTCACTCAAATATTTCTTGTACACAATTTTATTTTGATTAAACACATTCCATTATTTTTTATATGTTTTCAAAGAACATTTAACTAAAACCTGATTTGTTATAAGTAGTGTTATTAGTTAAAATTTATATATATTTTTTTCAAGATATAATATTATATTGATGTTCCCTGATTAACATTAGTTAGTATAATCTCATATCAAATCTAATGGTTATTATAAGAGTTTAATTTGACATAATTCTTGGGATGGACTGGATCTCAAAGTAAAATTCCAAGATTAATTTTACAAGGAATAAAATTTTAGTTTTCATGGGGTGGGGGTAATAAAAAATTATTTTCAAAGGAGAGATATCACATCCTAGGTATTTTTAAGAACTACTTCTTATAAACTTTTTTATATAAATGATTAGTAAAGAAGGGGAAGAATGTGAAATTAAAAATTATAAAATTGGTACACATTGTTTGAGAATTAATTGATGTATTTCAAACAGAATTATTTGGAACTCCCTCAGAATGAGTGATAGTATTATCAAATGAAATAATACGTAGATCAAAACTTATATCAAAACCCCTTATATAATGACATTCATGGAGATAGAATAATTTAATAAGAAAATTTAGGATCTTTTGGAGGAGTGTTTTATCTATCCATGTGTGTCACCTTAGGGAATGATTATTCTATTTTTGAATAAGAATGATAGATCCATGAAACGATGTATTTATTATAGAAAATATAATGGGATCATAATAAATAAAAAATATCCTCTTTTGATAATTGAAGACTTAATTTACCTGCTTTGTGGAGCTCAATATTTTTAGGATCGATCTTTTACATCAGTATCATCAACTGAGGGAGAGGAAAAAATATATCCCAAGAAAAACATTTCACACATTTTATGGATATTATGAGTTCATTGTTATTCCATTTGTTTTGGATAATTCCCCCATTATATTTATGGATATGATGAATAGAATATTTTGGTAATACCTTTTTATGTTTTTAGTGGACATTATTGACAATATTCTAATATATTCCAAAATTTAGGAGGAATATAAGGAAAATCTAATGCTCATTTTAAAAACTCTAAGGAAAGATTGTAATTTTTATAAATTTAATAAATGTGATTTCTGGTTGTAACAAGTGATATTATTGGGACACATTGTATCTAGTAAAGTAATATCTATAGATCTAGTTAAGAATAAGGTAGTAGGATAATGACCTTTCCCAACAACATTGATATAAATTCATGGTTTCCTTGGTTTAACAGGGTTCTATAAAAGGTTTACGAAAAAAATTCATGGATTTTTAATCCACTAAAAAAATCACTTGAATGGGAGTTAATATTACCAACACAAAGGAGTGTCAAGAATGATTACAAGATATGATGAATAGGTTGGTTAGCACACCTATGAAAAATTTACCCTCTAGTAGAGAGTAATTTGAAATTTATAGCGATGAATCATTTTAATAACTAGGATGTTTACTCATGAAAAATAAAAAATTAATTTATTATGTGTCTGAGTAGTTGAATCCTCATATAATGATTATCCTACAAATATCATTGAGTTATATGCTGTTATTTTTTCTTTAATGATATTAAGACACTCTCATTTTAGGTAAAAGTTTGATCTATACATAGACAAAAATGATTGAAGTATATATTCAGATATAAGTAATGGGACGTGAGACAAAGGATATGGTCAGTTATTTTAAAATACTAGTATTTTTCTATTCTTTATCACCCAACTAAGGAAAACAAAGTCACTAATTCACTAATAAGGAATTATAAAAGGGATCATAAAAAGATGAGAATTAAAGTAGAACCATTGATCACAGACTTGATAAAGATGGAAATTGATGTCATAAATAAAGGGACATCCTAATCCCATCCTAAATTATTTCCTAACCATCATTAATAGATGGGATCAATAAATACCACATAGATGATCCTATGATATAGAGGAATATTGAGGTGATGAAAATGGAAATATTCAAAAAACAATTCTGGATAAAGTGTGTGTAATGAGTTTTAGAACAAGGATATTTACCCCATCTATTCCATAGTTTAATAATGAACTAATGAAAAAGGATCATAGATCTACATTATCTATATATCCCAGCAGCACCAAAATGTATAGTGATATTCACAATCATTATTAGTGGGATACCATGAAAAGGGATATTGATACGTATATTTAAAGATGTTTGGTATGATGAAAATTGGAGGAAGAGTGGAAAAATCCAAAGGGGGTTATTTAAACACTTCCAATACCTTTATAGAAGTTAGAAAACATCAATATGGACTTTTTTTGTGGACTTCCTAAGAAAACCAAAGTAAAAGAAATTCCCTATGGGTAAAAATTAATGAAATGTTTTATGATTTTATGTGATATGGGATGATTTTAAACGCCTAATATTTTGAGAAAAAATGGATGTTATTACATGAAATATAAGGAATGATTATTTTGTAAAAAACATTTATTTTGAAACATGAACTTGGGTCCATTTGAAATGGATATTGAATGACTTTAGATTGATTGAATTGAATGATATCCCTATAACTGTTTGATTTACCTTGAAGAAAATGTGAGTCTAGGTAGTTCGGTGTTAAGAACATATGATTGGAATGTATTTTCTCTACCTATAATCCTATTGATAATTAAAATGAAAACTAAAATTCCAAAAGTAAGCGATATTATTTCGTAGGGATCTTCACCTATTTCCCCAATCTTAGTAATATTTCTCCATTCATAGTCCAAGGAACATGTGCACACCATGAACTGTACTTCACTAAAATATGTGAGAATCCCTATGTAAATCACATTTCTAGGTATTTAAAAAATGGTTCTATAATTGATTTATTTATTATTTAATATGATTTAAATATTCCAAAGTTATGAAATGTTTTATTCATGCCTATTTTTATAGAAAAGTAAAATTCATTCCTATTTTGAAAATATGTTTACATCTATTGGATTTAATGGTAATGAAAATTTGAATCTTATTTATTAGTTTCTATTAAAAGTTTTCTTTTATCATGTTTTGATATGAACTGTGAAAATGTTTTTATGTCATGTTTTGTTTAAAATTAATCATAAATTATTTATTTGATTATGATTTATTATTAAATGATTGATGCAATCCTACTGGGATTTATTTCCCATGCCAAACCTTTTCCTATATAAATTTGTAGAATTTTTGATAGGTCCATAAAAATGGAAATAATCACATGCAGGTGGATGGATTACTTTATTAGAGGGACTTGGGACTTGGTGGTGACCAATTGATCATCTGATCCACTTATTTTAAAGAGTTTCTAGATTTATGTCTTTATGGACTTGTTTGATGAATTTGGTTGACATTTCATCTTAACAATTTTATCTTATTCTTTTCAATTTATCATTATGTTTTGATAATTTTTTTATTATATTTATCAGTTATTTTATTTGTGTTTTTTTTGGAAAAATCATTCCAATATTGTTATTTTTGTTTCCCAGGTTCTTGTCGCCATCTCATGGGGATCAGGAATGCATTTTGGGATAATGGAAGATCGATTTGGGTGCTATTTTAGATGGTATCGTGGATTGGTTCATTAAATTAATTTCTATAGGTATCTTTATAATTAATAACTTCTATTATAGTGGTAAAAGGTTTTCATGTTTTATAGTTTAAATACATATTTTTACTTTAGTAAAAAGTTGAAAATAACCCATACAGAAAACATTGATGTGATTAATTTTTAAAACATTGAAAAGAAATTCTAATATAGTTTGAAATTTCCTTTACTAAAATTTGATGAATAAATAATAATATTAATAAAACATTTAAGAACCTCAACATGGGAGAAAAAGAGTTGGGAGGAAAACATTAAAACAAGATTGTTAAAAGGAAGTCCCTTACCTCGATTCCAGACTCTTTTTTCTCATATGTATATCCTATTGAGTAAAAAATTTAAATTATTTTTATAATTTCATATGAAAATTTTCTTTTTTAATTCAATTAATATTAATACCTTTATTTCTTTTTTTACCATGTTGTATTTTTTTATTAAATGGGTAAGTTCATGTGGGATGTTTTGAGGACGTTGAGTTTATAACCTCAAAAAAACATTGGTTAATTGATCATGGTCAAATTGGTAATGGTTTCATTTACTCCATAATAATAATAATTTTATAGTTATAATATTTACACACTATTTACACTTTTCAAAATAAAAATGTTTGAATGTCATGAAAAATGACCTATACAGTTTTGTGGAGATAGTTTTCTGTAAGTTTTCAGGAATGGTGTTTTTATTTTTATACTCGGTGGAAAATAATAAAATTAGATTATATTTTAGTATTTAATAATAATAAATAATTTATAATTTAAATTTTAATTCAAAATCTCCATCTTTATGACTATCATTTTAAGGTGTAAATGAAAAATAAATCACTTCGTGGAGGTGATAATCGACACGTAAGCACAAATGACATTATCATTTTCAAATGGATGGTAGGGTAAGTAAGTAAGTGATATAATATATTTAATGAATAATTATTATTTTATTAATATCATATATATTCATTTTATCCACCATTTTAGCTATATATATGATTTGGTGATGAAAAACTAAACACATCGCTTCATGGCGGTGGTAGTCCACATGTAAGCACGAGTGATGTTTTTATTTCACATATAAAGGAAATAGAGATGAAAAAGGTTTTTACCATAATCATTATAATATTATACTTTTTTCAATATGATTATGTTGTTATTTCATCATGTTTAAAGATGAATTGTCGGAGGTAGGGGAAGAAACAAACATGAATCGCTCAACTAGGAATTGTACCACGTCTCTGGAAAACCTCTATTAGTTTACACCTTAACAATATTTAGTTCAATATATTATCAGACTAAGACATATTAATAATTGGAATGATATTTGGGATGTTATTTGGGAAGTTATTGGTTGAGTTATAGTGAATAATTACTATGAAGAAGTGTGCATATGTAGTTCTCCTTTATATGTGAGGGAAGTGGCAAACTTGTAAATAATTTCAACTTTTAAATATATAATTTATCTTTATCAAAAGAAAGAAAACCCAAATTGATATATTTAAAATATAGGATTATTATGAGTCTTAATAAACTCATAAAATAAAATTTAAATAACATTAGATGACATTTTAATCTTTATCTCTTATTTTTAACCCCCTCATTAACTCTTTTAACCATTACCCTGAGGGAAAGCTTTATCAAGGATACAATTCATAATGAAAAAATTGAATTTGACCATGTTACCAAATTAGAACCATATGATTCCAAAAATAAAATTAATTTATCATACTATATTTATATAAGTGTTAAAAATTAATTTTAATAATATTATTAAAACCACAATGAAAACCATTTTTAGAATAAATTCCCATTTTGAGCATAAAATTGATTTTATAAAAAAATCATGTATAATAATGATTAATATAGAATTAATTGGATTATTATAAGTAAAAGAAGACAAATTAAACTATTTTATAAATTGAAAAAATTGTGTGAATTTTTAAATACTTGAAAATAATTGACAATTTTAATAAATATCGATATTTTTTATTGTTCACCCAAAAAGTCAATAATTTCATAAAAATAAAACAAATTCACCTTTAGATAAATACATTATGTTGAATAAAATAATGAATATTTTTTTTACGAAATTAAAATTCTAAAATTACGCAATTTAACTTATAAATAAAACCATGTAATATATGGAAAAATAATTTAGTTAAATAAAACTATTCCGTTTTAAATTTATTATTTATAAAAAAAATTGAATAAAAATATATTAAATGATTAATTATAAATCATAAGATTAATTTATTTTGAGGAATAAATGGGTGTTCTCATTCTATCACCTTTAAAAAGTTATTTCATCGCAATTTTATTGATTACTTAAACAAGTGGGGGTATTTTTCTCTCATTGATTTTTTAAATTCCAAAGTTTCTTCATGCATCATTTGATTCTTATATAAAACTTTAACCTAGGGAATCACCTTATTTCATAATACATGTTATTTATGACATATAATATAAACCAAATTTCCTTAGATATTCTCCTCAAACTCTACCACTTTAGGGCTCAAAACATCATATACATCAGGTATGTACTTCTTTATAAAATAAACATGAAATAAATCATGTACCTAATATAAACTCAAAGATATGGCTACCCAAAACGAATCCAACCCCACTATCTCTATAATTTAATAAGTTTTATTGAACCACGACCTCAAATTTCCTTTTTTATCAAAATATATTACACTTTTCCAATGAGGTACATTAAAAAAACATGATCTCCTACCTAAAATGAGTGATCGTTACTCTGGTTATCTATAAACTTTTTCTCCTTACATAGATATTCCCTCAGAAGGTGATAAATAATCTTTACCTTATTAACCTGTTATTCCACCAACTCTGGTCCTGACAACTTCCTTTCACCAACTTCATTGTAACATGATTGATTTTGAAATAGTTTTTCATATAATGGATCAAATGGTACCATCTGTATACTAGAAAAAACGATATTATAGGAAAAATTAAAAAAACGAAAGACTTTGAACTAAATTACCTAATAATATAATGATAATGGATGAAAAATATCATAAAATGTTTGAATTGTATTCTCCGGTTGTCCATTGGATTGAATATAAAAATTTATACTAAAATTTATTTCAGTACTCAATGATATTTAATGTCCTTTCCAAAAAATATATGTAAATATGGGACCATGTTCAGATACAATGGAGAGGGGGGATCCATATAATTTGAATATATATTTAAGATAAAGTATATAAAGTTGATCTAAAGACATATTATATCCAATTTGAATAAAATAAATAGATTTAGTCAAATATTCAATAATAACCCAAATCACTTTGTTACCTTGAGATTTATTTTATAATACCACCATAAAATCTATAGATATATTATATAATTTCAATTTCGGAATTGGAAATGGTTGAAGTATACCCTTTGATTGTTTTCACTCAACTTTAAGCTATTTCCATGAAAAAAATTTCATAGTAAAACCGTAAATATCATTCTTTATTCCACCCCACCAATAATGTTCATGAATGTCTTTGTATATCATAGTGCTGTATAGATGAAGGAAAAATAAAGATCCATGATATTTACTCAATTGTTCCATCTTCAATTGAGAATCACATGGAACACAAAGCCTCTTTATAAATATAATAACACATTATTATTTAATGTTAAATTCAAGAAACTTATCCTTTTAACCAACTCTAGCATTTCTCACAAATCATGATCTTCTTTTTGAGCAGAATAAATTCTATCTGTTAATTATGAAAACACTAACACCTAAACTAAATGATATAGAGTTAATTAATTCATAATTTCTAGGCTTATATTAATTTAATCATTGACTAAAGGATCATGTTACAATCATATAATTGTTAATGATACGTTATCTTTCTTACCAATGGCATCAAGAACCTTGTGTACTTTTCCCGAATGATTACAAATCGTACAATCCAAATCCATTATCTGTTTGAACCATATTCTATATATCATTTTAAATTATTTTTGAGGGAATATATATATTAAACTTTTATGTTCAGTATATAATTCACATTTTACCAAATATTAAATATCCATCAAATTTTTGAAATTAAAAACCCACCTTTTCACGTTAAGATCATTTGTAGTGTAATTATACCTAGGGAGTTTTAATTTACATGATGTTTATGAAATGACCCTATCATCTTACACTAATATATTACAAAGTCCCATCAAAGAAGCATCACTTAAAAAAAATAATTCACTATTTATTATTGGAAAGGGTAACATAAGAGCATTAACCAATTTTATTTTCAATTTATAAAAACATTCCTCACATTCCTCCACGCAGATGAATTTTACTCCATATTTATTTTACATAGTTATTGGGATAGATTACTTAGCAATGATTTCAAAAAGAAGTCGATAATAACCCACTAATCCCAGAAATCATCAAATATCAAGGAAATTTTTAGGTCTTCACCACTCTTCCACTAATTTTGTTTTAATAGGATCAACAGTAATTACATCATTAGAAAAATTATTCCATTAGAAGTAAATCTATTGTAACCAAAATTTCCATTTATTGAATTTCAAATACATGTTGTTTTCATTTAATGTATATGAATAAATCCTAAGATGTTGCTCTTGTTCCTTATAACATTTGTAATAAAATATAATTTCATCAATTAAAATAACCAAAAATTTATTAAAATGCTTTGTAAAAACACTCTTAATAAGATCTAAAAAATATCAGGTGCATTCACCAAATTGGAAAAAATAACAAAAAACTCATAGTTCTCACACCTAGTTTCAAATTTCAACCTCAAAATATCTTTTTCCTTTCACCTTTATTTGGTGATACCAAAACTTGAGATTAATATTCAAAAATTACTAAACACCCTAGTGATTATCAAACAAGTCATAAATATGAGTTAATGGATAATTGTTCTTAATAATGATTTTATTGATCTCCATATATTCAATGAAAATCATCATAGTTCCATACTTATTTAAACAAACATGTACACCACAAGGTAAAGATCTAGAGTGGAAAAAACCCTTACTATGAAACTCTTGCAATTACTTTTTCAATTCTAAAATTCTTATTGGAGCCATTAGATAAGGGGGTTTTAAAATTTCCTTATCATCCAACACTAAGTCAAATGTAAATTCAACCTATTGATCAGGAAAAAAACACGGAAATTCATTTGTAAATACATCCATATATTCATTTACCATTTGAACATATCTAACTTGAATAGTTCATTTCTTTTTAATAATATTCACAATATAACATTCACTTACATATTTTATCCATCTCACAACATCATGATATGATATCATAGGTATGAATTTATTTTTATATACAAACTAAAACTCATTCAAAAAATAACTTCTCTTGGTTTACAATCTATTTTGGCCTGACAAATTTAAAGCTAATTTATTCCCAAAATAACATCAAATTATACATTAGAAAATTCAATATGCTTTGTAGGAATGTCTATTCTACATATGGTAAAATGAATAATTTTATTAATTATTTTCAATATAATATTACCCCTAGGAATTTTTTCTAAGAGTTATAATTAATTTCATGAGATATAATTTCAATTCAATATATAAATTTCCCAGATATAAAAGAATTTGTAGACCCTAAATCAAACAATTAATTAGCATAATATGAATAAGAAATTAATGCAGCAGTCACCACTTTATTTGAGTATCCTTAATCTACTATTAGAGTAGAAAAATAATTCAATGCACAATTCAATTTTTGATCTTGATGATTCCAATATTAAGTAACTGACTTTAGATACACATTTGTCTAATTACCCAACTCATTATAATCAAAACAACTTACTAGCAGTTGATTATATTTTCTCCATTACTTTTTTGATAAAAACTCTTTTACTTTTAGTCATGTGTCAAATGACGTACTTTACCACATTATTAAAAAATTACTGATCTTACCAACCATATTTAAATTTCCTTTTATTAATGTTGGATCATTTTGGGGGAAGACTCTAGATTTGTTGGTTGATTGCATATTCAATTCTTTCACATCGATATCTTTTTACCATTGTTTTCAAAAAGTAAATAAGTTTCTGAAAACACCATATCAAAATTTTTAGTGCAATGAAAAACCTCCTCTTATATTTCAAATTCATGTGAGGCCAAATATGTTTATAAATAATGTTTCTGACTTATGTAATATCAAACAATATTAATCCCATAGACTAAAACAAAATTTGGTGCACACCTAGCTAGTCTAGTATTTTTTTTAAGAGACCACAAAGCCTTATTTATTTTAATTCAAATCAATAAAATATTATTTCCATTTTTTAAGAACAATTATAAAATACTTCTAAAGAAAAATATAATTAAATATTGTGCACTCCATGGAACCCATATAATTATTTTATTTAGTATTCTTAATCAGAGAAAACAATTGACCACCTTCACCTTAAAAAAGATATATAATTAGAATTAACTTTATTTATTTTATATGTACCAAAAAATAAAATATCTTCTCAAATTAATTTATCCATATTTTAAATTTCATTAGGTTTTATGAAATAATAACATATAGTGGGTGTTGTTTCATGATATTCTCCTCTATATAAATCTTCATCTATGGATAATTTGATAACTATATTCTTGGGTGCCACCATTAATAAACTATTTCAACAGATTTAACACTAACACAATATAATCTATTCCAAAAATTACAAGTTACTGATTCATAAGGTTAGTATCCTTTTTATTCCTTCTGACTTTATCTAACGTATTTCCCCTAGGGAAATCCATTCAGAATAGACATGGACTAAATGAAGCAACATTGAAATCTTTATAATCTATCATATAAGAATTTAAAAAAATTAGAGTCTTTTTAAAGTGACTTATAAACTTATCCTGACTTCTAACTTTATCTAATCAAACATCTGATACCAACTATAATGCTTGGTAATATAATCGACCCATAATTACATGATTTATAATAGGGACTGTACTATTTTACATTTCTAGGAATATTTTGGTTTAGTGTTTTAGAGAACTAGGTTAAACATTTCATAGTAATTTGAAAACCTTCACATAGTGTATATATTTTCCACAAAAATTGGGCATTAATGTTTCACCCATGTTTCATTCAAGACACTTTTTATTTGTTTTTGATGAGTCACCATAGAGGAAATATTGAACTTTATAAAATATATAATCATACTTAGATCCTCTATTTTTTTTTAATATATGGGATAATAAAAAAATCACATTAAGGGACATATAAATAAAGGCATAAAATTAGTCAAATAAATAACATGAAAACTCATAAAGACGTTCAATTTTTAAATAATAAATCTTTTTTCATATAAATAAAACATTACCACATGTGAAAATCAATATTTTCTAAAATAAAACCATTGAAAATAATTTTAAATCATTGAAAAAAACCATTTAGGAACCTTGAATCATGTGGGAACTCATGAAAACATTTCTTTTAAAACCAAACATTTCACCTTTAAAAGTCAATAATCTTCCCTTACCTCATGAAATAAAAATATTTCCAAAAAAACCATTTTTTTGCAAGAATAATATAGGTATCTTTTATAAATTTATTTATTACTCTTGTTTCCTTGTGTTTAAACCATGTTAGAATAGCTAAATCACAATTTATTCCATTAGGGTAACTAACCCTGTTATCTCCCTCATCTTCACCTCTGAAGACTACATCATTACCTAATGCATTAGAGAGCTTCATCCGACTCACCCATTATTCTGAGTATATAAAGATATCTATTTATCGTCTATTATTATAAAGTACCATATCATGAACAAAAAATCTATATTATTTAATTTTTCATCATAAAACCCTTGAATAATTTATTTAAACCCAGAATCAAAACACATTCTTTTTTCCCACAATCATAAGGAGAAATATCCCTTTTCATTGAAAACTATTAAAAATGAAAAATTACTTGAAGGGAGTGAATATGATTTAATTTTAATTACCAAGTTAACTTTTAGAATAATATTGATATTTATTAACATATATGATATCATTATAGTTCAGTCATGTCATATACTTTAAAAATATTTATTTACACTTTTGTAAAAATTAAAAAATAACCCATAAGAAAATTGTTGAAAATATTACCTTTTAATCATTTTTAATGAATGTAAAATATAGTATAAAACAACCTTTATAATCCATTTAATCATAAATAATTAAATTATTTAACCATTTAAATATACCTTAATAGGGAATAAAAAGATTTTGTAGGAAAAAATTAAAACATTATTTTTAAAAGAAAGTCCCTTACCTCGAGTCCCTACTCATTTCATTCATATGTACACCATCTTGGGTAATAAAATTATATTACTTTTGTACATAATTAATAACCATTTTAGTGTTCATTATATGATAATTATTCCTTTTATTTTGTTTTTACCATGTTTATTACTTATTAAAATGGTAATGTTCACGTATGATGTTTTGAGGACTTACAATTTATAACATCAAAACAACATCGGTTCATTGACCTTCATCAAATGGGTTATGGTTACATTTCCTATATAATCTTAAATATTTTATAATTATAATATTTACAAATTATATACACTGTTAAAATAATCCATATAAGGAATTCATGAAAAATAAACAACGTCATTTCATAGAGACAGTAGTTCATACAAACACATGAACGAGGTTTTAATTTTTCTTATTGGGTAAAAATAAAAAAAGTAAATAAAAATTAACTTATATATTATTATTAATATTTTATAAATTTAATATTTATTCATTAGTTACATCCTTTAAACTAACTTTGTATGTTGGAAATGAAAGAAATGACATCGCTTCACGGAGGTGGTAGTCCCCACATATGCACGAGCGACGTTATCATTTTCCAACAGATGGTAGGGTAATAAGGTATGTAATATATTATCATTAAATAATAATAATTATGTTATATATATCATATATATTCATTTTATCTATAATTTTGACAATTTCTGTTATCCGGTGATAAAATACTAAACACATTACTTCATGGAGGTAGTAGTTCACACTATGCATGAGTGATGTTTTTATTACACAAATAATGGAAAATGAGATCAAAAGGGGTTATATCATAATAATAATAACATTTAATTAAATATAATATACTAATTATATAATTTAAGAATTTTTAATGAACATTTGATAGAGTTATAAGAAGAACAAACATGAAATACTAGGTTAAGAATTACACCTCTTATTTGGAAAACATAAAATGTCTTACACAAGCCTTATTAGGTTGGTATTTTAGTCATCCTCAAACCTCTATGGTATTTTTAGGAGTATTTTAATGTTTTTTGTTATATAATGATATATAGTACTTAATTTTTATAAATAAGTGAGTATTAGAGGTTCCCTTTTATAATTGGGGGGAGTGACACACTTGAAAATACATAAATGTTTTAAATATAATATTTGTATTTCTCAAATGAATGTGGTACGAAATAGAAATTGTTTAAAAATAATATGAGGATGAGTAAAAATTCACAAAAAATATAAAATTTAAAAAGTTTATTATGGTGTTTTAAACCTTAACTCTTAGTTTTAACCCATCATATATTCTTTTAACCATTATCGTGGTGACAAAATTATACCAAGGTTACTATTCATAAAGATAAAAATGAATTTGATATTATTCCCAAATTTGAATATCCCAAATACAAATGTTAAATCCATTTTACTATATTAAATTAACATAACTGGTAAAAAATAATTTTAATATAAATAACCAAACCGCAATGAAAACTAGTTTTAGAAAAAACAATTAAGCATAAAAATGATTTATCACCAAAACAAAGTATAATGTTGATTAGTTTAAAATTAATTAGGTTATTTTAAGTCAAATGTAAATATTTTAACTTAACAAATAATTAAATATATAATGGTATTTTTAAATACTTTAATATAAATGATAGTTTTAATAAAAACATTATTTCTACTATTTAACAAAAAAATCAATCATTTCTGAAAAATACCAAACAATCATGATAATATAAATTTATTATGATGTGTATAGAAAATATTAATTTTTATCAAATTAATATTCTATAATTATTAAATTTAACTTTTAAATAAAAAATGTAATATATGAAGACAAGTTAATTCAAATAAAACTATTTATTTTGAATATAATTTTTTTATTAAACATTGATGAATATAAAATCATAAAATGAATACTTATAAATCATAATATTGATTTATTTTTAGGATTACTAGGATTTTATGATGTAAGATCCCATGTTTTTTAGATGGGGAATTTAGAAGGAATATGAACTTTCAATTATTGGATGGGTCAAATGTTGATCGGAGATTTGGAACGGAATTGCCAAGGTTGAAATGCTGGAAAATAATATTTTTAGTCATGTAATGAGGATTAAAATATGGTTTTGAGGTTTTAGGATCATCCCTAGGGTTCAGAGCATGAACATCAGTTTTGGAATCCTGAAGCTTAGGGCATGTCAGCCATTTCACAAGCCTAGGTGGATAAACATTAGGCATACCAAGAATGGGTTAGGTTTATGGACCATAGTAAAGAGAAATTGGCACTGTGATTGGGTCATGAACCATCTGAAGATAGTTTCCTTAGTGACAAGACCCATTTTTTATCCAATTACGTCCTACCCTTTATATAATATAGTGGTATGTTGTGTCCTGGTGCATTGGGTGTTGACCTAAGACTACGGAACAAGATTAATGATCCCAAGAGGGATGGTTTTTATTATGTATGGACATCGAGGATCTCAGGTTGGCTTCCTTATCTGATGTATCAATCATGGGGACACTAGAGGGTGCCTTGATGGTTGACCAACCCCAAATTAGTGCCTATGGGTTTGGGTGGAGATGGAATCCAGTGTCACCTTAAAACCCGTAACAAACATAGTATCCTGAATGGTAGTGGTGGTAGTGATGGGTTTAGGCATTCAATGATCCACAATATTTAATTTATGCATTCACTTTGTAAGTTTTGATTTAGCTATGATTCCAGATGTTATTCCTGGAACTCCTCCCCTAATAACTAATGTTATATGATTCGATTATTGGTATTCCCAAAGATGCTTCTTGGGATCTTGATTATGAGACTTTATTTTTGAATTTTATTTTATCAAGTTACCCAAACGTATTTCCTAGGATGAAAATTTTGAGCCTTAAATGATTATTTATGCCAACAAATGAAGTCCCAATTATCACTAGGATTCTTCCATACTATGGGATTATATATGAGGTTTATTAAGTTGTTTCAAATAAATCTTTGAAATATTATCATGGATGGAAGATGATCTCCATGACAAATATCTGAGAAACTTATCAGGGTTGAGGTAGATGCACCATTACTACATTACATATAAATTCTTGGGAATGGGTCTATTCAGCCATTTATTGAATTCATTTTGAGTTATTTACTTATTTAAAGAGAGAATTCCTTATATATTACCTATGGTTCATCCCCCTTAGGGTTCATTTGAGCTCAAACATCATGACCGCCTGTATACTAGCTCCTATGGCTTATACATTAGGCTAGATTTACATAGAATGATTGGTATGAAATTTAGCACAGTTTGATATTAAAAATATGTCTAGATGATACTTTGAATCCTTCATCATACATATTTGAGGAATGCATTGGTGATATCAGGGTTAGTTCATGTAACCCCCTGTGGTGACACAGCTCGCTTAGTAATATTCCTGCTTTGGAAAAATCATGAATGATTGATTGGGTTCATAGACTGAGGGATCAGCTATGGATATATCTAATTTGTTTTATTTAATACGTGTATCCGTTATGCTAATCATATTATATAATCATTCACTTTTGGAAGTTGTTTTATATCATTTCTAGTAGATTTTTTAATTATCATCCCAATGTGTAGCTCATATTTACATATGAAGCATTTACTGGCTTTGTATGAGACCACATTGGTGGATCCCTGATGAGTTTTATACTCACACACTTCTTGGGCCACCATTTCTCAAGGGTACTGGAGATGTGGTTCACTTGGTTGGAGGCACAGGTTGTGATAAGGCCCAAGACTGATCAACAAGGATAGCTCATATATGTGTGTGGAGATCGAGTTTGGGGTTTAACATGGTGTATGTAGTTGACCCATACAATTGTATTTCCATTTATTTATTTACTCACATGTATGTGATTGTCTATGTGGTTGATTAGTATTGTATTTATGAATTTTTCTTTCATGCCATTAATGAATTTTTCCATTAATTATTAAAATATTTTCTATATTTATTGCTTCCAAACTATATTTTTTTCTATGGATGATATATGGTTATTTTTTATTGTTTCTTAACCTTATGTGAGGGTATAGTCTCTCCACAGACACACCATAGTCCCTCCCTACTAGTCATAAGACTTTGTAGTATTAAGAGGCATGCATGAGGCCACGTTTCCAACCAGTATGGTTACTATTTATAGAGTGATCTAGGTTAGAAGTGACATCACAAGTTAGGTGAACATGATTCATTATCAATTTACAACACTTTTTTATTATAATTAAATATATAGAGACCATTATTTAAAGTTGCCATACAAAAATATATGATATATATATATTTTAAAAAATATATCTTATTTCCAAAAATAAAAAATATTACCTTCTTTATCTAAACAAGATACATAAATTTTGTTCATTGAAATTTTTGGTACATAATAATAATATTTTAAAACCAAAATCATCCCAGTTGAAAATAGAAGTAGGTAATCTCTTATAACCATAACACCAAGTCATGCTCTATTGGATACTCAAATATCTCTCCCACTATTATAAATCTTCTAGAATCTTATAGGTCCCTAAATTTAGATATATATTAGGGAACAATAAGATCTATCCCATAAATAATATGTAGATATTGGATGATTAGATTTAATAATGAATTCACCTGATGCATCCCCTTACTTCTTTAATTAGGTGTAGTTCTTCTTCTAATTGTGTAGATAACCACTAGATAAACATATATTGTTTTCTTTTTTTACTTGTCTTTGGATATTCTTCTTCATAGAAGGATAGTACATAAGAGCCTTAGGATTAGAATGAGTGTGGGTTACATTTTCATTTTCTTTCTTTCTTATTCACCACAATAACCAATGGTTTTTTCACACCCTATGCCATCATCAATTAGGAAAATAAATATAATATGTTCTAAAATTGTCCTCTCATTATTTCACATATTAAAATTCACAATGAAACTATAGAAGTTCATAGGTGTTGAGGAAATAATGAGATCTCTGTGATGTTAATCAACGATCTTAAACCCCAAATTTTCTAATCACTCTATGTATCTGATCACCATTTGTACATGAGAACTGACTAGTTATAACTCTTCAAGATTGCATGTGAATAGTGCACTAGATATCTCATATCGCTTTTATCTCTCCTTATCTTGATAAAGATAAAATGGTGATAAATTATTTTATAAACATAAATTTCTTCATATTTATTTAAAATATCACTGGTCATGGATTAAAGAATGATGTATTAGACATACATGGTATCATTCATGTGTTTCAGGTTGAGAGATACTTCTTTCTCACTATCCTAGTTATAATCATTATGGATTTCTATTTTTATAATTAAATAAGATAAAATTACTCTTACTTTATCTAGAGTAGAAAATAAGATAATACGTTTTAAATTTAGAAATCTACCCCTATTTTTCCAAATTTTAAAAACCCTCAACATTAGTTTAAAAATATCATATCACATAGATATTCTAGTGGAAAGGATCCATATATCCTTTTTCATAACGCAAATTGAGGAATGATGAGACATTTGAATGTTTTTAGGTAAGAGTAAATTTCCAACTACATTAAGGAACAAATTATTGATCCATTGAGTGGACTCCCCAAACCTAAAATCCTAGAAAAGGTTTTCCTCAACTCATTACAATTAGTTTCACCAAGATGACCAAAAGTAATGAAACTTTAATGTGAACTAGGTTTATTCGACCACAAAATAAATTTAGAAATAACCCAATAATTGAAAGCACTCTGATGAAATTTGATGAAGCACTTTGAACTAAGGTTCTATTTCAACCTATTTAATAAAAGGATAAAGTTACTTGATATTTAATTTTGAGGAATTCTCTTTACATGTAAATAACCCATTTTATCTTTGTTATGTTATTTTTAATATTAAGTATATTTAGATAAGTGATTAACCATATCAAGATAAAATTATATGTAATGAAATTTATTTTAATTAAATCATGAATTTTTATTAATTATTTTATTAAGGGGCCAAAATAAAGCATCCATAAATAATTTTTCATGCCACTAATAGAAATAAAATAATAAATTTGGTATGTTCATAACTTCTTTAATAGTTATTTTTTCAATTATATAATAATATAACCCTCTAACATTGGGGGAAACAAGTTGAACAATTAAATGTTTTGTGTTGTTGCATTCTACCTATCATCCTATGTATCTTTTGGAATAGTTTTTCCTAAGATCCAAACTTGAACCACTTCCACTCACCTAAGAGACCCATCTATTATATAAGATTTATTCACACACTGGTCAGGGGAACCAAATTACTAGATTGGGGGTTTTAATAAAATAATATAATGGAACATAGTCCTATTCGTAATATAAGGATAGGATGATCTGAATACTATTAATTTAATTTTAAATAATAACAAATTAAAAAGCGACCGATCACATACATAGTTTTGGTCTAAGCTCATGACCGTATACACATATTCAATGAATATATATTTTAACTCTAGCTAGAATTCACTTAACTTAAATATTTGATTAAGATACAAAATTGTGAATTAATACTATTAATTATCAAAATAATAAATTAATTTAATCTATATTAATTCCATCCAAGCTGTCTAGAAATTTTCCTTACATATAATTTTAAAAAATTGAACAAATTAATATCATTTAAAATTAATAAAGTCAACATGTGTAATTGGAGGAAATGAGATGTACTCATCCAAACCCCTCACTATAGTCATTGTACTGTGTATTCAAAAGGAATCTAGCATATATGACATAGAACATAATTACAAGTAATGATTTTTTCAATAAATAACGCATGATCATATATAAATTACAAGGAATGTGATGCTATTAATGAACATGTAATAAACTATAATAAAATACCATGCACAACTTGCAGTTCAAAATTTAATATAGAAATTAATTTAATTTAAAATTGATAATCCTATAACATGGAAAGTAGTATCAATAAAACAACACATAGAACACATGTAAAAGGGTTTAAATATAATATTAATTTGTCTCCCTTTATTAAAATATTTGTGTGAGGTACAATAAATTATAAAATGTGTTCTAGAGCTACATGATGTGTTACATATTTTCCCCATGTTAGCGACACTATACTAGGGATGAGTCATGTTTTTCGACCATTGACGTGTACAGGGTACATTATGTGTACACTAGATAAATGTCTTGTGACATTGAATTTTCATTTGTTGTCGGTTCTCATATCATGTAGTAAATAGAAAACATTTCTTGGACCATAATCTTTCCCATCATGAAGACCCGAGGAGTATACATTGTGTTCATGTGTTACATGGAATGTAGTCTGGTGAAAATGTATACCATCTTTACCCCAAAACACATAATGTGCATTAAATTTTTCCAAAAATTATTTAATTCATGTGGACCCTAATTTAATGAGATTCATTCTGGTATATTGAACTGGGGTACACTGCATGTACCTTCAAGAAACATGTCACAAACTCTTTCATTATCTTTTCAGAACGCTTACCATTTCCTAATAGAGTATTAAAAAGTTATTCATGTTAATTTAAACATTCCATGGTGATAATAGAAAGTACAAAAAAGGTAGTATATGAAATTGATGTATGGATTTAAGAAAAAATGATCTCAGAATGAAAACTAATTTCCAATTCATATCACTAATCAATGATTAATAAATAATTTTAAATTAATTATATAATCACTCGAATATAGTTTCAAGGTTTTGGGAACAAAAAAGAGTCTATCTATCATGAATAACTCGTTTTTTTGTTATCAATGAATAATGTGGTGACCCGAGATTTTTATTCATAGATATTACATCTTTTTAGATGAATATTCATTGTATTACACAATCATTCACCTAAGGGATTTAATAGTTTAAGGCATTTTGAGACTAGAAACATAATATTATTATTTCATGAAATATTTTCAAAATATCCCCAAAATATCCTCTCATACATTATTCCTCTTTGGAATACCCTACCTAAAAAATTTTCATATCCTAGGGAAGGAATCGTAAGAAATGGGATTCTATTATGGGTAAACATAATAGATATCAACCTATGATCGTATGAAGTAATAATATAATAATAATGGTAAGTGGTAATTAATAAAACTTAAAAAGTTCATCACTAACCAATCATAGATCATAAACATGATTCAGGTCATAAAACATTATCATTTCTGAGAACATAGACCATAAGAGTGGGAAATCGTCAAAAATCAATCATAAACCATAATCTCAAATCATAAATGTGTGGAATCATTATAATTATTAGAAAAAATTTTGTATCTAAAGTTTAAATACTAATTAAATAATCATAGCGGATTGAGAATCATCACATGTTTCCCATTGGAGATCCAGACACACCTATTTCCCATAGTGGATCAGGATGCACCTGTTTCCCATAATGGATCAGGACTCACCTGTGTCCCATAGTGGATCATGCCTATAAACTTGTTTGACATTATTATATCAGGATGTGTAATTCTTCACCTAAATAAATAGCAGTAGATATATTTCCCACCCTTCTTATATTGAAAACTATACTTATGCATGCCACAATAACATAAAACATTCATTATATCATCACATCATAGCCCTTTTAATAAAATGGGTTTTATAAACATTTCATCAATACTCCATAGCATAACCCATGAAAAATAAATTGGTTTCATATACATTTCATCAATATAAACATTAACCCTCTATAAAAGTAAAAATAATATTATCCTTGTATCATTTACTCATTAAAGAATAAGTAACATCAAATGATGTCATCCAATATAGAAAAATGATTTTGAAATATCACATATAACATTTCTTGAGGTAAATAAATTTTCTATGAAAATACATTTTTATATCTAAAAATTCATAAAATATTTTGTAAATCCCATTCATTAAAAATATCCTTGAAAACGCATAAAGTAAGCTTCAAAAATCATTTAAAACATTTCTTGAGAAAAATATCCTTTCCACTTTGAAAAACAATTTTTAAAACATAAATTTTTTTCATAATACATTTCTTTTAAAATAACCTTGAAATATTATAAATTATTCTTTAAATAAAATAATGGTCATGATTTCAAGAAATTCAGGTCATGCCATACACATTAAAAAAATATTCCTTTCACATTTTCGGTACAATCCGAACATGTATTGTTTAGAAATTGACATGAATATTCTTTTTAAAACCTTTTATAAAATATAAAAAATGGTAAAAATGTATTTAATAAATCATTTAAAATGTTTTAAAAACGTTTTTGAGAATGTTTTTAGAAACCAATGTTTTATAAGAAAAAGGGTTTTCGACTGAAGAGAGAAATAATGATGAATTCCCATAAAAATATTCTTTTGAACTCTCGAATAAATAAATAGAGGATAATGACGGGAAATTTTTTTTTCTCATGATATAAATAGAAGATAATAAAATTCATGATTTTCTTTAGAGATAAATCATATTATTTCATCATTGGAAGTATAATCATAAACAATCTCGATAAATGATGAGATTATAACATAAAACTCTTACCACTTTGGTATCATTGAATCACAATACCCCTGAAATATAACATCAAATGAAAATTATAATATCATTAAAGTAAGTATATTCATGATATAATACGTAAAAGGAAAGTATATACACCTCATATAAAAAGATAAGTGGAAACATAACTTATGTCCCTAAGAAAGCAATTTGAGAAAATCAAATCCCATACTCCTTTGGAAATTTTTGAACTATAAAACACTTGAAATAGAGATTATAAAATCAATATGTAAATCCAAAAAAATAAGGATAATAATCATAAAATACATTCATGGATAGTATATACACCATAGAAAATAAACAGGTGGTGAATATGACTGGTGTCTCATAGAAAAATAAAAGTGATACAGAAATCCATTAATTTAAGTATTAAATTATTTTGTACATGTTAAAAACCCCTATATAATTAATATAATTTTATTATAAATATATTAAATAACCATTTTTATATGTTTCATACCATATATTATTTACTTTTGACCTTTTATTACATGTTTATGAATAATTTCATTATTAAAATGAAGTTTCGGGTAATAACTACTTGGTTTTCATGTATGTTATGATTTTTTATTTTTGGTAATCTTAATATTATCATGTTCACATATTATAAATAATGTTAAAAAATGATATAAATATCATATATAATCATTATATATTTATTTATAGATATCCATAAAAGTTAGATATAGAAAGGAAAATACAACATTCATAGAGATGGTTGGTCGTACGTACGTATGAATGTTATTTCCATTTTATCGATGGATGAAATTAGTGATAGTAAAATAATATTTTTAATTTAATAAATCATTTTTATTATATATATATATATATATGATGTTTTTAACTAAACTGGTTCCTATTACCTTTCAGGTAATGATTATGTGAAGAAGGAATCACGTCACTTCATTGGGTGGTAGTCCACCATACAAACAAATGACATTATCATATTCCCAAAAAAGGTAAAGTAAGAAGGAATATTTGATATAATGATGAAAATAAAAATAATATCATAAATATCATATATAAATAATAAATTCATTATTATATTCACTCGTGATAGGTGGTGATGGAAAATGAATAACATCGGTTCGCGAGGTGGTATTCTGGTGTGCACATGATATATGATTTCATGACCCATTTGATGGAAGAGGATAAGAATTTAAGTAATTAAATTAAAATAATAAAATTTAATTATATTTAAGATATTTTGGTTTTTATATCATCATGGTTTAACAATAACTGAAGGAGTTGGAGGGAGAAATAAAATAAAATGACTGATTAGAGATGTTACCTTTTCGTCAGACAACTTCTTTTAGATTACAGCAAAAGGATTATTATGAAATATTTATAACCAAAAAGATGATTATGGGATGATATTATGAAATTGAGGAAGTTATTTGGATAGGTATTGTCTATAATAATGGGTTTTGTATGTGTAAAGGGGAGAGGAGAGTGGGTGGACTTTTATAAGCGACGTGAGTGACATAGTTGTAAATTCTAAAAATAAAAATGCATACCCATGTTTTTCTCATGAAATAATGATAAAAAATAGACCATATCAATAAAATAAGATATTAATTCTAAATATTTCCATCCAATGGGTTTTGGACATGTTTTGGTGCTTTTTTGACCGTTATCTTATAATTTTAACCCCCCCTGCCCCGATAAAACCATTTTTATCATAACCATGATGATAAAGTTTTAGTGTTTTTACCATTAATTATGGAAAAAAATTAATTTCACCTTATTAGGTAATATAAATTATTCTTATTTTAAATATTTAATCCATTTTTCCATATTACATTCACATAAGTGAAAATTTTTAATTTAAAAATAATCCGACAAATGTGATGAGATAGCGGATTTACAAAGAGAAAATGATCAAAAGTTTCAATGTTTTTTATACCAGAATTCAATATAAAATTTATAACAATGACATAAAATGTATTAATTGAAATATAATTGAACTAATTTTAATTTTAAGATTATTTTAATTAAAAAATGAACCTTATATATTCTTTAAATAAAAATACAAGTTTCAATAAAAACCAGTATATTTTACTATTCGTTGAAAAATTAATCTTTTCATAAAAATAAAAAAAATAACACTATGATAATTTTGAAATAATTATTTAAAAAATTAAATTATTTTTCTATATAAATTTTCCAAAATTTTCAAAAACTAATTTTATCATGAGTGCAAAAATTATGAAAAAATAATCTTTTTAGAAAAACAATGTTTTTAGTCATAAAATTAGATTTTGTTTTATCTATTGTCTAGAAAACAAATATGATGAATGTTAAAATTTTGATTGAATATATAATATATAAATTAATTAAAATTGTTAGAAACCAAATCTGGTCGCCACCAATATTGGCACCAAACCCAGCCTGTGACAAGGCCCTATGGGCCTTCCCTATCCCCACGGGCTGGCACAAGTGCCTGGGTATCGTTAATTTTGATTTGTTAATTATTTACCCAAGTATGAATGCATAAAACATTAAAAACAATCCATAATATAAATAAGAAATTTTCGAGCCAAAAAAGTCTTAAAAAAACCAGAACTGAATAAATTGGTTTAAAGATAATAAAAGTGGTCCAAATAAAAATAAATACAATAGCAAGATAGCCCTGAGGAATCCACATGAAAGGGGTCATCACCCCCAAGTTGTCTCCACAACTCCGCACCAAGGATGTGAACTAATACCTTGGACTGTCATCACCCATATCCTTCCTTTTACCTTAGTCAATCATAATAAAGTCTACTTACCCCCAGGGGGTGTAAGTAGGGTTTGAGCCTAAGCCCAATAGGATACCACCCAATTATTCTAAATAGCAAGCAATATAATGTGAGAAAGAAAAGAGTTTTAATAAGTAACGAAAATGAGTGATATATTCCAAGAAATGAAACGTTCAATTGAAAAAAAAATCAAGCTAAAATTGTCAGAATGTTCACAAAATAAAATATACATGTTAGATAATGTAAATTTCTACCAAAAACATCCCAATACAAGGGAAAATACCACAAACACAATGACAAACAAAATCAGGAACACCCCTAGGCAGTAGATTATCTCGGGCCCCATGTACCTCATAACTCAGTGTAAAGTAACCATAGTAAATTTCATTCTCATGCACTAGACACTAGTATAGAACATACTCATAACCTAGTGGTCCCCAATGATAATCCAAATAGTTTAGTTAGAGTTTCAGTTATCCAAATTCTAGGTGAAACAAGGACAAACCCCATTCAGTCCACTAGTTGTACTAGTACACATCCACCCACCTAGGTACCCGGGCTTCCCCCTTTGTGCTCAAACAATTTCAGAATGATACATATATCCATTTTCATATATAACACAACTATGGGTCACATAAAATCATTATAGTTGCTGCACAAATTTTATACTATTTAAAGCACAAAACAAAACACTTTGAGTTTCAATAGAAAAACTTCTCCAAATCCTTCCTTTTTTGCACCCAAAACTCTTTGAAAACCCCACTTGAACACAATGTTCATACTAAAATTTAACAAAATATAATACACTACACCTTACACATTTCTTTAATCTCATTAAATGAGATATAAAACAATCCCAATAAGCATCACATAGAATACCCATGTAAAACACCAAGTTCAACACCAAATTGAAACTCAAAAATCATTTTCTTAACAAACATCACCCAAAACAAATTTTGCAGCAACATAAAAAGGATAATAACATTGAAAAAATTATTTTCATCCATAATACAATTAAATAAAATAAAATAAATAATTATAGGCATTCCATTAAGGAACCAACAAAAGATTTATATGAAAACCCCCAAATTTCACATAAAATTGGCATTAAAAATCATTTTCTTTATAATTGCCACTAAAAACAATTTTTACTGAAAATTTCAAATAAAATAGAAATAAAATACCATAACACATAATCTAGGTCAAAAAGATTTAATAAAAAAATGAATCACCAACAAAAGTAATGAAAATCATTTAATCACCATGCGAAAATCAAGTCGCACCACCACCTCACCAAGAGGGACTTAGAACAAACCTAAAACCACATGAATTAACCAAGAAACCCCAAGGTTGTACCCTATGTTTTAAATCATACCCCTGGTAATTTGGTAATTCATGGAAAATGGAAGAAACCCTAATCTAATAAAATGAAACCCTAATAAATTTGGGAGAGAATGAAATAGAGTAACTTAGTTAAGGAATCTTGAAGGAATATCCCCAAATACAATAGTAGATAAAATTGAAAATATCCAAAATTCAGGTGTGGTTCGAACAAGGATGATGAGGTCATTTAGAAACTAGAATAGGAAAAAAAAGAGTACGAATGGAGTGAGTTATGATGGAAAGAACACACCTCCTCATATCTGGCCAATTTTAGAAACCCAAAGCTATTCTACACTCATCTCGATGAATATGAGCTTCAATGTGGCTGGGAGGATACTGGTCGCTTGTTTAGGATCAATGGAATTGTTTTAGGCTTCTAATCACCATGTTTTTTTTAAAATTTAATAGGTTATAAAATAAAATCAATTGATTTTTAAAAATTTTAATTAGGCTTCCGGGCAGGCCCAATCCATTAAATAAAACCCATATACACCTTGGTTATAGATTTCTAAAGGCCCCAAATTCCAATGGTGGTGTTAATTTGTCAGTGGAGGACATTTAATAATTGCAATGGGTGAAAATTATTAAAAAATGAAAAATTTATAAAATAAACAAAATTTATTTTTAAATCTAGAATTCGGCTCGCAGTTTGTCCCAATTCATGAAAAATCACTCATTCCTCCATAAAGGCTTGGGAAACCCCAAAAAAAGAATGAATGGAAATTAAATAATAAATGAATTTAAAAATATTTCATGTATGTGAAAATTCTCCCCACCATGAAATCTTTCCATCCCCGGAAAGCCACAGAAAGACTAGATACCAAAACCAAACTCAACTGATAAACTAAGATGTACTTCTTTTCCAAGATTCACCCCCAAGGGCCCAAACACTTCTAGTGATCAATTAAGGAAGGATTAATATCACAATGAAAAATTAAAACACTTTCCTAAAATGATCAATCACATTTATACTTTATCCCAAAATAAAACTCCTCAAACACTCTCCGAACAAGACTCAACCAATTCACTAAAACGAACAACAACCTCGAACAAGGTAACACTTACCTTATTTTAACTAAACCATTGGGAGCTCTATAATCTCAACATTTACTCAAGGAAGATATTGGTATCTAGATAGTTTAAAATGAGACTACCTACCTCCAGGCCAAGACCATGGATAAATATGAGCTATTGGTATGGGGGGACACAAATAGGCACCCCACAATAAGAGGCAACCTATATTTTTTCCGAGACATAATCAAGACACTAATAGGGGAGGCTTGAACAAAATTCCTAGTACAAAGGATAGAATTCAATTCAAAGTTTATGAAGAAACATACTTGAGAATCATAGTGGGTCTCCCCATCATAAGAACCAACCATCTTAACCGACCAGCATGGGCTAACACAGAAAGACCCAATTTTTTTTAATGATTCTGGAAGGGCATAGGGTCAGTCCGCATAGTTTGGGAAACTGTGCACTAACTTTGTAGTTAATTCTTTCCATATGGCTTCCTAGAACACGATCACTACTAATCAGGCACAAATTGTGTCATTATCATGTCTATCCAAATTTCCAACACTTATTTAATGACTCAAAAGAATCCAAAGGGGGGAGTGACATTAGTTGATGACATGGGTACAAGGCCCTCAACCTATTTCCACCGAATGGGAACAATGGAAGAAAGATGATGAAACTAGAGGTTTAAAATCTTACCATATTTCATACATAGAGTAAGACATTGTACAAGGGTTAAAACAACCATTGGATTTCCCCTGACTACGAGTCAGCATCTCTCTGAGACCTATGGATGGAGCTCAAATGATTGAAGCATCTTTGACCTCACTATTAGGCTTTGGAAACCCCCTGAATAAGAATTCTTCTTTCTGTGCCACCAACGACTATACTGAAATCACCGATAAGATTTCCAATACAATACATATTCCAAACTCACTTTACACTAACTCGATATTTCACTGAAACAATGCCTTATAAAATGCACACACATCATACCTTGTTTCTTAGAGTGAGAAACTATAGAAGTAAATAAAACCTATAATCACATTCCTCTAAAATGGGAAATTTTGAAGTTTTTTCCAAGGGAGGCATTCTCCCAACATAAAGGGACTCTCAGAGGATTTCATGACATTCACCTTTATAGTCAATCGAATGTATGAAATCAAAATTCATCAACAAACATGACTATTGTGACTGATATAAACAGTACATGGAGTGGGACCATATACAATATCCCCAAAAAACACACAATTCTAGAAAGTGGCCAAAATATCCTCTCATGACTAGATTTCCCCCTGGTAGTTTTACATGAACTCTTTCTTCAAAGAGACTATGAAGGACCAAGAGGACCACCATCTATATACTCATCCCAATGAACAACCCCAAACCACTTCCACCTTCAGAAACTCAGGAAACATAAGAGGCTAATGTCTCTTTAAACCTTCCATGATCACTCTCCCACTATAAGAGGATACAAAAAACCAAGAAAGGAAAGGGTGTAGACTCAATCTAAAAAGATCAAGAAAAGGATTCCTTATATTGATCAACTAGAGGGTCTTAAAAAGCCGAAACAATCTAGGTTTCACTTCAGTTGTGCACTAACCCTTAATTGGGCGTGCCTTATCCAACGATTAAACCGAAGGACCCAACCATGATGGTCCATTTGGTCTAGATATACCAAAATCCTGATCCAAACACATAAAAGGATCTACTGCAAAATCATCCCAAAACATTTCCCAGAAGAGACCACTAACCAGAATTTCTACATAGCTTACCGACCAAACACAAACGCAAAACACAAAAAAAAGAATGGGTTGTTAGACTAAAAACATCCCACAACACCAACATTTTAAAAAACACATAATACACACCATCCCAAACTAGTCGTAAAGACATCATTTAAAATCATATTTTTGAAAATAAATGGTTCAGCGGTTAGTGTATCCACCAATGGTGCCCCATGGGCCTCACACATGCATGTTTCTAGGCCATACCGGGCACCCTCCTCATAGCCATCCCAAAACTCATACAGCCATGCCATCAACCATCAATAATCCTATATAACCCCATGGATGTGGTCTCTCATGGAAATACCAATTCTTAAAATAAAAAATTCCTTCCACTTTTCAAAACCAATACTGTAAACTAATACCTCATTTTCCTCAAAACCACTGACCACGAAATCAATCCCAAATTACATTTTACCAAGATTTTCCGAAAGGAATATTCATTTCAATGAAAACTCACATTCAAGTCATAAAAAATAATTTCAAAACATCTCATCCCATTAAAACACCTCTCAACAGTTTTGAAAACTCTATTGGAAACACTTTTTCAAAACCATCTTTAACACAATGTTCTACTTTAAAAAGAGGTGTAAAGACACCATTTTCCATTTCCAAATAATTATAAAAACTCATCTTTACCATTTAAAAATTCAAAACCTTCCATATTTAATAGAAAAGAATTTCAAAAAAAACATACTATTCTTAAAACAAAGTCATTTTTGTTTTAAAACCTAACTTTCATGATTTCCAAACTAAAGGACACAAGATAATGCAAGGGGAAACTAGCTTTGGTGGGTTAGTTTATATTATGGTTGGTGTACATACTCTAATAACTTCACCATCATAGAGAGTGTTCTAGGGAAATATCCTCGAATCCACATGGCTTGCCAGACCATGCGAGATAACTGAGACCAGTAACCTAACTCTCTTTTCATTTCCCCTAATCATCATCAAACCATGAAAACCAAAGGACTCATAAAAGTCCCAAATTCCCCTAGAGACTTGAATCCCATCATTAGACTTGGTGATCATCCACATTACTCATAACTAGAATTCCATGTCTCGACAATCCTAACTCCAGACTATCCTGACTGTTCTCCAAATAACATGACCCAAAGAGAGGGAACCTCCAATATACCATTTTTCATGAACCAAATATGGTCGCCACCAATACTGGAACCAAAACCAGACCGTTATAAGGCCCGAAGGATGTTCCCTATCCCTATGGGCTAGAACAAGTGCCTGGTATCATTAATTTTGGTTTGGGAATGAGTTACCTAATTTTGAAAGCATAAAACATTAAAAAGATCCATAATATAAATCTGAAATTTTCGATCCCAACAAGTCATAAAAAACAAGAACTGAATAAATTGGTTTAAATACAATAAAAGCGGTCCAAATAAAAATAAATACAATATCAAGACAGCCCCAAATAATCCACATTACAACGGGTCATCACACCCATGTCTCTCCACAACTCCACACCAAGGATGTGAACTAATACCTCGAACCGCCATCACACACAACCTTCATTTTACCTAAGTCAGTTGTAATAATGTATACATAATCCCAAGGGGTGTAATTAGGGTGTGATCCTAAGCCCTATATGATACCACCCAATTATTCCAAAGAGCATTCAATACAATGTTATAATGTAAGGAGTTTTAATACATAAAGAAAAGCAGTTATAAATTCCATGAAATGAAACATTTAATTGAAAACAATTTTCAAGCTAAAATTTTCAGAACATTAAAACCATTAAGTAAACATGTTTCATAATATAAATTACATCGAAAAACACCCAAATACAAGGTAAAATACCACAAACACAATGAGAAACAAAATCAGGAACGCGCCTAGGCACTGGATAGTCTCAGGCCCCATGTACCTCATACCTTGGTGTAAAGTAACCATATTAAAATCTATTCTCATGCACAAGCCACTATTAGGGAACATACCCATAACCTAGTGGTCCCCAATAATCACACACATAGTTTAGTTAGAGTTGTTAATATCAAAATGCTATGTAAAATAATGACAAAACCAATCTGGTCCACTAGTCGTACTAGTACACATCCACCACACCTAGGTACCTGGGCTTCCCCCTTTGTGCTCAAACAATTTCAGAATGATACATATATAAAATTTCATATATAACACCACTACCGGTCACATAAAATCAGTACAATATCTACACACATTTTATACTATTTAAAACACACAACAAAACACTTTGAGTTTCAATAGAACAACTTCTCCAAATCATTCCTTGTTTTTCACCCAAAACCCTTTGAAAACCCCACTTGAACACCATGTTCATACTCAAATTTACCAAAACACAATCCACCAAACCTTAAACATTAATTTAAATTCATTACATGAGTCATAAAACAATCCCAATAAGCATCACATAGAATACCCATGTAAAACACCCAATTCAACACCAAATTGGTACTCAAAAATCATTTTCTTAAAAAAAGTCACCCAAAACCAATTTCATATAAACAAACAAAGGATAATAATATTCAAAATATTATTTTCATACCTAATACAGTTCAATAAAATCAACTAAATAATTATAGGGAATCCTTTAAGGAGCCAACAAATGATTTAAACGAAAAACCTCCAAATTTCACATGAAATCGGCATTAAAAATTCATTTGCTTTATAATTTCCACTAAAACCAATTTTTACAGAAACATTAAAATGAAATAGACATGAAAATACCATAATCACAACATCTATGTCACAAATATTTCATACAAAAAGGAATCACTTACCAAAGTAATGAAACCCCCTGAATCACCGTGTGAAAATCAAGTTGCACCACCACCACACCAAGAGGGACTTAGAACAAACCTAAAAACACATTAATTGTCCAAGAAAACACAAGGTTAAACCCTATTATAGAAACCCTACCCACTGGTTATTTGGTACTGGAAATAAAAGTGATGAAACCCTAATCAAATAGAATGTAACCCTAATAAATTTGAATGAGAAATAAAATGGACTAACTTACATAAAGAATCTTGAAATAATATCCCCAAATACATCCGTAGACGAAATTGAAAATAGAAACGATTTAGGGGTTGTTCTAACAATGATGTGGAGGTCATTTAGGAACTGTAATTGAGGAAAAACAGTAATAATTGAGAGTTTTATGATTGAATGAACTTACCTCCTCAAATCTGGCAGATTTTAAAAACCCAAAGATTTTATTCACTCAATCGAGATGGATATGAGCTCCAAAGTTCCTGGGAGGATACTAGTCACTCGAATGGTTTCAATGTGATTGGGTGAGTCTTTGAATCACTAAAAAATATTTAAAATTGAATAAGTTATTAATTAAACAAATTTGATTTTTAAAAATGGAAGTGGGATTCCGGGCAGGCACAATCTCTTAAGTAAAAATCCATATACACCTTGGTTATGGATTTATAAAGGCCCCAAATTGAAATGGATCTGTTAATATATCATGGGAGGATATTTAGGAATTATAATGGGTGAAAAATATCTAAAAATGAAAAAGTTATAAAAGAAACAAAATTTATTTTTTAATCTGGAATTGGGCTCACGGTTTGGCCCAATTCATGAAAACTCACCCTTTCCTCCATAAAATCTTGGGAAACCCCAAAAAATCATGAATGAAAATTAAATAAAAAAATTCTTTAAAAATATGTCATGTTTGTGACAAAAATCATTCACCAAAACTGATTTATTATTGTTATTTAAGTAAAATTTTCTTGTGTGCATAAAAATAGTTTTTCATAAAAATATTTTCTTTTCTTTAAAATAGTTTTTATTTTCATTTCTGATTAATTAATTTTCTCACAAAAATTTACCCAGGATTTTAGGGTTAACTATTGCTTGTGGTTTAGTTTGGGTTGTCGAATCCTCTGCGACCTAAGAAGTAACCTATAGACACATACATTCTATGTATTATTTTTTCTATGAAGTTTCTAACTCTGTGGTAGATTTTATAAATGTATAATTGAATAATAATATACTTAAGTGAATTCAAATTAAAAGAAAGAGTTGATCCTAGTTTATCTCTTAGGGGTGGATTGGATGAAATTATTTTTTTAACGGTCTTAATTTCTTATATTCAAGATGTGTATATTCTAGAAGATTAAAAAACTTCATCACTTACTAGTTGAATTACAATACTATATAATACTAATCACTTATATACATGGAGGATCAAATTTATGAGAAATCCAAGGAAAAGTTTATTATAAGCACTTGAATTATGTGGCCTTAAAATTCTATAAGGACAAAGACGTTTTAAAATTTAAAAATAAAATTCTCTATTAAAATAAGTGATTAGACATTAATGGGGTGATAAATAGAATCTAATCCATCCCCTTGATACTACCCCGGATCAACCCATAAGTGGTTTATCCCACCATTGATGCCATGGTTTCAATTGAAGTGGGAAGTAGACTCTTGAGGGAGGAATTGAAGAAGTAAAAAAAACAATGAAGTAACAATCACTCCACCGTTGTGCGATAATTTTACAAGGTTTGGTGTGAATAAATTCACACCTTGAGTCAAAAATATCAATGTGATATTAATATAACTTTTATTAAGAAACTAAGGTGAATTGAAGAACTTACCTGAGAAAGAAATGTGATTCCAAACACAAAGCGACATCATAACATTACAATGAATCCAAGCACCCTGGATCCACAACTCCTTCAAAAATACTGCCTTAAATAAGAATATTTGATGCCTTGTGTCGAGACTCCAATATTCCAAGTCCCCTAAATTAATTTTGGTAGGCCATAAGTGGGTCACCATTTGAGGGACAGCTGATTATTCCACCCTTAAAAAACAATCTGATCCAACTTGAATACACTTCACCAAGGTGCCAAAAGGAGCTTCTAGATGGCCAAATTTAGGTGGGATGTAGAAGAAAACAATGAATATATGTGTGTCTCATGAGTTTATATAAACTGTCATCCAAAATAGAAATTGGATTTGCGAGACATATGTAAAATGGTGGGTTATTTTTCTGGGATGTAGAATCTGGACAAGACTTTTATCTCTAAATTGGGACACCTGAAACTCCCTTTAAAACACTAAATTAGATCTTGTCACTATTTGTAGAAATGTTTCCCTTGATGTACGATATCTTCAGTTGAATTTACAAAAATTATTGGGCTTGTATTGTGGCCTATGCAGTCTTTTTTATTGGGATATTTTCCAGTTTAATTTTTTTAGAATGTTGATTGTTCAAGGAAAACTTTAGGGGTATTCTAATGTGAATCATCAAGTGATCCAAAATTACGAATTGTTACCAATATAATTAGAAACCATGAAATTAATTATAAATATAAAATCAACACCATTGAGTATTTTAAATGGTGTTTAAAAATATACAATGTAATAGTGCCTTTTAATAATGAATTACAAACATAATGTGAGTTAATATTCAAATTATAAAACACACTAAAGTAGTGTTTATGAATAATAAATCACATGAATATTATATACATTAGAAATGGATATAATCTTCATTTAGTGGCTAATCACACCCCTAACTTGAGTTTTTTTAGTCCTCAGAAAAATGTATCTCAAAAACATAAAATTTAAATTCCCTTTTCCAAAAACTTTTTAATATACATTGCTCACCAAAATACCTTATACCCAAAAAATTATTAAACCCATAAAAACATTTAAAACAAGCTATGTTCAAGGGCATATCCCAATCCCAAGCCCATTTCTTTTTTTCAAATTAATCGCAACATTTCCTCCAATTACAATTAAGCATAATGATGTGTTGTGTATCACAATAGACAAGGGGGGTTCATCTTTATTCATGGGGGGAGTGATGGGAGTGATAGGTGTAATAAAATTTCAATATTAATATGAGTATTTAGTCTATATATATATATTGTTTGTTTTTGTTTGTTTTATTTTTTTTTCAATTTTTCTATGGTAATTGAAATTGCACTCAATAGAGTCAACCCATATAATTAGACTTTTAAAATGACTCCCAATCTCGAAGGCCATAGGGAATCAAGTGAATTCAACATTCTCAAGCATCATCTCGAGTTAAATAAATCAAAATTAATGTCAAATTAATACAAATTGAGATAAAAGTTTTAACTCTTGGATAGACAAATATGGAGTCACGATCCCCTAGTACCGAAAGCCACACATTAAGTCATTTCATTGCTCTCAGTGAAAATTTATTGTTTTTTATTTAATACTAATATTAAAACTAAAATGATCACAATACCTATTCAATTTTTTGGGGGACCCCATGAACTCAAACTAATACCCCACAATCTTGAGGATGTGCATTGTGTTTGTTTTTTTATTAAATGGATGAAAATATAAACAGTGGAAAATCACATCGGACAACCACACTTTCCAAAATCTATGCACATGAACATAAACATGCATTAAAATTATAATCAAGTAATGAAAAATTATTTGATATTAAATTTCAAAGTTTTCAATCTGTATTATCAGGTTCAAGGTTAAAGGAACTTTTCCTTCCATAAAGGCACACTTTTCTTTCAAATCATTTTTTTCACTCAAAATAATTTTTTTTAATTTCATCCCCAAAAATTAAAATAGTATTGTCCCTAGTGTTTGAAGAAAATAAAAATTAGAATAGGGTAGAGGTTTGATCCATTTTATGACTTGGTTTTTGGTTATCTTCCCAAGAGAATCCTGGTTTGTCATTGTACAATGGATTGAAAGTGTTTTGGTATTGTGGATTCTAAAAGTTTAGATCATTGACCACTTATGGAGGTCCTTCTAGATGAATATATTTAATGAAAGGGATGGTTGGGAAGTTTTCGGTCTTGTGGTCATGTTTTTCAAAAATTGTGCAAGCATGGTCAAAAGTTTGAATTTCATGGACCTTCCTAAGATCGATCTCCTCAACCTTCCTATTGAGTGAAACAAGTTTCCCCCTAAGGATTTACTCCTCCCAAAGTGTGCGAATTATAATAGATTTGGGTAGATTCTCATTTTAAGGGGATGTTCCCCATGATTGGTTTTGTTCGGACATTCCTTCTAGATACTCATAAGCATCATTTGGGGCTTTGTTTTTGAAAGTTCCATTGCACATAATGCCAATGAATTGTTTTTTTCACATACCCAACCCTTAATATTAAATTCACACATGTTCAAGAATAGAAAAACTATAGTGTGGAACCATGTTTAGGGTGTCTTTGAACATCTCCCATGTTTCATATAATGACTCACCATCTTTTTCAAAAATGATTGGGATTATCTTTTTAAGTGAAATTGTTTTGTGGTGGGGAATGTATTTTTTATAGAATTATCTCTTTAATTAGTCCCAAAATTTTATGGATGATATTCTCAAAAATTTTACCCAATTTTTATCTCTATCCTTTAATTAAAAAGGATAGAGCCCCATCTTAGATTATTCTAGTTGATGTGGGGGACACACGGTTTCTACAATTTCATTGAACTCCTTAATGTGAAGGTATGACATCTCAGACTACATTCCATAAAATGTGGGAATGTGGTTTTGTACATGGGGTTTAAATATGTAGTTGGAATCTCATAGGGAATTTTATCTAATGAAGGATGGAGAATTAGTCCAGGCAAGTGTGAGGTAGTCATTCAGGGATTGATCGACTACATTCCCCATGTTTGGGGCTGCCTCATTTGGATTTTCATTTTAGTTCCCACCGGGGTTTATGAGTTGGTTTCATTGAAGAAGATCCATTTAAATGGGCTCAATTTCTGGAATATTAAGAAGATTAGGATCTAAGGGAAATATTTCCCTTCGTGTACTTGACTCTCTAAACCCCAGTACTATCGACCCTAACTAGACGGTTTGATTGGTCACAGGTATAGGCGGACATGCACCAAAAGAAAAACATGAGAAATTTAAAAGATAAAAGAATTTCGGTGAGAATAGTAGAAATGAGGGATAATATAATTAGAGTGGAGATAACTTACTTTGGTCCCAAGTAACAAATCCAAAATATGTTCTCTCCCAAATTTACCCATGATTTTAGGGTTAAGCGGTCCCGGAGACCTAAGAAGTAACCTATAGACACTTAAATTCTATGAATTGTTTTTAAATAAAAAGTGGAAAACATTGGGGTTTATTTTAGATAGGATTAATTTAACACTAATATAAATAAGTTAATTCAAAATAAAATAATGGGTTGATCCTAGGTCATCACTTGGGGGTGGATTGGATGAAATTCTTTTTTTAATGATTTCAATTTATTATATTTGATATGGGTTTATTCAAAAAGATCCAAAAACATCATCAATTACTTTTTTAATACAGAAAAATATAATACTAATAACCTATAAACTTTAAGGATCAATTTTATGAGAACTCGAAGGTAAAGGATCATATTAGCACTTGATGTATGTGGCCTTAAAATTCCACAAGAACAAAGATGTTTTAAAATCCTCTAATAAAATATCAATTAAAAAAAGTGATTAGACATTTATGGGGTGATAAATAACATCAAATATAGACCCTTTATACTACCTTGTATAAACCCAGAAGTGGGTATTCCCTCCATTGATGTTATGGTTTCAATGGAAGTGGAAATTAGACTCATGAGGGAGGAATTGAATAAGTAAAAAAACAAAGAAATAACGATCAATCCATCATTGTGTGATTATTTAACAAGTTTTGGTGTTAAAAAATTCACAACATGAGCCAATAGTATAAACATGATATGAATAAGAATATAATAAGAGAAGAATAAGAACTTTTATTAAGAAACTAAGGTGAATTGAAAAACATACATGAAAAACAAATATGATTACAAACACAAAGCAACATCATAACATTACAATGAAACCAAGAACCCAGGATCCCCAAATCCTTCAACAATACTACTTTAAATAGGAATTTTTAGAGCCTTGGGTATATCATCCATTATTCCAATAATCATAACTTAATTTTGTTAGGCCATCAGTGGGTGGAATGTTGAGGGAGAGTTGGTTTTTCCAACTTTGACAAATTATCTGATCCAACTTGCATCCACTACACCAATGCACCGAAAGGAGCTTCTAGATGGCCGAATTTAGGAGGAACATAAAATAAAACAATGATTATATAGTTGTATCCTAAATATCTATAAAATTTAATCCCAAATAGATATTGGTTTTTCAATATATGTGTAAAATAGTGGGCTATTTTTATGGACCACAGAATGTAGACTGGAATTTTATCTCCAAATCGGCCTGTATGAAACTACCTTTAAAACTCAGGATTATCTATTATCACTATTTGAAGAAATTTACCACTTGATGGCCTCTATCATAAGTAAAATTTTCATAATTATTGGTCTTGGATCGTGGATGATATTTTCTTTTTATTGGGATGTTGTCTAGTTTACTTTACCCATTATGTTGTTGGTTCAAGGAAAAATTTGGTGGTATTCTAATGTGAATCTTAAAGTGCTCAAAAATTATTAATTGTTCCAAATGTAATGAGAAACATGAAAATAAATTATAAAAAAAATCAAGCCCATTGGGTATTTTAAATGGTTTCTAAAAATGCACCATGTAATAGATCATTTTAAGAAGTAATTACAATCATAAAGTGAATTAATGTTAAATGTATGAAATGAACTAAAATGGTGTTTAGTAATAATAAATCTCAAGAATATTATATATATTAACAATGAATATTATCCTAATTCAGTGGCTAAACACACCACCAACTTTAGTTTTTCAAGTCCTGAGAAAAATGATTCTCAAAAATATTTCAGTTAAATTCCTTTTTCCAAAATCTTTTTAATACACATTTCACACAAAAATACATTATACCAATCAATTATGAAACCCATTATAACATTTAAAACAATATATTCTCAAAGGAATGTCCTAAGACAAGGCCCATTAATTTTTTCAAATTCATCGCCACATTTCATCAAATTTCAATTAAGCGGGATGAAGTGTTTTATATCACAATAGACATGGGGGTTCATCATTATTCATGGGGGAAATGATGGGAGTTATATGTGGAATCAAATTTAAATATTAATATGAGTTTTAATTTAATATATATATATATTGTTTTTTTTAAATTTTTCAATTTTTCCATGGTAATTGAAATTGCACTAAATAGAGTCAACCCATGTAGCAAGACTTTACAGATAAATCCCAAGCTCATGACCTTAAGAAACCATGTAGTTGAAAAAAAGTAAAACTACCACAAAAAGAGATAAAACTACTAACTCTAGGAAAGACAACTATGGAGTCATGATCCCCAAGTGTCGAAAGCCATGCATTAGGTCATTTCATTTCTCTACATAAACATTTATTGTTTTTTTATTGAGTACTTGTATTAAAACTAAAATGATCACTAATCCTAAGCTATTTATTTGTAGGACCCCATGAACTCAATCTAATACCCCACAATCCATAGGACGTGCATTGTGTTTTTTATTTGTTATTAAATGGATGAAAATATAATCAGTGTGAAATCCCATCGGACAACCTCACATTCCAAAATCTATGCACATGAACATAAACATTCATTAAAATTTGGATCAAGGAAAGAAAAATTATTTGATATTCAATTTTAAACTCTTCAATGTGTATTATAATGTTCAAGGTTTAATAAACGTTTCCTTCCATTAAGTCACACTTTTCTTTCAAATCATTTTCTTTGCACACAAAGTATTTTTTTATTTCATCCCCCTAACATAAAATTACACTATCCCAAGTGATTGAAGAAAATAAAATTTAGAATGGGTTATGGGTTTTGTCCTTCTGGATAACTAGTTAATTGGTTTGGTTATTTGTTATCTTTCCAATAAAATCATGGATGGTCATTATAACTTGGATTGAATGTGTTTTGGTGATGTGGCTTCTGATAGTTCAGAGCATTGACCTTTTCTGGTGGTCCTCCTAGAAGAACATATTTAATGTAATGGATCGATGGGTAGTTTTCAGTCTTGTGGTCATGTTTTTCACATATTTTGTAAACATGGTCAAAAGTTTTAATTTCATGGACTTTCCTAAGAACAATCTCCTCAACCATCCTAGTGAGTGCAGTAAGTTTCTCCCTACAGATTCCCTCCTCCCTATGATTGTGAATTACACACAATTTGGGTATCTTCTCATAGTAAGGTTATGTTCCCCATGTTTGGTTTTGTTCATCCATAACTTCTAGATACTCGTAAGCATCATTTGGGGATTTGTTTTTGAAGGTTCCATTACACATCACATCAATGAATTTTTTGTTTCCCGGACCCAAACCTTCATATAAAATTCTTACTTGACCAGGAATACAAAAAGCATGGTGTGGAACCATGTTTAGGGTGTCTTTTAACCTCTCCCATGTTTCATGTAATGACTCTCCCTCATTTTAGAAAAAAAAAATTGGATGGTCTTTTTAAGGGCAATTGTTTTGTAGTGGGGAAAGTATTTTTTGTATAATTCTCTTTGTAACTAGTCCCAAGAGTTGATGGATGATGGGATCAAATTATTCAGCCAATTTTTAGCTCTATAATTTAAAGAAAAAAGAAAAGTTCCTCATCTTATCTGATTCTAGTAGATGTGGGCGACATAAGGGTTCTACAATTTCATTGAACTCCTTAACATGAAGGTAGGGCATCTCAAACTCCATTCCATGAAATGTGAGAAGGCAGTTTAAGACATGGGGTTTAAAGATATAGTAAAACTCTCTTATAGAGTTATGTCTAATATATGAGGGGGCATTCGTCCAGGAAGGTGTTATGTAGTCATTCATGGTTTGATCCACTACATTCCCCATATGTGGGGCTGCCTCATTTGGATTTCTATTTTGGTTCGCACCTGGGTTTATGAGTTGGTTTATTTGAAGAACATCCATTGAAATCGGCTCAATTTTTTACTATAGAGTATTAGGAATATTAGGATCTAATGTAAAGAGTTACCTTGGTGTACATGAATCCCCAACCCCAAGACAATCCACCCTAACAAGATAGGTTGATTAGTCACAGGTATAGGCGAAAATGCTTCAAAATTAAAAAATGAGAAATGGAAAAGATAAGAGAATTTGGGTGAGAATGTAATAAATGGGAGAGAATATAATGGATATCAATATGAATTACTTGGGTCCTTGGAAATGGTGCCAAAATTTGGTCTCGCCCAAATTTACATAAGATTTTAGTGTTAATCGGCCGATTGTAGTTTGGTTTGGGTTGTCGAATCCTCAGAGACCTATGAAGTAACCTATAGAAACATACATTATATGGATTCCTTTTGTCTATTAAGTGGAAAAAGTAGGTTTTATTTTATATACGTTTAATTGAACTCTAATATACTTATGTTAATTAAAATTAAAATAATTTTTTGATCATTGGTTGTCACTTGGGGGTGGATTTGATGAAATTATTTTTTAATGGTTTCAATTTATTATATTTGAGATGGGTTTATTCAAGAAGATCAAAAAAATTCATAACTTACTGGTTTAATAATAACACAATATAATACTAATAACTAATACACTTTGAGGATCAAATTTATGAGCACTCCAAGGTAAAGGTTCACATTAGCACTTGAAATATGTTGCCTTAAAATTCAACAAGGATGAAGAAGTTTTAAAATAATCAAATAAAAATATCAATTAAAAGAAGTGATTATACATTAATGGGGTGATAAATAAAATAAAATATAGCCCCTTGATACTACTTTAAATCAACCCATAAGTGTTTTAGCCCTCCATTGATGTAATGGTTTCAATGTAAGAGGAAAGCAAACTCATGAGGGTGGAATTAGAGAAGTAAAAAAACAAGGAAATAACGATCACTCCACCATTGTGTGATAATTTCACAAGGTTAGGTGTGAATAAATTCTCACTGTGACCCAATATTATCAACATGATATTAATAATAATTGAATAATAGAATAATAAGAACATTTATTAAGAAACTAAAGTTAATTGGACAACTTACATGAGAAAGAAAAGTGATTAAAAACACAAAGAGGCATCATAACATTACAATAAAACCAAGCACCAAAGATCACCAAATCCTTAAAAAATACTACATTAAATAGGTATTTTTGAAGCCTTTAGTTGAGCCTCTGATTTTACAAGTCTCCTAAATTAATTTTGGTAGGCCATAAGTGGGTGGAAAGTTGAGGGAGAGTTGATTTTTCTACCCTTGACAATCAATTCGAGAAAACTTGCATCCACTATAGAGAGTTGAAGAAAGAATCTTCTATATGGCCAAATATAGGTGTGGCATAGAATAATAAATGAAGATTCAGATGTTCTCAGAGTGTTTGTAAAATTTCATCTGACATAGATCTTTGGTTTACGAGATATGTGTAACATGGTGGGATGTTTTTCTAGGCCGCAGAATCTGGCCCATAATTTTATCACAAAACTGGGAAGCCTGAAAATCTATTTAAAAATCATAATTATATCTTGTCACTATTTGATGAAATGTTCACCTTGATCTCCTCTATCTTTAATTCATTTTTTAGAATTATTTGTCTTGGATCGTGGCTGCTATAGTCTTTTTATTAGGTTTTTTGTCTAGTTTACATTGCTCAAAATGTTGTTGGTTCATGGCCAACTTTGGTGGTCTTTGAATGTAAATATTCAAGTGATCCGAAATTATGAATTGTTACCAATGTAATAAAAACCATAAAATTAATTATGAAAATAAAATCAATACCATTTGGTATTTTAAATGGTGTCTAAAAATGTACTATTTAATAATTAATTTTAAGAAGGAATATGAACATAATGTAAATTAATGTTCAAAGTATAAAATGAACTAAAATGGTGTTTATGAATAATAAATCACATGAATATTATATATATTAACAATAAATATTATCCTCATTCAATTTATAATCAATTATGTATCAAATAATTAGTATTACATACATATGTAGACCATATGTTTTCAAAATTTTGTTAATCCTATTCATACCGATTATTCCATCAGCTATGTGATAATTATCATATTAGATAATATTATTTTAATATTACATTATATTTCATTTAAACTCAGTGTTTCATGTAATTAAATGTATAAAATAGGTAAAATTTATTTGAAAAAAATTATTCCAAAAAATATTAAGGTGTTACATTCTACCCCCCTAAAAATGAAATTTTCCATCAAAATTCATAACTTTGGTACTAAAAAATTTGGATACTTATACATCATTACATCATCATGTACCTATGTAATATCCTTAACCTAGTGGGTTTTTTAAAATTTTTTAATAAGTGAGAAATATTGTTTCATACCACTTTCTCTATAAAATCTAGAATATCTATCGGTTGTTCCTCATAAGAAATATCATGTTTCAGTGGTACAACATATGAGTTTAGTACTTGTGAATGATTTGGTATGTACTTCCTCAATAGAGATACATGGAACACATTATGAACTTGTGAGAGGATTTATGGAAGTTATAGGAGATAAGATACCATCATGATATGGTCAATAATTTCAAAGGTACTGATATACCTAGGGCTAATATATACTTTGTATCATAAAAAAATTTAATCCTTTGGTTATGCTTCGTTCAATTTATAATTAATCTCTTACTTAAAGACATAAAGATGATTTCTTATGCCTCAATCACTACTGGACCCTAATATCCATAATAGAATGACATGTCATTCCTTCTATCTCTAGTTATCAACATAAAAAAATGGTTATCATTGGTTATAAAAAATACATAAATCATCATATGGTGAAGTGATGAATTTATTTCTAAAACATCTTCCAAAGTTCAACTTAAACCATTTCATTACTAGTTAACTATATGAACCTTCCAAAATATTAAAATATTAAACTTTAGAATGAAGTTCACTATGTTTCGAAAATTAAATTATCATTAGACCCCATAACAACATAAATTAGAACTTAATTATCACATACCAAACATGTGAGTACCTTCATCATGTATTTTATTGACACATGGAAATAACCTAAATTACCTTAAATAATTATTTCAACCATACATTATTCCTTATTCCTTATATAAACCATAGATTATTGAATATATTCCTTAAATCCATAAATTTTATAAACTCCATCAATGATAACATTAACCACTTTTTAAACAATTGATTTATTAGTTCCAAGGTAATAAATACTATCATACTTAATTTATAAATATCAATTATCAATTTATCCCAATAGAATTTTCTAAACATCAATAACATTTTAATGGTTATCTTCCATTAATAATGTGTTTTCTATAAAATGTCTCCTTTATGTTAAATCAGTTTTATAGTTTATCAACACCATTCCACATATTATTGTAAATACTTAACAAAAAAGTTATACTAAATAATTATTATATATTTCATAATTATTTAATTCTAATAGATAAACACTTCAATCATTATACTTAATTATTAAACCATAAATTAAGATTCATAATCTTATTCCTAAATACCACTTTCGTACAATATGAAAATGAATAATATATCAACCTTCATCAACTTCATTTTAATCATGCGTCTCACATTTAATATAAACAATACTGTTAGAACATCCAATACTTTTCATATTTCATTCATGATCTCGTCATCATCAGTAGTATAACCATTAGCTATACCAGCTAGCCAATTCTCCTCACGATATTTCCCCATAGGACATTGATTGTCATGATTCCCATAATTTTCTCATTTAAAAAATTCAACCATCAATGATACCTTTGAGAGATCATTATTCTCATCCATTAAGTTAACTGAATTTTTCATTTTTCCTAATAAATTACATGCTTTGAGTCCTTCTTATTCACACATAAAACATCTTATCATTCCTTTGATATATTCCATTGAGTTCTTCTTCCGACATTCTTGAAATATAGGAAACTGGATCTTCTTTCCTCTATGGTCTCCACAACCCAAACTCTTAAAAAAATCATTCCATCTATTATTTGGTAAGTCAAAGAGTTGGTTAAGGTGAAAGTAGTTAATCATATATCATGATAATTTATATGTAATAAACACAATATCCTTCAATCCAGTCATTATCCCATTTGGTTTATCATCAACACATTATTTATCACAATTGAATTTAATCAAGTTCCTTCTATTTCTAGCCATTGAACACAAGAAAAATCATAGTCCGAGTACCAATATTCATAGTGGGAAACTGTATAATAATGAAAAATCTATTATAGAGTGTCTAAATAATAACACATTAACCTAGGTCATTATTCAAATCATTCATAACGGTTCGTAAGGAGTTCATGAATTTAAAAATCATATCCCACAGGAGTGTCAAACCAAGTGTGCAACAAGGCCTATTATAGTGCACCAGGTGATGATTACATATAGAATAATTTTCCATTTATTGAGTTATTTCCCCTAAGTACCTATTTGGTATATACATATACATTTATAGTATCCAGAGAGGGATGTAATTGCTTGGAAACTACTTACTCCATATTTTACCAAAACACAATGACATTTCCAACACATTTACTCATCCTTATTTTTATCCTTTAGTATCTCACTAATTTTTTATCATCCTAGTTTTCAAAGGTTAACTAAAACTATCCTCTAATACCAATAATATTAACCCAATATTTTTATACATTGGTAATACATATTTTTAGATTAATATTAACTATATTACACAAAAACATGCCTGGGGACCGAAATAGTTTAGTGTCTTTAGAGACTAGAAAGACAATATTTTTTATTTCATGAAATATCTTCAACATCTCCCATAAAGATCTTCTCTCATAGTACTACAATTAGAAATTCCCTATGTAAAAGTTTCTTCATATTCTTGGGAAGGAAACATAAGAAAGGTTGAGATCAAATGATCAGTAAGGGTAAACCTAATAGATATCATTATATGATCACATGAATGCATAAGATAAGAATAAGGGTATGTGATTATGAACAAAACTAATAATGTTCATACACAACCTAGTATAGATCATAAACATGAGTCATGGTGTAAAAATTTATCATTTATAAAAACATATCCTTTAAGGGTGATAAATCATCATAAATCAATCATGAACCCTAAACCAATGTTATAAAATTCTGTCACCATCATAAATATTGAAAACCAGTTAATATTTATAGGTTAACTACTAGGACCATCAAGACTGTGGATTAAGACTCATCACTTATTTCCCATTGAGTACTAGGATTAACCTATTTATGATAGTGGATCAAGATGCACCTTTTTCCCATAGTGGATTGGGACTCACCTATTTCCCATATTGGATCAATCCCATCAAATTGTTTCCAATTATTATCTCATGATATATAATGATTTACCTAATTAATTGGAGGGAGATATGGGTCCCAAATATCTCATAATTAAAACCATAATTATGTGCACCAGAGTATCATAAAATATTCACCATATCACCTCATCCTAACCCTTGTAAAGGAAACATGTTTCATACACATTTCATAAATTTATCTTAGAAAAACCCATGAAAAATTAATGGGTTTCATAAAAATTTCATCAACATAAACATTAACCATCTAGAGAAATAATAATAATCGAATCCTTGGATCATATCCCTAGTAAAGAATAATTAGCATCAACGGATGCAATATTAGATGTAAAATTGATTTTGAAAGATCACTTGGATTATTTCTTATTGAAAATAACTTTTCTTTTAAAATAGTTTTTTGAAACTAGAAATTCATAAAATATTTTGGAAATAATTTTATTTTAAAATAACATTGAAAAAATATAAAGGAATACTTAAAATTAATTTAAAACATTTATTGAGGAAAAAATATTTTCTAATTTCAAAAATACTTTTTAAAACAAAATGAATATTGAGAATCTGTTTAATTTGAAATATCATCGAAAACATATAAATGAAGCTGCTAAGAAAACAATGATAATGGTGGTGAGAAATTATGTTCACAACATACATATTAAAATAAATATTCCTTTCACATTTTTTAGTAAATTCCAAACATACATTGTTTGAAAAATGATATGAAAATTCATTTCTAAATATTTTATAAAATGTAAAACATGGGTAAAAATTCCTATAATAATTTCTATGAATAATGTTAAAAACATTTTTGAATTATTTTTTTATAAAATATGTTTTTAGAAGAAAAAGGGGTTTTGAACAAAGACATAAATGAATATGATTCTTCTTAAAAACAATCTTTTTAACTCTTGAGTATATAAAGAGAATAAAATAATGGGGAAAAATGTATTCTCATGACATAACGAGATGATAATTAAATTAATGAGTTTCTTTAGAGATATATCATAATATTTCATTATTAGAAGCATAATTATAATACCCTAATTTTTTATAGCTTTTATCCTAATAAATAAATTTAATTTATTCGATACCATACATTTCACATGAAATAATTTCATATAGTATTAATCATATAAAATCACATATAGAACAAAAAAATTATAAATAAGGAATAAATGAAATAAGAATATTTTCTAGAAATTATAGAACATATACCAATGAAATAGTAACTTGACCTTTCGAATAGTAATGAGATCCTTAGGTATAGTATTTCTAATAATAAAATAGTAATGTCATCTATGGAAGTATAAATAAAATTTTGGCATCTTATAAATGGTAATATGATATAATTATATCATTCTATAAGTAAATAAATGATTTAGAAATTATTAATTATGTGTTGATATTTTCATAAAACATAAAAATTTATTTTCAATTTTATAATAATTTTTTATTCAGCCTATATAAATTATCCAAGGGTAATTTTTTGGTAATTTATTAAATACATCAATTTTATGATGATTAGTAAAAATACAGTTTTCATTTATGTGATGTCACTTAAATTACACCATTCATGATGTATTAGTAAAATAATCTAATCTAGAACTTAAAGTTATGCTATTATATATTAAATTTGAAAAATAATTCATTAAAATAGAATAAACTCACTTTCCAAACTGAAAACGTATTTTACAAAACTAAAAGTCAAAAGATCTTCCTTAAAGTATTATTATTTATTTCTTTCCACTTTGCATTTCAATACATTAATGAATTAGAATTATAGAGGATTTTTAAAGTCTTAAAACAATTATATTATATTAATATATTATTTATATTGTAAAAAAATTACAATTACAAGTCCAAACATTTATATAATATTTTATTTCATATTTTCTTTTAAAACCCCCTCTCCTCATATATAAATAACCCCTCTCCCTTCCCTTGGAAAACCACTAATTTTACCATTTAAGAAGTAAAATCTCTGCTAAAATCCTCCCAATTAAGCCTCTTATAATACCTAAATATATTATGAATCTTTACAACTCTAATCATTAAGGTATTTTTAGTGTCTTGTTAGGGAATCCACATTTGGAAAAGATTAAGTTTCTATTAACTCCACCCTCTTTTCATCTTCTCTTTCTTATTTTCCCATCACCTTTCAAAATCATATACTAAAAAAGAAATTATATAGTAAGTTAAAATTATATTAATTATGTTAACCAACTTCATGTATTATATATATTAGATGTATAAATTTTGTACTCCATTTTTTCTCTCTTACGACAATGCCCCATTAAATGTTGGTTAACCACCTATAGAGTCATTTCAGAAAAAACAATTCTTATAACCACCTTCATGAATGGATAGTATGGATTATATATAACATATAAATATGTAATTACAAGTATCTTATACTACTTTAATTAGTTATACTAATTTATTGTTTATATTTAAAGAAATATATAAATCGAGGAAAATTTTAAATTTTTATGAAAGATCATGATATCCAAATGCTTCAATTTAATTAAATAAATAAATAAAATAAATATAATAATTATAATTGATAAATATTTGTATAAATGGATATAATTCACTTCTGAACTACTTTTTAAATAAATATATGTTTTTTACTTAGGAGACGTAAAAGCAACATAATTATGAAGGAATTAAGGTAAGTTACTTTGTCTCAATTTCTATTTCGTTGGGATAAACTTGGTATTCTGAACCTAATCATTCTTATGTGGTTTATCTGTTTCCCATTTTAGGTAGTTATTTATTTGAAATTATATTTATATTAAATATAAATATTTTTGTATCGCGGTTATCATTATTATCTTAGTTGTATACCATTTTACATGCATTGTTTATTTTTAATGTTTTTTTAACTGGGGAAATTTTGATGAATTTGTGTCCTCTACTCCATAAAAATATTAATAAATCATATTTTTCTTGAATTAAATCTATTTATGAATAATTATTTGGACATAAAGTGATGGGTGGGGGCTGTTATAACCCCTTGATTCATTGACAGGTCTCATGAGACAAAACAATTCACTAAACATTCTTCATGTTTGTTTCCAAACAGAATTAGATGGGTGACTACCCACAGATATGAACCTTCTCGATGGTATTTTGTTTCATTTTAGATACATGATTTCTAAATAATAATCATTTTATTTATTTAGTATTCAGTTATTACTTTCCACATGGTTTTCACTTTCACCAAATCTATAGATGCATTATCACTATCAGTTTATTGATGGCATGTGTGTTCCAGATTACCAACAATGCCATAATTAATATTCTTTATCATCTTCATTTCACTTATTAATTTTTTATATAACTGAGTATCCACTAAATGAGGATAATATTAATTATTAATATAAATAATATTCATGTTATTTATTATTCATAAACACCATTTTAGTGCATTTTACACTTGAAAAATCATTTCACATTATGATTGTAATATCTTCTTAAAATGCAATATTATGTGGTACATTTTTGAACTTCATTTGAAGTACCCAATGAATCATCTAATTTTAAGGAATATAATTATAAATATTTTAATTTTATATTCTTTTTAACTGGATCTTCACTTATGTTTAAACATTTTTCATTCAGGTATCAATGGATGATTCATAAAGGATGAAGAAGTATTTGACGATGAAAAAAAACAATTCTGGAGAAGGCAGATTGGACACCAGCCCACTGATAAGACTGTGGACCCCAACATAAAGTCTCAATAAATCCCATATTTAGTGGGATTCTATAAGAAATTTATATTAACAAATCACTATTTAGGATACAATGATAATTTAGCCTCCATCGTGTCCATTTAGGCAGCCCAAGTTAGAGATAAAATTTTGGGCCAGATTCTGCGGCCCAGAAAAACAGCCCACTAATTTGATCATATCTCTGAATAAAAAACTCCAAATGGTCCCAAATCATACAGGAGGTTAGAATACATCAGGAGATCCGTTTTTATATTCTATGTCCCACTCTTATTCGGCAATCTAGAAGGTCTTCCAAGTGCGTCTGTTCGGTGAAATAAATCTGGCTGCCACCTTGGGTCAATGGTAAGAAAATCAACACTCCCTTACTTTCCACCCACCTATGGTCTACCACAATTAATTTAGGAGACATGGACTGTTGGAGGCTCTATCCAAGGGATCCAAAATGCATATTTATGGCAGTGGTGTTGGAGGATTGAAGAATCTTTGGTTCTTTGTTCAATTGTAATGTTATGCTGCAATTGTTTTGTCTCAAATTTGTCTTTCTAATGTAAGTTGTTCAATTCACTTTAGATTCTTAATAAAAGTTCTTCTTCTACTATTATTATGTTGTTATTCATATCACATTGATACCGTTGGATCAAGGTGTGAATTTATTCATACCAAACCATGTGAAATTATTCACACAATGGTGGTGTGATCATTTTATTTTGTTGTTTTCTTTACCTCTCCATTTCCTCCCTCATGAGTCTACATTCCACTTCCATTGAAACCATGAGATCAATAGAGGGCTAACCCACTTATGGGTTGATCCAAGGGAGTATAATTGGGATGTATTTGATGTTATTTATCACCCCATTAATGTACAATCACTTCTTTAATTGAGATTTTTATTTGATGTTTTTTAAACTCCATCATCCTTGTTGAATTTAAGGCCACACACTTCAAATGCTAATACGGACCTTTACCTTGAAGTGCTCAAAAATTGATCCTTAATGTGTATAGGTGATTAGTATTAGAGGGTTTAGGCATTAAACCAGAACGTGATGATGTTGTTTTATCTTTTTAAATAAACTCATCTCAAATATAAGAAATTGAAATCATTGAAAAGAAAATACGTCCAATCCACCCCGAGCAATAACCTAGGATCAACTCATTATTTTCAATTGAATTCACTTAAGTCTCATAGATTTACTTTAAACCCATCTAAAATCAACCCAGGTTTGCCACTTCATAACTAAAAATAGTCCATATAATGTACGTGTCTATAGGTTACTTCTTAGGTCTCTGAGGATTCGACAACCCAAGCTAAACTACAAGGACCGTCCTACCTTATTCTCTTGGGTAAATTTGAGCGTGATTCAAATTTTAGCACTGTTTTTGGGGACCCAAGTAATTCATTTAAGAACCCATTCTACTCTCCCCCATTTCTTCTTTTCTCAACCAAATTCTCTTATCTTTTCCCTTTGTCGTTTTATTTCTTTTGGCGCATGTCCGCCTACACCCACGACCAATCAAACTGTCTAGTTAGCGTGGATAGTCCTAGGGTTGGGGAGTCAAGTACACCAAGGGAACTCTTTACATTAGATCCTAATCTTCCTAACACCCCTGAGTCAAGAATTGATCCCATTTCAATGGATGTTCTTCAAAGAAACCAACTCATAAACCCGGGTGGGAACCAAAATGGAAACCCAAATGAGGCAGCCCCAAACATGGGGAATGCGGTTGATCAAACCATGAATGACTACCTCACACATTCTTGGACCAATGCCCCCTAATGCATTAGGCACAATTCCCTTGGAGATGCCAACTACATATTTAAACCTCATGTCCTAAACTATCTTCCCACATTCCATGGAATGGAGTCCGAGATACCCTACCTTCACATTAAGGAGTTCAATGACATTGTGGAATCCATTTGTCCCCCACATCAACTAGAATCAGCTAAGATGAGGCTATTTCCTTTTTCATTAAAGGATCGAGTTAAAAATTGGCTAAAAAATTTGAGACCATCATCCATTAAGTCGTGGTAAAAACTACAAAGAGAATTCTAAAAAAAATACTTTCCCCACCACAAAACAATATAACTTAAAAAGAGTATCCAAAAAAATTTTGAAAAAGAGGGAGAGTCATTCTATGAAACGTGGGAGAGGTTCAAAGACACTCTAAACATGGTTCCACACCATGGTTTTTCTATACCTGAACATGTGAGAATTTTCTATAAAGGGTTGGGTCTAGGGAATAAACAATTCATTGACATGATGTGTAATTGAACCTTTAAAAACAAATCCCCAAATGATGCTTACAAGTATCTAGAAATCCTTGCTGAACAAAACCAAACATGGGGAACTTCACCTTATTCTGAAAAGCTAGAAAGAACTACTAGAATTCGTACACATAGAGAAGAGTAAAGCCTTAGGGATAAACATGCATCACTCTCTAGGAAGGATGAAGAGATAGACCTTAGGAAAGTCCATGAAATCCAAACTGTTGACCCTGTTTGCACAATTTGTGACAAACATGACCATAAGACAGACAACTGCCCGACCATTCCATCCTTCAAGGATGTTCTTTTTGGAGGACCCCCAGCAGAATTAAATGCCTTGAACTTTCAAAAGCCTCAATACCTAAACAACTTCAATCCAAGGTATAATGACCACCCAGACTTCCGCTGGAAAGATAACCAACAACTTATCCATCCACAGGGACAAAATCTTTAGCCGAATCCGAACTACCAAACCCATAACCAGTTCCAAAACCAACCTATCCAATACCAACAGCCACTGGTCCATTTTCCACAAACCATCCCACCTCCAAAATATCCCCCTGGGATAAACCAACCTACTCAAGCACCCACCTAAACTGTTCCACAAAGCCTACTAGAACAACTTTAAAAAAATGGAAAGGATGAACTCAGAAGTCTCTTCCCTTAAAAAACAACTTCAAACCATAAAAACTGGAAAGGCACCCATGCCTACTCAGGCGGTGCCAACCTCAAATTCAAGGGGAGATTCATGTTGTGCTCAAACAACTCACGAAAAACTAAAGGCTATGACTATTTTAAGATGTGGGAAATAAATTGAGAAAAAATGAACAACTAATTTAGAACCCACCTGAAGATTAAAACTTGGATGAAAATTAAAATGAACAACAAGATCAAACTGAGGAAACTGATAAAAATGTGAACGAAACAACTCTTCAACAAACAACCCCACAACCTGCACCATTTCCTCAACGCATGAGGGGGAAACCCAAGCCTGAACTGAGTAAAACATTAAAGGAAATCTTCTCAGAAGTCAAGTTGAACATTCCCCTTCTTGATGCCATCCAAACCATACCTGCCCACTCAACGTACCTTAAGTACTTGTGCACTTTTAAAAGAAAATTTTCACATAAAAATCAAGTCCTTTTGGCTGCTAATGTGAGTACCACCTTTCAAGGGACCATTCCTCCTATGTTGAGAGACCCAGGTTTCCCTTACATCAATGTTGAACTAGGAGAATGAAATGTTGTCAAGGCCTTGTGTGATCTTGGTGCTAGTGTCAATCTCATACCTTATGTTGTGTACTTCCAGTTAGGACTAGAAGAACTCCAACCCACATCTTTCACACTTCAACTTGTTGATCGTAGAATTAGGGATCCAAAGGGGATTTTAAAGGATGTTCTGGTAAATGTTGAAAACATCATCTACCCTACTGACTTCATTTTCCTTCACAACCATCCAAACTTAGGAAATAAGGAACAAACCCCAATCATCCTTGGTCGTCCTTTCCTTGTAACAATCAACTCTGTTATCCGAATCCGAAATGGGAACATGACCATCACCTTTGGGAACTTGAGTCTAGACTTGAACATCTCTAATGCAAGATCACACATAGGGGATGATGAGGAAATTCATTAAGTAAACATGATAGGAAGCATTGATAATGAATCCATGTAACATCAAGTAATATTTAATTAATGTTTAAGTCAGGATGAGAAGGATTTCCTTTGTTCATATGAAGGATGTTTATCTCCTTGGCTTGAATCATTTTCAAATTTCTCTTATGATTAATTGTTAGGTCCAACAATCAGTGAAACCTTTCAGGAAACCAATTTCAAGGAGACCAATCAAACATCCTTCGCTAAATCTAATCAATCCAATCTAGTATCTAAAACTTCTACATGTGGGGAATCAATCCTATCTAAAACTCTAAAAAAAGAAATTGAACTTGATCCAATGTCCCAATATTCTGCTGAAATTCCAAACCATCCTCATCTTGATTTGAAGGAACTTCCAAATACACTCAGGTATGCTTTCTTAGGGGACAATCAAACAAATCCTTTTGACATTTCTTCTACTCTTGAATCCAATCATGATAGGATTCTTCTAGATATCCTTAGGAACCAAAAGAAAGCCATTGGTTGGACCCTTTCTGATATTCCTGCGATTATCCCACTTATCAGGACTCATAGGATTGTTTTGGAATCTGATTCAAAGCCATGTCATCAACCTCAACGACGACTCAATCCTTATCTCAAGGAGGTAGCAAGAAAAGAACTTCTCAAATTGTTAAAAGTTGTTATCATATATCCCATAGCTGAGAGTGAATGGGTGAGGCCAATCCAAGTGGTTCCAAAAAAGGCTGGAATCACAGTGATAACCAATGAGGATGGAGAGATTCTTCCAACAAGTTTGAGTAGTGGATGGAGTGTCTTCATTGACTATAGGAAGCTAAACTCATTCACCATGAAGGAACATTTCCCCTTACAATTCATTGACCATGTCCTTGAGAGAGTAGCAGGTCATGCATTCTACTGTTTCGTAGATGGGTACTCAGGGTATAATCAAATTGAGGTCTCCCTAGACGATCGAGGTAAGACTACATTCACATGTCCATTTGGAACCTTTTCTTTAAAACTCATGCCCTTAGGGTTATGTAATGCCCATGGAACCTTCCAATGGTGCATGATGGGAATCTTCTCAGACATGGTTGGGGATTTTCTAGAGGTCTTCATGGATGACTTCTCTGTGTTTGGGGATACATTTGAGGGATGCATGAGGAATGTAGAGAGAGTCTTGTCAAGATGTTAAAAAAATAATCTAGTCCTAAACTGGGAAAAATTCCATTTCATGGTTAAAGAGAGACTAGTTCTTGTCCATCTGGTCTCAGGTAGGGGGATTGAAGTTGATAAAGCAAAGGTTGAAATCATTAGTCACCTTCCATCACCCAAAACTATCAAGGAAGTGAGGTCATTCTTAGGACATGATGGTTTCTACAGAAGATTCATCAAGTAATTTAGTTCAATCTCTCGTCCCCTTTGAGCTCTCCTAGTAAACGATTCTCCATTTGTTTGGGAAGAAAGCTGTGAGGGTTCATTCTCAACCCCCAAATCCTCTCTCACCTCTCCTCCCATTATGAAATCTCGTAATTGGAACCTTCCTTTTGAACTTATGTGTGATGCCAGTGAGTTTGATGTATGAGCTATTTTAGGACAACATTTCGATAAAAATACTTATGTCATTTCTTATGAAATAAAATATTTAAATGATTCCCAAATCAACTAAACCACCACTGAAAAGGAATTAATTTCTATTGTGTTTTCCTTAGAGAAGTATAGGTCCTACCTCTTACGATCACCCATCAATGTGTTCACTGACCATTCTGCACTAAAATAACTCTTCCAAAAACAAGATGTTAAGGCTAGAATGATTAGGTGGGTCCTTCTCTTACAAGAATTTGACCTTACAATCAAGGATAAAAAGGGGGTGGAAAATGTTTTAGCTGATCACCTCTCTAGGATGGAATTTAAAGACAACTCAAATCCACTTTCTAGGTCAGATTCATTTCCTAAGGAACACCTATACTCTCTGAGTGACTTCCCTTGGTATGATGACATAGCCAATTTCGTAGTTACAGAAGTCGTTCCAAAATTTCTAGGGACACAAGATCGAAGGAATTTTCTTTCTCATGTCAAACACTATGTGTTTGATGATCCTTACATATTCAATTTATGTACTGATCAAATCATTAGAAGATGTGTTCCTGAGTCTGAGCAAGAGTCCATCATTAAATTCTATCAAAGTGAGTCATATGGATGTCACTTTTCCTCTAAGAAAACATCTGCTAAGATTCTTCAATGTGGTCTTTTCTAGCCCACAATCTCAAGGGAATCCTACACATTTTGTCAAATATGTCTTAGGTGTCAACATGTAGGTTCCATCACAAAAAGGAATCAATTTCCACTCACTCCCATCTTAGTGGTTTAAATATTTGACTATTGGGGAATTGATTTCATGGGTCCCTTACCAAACTCTAGGGGATATCTTTAAATTCTCTTAGCTATCGATTATGTCTCTAAATGGGTTGAGTCAATTCCTAAAAAATCCAATGATCATCAAATTATGATTAGATTTCTCAAGTAAAACATCTTCTCTAGATTTGGAATACCTAGGGCTATCATTAGTGATCATGGTACTCATTTTTGCAATCGTCCATTCTCATCACTCATGGAAAAATAAGGAATTTCTCACAAAGTGTCCACTTCTTACCACCCACAGACCAATGGTCAAGCTGAGTTAGCCAATCATGAAATCAAACAAATTCTTGAGAAAATTGTCAATCCTTCTAGGATGTATTGGTCAGATAAACTCTTGGATACTCTTTGGGCATATCGTACAGCATTCAAAACAATCCTATAAATTTCACCATATAGGTTGGTTTATGGAAAATCATGTCATTTACCTGTTGAAATTGAGCAAAAGGCCTTTTGGGAAATTAAGAAAATGGATTATGACCTCTCATTTTCCATAACAAAAAGGAAATTAGATCTCAATAAACTGGAGGAATTAAGGATGAAGACTAATGAAAATTCGAGGATCAATAAAGCTAGAGTTCAAGCCTACCAATCTAGGAATATCAAGGTCAAACATTTTGAACCGGGAAAACATGTGCTCTTGTATAGTTTAAAACGTCATTTATAACTAGGAAAGTTAAGGCCTAGATGGTCAGGACCTTTCATAGTGCATCATGTGTACCCCCCATGCGGCAGTAGAGATTCAAGATCCCACAAGTGGTTACATTTTCGAGGTCAATGGTCAAATGTTAAAACCATTCAGTTAATCATTCAATAAACAGGAAATAGAGGTTGAGTTAACTGATCCAACCTATGAACTAGGAAAAAATTGATAGATTTAGGGTCCATGTTGGGCTAATGACATAAAAAAAAGCATTGCATGGGAGAAAACCCATGGTTTTCAAGTTTCCCATCATTTTGTTGTTTTAATAAAATTTATACTTTAAATAGTTTTAATTAATCATTTGTATATATTAAAAAATATTGTTGACCTGTTCTTCTATTATGAGTAAGGATGGGTATGAAAGGGGAGAACCGTATTCATCCGTGTCGCGCAGTGCGATCCCTGAGTAATACCTTACCCAGAAAATTAAAATAAGACAATGTATCATTAGTTTGATTTAAAAAAGTTGGAAAAACAGGAAAAACCATAAAAATGATGATACGTGGAATTAAATAAGTCGTTTTGTTGTTTGTTTTGTCTGGTTTGTTCTTCTTTTGGTTTAGGTACTATTTTTGGTGATACATGTTCAATCAATGAGGTGCCTACATCCCCCAAGAGATCAAAGGACTAATTTGGAGTAGTAAGAATTTCAACTTCAACCACCAGGTGACTTCATTCCATGATCCTCATTTTCAATTTCCTTTTGAACTTTAATTCTCTACCTCTTCCCCATTCTAAATTTTCTTTTCATTAAACACTGGGGACAGTGTTATTTTAAGTTGGGGGGGACATAAAATAAAAAATTATTTTGTGTAAAAAATGAATGATTTTGAAAAGAAAGATTAAATAGAAGGAAAAATTCCTTTAACTTTGGACATGATATTACACATTGAAAACTCTAAAACTAAATATCAAATAATTTAGCATGCCCTGATTCTAATTCTAAACCTTGTATAATTTCATGAGCATAGATTTTGGAAAGTGTGGCTGTCCAATGTGATATTTCATCGTTTATAATTTCATCCAAATAAAAAAAGATCACAATGCATGTCCTTTGGATAGTGGGGTATTAGTTTGACTACATGGGGTCCCCCAAATAAATAACATAGGTTTGGTGATCATTTTAGTTTTAGTATGAGTATTCAATAAAAAAATTAATAAATTAATAAATTTCCACGTAGAGCAATGAAATGACCTAAGGTGTGGCTTTCAGCACTTGGGGATCGTGACTCCATAGTTGTCTGGCCCAGAGTTAGTAATTTTATCTCTATTTTTGGAGACTTTAATTTTTTTTTTACTGAGTTAACTTGATATGATGCCCGAGTATGTGGGATTCACTTGGTTCCCTATGGTCTTTGATCCTTGGAGTCATCGGCAAAGTCTCGCTATAGGGGTTGACTTTTTTTGAGTGCAATTTCAATTACCATAGAAAAATTGCAAAAAAACAAAACAAGACAAAATATGATACAAAAAAATTGAATACTCATCTTAATATTGAAATGTGATTTCACCTAGCGCTTCTGTCATTTCCCCTTGAATAAAGATGAACCCCCATGTCTATTGTGATGCACAACACATCCTCATACTTAATTAATATTGGATGAAATATGACAATGAATTTGGACAAAGGAATGGGCTTGGGATTGGGATCTGCTTATGAAACTATCTTGTATTAAAATATTTTTATGGGTTTAATGATTGTTTGGTTTTAGGGTTTCTGGTGATCATTGTGTATTCAAATGTTTTTGGAAAAGGGAATTAGAATTTCAAATTGTTGAGATATATTTTTCTCGGGACTAGGAAAACTCAAGTTGGGGGGTGTGATTAGCCACTAAATGAGGATAATATTATTTTTTAATATACATAATATTCATGTTATTTATTATTCATAAACACAATTTTAGTGCATCTTACACTTTGAACATCATTTCACATTATGATTGTAATACCATTTTAAAATGCACTATTATGTGGTACATTTTTTAACATCATTTGAAGTACCTAATGATTCATCTTATTTTAAGGAATCTAATTATAAATATTTAAATTTTATATTCTTTGTAACTGGATATTCACTTAATTTTAAACATTTTTCATTCAGGGTTCATTGGATGATTCATAAAGGATGAAGGAGATATTTGGCGATGAAAAAAAAACAATTCTGGAGAAGGAAAATTGGACACCATCCCACTACTAAGACTGTGTGGCCCCACATATAGGTCCAATGAATCCCATATTTCTGCGGATTCTAGAAGACATGTATAGAAACAAATCACTCTTTAGGATCCAATGCTAATTCGGCCTCCATGGTGTCCATTTAGGCGTCCCAATTTAGAGATAAAATGTTGGGCCAGATTCTTCGGCCCAGAACAATAGCCCACTAATTCGATCATATATCAGAATCCACAACTCCAAATGGGCCCCAATATTACAGGAGGTTATATGGCATCGGGAGATCCATTTTCTTCCTCTATTCCCCACTCTGATTCGGCCATCTAGAAGGTTTTCCAATCGCGTCTGTTCGGTGAAGGAAATATGGTTGGGACCTTGGGTCAAGGGAGGAAAAATCAACTCTCCCTTACTTTCCACGAACCTATGGCCTACCACAATTAATTGAGGAGACATGGACTGTTTGAGGGTCGACCAAACGGCTCAAAAATTCCTATTTAAGACAGTGGTGTTGGACGATTGAAGAATATTTTGTGCTTTGTTCAATTGTAATGTTATGCTGCAATTTTGTTGTCTCAAATTTGTCTTTCACATGTAAGTTATTCAATTCACTTTAGTTTCTTAATAAAAGTTCTTCTTCGACTCTTATCCTATTGTACTTCATATCACATTGATACCGTAGGATAATGGTGTGAATTTATTCACACCAAACCTTGTGAAATTATTCACACCAAACCTTGTGAAATTATTCACACAACGGTGGAGTGATCATTTTATTTTTGTTGTTTTCTTTACTTCACCATTCCCTCCCTCGTGAGTCTACTTTCTGCTTCCATTGAAACCATGGGATCAATGGATGGCTAAAACACTTATGGGAAGATCCAAGGGAGTATCAAGGGGCTGGATTTTATGTTATTTATCACCCAATTAATGTATAATCACTTCTTTAATTGATATTTTTATTTGATCATTTTTAAACTCCGTCATCCATGTTGAAATAAAGCCACACACTTCAAGTGATAATACGAACCTTTACATTGAAGTGATCAAAAAAAGATCCTTCAAGTGTATAGGTGATTAGTATTAAAGGTTGTAGGCATTAAACCATTAATTGATGATGTTGTTTTATCTCCTCAAATGAACACATCTCAAATATAATAAATTGAAATCATTGAAAAGGAAATACATCCAATCCACCCAAGCAATAACCTAGGATCAACTCAATATTTTAAATTGAATTCACTTAAGTCTCTTAGAGTTAATTTAATCCCATCTAAAATCAACCCAATTTGGCCGCTTCATGGCCAAAAATATTCCATATAATGTACGTGTCTATAGGTTATGTATTAGGTCTCTGAGGATTCGACAACCCAAGATAAACTACAAGGACCATCCTACCTTATTCACATGGGTAAATTGGAGCGTGAATCAATAACCCTTACTAAGAATTTTAACACACCCTTTTATTTTTTTCCCTCCCCAAGTTGTGAATATAAAATATTTGAATAAGTGAAAAGAAGTAGTTTATTTTATTTTGTTATGTTCTATGCTTAATTACCAATGTAATAAGGGAACCATGTGTATATATAGTTTCTTGAACACTAATAAATTGATTGGTCCTTGGTGATGTGATCTCTTGTATCTATTCCATTATAATAAAACAACCACCAAATCTACGCTACTTGGGTATGGGTTGTTGTAGTTGGTATCAGAAAACTTTTAGTAGAAACCATGGGAACTAGATTTAGATGACATGGTTTAGGGAATATAACCCTACGATATACTTTTATGATATGAATAGAATAACATTCTATAATTTCGGTAAGGTAGATTTCCAACCTTATGTGATCATAACTACAGAGGATGAAGTTCCTTAGGATGTGGTGGAAGGTACATTAATTGTTTCCTAAAACATAGAAAATGATTTATTTGATTCTGGATCATAACATTCTTTTATATATTTCTAATTTTATATGAAATTTATACATTTCCCTTTTGAAATAATGAAGGAGTTATTTAAAAAACTCCTAAAGGATGTATCGTTGCAAAAAAGATGTGTTGGTCTGTCTCCTTTATGACACAAAAACATGCTTTATTTTTAAACCTTGTCATCATTCCTATGGTAGATTTTCAATTTATCGTCATTATAAACTATCTTTCAAGATATGATGTGAAAATCTATTACAATAATAATGAACATACAATTTGAGAGGAAGATATAGAATACCTTATCTTTACAGAAAAAACATCATCATCTAGTTCTTTTCTGGATCCTCCTCTAGTAGCTCTACTAAATTAAAATCATGGGGTGGAAGAGAAAACAACATCTATGTGTGAGGGAAGTAATATTTGAATTGATTATGTACCAATTTTGAAACAATATATTGATGTATTTCCATAGGATTTACCGAGAAATCCTCCAGTGTGGGAAGTAAATTTCTCTATTGATTTAATTTTTGGTGCATGACCTATATAAAATACACCCTATAGAATTGCCAAAATGGAATTAGTGGAGTTGAATAAACAACTAGAGAAATTGATGAACAAGGGATTTATTAACCCTAGAGTTTATTCATGGAGAGCCCATTTTCTCTTTTTCAAGAAGAAAGTAAAATCTATGAGGCCATACATTAATTGTAGAGAAATCAATGATATTACAATAAAGAATAAGTAGCATATTCCTCTCACTGATGATTTATTTGATCAACTTCACAGATCTCAGAATGTTTCAAAGATTTACCTTTGACTTAGATATCATCAATTAAATGTGAGTATATAATATATTCAAAAGGTAGAATTTCAAACCAGGTATGAATAGTATATGTTTACAATAATTCCATTTGGACGGACTAATACACCCTTTATTTCCATGGATCAAATGAAAAGTGTTTTCAAGGAATATCTGGAAAATTTTTGTGTGGTATTTATTGATGATATATTGATATATTTAAAAATAAATGAAGAAAATGAGAACCACATATGGGTTGTTTTAAAGAATCTTATAAGAAAAGAGTTATATTGGATGTTTAGTAAGTGTGAAATCTGGATACAAATAGTTTCTTTTCTTCAGCATGTAGTCTTTAAGGATGAAATCTCAGTTGATCCTGTGTCGATAAAGGCAATCCAAGACTAGACTACACTAATGAACATAACCCAGGTATGTGGTTTTATTATCCTAGCAGGTTACTATTGGAATTGTTTTAGGATTTTTTCGGATTGGATAACCCGCTAACTAATATTACACATAAAGGGGTTATGTTCATATGGAAAAAAAGAAATTATATAATGTTTTTATGAATTTAAAAGAATATTATTCAATGATCTAATTCTGAATATTCTATATGTCAATGTTGGGTTTGTGATATAGAGTGATGCATCAAAGAATATACTAGTTTGTCTTCTAATAAAAAATGATAAACTTATTGCTTATGAATCAAGGAAGTTGACGACACAAGAACAAAATTATACAAATGATGATCTTGAATAATAATTTGTAATATTTTCAATGAAAATAAGGAGACACTATCTCAATGGTGAATGATATGAGATATATATGGATCACATGAGTTTGAAATACATTTTTTCATATAAAGAACTCAATATGTGGAATATGAGTTGTCTTGTCATCATCTTTTATTTATTTATTTAATATAAGGGGAAGAAAAACAAGAACCAAGAGCCAAACCAGGCCAAGTAGGATCCCAAGGGGTCCTGAAGTAGTGTAGTGTAAGGGAATCCACTCTAACAAGATATTCCCCCTTAGGCTCCAAAAAATAAACATTCGAGAAGTAGGAGATTCCATGTCCTATTCTGGTTAAGGATGCAAGGTAGTCTACATATTTTTCTCCACCACCCCATGTATGTACTATTTTGATGTTTCTATTTAACATACCTCTTTATTTTATGATGGTATACAAGATTGACCATGGGCCAGGGACCTTAACAACTAAGGAATTATGTGGAATCAAGGAGTCAATTTTGACTTTTGAGAGGACAATGTTGGCCTAAGAGGAGAGTTATAAGATGGTGAACAAAGCCTTGTCCTCTTCCTAGAATGAGGAACCGCTGCTGAGGTGAGTAGTAAATGCTAGAATGACTGAACCTCTTAAGTTACAGACAACACCACCTCCCCTAATAATCTTAAGTCTGCGAGAAATATATGTGTTTAGTTTCAGACCCACAGAGGGTGGGATCCAACAAACCCAAAAATATCTTCAGCCATTGGAGACCGGGTGAGCCATTGGATTCTAAGGGATGAGATGATGAAATGTGGTTGCACCGAACTATTTGCTTCATAAAATAACCAAGTCCATAAGTAAGCTCCTAATTCTAGCATTGATGGATCTGGATGAAGTTTGGATCCCCTAAAACCTTGACTTATTCCTCACCTACCAGAGGGTCCAGCAACCAACATGAAGCACAATCACCTGAGAAATATTCTCTAGGCCAGTATCACCTGAGTCGTGAAAGCAGCTATCTAGAAATAGGGCATAAGACATTCTATTAAAAGAACCACCAGTACAATCTCCGAAAAAACTTCAGACCTTATGCTCCCATCTGTATTCATAGAAAAAATGCTCCACATTCTCCTTCCAATGATTATTATAATAGAAACACCTAGAAGCTATGCTGATACCACACATTTTGATGTTGTCATTATGGGGTATAGTGTTGTACCTTACTCTCTAGTAAATAAAGTTACATTTGGTAGGAATTTTTCTGATCTATATTTTATTGTTCCAATTGTTTAGATAATTCTGAGTAGTTGAAATCATTCGAAAATATTTGGAGGAGAAGATTCTCAAACTGTACAAGGTGAAAATGCACCGGGTAGTCTCCTCGTTGAGATTAATGAGATCGAATATATTCTTTTGATCCTTGTCCATAATAGATGAGATGAAGAAAAGATTCTAGGAAGCATCCTTGAATGAGATATTAGTGGGAAAACACCATGGGAATCCAGTGATGGAGCTTTCCCAATTCTGGTTCCAGAACGATATGTCAACCTCCCCTACAATCCAATGGGCGAAGGGTTGGAGTTCATGAATGAGAGGGATAACAATGGACCAAAATGGGGACTCATGATTTGCATCTATATTCAGGCTCCCCTTCCATCTACCAACCATGGACTTCCCCTAAAGCGCAAGGTTTTCCAAAACATCCCATTCCAATTTAGCAAGCAAGCACCATATGGTGTATTATAAGATCCTAACATTGATACCACCCTCTTGTACAGGTCATTCCATCTTACCCTCGGACACCTAATTCCATTTTCACTATGCGAGATAATCCTAGATAAATATGTCCATGATTTATTCAATATTATAAATGAATCCTTTTTATTAAAATAATAGAAGAAAGAGCGTGATAAGGGTAGGTTGCAGCACATTATTAACTATATCAACACGACCTCCAAAGGATAGGTAGCTACTTTTCCAGTTGATAACTCAGTCCAAGATCTTACTAAAAATGTGGTCAAAATCCTGAATGTGAAGTCTTTCTGAGGATATAGGATCTCCCAGGTAGTCAACTGGAAAATTCACTCTTTTCATATCAAACATGGTGCATAGTGAAGAGACATGCCTGGAAGTATATCGTCTGGATGTGATTAGGCTTCTCTTCCATTTGTTGATGAATTGACTACTCCAGTAGAAATATTATTCCAAAAAATTGTTGATTCCTCACACAAAATTCCTATCGGAATTCAATAAAATTATGGTATAATCTGGAAACATGAGATGAGAGATGTTGAAAGACACATATTCATATGGTATAACAAAATGTCACCATTTGAACACATCTATTGATGTGCTGACTCTGGATGTCTTGGGAGAGAATGAAGATACTCAGTGAGAGGGGGTCCCCTTGCCTTAATCCTTGTGTCACCTTGATGAAACCATGATTCTTCCCCACAAAAATAGACTGAAAACCAAAAGAACTGAACCACCTAAAAATAAGGTCTGTATTCAAAGATGAGAACCCCAAACCTTATAACACCATGTTGATGAAGCTCTACTAGACACGATCTTATAAATTTCTCATGTCCAGCTTAATAACCATGTTTGATCCATGAGTTTTAGTATCAATATACCTAACTATCTCCTAGGCCAAGGCTATAACCCCATGGATGTAGAGACCCTTCACAAAACTATTTTCTCCTAGAGAGATCCATCTAGGAATATGATTTTCAATCCATGAGTTGACAATACTAGCCTGAATTTTGTAAAGAATGTTGCACATGATCACCTGCCAAAAGTTTATAAGGGAAGTAGGACTTTTATCTTGGAAATAATCGCTAGGTTAGTGGCTGCCATAACCTTTACAAATCTCCCAGCACAAAAGAAATCTTGAATCACTACAACTATATCATCTTTCACCACATCCTATGAGCTTAGGTAAAATTATCTCGGGAAGCCATCCAGAACTAGTGCACTCTCTGGGTTAAGTCCCAACATAGCCCAAAATATTTCAGTCTCATCCGGGATAACACTAAGTATCTCATTAACCTATTCAGAAACTTGGGTAGGAATCAAATTCATAATATTATCATTACCTCCTGGGTACCTAGATTCCATGCGTAGGTTAGGTCCCACTAGGAGGTCATAGAAGAATATATGTTCATGTTCCCCCAGGATGTCCATATCATTTGTGTAATTTCCATCATCGATACAAATTATGGGAGTAGTAGGTTACTTCCTTTCCATAATTCAAGCATGGAAAAAAGATGTATTTCCATTGTCCTCCCTCCGCCACTTGATCCTTGCATCCTCCCTTGAGAATACTTCCTTCTTGAGAATCATATCATCCCAGGAGTTCTTCTTTTTAGAAAATTATTCAAACACCTAATTATCCTAGACCTTCTCATGTATTTTGTCAAGGAGGTTAATTTTATTCATCAATACATTCATGTCCTTGTTAATGGGGGTAATGAACTAGCCCAGGCTTGGAGCGCATCACTATGAAGCCTTAATTTGTAATGCATTGAGATCCATGTACGAACCTAAGGCTGACCTTTACAAATCTCATTGACCTATTGATTATAGCCATGTAACCTAGTCCATTCTAATAAAACCTATATCTGATATGGGTCTATTACCTAGTGGACAATGAGAATAGGAGTATATAGTTGTCTGAGACACAACACACCAAATGATTAACTTTAGTATTATAAAACATAGAGAGGTAAAGGATGTTGGTGAGGCAGTGGTATGGTTATTACACAAGGTGAAGTGATCACCATAGAATCTGAGGTCTATGAGACCCTTTCTCACCATGAATTGGACAAATTTCATGTTGTCTTTCTATGGGAAAGGACTCCTACCTTTCTTCTAATCTAGGGTATCCATGATGTTGAAATCGCCTCTAAAAATCCATGGATGGTTTCTTGTATCAAATGAATTAAGCTCATTACATAAAACATTCTTTTTTTTGGTGTCACAACTCCCATAGATGAATATTGAAAAAATGGAATGGTTCCCCTATGTCACCGTAGTGGTGTTGAATTGATCCCCATCCTGGACCCTCTACACTGAAATACTCTTATGCCAGAAAATCCAGATGTGTCTGTTGGTAGGATCTGCATGCATGTATCCCTAAAACTCGAGCCTTTGAGAAAACTCACTTATTCTCAATGGATTTTGTTTATGTTTGATGATTCCAATAATAGAAGCCTTACAGTTGCCAATAATGGTGGCTATGAAATTTGATTTAACCTAGGAACCCAGGCCCCATGAATTCCATATGATGATCTGTAACATTAAAGAGAGTGTGCCCTGGCACTTGCCTGAGCAAATTAATATAAGATAGCGTATGCATTAAGCAGGAAAGATTGTGGAATTATAAACCAAATAATTATTGAGAAAGATCATATGTTCATGGATCTAGTAAATATGGATATGGTAATTTTTAAGGAAGAGAAACATCATTCCCTTTTCAAATGATTTTTGAACCATATTTACTATAGAAGATAAAAATCTGTTAATATAATGATGAGAATATTTAAATGAAAATTAACATTGTTAAATATGGAAGATTGTAAGAGTTTATGTACAAGGATAGTGTTTTGAAATTTATAAAGAGGTTATGTGTTCCATAAATATTTTAACTAAAAAAGGAACTATTAGAGGATCCTCATAGCTTAAATTTATCAAAACTCAATGTTAGCACCAAGATGTATATAGATTTTATGAAACATTTTTTGTGGGATAATAAGAAGTTGGAAATTGCGGACTATATATTAAAGTGTCTAGTTTGTCAAAAAGTGAATCCTGAGAGACAACATCCTATTGGAGTCATTTAACCTCTACCTATTCCTAGGTGGAAGTGTGATAACATTACAATGAACTTTTTCATAAGACTGCCAATGACACCTAGAAGGAATGATATGATATTGGTTATTATTGACCATCTTACACAATCGACACATTTTCGTTCTATAAGTGAATATTTACCTCATGATCACCTAAAAATAACCAATATTAATGTAGTTGTAAGACTTCATGGTGAACCTTTACTGATTGTGTCTAATAAATATTATCATTTTACATCAAAATTATAAAAGAGTATTCAGAAGGCTTTGGATACTAAGCGTCATATGTGTACTTCTTATCACCTTCAAACTGGTGGATAGTCTAAAAGGACTATTAAAATATTGGAAGATATGTTGAGATCATTATTACTTGACTTTCAAGGTATGTGGGATTAGTACATACCTTTGGTTGAACTTTCCAACAATAGTTGTTTTCATTCTAGTATTGAAATGGCCCCATATGAAGAATTATTTGGAAAGAGATGTCGAACTCCAACTTGTTGGGATAAATTCGGTGAGAGGAAACTTATAGACCTAGAAAATATTGAAGAAACAATGATAAAGGTAAATATTATTTGGGCTCATATTAAATAAGCTCAATGTAAACAAAAGAGTTATGTTGATAACAAGGGAAAGGATTAGGAATTTCAAGTGGATTGTCATGTCTTTTGAAATTATCTCCATGGAAGGGTGTCCTAAGGTTCGGTAAGAAATGGAAACTAATCCCTAGGTACATCGAACCATTTGAAATTCTGGAAAGAATTGAATTTGTAGCTTACCATTTAGAAATTCCACCAAGTCTCTCTAAAGATCATGATTTGTTCCATATGTCATTGTTAAAAAAGTAAATTCTATACAAAACACATGTACTCAACAATGAAGAAATAGAACAAGAACCTAATTTTTCTTACTATAAAGATCCTATTAGAATTCTTGACATAAAAGAGAAGATATTGAGAAATTGGATTGCATAATAGGTAAAGGTTATTTTGAGAAACCATAAAATTGAAGAATAAATGTGGGAATTTGAAGATGTTATGAAGAAGAATAACCCACATCTGTTTTGAGGGAAATATTCATGGAAAAAAATTCAAGGAAAAAAATTCTAATGGAGGGATGAATATAACACCCCAAGACTCTACAGTATGTATCCTATTAAATAAATTTAATTCATTTGATATCTTATATTGGACATGGAAATATTTCACTAGAATTAATCATATAAAATCATATATAGAATAGAAAACAAAATTTATCAATGAGGAATGAATAAAATAAGAAGATTTTCTAGAAATTAAGGAATATATACCAAAGAAATAGTAACATGACATTAAAAATAGTAATGTGACCCTTATGAATATTATTTCATCCAATATAATAGTAAAATCACCTATGGAAGTATAAATAAAATTTAGTAATATTAAAAATGGTAATATGATAAAATTATATCATTGTATAAGTAAATAAATGTTTATGAAATTATAAATTATGTATTGATATTCCCATTTTTTAATTTTATAATTAATATAATGATTTAAAATAAAAAATTCTTTACAAAAATAGATTTAGAAATTTATATTTTATGGTCGTATAATTTTTGGATAATTTTATAATACCTCAATTAATTTTTCAATGTGTTACAAAATCTGTTATAACATTAAAATCATAATTTTTTGAGTAAATGATGATTTAAATTAAAAATTATATTTATCATATTTATAAAATTATTTTCAAAAAATGGATTCCATTTTTTAATTCATAATGTTAAAATTATCCAATGGTGATTTTCTGGTAATTTTCTGAAATACTTCAATTTTACAATAAATAGTCAAAATACAGTTTTTACATAACCACGGTAACTTAAATTACATCATTCATAATATATTAGTGACACAATATATTATATAACTTCAATTTATGATATCATATATTTAATTTAAAAAATTATTCATTAAAATACAATAAACTCAATTTCATAACCTAAAAAGTATTTTCCCAAACCTAAAGTCAAAATTGGTTCATTAAAATATTAATTTTTCTTTCATTCCACTTTTCATTTAAATAAATAAATTAATTTTAATTAAGGTGGTGTTTTAAAGTCTTAAACATGTTATATTATATCAATATATGATTTATATTGTAAGAAATTCACTATTACAAGTCTCACCTTTTTGATAATATTTTATTCTAAAAATACCCCTCTGCTCAATTAAATATAACCCCACTTCCTTCCCTTCGAAAACAACTAATTCCACCCTTTCTAGTCACCACGGGATTTTTAGTGTCGTACAATAGAAGCCACACCAAGAAAAGAGTAAGTTTCCATTAACTCCATCTTTTATTCTTATCCTTCTTTTCCCATTTTATTGGAAAACCATATACTCAAAAATTAATTATTCAGTAAGTTAGAATTATATTAATGATTCTATCCTAATTTATTTATTATATATATGACATGTATAAATTTTTACCCCCTTTTTCTGCTCTTATGACAGTGTCCTGTTAAATGTCGGTAAACCACTTACAGAGACATTACCTAAAACAATTCTTATAAACACCTTAATGAATGGAAAGTATGGATTATATAAAATATATAAATATGTATTTACATGTATAATTTTCTTTTGAAATTAATTATACTAATGTATTATTTAAATTTAACAAAATAGACAAATCGAGGAAAAATGGGAAATTTTTAGGAAAACACATGATATCAAAACGCATCAATTTTATCAAAACAAATTAATAATTATAATAAAATAATTATAATTGAGAAAAAGTTATATAAATTACTATAATTAAATTTTGTATTAATATTTTAATAAATATAATTTTTCTATTCAGGTGGTGTAAACGTGATGTAATTAAGAAGGAATTATGGTAAGAGACATTGTCTCAATTTTCATTTCATTGAGACATACTTGGTATTATGCACCTAATCAATATTATGTGCTGTATTTAATAATTGTTTGAGATTATTTTTCATTTGAAATTATATTTCTATTAAATATCCATATTCTTCTATCATGGATTTTATTATTTTCATAGTCATATATCATTTTACATGTACGGTTTATTTTGAATATTGTTTTTTCTGTGGAAATATTGAGGAATTTGTATCCTCAACACTCTACGAATATTAAAAAGGCTTATTTTTTTGGAATTAAATATATATATTAATAATTATTTGGACATTCAGAGATGGTCATGTACTATTATATCTAATTGATACATCGATAGGTCTAATGAGAAAAAATAGTTGGCGACAGGCCCTTCGTGTTTATTTTCAAATATAATCAGACGGGTATATACCCATAGAAAAAAAACCATATTTAAGGTATTATTTTTAATGTTACAGATACATGATGTCCAACTAATTATAATTTTATTTATTTAGTATTCATTTATTACTTCCTATTAGATTTTCACGTTGACAAAATATATGAATGCATTAACAATCTCAGTGTATTAATGGAATGTGTTTTTTAGATTACTTACCTTTCCGCAATACCAATTACTTAACATATTTACTTCACTTATTATAATTTTATATAAACCATACTCATAATTTGAACTCAAATTTTTAATTTTTTTCCTCCACATGTTTTGATGATGAAATATTTGAATAAGTGACAAGAAGCAGTTAATTTTCTTTTGTTATGTTCTATATTTAATTACCAATGTAATAAGGGAACCATGTATGTATCTATTTTATTAAAGCATAATAAAATTATTGATCCTTGTTTATTAAATCTCTTATATATATTCCATTGTAATAAAATTACCATGGACTCTGGGCTACTTGGGTTGGGGTTGCTATAGGAATCATAAACAATCCTAATAAACGATGAGATTTAATATAAAAAACATACCACTATAGTAACTTTGAATCATAATACAAATTAAATAATAACATTTAATGAAACATATAATATCATTAAAGTATTATATTAATTCAATAACATTTCAAATGGTTTTATATACATCTCATAAAATAATATGGGTGCATAATGTAACTTATGTCCCAAAGAAGGCTATTTGAGACAAAAAACCACGTACCACATTCGTAAATTTTAAACCATAAACCCCTTGAAATAAAGATCATAAAATGGATTTGTAAATACATATAAAATTTAAGTATAATAATCATAAAATAAATTCATGTATATTATATATACTATATAAAATAAATAGGTGATGAATATGACATGGGTTTCACAAAAAAATTAAAGTGATATGAAAATACCTTACCTTAAGTATGGAATTCATAAGTACCCATTCAAACCAAATGGATTAAAAAAATTAATTTTAATATAAATAAATTAAATAACTGTAATAATATTTATATCACCATATATTATTTAATTGTGACTTTTTATTACCCATTTTTCATCAATTCCTTATTAAAATCATGTTTCGGGTAATAATTGCTATGTTTTTCATGTATGTTTTGATTTGTAATTTTTGATCATTTTAAATTTCTAATGGTTATATATATGAATAATGTTAAAAATGATATAAATATCACATATATTTAGTATATATGTATTTATATTAACCGATAAAATTTATAAAAAGAAAATAAAATACATCATTTATAGAGACGGTAGGTCGTACATCCCCGTGAATATTGTTTCCATTTTCTCAGAAGATGAAATGAATGAAAGATAAATAATATATTAACTTTATAGAATAATTTTTATTTCATATATATCTCATGTGATTATTTAAACCTATCCATAATTCCTTCCATGTAATGAGTATATGATGAACGAATCACATTGCTTTGTGAGGCGGTAGTCTGCCGTACACACAAAGGACATTATTGTATTCCCAAAAAATGGAATGTAATAATTAATATATTATATCATAATTTAAAAAGAATAATAATTCCATAAATATCATATATAAATAGTAAATCCATCATTATGTCCATCTATGATAGGTGGGGATGATAAATGAATAACATCGTTTCACCAGGCGGTAGTTCATTGAACACTCGAACAATTATATCGTGACCCATTTAATGGAAGAGGAGAATAATTTAGGTTATTAAATTAAAAAAATAACATATAAGTATATTTAAGATAATTTGGATATTATATTATAATTTTTTAATTGTAATTTAAGGATTTGGAGGTATAAATAAAATAAAACGCTCGATTAGCGATGTTACCTTTTATTCAAACAAATTCTTTTGATTTAATCCAAAAATATTATTTGGAATGATTTATAACAAAAATAAGGATTACAGGATAATATTAGGGGATTAAGGAATATATTTGGGTAGTTTTTGTATGATCCTATGGGTTTTGGAAGGGTAATGGCGGAGGAGAGGGGTGTCCTTTTATAAGTGAGGAGAGTGTCACACTTATAATTTTTAAAAATAAAATATTGTTCCAATGTTTTTAAAATTACAATAGGATAAAAATTGATACATTATAGAACCCAGAACATATTAGGATGAAATAATTTCATTCAATGGGTGTTTTACATGTTTTAGGGGCGTTTTTAACCCATACATTTTTAGATTAACCCTCGGTAAACTCATTTTTACCACAACCACTATAATTATTTTTTTTATATTTGTACTATCCATTATGGTAGCAAATTAATTTGAACATATTAGATAATATAAACTATTATTATTTAAAATATATAATCTATTTTTCAAAATTTCATTCATAAAAATGTACAAATTTAATTTAAAATTAATCTCATAGATGCGACAAGAAAGCAATTTTCCAAAGAGAAACTGTTCATAAGATTACAAATATTTATATCAAAATTAAATAATAAATTTATTTAAATGACCTATATTAGATTAATATGTATATATTTTAACAAATTTTACTTTTAAATCTATTTTAAAAAAAGGAACCTTATAAATTCATTAAATGAAGAGAAAATTTTCAATAAAACCCAGTATTTTTACTATTCCTTAAAAAATTAATCCTTTTAGAAAAATCAGAACAAATTAACCTTAATATAATTTTGAAAATATGATTATAAAATGAAGTTTATTTTTACAAATTAATTTTATAAAAGTGTCTAAAATTTATTTTCTTATAAGCGTGCAAAAGGCAACAAAATCATTTTTTAGAAAAATACTATATTTAATCATAGAATTGGATTTATTCTTATATCATGTCTATAAAAATATAAGATGAATGTTAAAAGTTTTATTGAATAAATAATATATAAATTAAATTAAAATAATTCAAAAAAAGTAATTTTTTTAATTTATTAAGGTAAAATGTGTGTGTGTTCTTAAAAATATTTTCTCTAGAAAAATATTTCCTTTATTTTGAAATAGTTTTTATTTTCATTTATAATAAATTGGTCACCAATGAATACATTTTATATACATGTGTAGACAATATATTTTCAAAATTTAGTGAATCATATTCATACCCGTCATTCCAATTTATAGGTGATAACTATCATATTAAATAAAAATATTATAATAGTATGTCAGATTTCATTTAAAAGCGTTATTTCCTATAATGAAAGATATAAAAATATTTAAATGTATTTGAAAAAATATTTCAAAAATTATTATGGTGTTGCTTGTAAAATGATACATACATGTTGAATAACATCACGAAAAAAATTACTTAAAATATTAATTGACCATTGAAGTTGGAACCAGAATTCATGATCATCACATATAATTTATAATTAATTTATAGATAGATTTAGAATTACTTTATCTAATAATTATTTATAAATTGATTATTTTTATGAATTTTATCATCAGAACATTGTTTCATTGTAGGATCCTTGAGAAGAATTCCTTTGGTGGTGATACATTTGATAAAAAAAACCCAGAAGGTCTCTGTAGAACCATCAAGCACTAGGACCATCGATATAGACCTCGAACATCAATGATCATGGAAAAAATATATTTATGGATGATGGTTGGTTATGGATATTTAAAAGGATTGATAGGTCGAGAATGGTTTATTCTTCTATTCATGATCATGTTCTTGATATGATTATAATTAGGAATTCATATAATTTTCTCTAGATTTGTTGCGCAAAACTAGAAGCTTACCCTAAAAAGTCATATAACACAATATTTATAACCTAGAGTAGTTGGGGTGATTTATGATTGGTAAAATTCATAATAATGAATCCAAAATACCATGGTTTGAATCCTAGAAATCCCCTTTGGAGATTTATGATGTTGTTAGTGACATGGGTATGATGTGAGAAGTTAGTGTCGAAGGTGGGATGATGCAGGCATGACACTACACTAGGCCTTTGATCTATATTCATGGTCCACATGGTAATTGATATGTGGGGTATGTATTGGTTCTCCCTCTACCCATAAGTAAATAGGTATTTACTTTCATAATAAAAATAATTTTTACCCAATTTTTTTACAAATATTACCTATATAAGAGTTGGTAATTTCACATAGGCCCTTAGAAAATTCCTAATTTCTTAGTGAACTGATGATACATTTATATGATATATTTTTTCAAAATATATCTAGAGAATAATTGTGATTTTAATATTTTTTACATTCAAACTACTCTTTAAATAAGAGTTTTAAGGGTTTGGATCATTTTATATTGAAATATCAATTTCTGAAATATTATCCTAAAAATACCAATTTTTGCTGCCTAATTGAAAATGTTCAAATTTTTATTTTTTATATATTTATTAACACAAATTTTTATTATATTTGATATTTTCCATGAATAAGTATTTTTATGTATTTTTTTATTCGAATATATTTCATTAAGTCTTGTGTTGGGAATCATTTTATGACTTTATGGAGTAATGATTGTGATGCTTATAGAGTCTATTGTACGACTTATGCTCATGAACTAATGGATTTAGTAGACTATTTCATGGATTTCGGGCTCTATTAAATTTCCACCTCATATTTAGCATATATAATCCTAAAAGTAGAAAAACTTTTGACTATAGGAATCTATGGAAATCGGATCAAAGAATAAACACAGATAAAGCGTTGAATAACTATATGAAAATCATGAATCCATGCTAAATAAAAACAATTATAAAAGACATGTATCTTGATGAATTTCATAACCAAATATTCTGAGATTATGTAGAGGATGTATGTTTATCAAGGCATAGAGATAGAATCATGAAACTGAATCATCAACATTTTCCTATTCATTGGATGTTCCTCACAATCAAAAAACTAAAGCCGATATATCATTTGATTATTTTTTTCACCACCACCAATTTTAAATTTAGGTTTGATAGATTCCGAAAAACTCAAATTAAATATGGGGACATGCTTCCAATATTTGTTTAATATTGAATAATTTTAATTAATTTGACTTGGAGAAGAGGTATTTTGGTCCCCCATATTACTATTTACAGGTTTAATCAATGGAAATGAGGTGTGAGGCTTCCAAGTTTTGTAGCATCAAAATCAGGGAAGAGTGCACATGATGTTGGGGAAGTGGTAGTTATTGATGATAAAAAACACACAAAAGGGATAGAAAAATTATAGGTAGAAAGAATTTAGCATGGATTAAAAAGGGTTACCTATGTCCATAGGATAAGAGAGACAATTCATTGTATTATTTATATATAAAACTTTGGAGGATTATACCATGGGTTATAATGTGTTTTCCATATTATAAGTTCATGGGGTTTGATCATGTTTTATAGATCCAAGATTTTAGTAGTCCAAGGGTTGGTTTGGGGTGGTTCATCAACCCTTGAATAACATCCTCCCCATTGGCTACATCCAAGTGTGGGATAGGTTGATTACCAACCGAATAAGAAAATCCTACAAATAAAAGACTCTCATGAAATATATACTATGCCTATTTCTACCATAATTGGGAGTAGCCCAAAAAATATCCCCCTCAAAACCAATTTGTGTTAGAATATAGTTTTTTAGTCTCCATACATTCTTCTAGATTATATTATGGTAGAACCATTGTAATTATGTCTACCCCATTATCATTGGTGTGGATTTCTCAGCATTCAAAAATATTTATTCCAATACATTACAGATCCGGTTATATCACACATTAATGTGTTTAGAGCTAGAATAAAATTTTACGTTCTTTCTAAGATGAATTACACTCTAACTATCATAATAGAGAATATATTTCTCTTAAATCTTTCCTAGCTCCTATAAAAACTACTTCACCCACAACATCTTAGTACAGCCTTCAGTGAATGCAACATAATCTACTTCTATAGTAGATAAGGCAAAAAACTTCTAAAGTAGTGATTACCATGAGATTACTCCCCTTTTAAATGATATTAGGTAACTAGATTTGGATTTCCTCATGTCTGTATCTCCATCCATATTTTTATATGTGTATCCTTATAAAACTATTTTATCACATACAAAACATAAAAAATGACTAGATGTACATCAGAGATACCTAAATATACATTTAACCTCTATATTATTCTTCATTTATATATTTGATAAGAATCCACTCACAACACCATAAATGTGAGAAATATGTACCCTAGTGCACACCATAACATTCATAAGATAACCAACTACTGAATGATGAGGAACTTTTTCCATTTATGATTTCTCTGCCTCAGTTGATGGAATCTAACTTTTATTTATCTTTATTTGAAAAAAAAATTAGTGCTAACTAGTTTCAAATTTCTCGTATAGAATCTTTCAAAAAACATCTCAATATACTGCTCCTAAGATACAAAAATCTTATGATTCCTCATATCATGATTAATCATCATACTAAGAATCTAAGTACCGTCTCCCTAGTCCTTTATTTCAAAAGTCTTGTTCAACTACTTTTTCAACTTTTCAATTTTGGTGATATATCTACCAATAATTGACATATCATCAACATAAATCAACAAGATAAATAAATCACAATTATAAATCTATTTGATGAAAACATAATGATTAAGGGTCATCCTCATGAACACAATTTTCCCCATGAATGAGTCAAATTTTATATACCATTGCCTCAGTGCCTCTTTCAAACCATATAAACTTCTGTTAAGTTTTTATATTATCTTTTCTTTACATTTCACTTGAAACCCCTTTGTTTTTTCCATGAAAATATATTCATTAAGATCAACATGTAATACCACCATCTTTACATCTAGTTTTTGAACCTCCATGTCTATACTAGTCTCTAATCGGATAAAAACTCTAATAGAAGACATTTTAACCATAGGAGAACAAATTTCATCCAATTCAATACCTTTCTTCTGATTCAATCCCCTCACAAAAGTTTTTTCTATATAGAATGAATGTGAATTTCCATATTCTCATTTGACTGTTTACACCCACTTGTTCTTGACTTAATTATTTACTTATGGTAACTCTAAAAAATGAAATGTGTGGATTTTATGAAAGTATCTCACCTCCCCTTGCATATAATTCTTTCATTACATCTTATGCTAACTCATGGTTTTGTCATCATAACTATCTAGATCTCCACCATCGGTGAGCATCACATACTCATGTGGTGAGTGTCCTTAACTCTGTTGTCATTATTTGGTAGATCTCCTAAACTACACATTAGGGGGAATCTGTTCTGGAATATCATATTATAGAGTCATACCATCATATGGAGACATATTACCTGATTGTGTTGTATCATTTGATTTATATATCTCTCTCACACTATCTGGAACTGATGGTGGTGAGAGTAGTTATAGACTGAATAGAATTTACTTAGATTGTAACTTATCTGTATTTTCATTCTACTAAAAATATGTCTGATCCAAAAGAAACACAACATCTCTACCTCTTATGATCCATCTACTGAGAGGATCCCAAAGTCTGTAGATAAACTCCTCATGAGCATATCACAAAAAAGATACATTGATTTCATTTTCCATCTAGCTTCACCCACTCATCATTTCAGATGTGAATAAATACCCCTCAACCAAATACTCTAAAGTGTTTGTATGAAACATATTTACCTATCTAGGATATTTATAGAATTTTTTAGTTCAACAAAACTAATGGAGAAATATTGATAAGATAAACTACGGTCCCCATTTCCTCCCACCAAAGATGTTTGGCAGCTTTACATTTGAGAGAAAATGCCTTACTCTCTCGCAAATTGTTCCATTCATCCTATCAGCAACACCATTATGCTGAGGTATATTTGATACTGATTTTTCAAGTATGATACTGAAACTTCTATAGTACTCCTAAAATTTTCCATAGTACTGTCCTTTATTATTTACTCATTCACACTTTAATCATCTTCCTCTATCTCTTTCTACCTTCAAATAAAACCACTTGAAAACATCTTATAATTTATCTTAGGTTTTCAAAGAACAGGTCCGAAATTTTTTATAATGATCATCTATAAAGGTACAAAAATTAATAGAACCTCCATTCTACATAGTGATCATTATATAGAAATCAGTGTGAATAAAATATTAAAAGAATTATTTATTTATTTTTTGAAATTAAATAACCATGAAATAATACTTTGTGTTATTTTTACATGATGAAATCTACACATGTTTCCAAATGTTTACTTTTTTGTCTGAAAAATAGATCCTTTATAGAGAGAATTATGATTCCTCTATCACACATACAACTAAGCCTCATGTGCCAAACTTCTAAAAGAACATATTTTCTTGCTGCATTTTCTTATCCTCCACACGGTCTAGAATCTATGAGATAAAGATTAATATATTTCTTAACTTTTTAAATTACCATGTTACCTTTGGAAATATTACAATTTACATCATTGAATGAACTAATAGTTCCATCTTTGTAAGGTATTCTAGTGGTTATAAAATTGAGTTGAATAATAGGAACATGCCTCGCATCATTCAATAATGACCTATATCTAATATTATTCTCTTGAAAAATAATACCAATAATTGGGATTTTAGATGCACCATAAGTTTCCATTTCACGTGTTTGAAACTCTTAGATGTTTAATATGAGAATAAATATCATTGGGTGGCGACTTGGTAGGAGGTTCCTCAATTAATCTCCCATATCAAGTCTTATCTTGCAAGACCAACCTGATTAACTTTCTGAACAATAACGATATATTCATTGAAAAATGCATCATCATTATTTTGGGTCTTAACACCCTGATTCCTCTGCTCTACCTTCAGCCTTCAACCCTCTCGAATAATGTTTATAGTCCTTCCATAGTGGTGTATCTTCATTTAATATCTCGATCAGGATTTGTATCGCTTCCTCATTTGTAGAATTTAGTCATGGGGTTCTATTCCTCTACTTATTCCATACCATTATTTCTTCTACTTTCTATTAGTGACAATGTCCCCTGATTTAGGTGTACACCCCTCATCCTTCCTTTGATATGATTCATTTGGCATTCTATCTTTCACTATCTCCATGATAGAGGTTATGTAAGGAGTTGAAATTTTGACTGACACATCCAGTGTGTCTAATAACATTGGTAATGAACTCAACATCTACAATGCATAAAACTAATATTCAATCATCATTTTCATATAATTAAACTAATTAATAGTACCTTGGAACTCGCTTATGCTCTCTGATACACTGGTCATGTCATTGTACTTCAAGTTGAAATATTAGGTTTTCATTCTTCAATGTTATTATTCATGCATAAATGTTTTCCTATACTCACTATATAATAGAATCATCATGTTCATTGGTAAAATTTTGTAAGATACTCTTATTGATCCACTACCTAATAGGGAAACACACTTCCTATTGAAGACAACCCACTTCAATCAAATGGTTAGGTACTTCTTGATAAATTCTCACCAAATTGACCACTAGTTGATGATTCCTATTCTTGCACTACCATAGTGTTAGTGTTCTCCATAATTGGTTTCCAAAAATATTTATTATACAAAAGATCCTCTATTTTGGGTGTCTAAATGGAATAATTAAAATCATTATGATTGATAACACTATTGGTATTTTCATCTATTGATAAATTGAGAATCTAGAAAATTTAACCATAAAGATGCATCCAAAATGGTTGAAATAGAAAGAAATTACACATGGATCACTGAAAATGGATTCCAATTGACCATGATATACACAAAACTATTTCAATGGTCTAGATTGATCGATGAAGTGGAACTAGAGTGGATTACTGGAACAATCACTAAAAACTCACCGTAAATTCATTTCCAGTGTGAATAGTGTTGTTTTCTCTAGTAAGGCTGTATTGGAGCACCACTGAGTTGATAGAAATTTTTTTCATCTCAACTGACTTCATTTCAAATCTATTTTTTATTCCTTTTGTGCTATTGGAATTATATCACTACGATCTTCATGAATCTGGCTTCAATGAAAAATTCTGACCATCTTCAATTTTCCAGTCATTGTAAAAACCCTATGCACCACTACTATTTTGGTCCTGGTGGATTTGATACCACTATGTTGGGGGATGGAGGTTCCTAACATTGAAAATCACACAAACAGAGAAATAAAAATGATGAAAAAAAGGATTTGTCATGGTTCATCAAGGGTTTCCTATGTCCATGGTAGAAGGTGGATGGTTCAATTTATTCTCTCAAGATAAAACATTAGAGGATCATACATTGTGTTATAGTGGGTTTTTATCTTTATAATGTTATGGGATTTGATCCCATTTTATTGAAAAAATATTTTTAGTATTATAAGGGTTGTTTTGGGGTGGTTCATCACCCCTTGAAAAACTTCCTCTCCATCGGCTATATCCACAGTGATGGATGGATTTTCTTCCAACTAAAGAAGAAAATATTACCGGTAAAAGACTCCTGTGAAACACATCCTCCACTAATTTCTCCAATAATTGGGTGTATCACCTACACATGATGTGTTATATGTTTAGCATGTGAGAATTTGATGAGGAACAAAATTTTGACCATGGTTAAAGGAATACTTATGCTCAGGTTCCACTTGAACTAATGATTCATGATGATGTCTTCCTTGCACCATGTTTCATAACCAAATGAAGAGTGTGTCTTTATCGAAGATAATTGTGTTCAATAGAGGAGTTAAGTAAGATAAACGTCTCACTAAGCTATCTTAAGTGAGGTGGTATAAATAAAATTATTAGGTTTAATTTGGGTGTTAGAATGAAAATTTAATTTATGGTGTAAGAGGTAGATTTTGTTGAAGGGGTTTGATTAAGTGACCTGGACAATGGAAATAGGACAAGGAAAATTATCACTACCATTGATGGATATCTCGTCAAATTATAAAATAAATATGGTCAATTTTAGGGAAAAATAATAAATATTCTTAGAAAAGAAAAAAAGGGAATGAAAAAAATCACAGGGGATTTAGACATTCATTTTTTCGCACACTATGATAGTCGAGAGTGGTGGATAGACTAGAATTAAGAGCATTGCTTGGGACATGAGTTTAGGGGAACTTGAGCTGATGGGATATCGCAGTCGCCAAAGATGGATTCTCATCTCTTTCTCTAGTTTCCTTTATTAGTTTGTTCTTTTGAGATTATTTTAAGGTGTTCTGTAGTTTCTATGAACTTGCATATCTAAATTTTTTGGGGAGCTAGTATGGGATGATTTGTAATTTCTTCTGTTTTTTTTGAGTTAATTCTTATAAGTTTCATGTTCTTCATATATTTTATTCATTTCTTTATCTTCTACTTTCTCAAGTGAGGTATTGAAAAATGAATTTAGAGTTTAATCTATTATATAAGATAAAAATAATCTCTTAATTTACTAATATTAATAGATTATGTTATATATTACTAGTATTTCAATGATTTTTATTTTCCATGTAGTGTTTTTATTTCCAATTCTTCATGAGCACCATTGTTTCCTAGTCTATGTACTAATGGGTGAAGTGTAGAGGATTACCTTCCCTTGGTATTTTCACCAAATTACTTCAACAAAAAAATTTGGTGTTCTATTTTATCATTGAATAATCATTCAATTCATAAGTGCTTAAAAGACATATTAGTACTTTTGAAATTTTAGTGGCCTAGGTTATTTATTAAGAAATGGGTAGGTTTTTTCAACAAAATTTCTTACATTGATTTTAGAACATACATGCATAAAAATGATGAAAGAATAAATTTAATTTTATCTATAAAGATTTATCCAATCCACCTAAATCCATCCTTTTTTAGTATTATTTCTCTCTTGCTACTATTTTTTATCACTAATCAATCTATAATTCAACCATCACTCCATCATTGAAGTTATTTTTTTCTTTCTTTTTTGTACATCATAACTATATCATTCTATATGGTTTGACCATACTTACCATAATTCTAATAGATATTAGGTATTATAAATTAATAAATTTAAGTACATCAATAAAACTGAAGTAAATTTTTTGGTGTTGTTTGTGGGTACATAAAGAATCATTCAAAAAAATTCAAGAAAAAAACAAAACATTTAATCCACAAAAAAAGAAAATTTATTTTAAAATACTTATGCTTATGAAATCTTATTGTTTTCACTCTATTGTGTGCTTAGTTTTAGATGTTAGAATTATTTTTTCTTGTATAGTAGTGCATAATTCACTATTAAACTTGATTTTTGATACCTAAGATAAAAAAAACATTGCACTTCCCTAAATAATAAAAAGAATGCTTAAATGGAAAATATATAAATTCAAAGATAAGAAAAGTTAAATTTAAATCATAAGTTTTCTCCAAATCAACCTAGAAACCATAAGTTTGGGAGGCCTAGTTATTGGTATTTATAACTTCCCACTATATGATCCCAAGTTTTTAGAATCGGTCAAAATCCCGACCCTATTTGAATTTTTGACTTGTTCATGAAGAAACTGGGAAAATCTGGGATGTTCTAGAAATTTATGGACAACACGCCATGTACCCTAAAGTACACACCCTGTATGGGTTGGGCGAGTACCGTCCATGTGCTCACCGAGTACATGCCTTGTGATTACCATGTATGAATTTCTTACTACACGACATGTAGTGATAGACACTCCATGTACCATTGACCATGTGGAGGCCATACATAGTGTGTAGGCCTATTGGATGGGTAGACTGTTTTCATGAAGTACACACCATGTACAATTTGTACATGCTTTGTGGATGGGCTATGCATGGGGATATACATGGAGTGTTGGGGATGTAGTTTGGGTAAATAACAACACGTCGTGTACCCCTAGTTACACACTGTGTAGTGAGTCGGCATGTCAACCGTTGAATTTCAGCCGTCATTTGAACAGTAAACTGATACATGCCATGTACTTAAAGTACATGTCGTGTATTTTATTTTCTTCTCTATTATGGGCAGTAGCCTTGTATTGAGGCAGAACCTCAAACCCCCCTACGAGTTTGAGTGGGTAGAGCCATCCATAACTTTAATTCCCTTCCTACCTTCGTCCGAGGACAGATTCAAACACCATTTGATCTTTTGAAACCCCCTTGGTAAGGTCTTGATTCCTCTTGAGCCTTTGTTCTAGAATGATTTATAGAGGTTTTATCAGTTTAGATTCTTTTTTAGATCTACCACATTTTAGACCTAATTGGAGGCTGTTATCAGAGGAGTGTCGCCATACGAGTCTCAGGTAGGTGGTGCATACATCTTTTTTTTTGTTTTTTCAAACTTTTGGGAGGGGCACCATATGGAACGTTTTCAGGTATTTTGAGAATGACCCTATATTTACCTGTTATTGCATGTTTAATTGTTATCTGACCTATGGTATTCCTTTGGGTATGCCCTATTACCTTTTTTACATGATCATGATCGGGCGTGTGGTCATTTTTCACCAGGGCATTTTGGTTGGGGACTGCCAAAATGGTTAAAATTGTTTTGTATTGTTTAAACTATTGAGTATGGTTTATTGAACCTGATATGAATTATTATAGACCTTATAAATTTCAATGTTGGTTTGAGACAACAATTTCTTAGTGATTTTCAACTGTTTAGATGGTTTTTCTGGTTTATGTGTTCTATTAAAATGTGTATATATGAAATTGTTGAATTCCTTGTGCTAGAACATTTGGGTTGTATGGGGAACGGTCTAGATATTCTTGAGTGATTCTGATCACATGTTGGTCTTGGCTCGGTTTTCATTGGGTGGTTCAGACCATGGGATTGGGCATCATGGGCATCGGTTTGAGGTAGGCTGACTGTTAGGTTGGGCATGGCCCAAGTTACTGGGATGGAAAGGCCATCAAACTTGAGTGGCATGGTCGCAGGGACACGAGGTGTGAGAGGTGTTTTGGCTTGGGTATTATTTTGGTGATTACCACTCACCAAAAACTATGAGTCGTGTGCACAAAGAGAGACCCCGTGATGAGGTGGTTTTGACCACTCGTGTGGGTAGAGTCCCCCATTAGTTGTAATTTAGGTACTATTGGTTTTGGGGTGGTTGTCGTAGGAATCCACGTGGGAGGTGAGGAGCCTTCAGGGGATAGCATTGAGGCTATCAGGTTGGGGGAAAAGGCTCAATATTATTTTGAGGATGGACATTAATGTTCCTCCAGTTACTTTGTTTTGAGGGAAGACATCGTTGTCCCACCGGTTACATTGTTTTGAGGGAAGACATCACTGTCCCTCCGGTTACTTTATTTGAGGCCAGATATCATTTTCCCTCCAGTTACTTATTTGAGGGCATGAATAACTGTTTCTCAGGGTTACTATCTCTTGGGCGTGCCTTCGAGACGTCAGTACTTGAGACACGCGGTGTCAGGGGGCACATGGTGCTAGGCTACATGATAGAGATTCTGGCGTTTGTCGATACAGGTGACACTCCATGGTAGCTGCTGAGCACCAGTGGAGTTTGTGTTTATTTGTGATTCGTTCTATTTACTATTTTCCTTATAAATGCATGCTTGCTTAAACAATTATATTAGGTACACACCGTTGGGTGGTATCCTACTGAGATTCATCTCACACCCTGCATGGGGCCTTCAGGACACGTGTAGACTTTATGGATTTACGTGTAGCAAAGAGGCCAGCATCAAGAGCTAAGCTGCATTAGTTTTTGCATAGGGATGGTATGAACCTTGAGGTCTTTCCTAGTTGGAGTTACATTTTTTTCATAGTTTCCCATATCAGAAAGCTTACATGATTTGTAGCTATAGTTGGTGAGCCATTGGTGCCTTTACATATGGATATGTATGACCTGCTTTGGATGCATGTTTTTTGTTCAGTGGTAATTACAAGTGATCAGCATGATTTTGTGTTTACTTTCCTTTGATGTTGATTATATTTATTTATTATGTTTTTTACCGATATTGAATGTGTTTTCACTCTATGGGTCGGGTTCTAGTCTACTGAGTCGCTTATTCCACTACATCTTTATTATTATACTCAGAACAGTACCATTATTATCCTCTGAGAGGGTATAGCCTCTGCACTATACGTAAAAAGACCATCGCATCTAGTCGGAAGCCTTTGGTGTTTGGGGAGGTTCGCCTAAGTTAGTAACACCCGACCCATTTAGCACTCTTTGGGTGGATGTTCAGTTCTGGGTCGTTACAAAGTGGTATCAGAGGAGTTCTCAATAGGGATTTAGTGATAGTGTTTTTTTGTCTACTAATGATATTGAGACTTATCTTTTTTGATGGGTTTACAATTTGGGATATGGTATACTAGGGATAGGTTGTTACTGTAACTGGTTTTCTAGCTTATGATTGGGTGCTTGCAGTCCCATGTACGAGGGATGATCCAAGTTGTAATTGGTGGGATTTTTTTTCATTTTCTCAGATTACAATTTATAGGATTTCCACCTTGGTGGATCACTTGGTGTGTGATTTTATTGATTGTGGTGTGTAAACCTTGACCTGGTACGGTGAGGGAGAATTGGACCTTGGCCTAGTATGGCAAGGATTTGTTTCTTGGCTTTTGATAGGCACATTTTAGGGTATCTCAATTTCATAATTTCATGCGTGCTTTGTGATGTGATAATACCATGTGAAAAATTCCAATTTCCATGCTTTGTATATTTGAAGAATTGTAGGGTATTTGGGTCAGGATATTATGAGAGCAAGTAGGTACTATAGTTGAGGTGATTTTGATCACCAGGATTGGGTGACTTGGTCATCAGTATGAGGAAACATTGGTTGGTGGGACGGGCATGGCCTGAGGTACTTTTGATACTTGGCTCTGTAAAGGGTGAGTAAGGAGGCCATGGGGTTAGGATTCCATGGGCATGGGTTTCGGTGGGGGAGAGTGAGGATATTAGTTATGCACTTCCTTTTACTTATTTGCCTATCTGCATTGAATATATATTGTTATATATATACATATGGGTTGTCTGGCCATTTATGGTATTCAATGGGTTCCTCTTGTACATCACGATGGAGCGTCAAGAGGGTGATGATAAAGTGCCACAGGTGTAGGATCAGGTTTAGGATCCGGTACAGGCAGAGTAGGAGACACAGGTACAAGCTCAGGGACATGATCAGGTTCAGGATCTAGTGCAGGCTGGGCAGCTGCCGGGTGTGGCCATGTTCGGACCATGTCTCAATGAGCATCTCTGAACTAGCCTAGTACGTGTCTTAGAGGTAATCAACAGAGGCACATGGTACAGATCTATATATAGAATATCTGGCACGATATTTTGAGTCGTATCACCTGCTACTTTTTCCGGGTGAGGGTGGTCCATAGGCGGCTGAGAAATGGATAGAGAGAAAGAATATGAACTTCTAGTAGCTCGAGATGCCCACAAGGAGGAGGGTCAATCTAGCTACGTACATGCTATGAGGATCGGCAAATAATTGGTGGGATGTGCAGGTTCATGCTCATAGGCATGAGGGACTAGTATGTAAAGACTTTGAGGATAGGTTCCTTGATCACTTTTACCCAGAGACACTGATGGCTGAGAGAGCTCGGGAGTTCTTGAGCCTTCAACAGGGAGACATGTCTATCATGGACTATGAATCTACTTTTACAGATCTGTATCACTTTCCACCTAGTATAGTAAGTGATGACGTGACAAGGGTGAGGTGCATCGAGGATGGATTGTGACACGCCATTCGGATTCAGGTGAATATCTTCATGTTGGGTTCATTCTCAGAGGCGGTGAATCAGGTTCTCATAGCAGAGGGAAACCAGAGGGATAGGCCCTAGGTTGGTCGGGGAACAATTTTAGGTGATGCGGACAACAGGAAGTGAGGAAGGGATGAGTTCTAGCTAGGCAGTCAGGCCAAGTACTCATCTAGACCACCGCGTAGCAGTTCGGTAGTTGTTTCCATTCAGTGTGGACAACCAAGACATGTTCGGACTCAGTGTGATAGGCCTCCAAAAGAGTGTTGAGCATGTGGGTTGGCGGGTATCTGGAGAGGTTCTGCAGGCAACCTTCTCAAAAATCCGGCAGGCAGGGACCATGACAGATGGTGGTATCTGGAGTTGGTTCAGGTTCAGCACCAATAGAGGGTAGCCGAGGTTCAGCTACAGGCAGAGGACGTGACAGAGATAGCGGGATCCAGCTAAGGGGTCAGTGGCTGGGGACTGGAGTAGCAACGTAAATAGGTCAGGCATTAGGCAGTCGTACTTCAGGCTAGGTGCATGCCGTGGAGCTGCCAGGGGCTGAGCAGGCTAGTGAGCCGACGACGGTTAGAGGTAAAATGCAAGTGTGGCCGTGAAGTTTCTCATTTCCTTTTGGCATGACCTGTTGAGGCATGTCTGTTTTGTGTGCATGAGGTGCATAGGATTCTTATGGACTGACTAGATGATGGTCAGTAGGATTGGCGCCATATCGGGTACGTTATATATATATATATATATGAGATGTGTAGCATCAGGGGCATCGAGGATGCGGGTTACTTGAGGATTTGTGGGCATCGGGGCATCGAGGATGCGGGTTACTTGAGGTGCATGGAATCAGGTTTTATTTTGAGCATCCATGGGATTCAGGACCTTGTAGAGGTGGACATAAATGTGGTGTGGGATACATTGGGTGTCCAAAATGACACGAGAGCACCAATGAGGGACCATAACACCTCAAGAACCAAATTTTGGAATTCATTCAAAAAAATCTTTACACAAAGCAATACCCTATCAAACAACATGTATTCTATCAAAGCATCTTTCACAAGAGCATGCATATCTAGCATAACATCAATCACAACAACATGCAATTGTTAATGCACCCTAAATGGCATGGAAAGAATGCATGACATGTGATTCCTAGAAAGTGTCTATATGATGCATGAGATGGAATACCCTAATCTCACTAGGTTGAAATAGAAATATAACCTCAATAACATTAACAATAACATTATAAAACATGTTAATCACTCAAGGTGAAATCAAATCAACTTTAACAATTTTGAAACCAGAAAATTTACAATAATAAGGTAGATTGGCTTTTCCCTGTACACGGTTTAGCAACTCCAAGGCACAACTTATTACCAAGTACATATTCCTTCCTATCCCTGGCTATAGGCTCCAAAAAGTAAGTCAAGAGAAAAGAATACCTCTGATACCACTTTGTAACATCCTGGTTCTGGACTCCACCCAGAGGCGTCCTGTACCCTGTTGGTCACATGGCCTCAAGCGCATTTCCCCGAATTCCAGAGGTTTCTGACTAGTAGTGAGGGACTTGGGTGTGATAGTGGGAAAACTATGACTTTATTTGTACAGTAACACAAAAGAAGTAAAACAAATAGCAATAGTGGAATCTGGAGTAATCCATACAAAAGGAAACAGCGGAAGACTAGAAATAATAAACTGGAGCACACATATATATATGAATGATGCATGACACATATGTCTTGGAAATAAGCCAAAGAAATCAAAATGCTAGAATAAAACAGTACTAAACCAATGTACAAAAGAAATAAAGTAAACTACTCCTCAGCACCGCAATCCATAGCTTGGTCTCATGCTCTACATCTCCATATAAAATCATGTATCTAATGTAGAAGGGTGATTGCCCTTATCTATACTTAGAACAATATTATCTGTTTGGGCCCAAAATCATGGCCCAAATAGAGTGTGATATTAAATACTAGTAGGGAACCACCACAATATCTATGCCTAACAGTCAGTTAATATATGGCAGGTAATACGTACAGAAATCAGTAAACAATCCATAGTTTCATTGCATTTAGTTTCATATATCAAGCAACAACTAATCAAAATAGGTAATCACAAATAGGTAAACTGATTAGCCACTAAATGAGGCTAATATTCATTGTTAATATATATAATATTCATGTTCTTTATTATTCATGAAAACCATTTTAGTGCATTTTAAACTTTGAACATCATTTCACATTATGATTGTAATTCTTTCTTAAAATTCACAATTATGTGGTACATTATTTAACATCATTTAAAGTACCCAATGATTCATCTGATTTTAAGGAATCTAATTATACATATTTTAATTTGATATTTTGGTTAATTGATCTACACTTCAATATGAACATGTTTGATTCAGGGATCAATGGAGAACTAATGGAAGAAGATGGGGATATTTTGTGATGAAAGGAAACAATTATGGAGAAGTCAAATTGGACACCATACCACCGATATGAATGTGGGACCCAAATTACAGGTCCAATTAATCCCAAATATCATGGAATCCTATAAGACATGTAGAAGAAGAAATCACTCTTCAGGATCCAATGCTAATTCGGCCTCCATTGTGGTCATTTAGGCTGCCCAAGTTAGAGATAACATTCTGGGCCAGATTCTGTGGCCCAGCAAACAAATCCTACCAATATGATCATATCTCGAGCTACATTTTGTTCTTTTATAGACCACTCTTATTCAGCAATCTAGAAGGTCTTCCAAGCATATCTATGTGGTGGATGAAAGCTGGATTCCACCTCAGGTCAAGTGTGTAAAAGTCCAAGTTCCACAGGCTTTCCACCACCCTTGGCCTACCATAATCAAGTGGGATGCTTTATAGTGATGGAGTCTCGACTCAAGGCTTCCAAAATTCCTATTTAAGGCAGTGGTGGTGGAGGAGTTTATCATCTTTGAGCTTTGTTTTCATCTTAATGTTATGCTTCCAATTTTTCTTTGTAACATTCTTCATTCACATGTAAGTTGTTTTAATTCATCCTAGTTTCTTAATAAAAGTTCTTCTTCTTCTCTTATTCTGTTGTTCCTCATATCACATTGATATCGTTGCTTCACGGTGTGAATTTATTCACACCAAACCTTGTGAAATAACTCACACAATGGTGGACTGATCATTTTCTTTTTTTTGTTTTCTTTACTTTTTCAATTTTTCCCTCATGAGTCTACTTTTCGCTTCCATTGAAACCATAGAATTAATGGAGGGATAACCCACTTTTGGGTTGATCCAAGGGAGTAGCAAGGGGCTGTATTTGATGTCATTTATCACCCAATTTCTGTCAAATCACTTTTTTTAATTGATATTTTTATTTGATGATTTTTAAACTCCATCATTCTTGTTGAATTTAAGGCCACACACTTCAAGTGCTAATACGAACCATTACCTTAAAGTACTCAAATATTTGATCATTCAAGTGTATATGTGATTAGTATTAAAGTCTTTAGGTATTAAACCAGTAAGTGAGGATGCTGTTTAATATTCTTAAATGAACCCATCTCAAATATTAGAAATTGAATGAGTAGAAAAAGAATTTCATCCAATCCACCCCGAGCGATAATCCAGGATTAACTCATTAATTTAAATTGAATTCACTTAAATCTGTTAGTTATCCTTTAATCCCATCTAAAATCAACCCAATTTGGCCACTTCATAGCAAGAAACAGTCCTTAGAAAGTGTGTGTATATAAGTTACTTCTTAGGTCTCTGTGGATTCGACAACCCAAGCTAGACTACAAGGACCGTTCTACCTTCATCTCTTGGGTAAATTTGAGCGTGAATCATAAACACAAACAGGTAACATAATGGGAAGTACTCACAACCTATCCCCTTTGTTCCTACATAGAAACACAAGCTATCAGATAAACACAAAGGTAACCCTCCAGGAAGTACTCATATCCTATCCCCTCTAGTCGTACCTAGCAACACAAGCAACCCTCTGGGCAGTACACTCAGTATAACCCCTCGGTTTCAGCTTAAGAATAGACTCTATAAGGAAGCACTAGTCATAAATTCTTCATATAGTCTCGTATCGGTAACTAAAGGTGCTCTAGGGAAGCACTTCTGTCACATTCCCTCTGTCACCTACGTCGAAGAACTACAGACACTCTGAGGAAGCGCTTACATCAATTCCCTCATATGGTCTCGCATCGTGAGTAAAACAGACACTCTAGATAAGCCCTTACGTCCATTCTACATATGGTCCACTACACTAGGTTCTAATAGCCCTGTGTATGTCATGCAGGTATAGAAATGTGTACCGGCCAAAGTAAACCTCAATAACTAATTGGCTAGCAGTCTACATCATAACAACATGTATGGATACAAACACCCCATCCTACTATTCTAGGCATGGAAGGTAAACAATAGCCTAATACGAAAAATAGAACCAATGGTCAAAATTGGCAATCATTCATGAGAAAACACTTCCAAATCATATCAATTGACCCTATTCACTTTTTATTAATCTCAACTCAAGAATACAAGCATAGAAGGAAAATAATAGGGTTGAAATAGTAATTGTGCAACACCACGTTCATGGGTATTGGAGAGTTTTCACATATAACTCAAAGAAATTCAATAGAAAGACACAAAACACCTACCTCGGTGTTGGAAGATCAATATACTTTATTCTCGGGGCTTGAATCACCTTAGAACACCATAGATCTACCAAAATGTCTAAATCAATCAATAAGGGATAACTTGAGAAGGATGTTTAATTGGTAAACAAAGCATAAGAAGAAGAGAGAGATTACTGAGGTGATCCCAATGCAATTGATGACGGTATAATTGGAGATAAAATGCTCAGTCGGGGGCTTGGAGGAAGATCACGGTCGTACGAGAGGTCTCAAACAAACTAGGTTGAGAAGAAGGTGTTTCTGGAAATTAGACAGGACCCCTGTATGTTTAATAAAAAAATAAAATACAAGACGTGTACTTTTCATGTACATGGAATGTACTTTCCATTTCCATACTCCGCTTTAGGCGGCCTCCAAGAGACCCCCCACTTGGCCGTGTGTGTGGCCATCACACGGCCAATACATGGCCTCCTACGGTGACCTAGTACACAGTGTGTACTCATAAAGTACAAGGTGTGTACTTCAAAAATTTCCATAAATTCCCTTTTTTCTCAAGAAAGGCCAGAAGAAAGAGAACATAACTAAAAAAAAGATTCGAGTTCTTACAAACTTTCCCCCTTAAATAATTTCTTCCCTGAATTTCCCTAGTAAGGTGGTGTAGAAGAAGAAATCTCGAATAGATCCGGCCACTTAGCTCATACATCAGCCTCCCTCTTTGAAGTCTCATCCTATAATCGCCCTTGCTACCATAGCAACAGTACCAGAGGGACAGACCGACCATGGATAACCTTTGTACCTTAATCAACAATCCGAATAGGATGCTCCACGAACGATGCATCCACGTCCAACTAAACTTCCTCGAGTTGGAAAACATGAGATGGGTCTGGGAAGTAACGTCGATGCTAAGAAACGTGGAAAAAAGCATGCATAGATTGGTACCTCTGAGATAACTACAACCAATAGGCAATTGGCACAACTCTCTCCAACACCTCAAATGGCCCAACGTACCTCAGTGAAAGCCTACCATGTCTCCTAGTCCTCTTGTGTACCAACCTTGGTGTGACGCATATAAAAACTCGATCCTCGACCTCGAACTCTAGATGTCCTATATATTGATCATCAAATGACTTCAATCGAGACTATGCAATATCCAACCTATTCTAAATCAACTATCTCTTCTCTGAGGTCTCCTAAACAAGACGAGGTCCCAACAAAGCTGCCTTTCCTGCCTCCAGCCAACATAAGGGTGATCTGCATGGCCTACCGTACAAAGCCTCCTACAGTGTCATCTAAATTGTTTCTTGAAAACTATTGTTGTAAGAAATATCCACAAGAGGTATTTGCTTCTCCCAAGAACCTCCAACATCCAGAATACATGCTTGAAGCATGTCCTCAAGCACCTGTATCGTACGCTCAGACTGGCCATCTTTCTGGGGGTGGTAAGTTGTACTCAAAAGTATATGTATACTCAAATCCTTCTAAAGTAACTACCATACCTGAGATGTAAAATGTGTATATCTATATGAAACAATGGAGTGTGGAACCCCATTTAAGCACACTGTCTCATGGATGTACAACCGTCCTAGCACATCAACATTGAAGGTCTCCATGATCGGCAAGAAGTGATCATCCTTTGCGAGTCTGTTAATGACAGCCCAAACTGTATCTTTCCATTGAGGTGACCTTAGTAAACCTGTCACGAAATCCATCATGGCATATTTCCACTTTCACTCAGGAATGGGTAACTGTTGTAAAAGCCATGCTGGTCACCGATGCTCAGCCTTCACCTGGTGACAGGTGAAACACCTCAGAAAAAAACTAGAAACTTCTCTCTTCATACCTAGCCACCAATACTGATGGTGTAGATCATGATACATCTTGTTGACACTAGGATGAACTGACAAAACTGAGGAATGAAAGTCCCACATTAGCTCCTTGCGTATGTCTACTGGACACATACACCCCTGGAAATGCTAGATCTCATCCTCACATATGGTCCATCTAGGAAAAGGGTCCTCTCCTGATATACTCTCCCATCGGACTAGGCCTTCTGAGTCTAATAGCTTCCTCATTCGTACTCGATCAAGAAGGGTAGAGGTAACAACTACAGAAGAATGAAACATCAACCCATTTCTGTCGTGCACCTCCAAATGCATCTCAGAGAATAGAGCCATAAACTGCCACCCACGACAGGCCACCTGAACTACCTGTATCTAAGTCCTGCTGCTCAACACATCAGCCACTGCATTGCATTTCCATTGCATATAGGCAAGCTCAATGTCAGAAGACTGAAGGTACTCAACCCGCCTTTTCTATCTCAAATTTAGATCACACTAAGTAAAGATGCACTTGAGACTCTATTGGTTGGTGAAAACCACAAAATGCACTCCCAGAAGGAAATATCTTCAATAGCATAAGGCATAAACAACTACAGCTAACTCGAGATCATGGGTCATGTAATTATTCTCTTGTGGATGCTACTACCAAGACCCATATCTAATGACTCTTTCCCCCTACATAAGAAGAACTCCCAGACCAATACATGAAAAATCATAATACACAGTATAGCTCTTTCTCGGCACTATGAAACTAGTATTGGTGCTGAAATCAATGTCTCTTTTATCTCCTGAAAGGCTGACTCACAAGAATATGACCACATGAACCTTGCATCCTTCTTAGTCAAACCCGTCAGTGGTATTGATAAGCGTGAAAAGTATTGTATGAAACATATATAGTAACCAGCCATCCCTAGAAAACTCTTTACCTCAAAGACATTCTTCAGCTACTCCTAGGAAACCACTGATCTCACTTTTTCTGCATCTACAGACACTTATGTCTCAGAGATAACATGACCAAATAAGTGAATCTGATCCATCCAAAAGTGGCATTTTGAGATCTTATCCTATAACTGATGAACTCTCAATGTACTCAAAATGATCTCAAGATGTGTGGCATGTTCATGTCGAGTGTGATAGTACACCAAGATATAATCCATGAAAACCACCCCAAAGGAATCCAATTATGGATGGAACACTCGGTTCATCAGTTCCATGAAATTTGCAGGTGCGTTTGTGAGACCTAATGGCATAACCATATACTCGTATAGAAAATACATGCTCCAAAAGGCTGTAAGAGGTATATCTTATGGTTTGAAGCACAAATAATGGTAACCAGACCTCAATTCAATATTCAAGAACACCTGAGATCCTCGAATCTGATCAAAGAGATCATCGATCCTTGGGAATGGATATCAGTTCTTGACCGTAAACTGGTTCAACTTTTGATAATCCACACAAATCCTGAGGGTACCATCCCCCTTTTTCACAAAAAGGACAGGCGAATCCCAATAAGAAATACTGGGTTTGATGAAACCCTTTTCCTGAAACTCCTCCAACTGCTTCTTGAGCTCCTATAACTCTTTTGTAGACATCCTATAAGGAGGAATAGACATTGGTGCTGCTCCTTGAACAATTTCAATAGAAAATTCTACCTCACGCTCCAGAGGGAAACCTGAAAAGTCTTCTAGAAAAACATATCTGAAACAATCCACCACTAGTGGAATGTCCATATGTGAAATGCCCTGTTCATCCAGATATAGACTAGAAATCTAGGTTGTAACTCCTCCTAACCCATGATACTCGGCTCCCACTCTGCTCTCCTGGACATCCCATTTTTCCTTATGAAGAAATGATCCACCCTCTGTGATATGAAACTCACCCTATAAAGATAATAGTCAACAAATGCCTGAAAGGGAACTAGCCAGTTCATTCTGAGAATGAAATCATAGACTATCATCTCTAGGACATAAAGGTCCCATTAAAAGTGACACCCACCAACCTGTAGAGGGCACTCCTTTCACTGACGTACACTGACTGTTCTAGTCTCCAACAGAGTGTCTTGTGTCAAAATATCAGTAGAAGAAAATATTTAGAGCCCAAGTCTCTCCAAAACCGAAATAGATATAAAGATATGGGAATCCACTATATCAAAAAAAGAATAAGCTAAAACTAAGGCTACTAAAATCATACCTCGCACTGTAGAGGGTCCAGGATCCTGCTCATGTTGGGTATGCTCCACTGAAAAAGTCTAACCTATACTGTGGCCCTGTGATCCTATTTGGACACCCTAACATGATCCACCCTATTATCACTAAAAACTGGGCGACTGGCTACCTCAGCCATGACCTCTATCTCAGCCTGAATGGCCAGAAGAACTTCAGTTCCCAGACTAGTGAGAAATTGGTGGGGCTGCTCCTAAATGATGAGTCATAGAAGAACCCATGTCACCAGCTACTAGTGAGAATATCTGACAGAAACATTGAAGATGACCCATCTTGCCACAAGATCAGAACTCCCCTAGGTCTCTTGGGCAGTGTGGCCTCGTATGCATACTATTCCCACACTGGTAGCACACCACTTGAATACAAGAAGAAGTATATCACCTCCTTGGATCTCTACGCGTAAACTCCCTAAGGTGCTTCCTGCTGTCAGTAGGAGGAATACTAACTCCAAATCCCAAGCCTCCCTGGCTCAAAACCACGGATTATCTCAAATTAAACTCTGTAATCAGTGCTTGGTTGATGATAGATGCGATAGAAGTCAACCTGAAGATGTTCACCTACAATCGGATGTTGTAGCTCAGACCATCTTGGATCTTCCTTGCCAGGAATAACTGATTAACTCTTGGAATAGGCATGGAATGCTGTACCTCGGTAATGCGAGAGGAATACTCCATTACCGAAAGAGTACCCTCCTCCAGACTCATAAACTCTTAGGCTCGATCGGCCTTCAAGGTCTCTAGATAGATGTAGTCATTGAGGATACGCAGGAACTCCTCCCAATCCATAACATGCTGATGTCCCGCCTGTGAGATCACATCCCACCATCTCTTGGTGGAATCCTGAAGCATATACGCTGCGAGTTGTACCCTCCTCTCATGAGATATCTTCAATTGATCGAAGATCGTCAACATGGATTCTAGCCATGATTTTGTAGCCTAGGGTCCTCCATCCCCTGAGAAAGTGGGAGGATGCTACTGTTGAAAGACCCTTGTCGATTATTCCATCGACGAGGTAGGAGGCGGTGTTCCCTGAAAGGTCTTCATCATCATCATAAATCCTCCCCTGAACGATGCATCAACACCTGCGTCTTGTATAACGGCTGGTTCCAAGACTTACACAATGGGAGGATCTACATGTAGTCCCTAATCAACCATATCCAGTGTCCAATCACTACCCTATAATTGGCTAACAACCGGAGAATGTAACGGTGGTATGAATCTGTAAGGTCAAATGCACACCTTAGAGCGTGATTATCAAGGACTAAAAACCAAAAGCGTAAGAAGGTAACAGGAGAATAGAAGCATTCAAGTTTTTCCAAAACATGACTACACAGCTCTTATAACCCCTACACGGTGTGTACCCTTCAGCCATTCCCATGGGCGTTTACTCCTGCCAGAACTGGTTGTGTAACACCCCATACACATGGCGTGTTCACCTAATACATGGAATTACTTGAATACTCTTTCCCTGCCCAAGTCTTTCTACACGGCTAATCCACACTGTTCTCCTTAGAAAGAGACTACATCGTGTGTTAGTGCCCAACACGGTGTGTACTAGACGAACCTCACCGAACTATGTTGTTAGATACACGGTTGGTTATAAGGATCACACTACACGGCATGTTCAAGGTGGACATGATTTGTATGAGAAAGGATAACACTAACTCGTGTTGTTGGTGACACGGCCGGGTACCCAGGTTACACCACACAGTGTGTTCTAGACGAACTCGGTGTGTACTAAGAATATTTTTCTGAGCCGTGCAGTTAGTGACCGGGTTGGTTACATGGTTCTACGACACGGCGTGTACATCCTATACACGGTGTGTCTTACCAATTATTCCAAATCCCGTTTCCCCACCCACACAGTCTGAGACACAGTTAGAGACTACATGGTATGTACATACAGTAAATGGTGTCTACTTAATAAAAAAAATATCTTCCCGAACAGAAGAACACATGTCATGTAGTTAACATTACACGCTGTGTATTTTGGGTTTTTCCAAACAGTAAGCCTTAGAAACTACTCTGGAACCCATAAAACACAAGAAAAATCCTCAAAGTGCCACATTCCAGTTTGTGAGGTCCCATACTCCCCGTTAATAAAATCTTGTCTTCTTATACATGTTATATCAAGGTAAACAAGTCAATGATCCACCAAATTTGGATTCATGATGGCACATAATACCTCAGGATCCAAAGTTTAGTGTTCATTCAAAAAAATCCATACACAAAGAAATACCCTATCAAACAACAGGTACTCTCTAAAATCATCTATCACAACAGCATGGAAATCTAGCATAACATCTATCACAACAACATGTAATTTCTAATGCACTCTGAAAGGAATGGAAAGAATGCATGACATGTGATTCCTAGAAAGTTCCTATATGATGCATGAGATGGAATACCCTCATCTCCTCATGTTTCAATAGAAATAGAACCTCAATAACATCAACAATAACAGCACAAAACATGTGAATCACTCAAGATGAAATGAAATCAACTGTAACAATTTTGAAACCAGAAAAATTACAATAACGAGGTAGATTGGATTTTCCCTATACACGGGTTAGCTACTCCAGGGCACAACTTATTACCAAGTACCTATTACTTCCTATTCCCGGATACATGCCCCAAAAAGTAAGTCAATATATAGAATACCTATGATACCACATTGTAACATCCCTGTTCTGGAATCAACCCAGAGGCACCCCGTACCCGGTTGGTCACATGGCCAGATGTGCATTTTCCCCAACACTAGAGGCTACTGACTAGTAGCAAGGGCCTTGGGTGTGATATTGGTGACATTATGCCCTCATTGGTAGAGTAACATAGTGGAAGTAAAACAAATAGGAATAGAGGAAGCGGGGATAATCCATAAAAAGTAAACAACGAAAGACTGGAAATAATAAACTCGAGCACACACATATATATGAATGATTCAATACATATATTTCTAAGAAAGAAAAAAAAATCACAATGCTGGAATAAAACAGTATTAAACCAATGTAAAAAATAAATAAAGTAAACAACTCCTCATCACCACAAACCATAGCTTGGTCTCATGCTCTCCAGCTCCACAGCAAATCAAGTACCTAAAGTAGAAGGGTGATTGCCATTATCTAAACCTGCAACAATATAATCTGTTTGGGCCCAAATGCATGGCCCGAACAGGGTGTGAGACTAAATTACATAAGGAAACCACCACAAGATCTAGGCCTAACAGTCAGTGAATATATGGTAGTTAATAAGTGCAGAATGTAGTAAAAAATCGACAGTTTAAATGCATTCAATTTCATATATCAAGAAACAGCTAATCAAAATAGGTAATCACATAGAGGTGAACATAAACAGGTAACCCTCTAGGAAGTCTTCACAGCCTATCACCTCTGTTACTACCTAGAAACCCAAGAAAGAAGCTCATCACAAAATATAACCCTCTGGGATGTACTCACAGCCTATCTCCTCTGGTCCTACCTAGCAACACAAGAAACCCTCTAGGAAGTACACTCTATCTAACCCCTCTGGTTCAGCTTAAGCATAGACTCTCTGAGGAAGCACTCGTCGTCAATTCCTCCTATAGTCTTATATCGATAACTAAAGGTGCTCTAGGGAAGCACTTACGTCACATTCCCTCTGTTTCCCTTGTCAAGGAACTACAAACACTCTAAGGAAGCACTTACGTCAATTCCCCATATGGTCTCACATCATAAGTAAAATAGACACTCTGTAGAAGCCCTTACATCTATTCTCTCTATGGTCTACTATGCTAGGTTCTCACAATAGTGTGTAATTCAACCAGGTATAGAAATGAGTATCATCCAAAGCAAACCTCAAGAACTACATGGATAGCAGTCTACAACATAACAACATGTAAGGATACAAGCACAAAATCCTACTATACTAGGCATGGAAGGTAAACCGAATCCTAATAGGCAAACTAGACCCAACAATCAAAATAGGAAATCATTCATGGTGAAAAACTTTCAAATCATACCAATTGACCCTATTCACATTAAATTAACCTCCACTCAAGCATACAAGAATAGCAGGAAAACAATAGAGTTGAAATAATAAACGCACAATACCCATTCATGGGTATTAGAAATTTTGCACATATAACTCAAAGACATTCAAAAGAAAGGAAAAAACCACCTACCTCGGCATTAAAAGATCAATATACTTGAGTCTCAGGTCTTGAATCACATTAGAACGCCGAATATCTACAAGAAAGTTTTAAAAAGTTCAATAGAGGATAACATGAGAAGAAGGATGAATTGGGAAACAGAGCTCAAACAGAAGAGAGATCTTACTAAGGCAATCCCAATGCAATCGGCAGCAGTCAAATCGGAGATCGGATGCTCGGTTGAGGGATCAGAGGAAGATCTTGGTCGTACATGAGCTCTCAATTGAACTAGGTCTAGAAGAAGCTGTTTCTGGCGATTAGACGTAACCCCAGTATGTTTAATAAAAAAAGAAAATACACGATGTGTACATTGGAAGAACAAGGTGTTTAGGCCTATTGGTTGGGTAGAATGTTTTTAACAAGTACATGTCTTGTACTATTTTTACATGCCGTGTAGATGGGCCATGTATGGGGATATACATGGAATGTTGGGGATGTCGTCAGGGTAAAGAATTACATGTCGTGTACCCCTAGGTACACACCGTGTAGTCAGTTGGAAAGTCTACAATTGAATTTCAGCCTTCATATGAATATTAAAATAATACACGCTGTGTACTTAAAGTACATGCCATGTATTTTATTTTTTTCACTAAAACAGTCAGTAGCCTCGTATTGAGGTAGAACCTTAGACCCTTGATGGGTTTGAGCGGGGAGATCTGGTCGGGACTTTAATTCCCTTTCGTTCCATCGTCCGAGGTCAGATTCAAACATCTTTTAATCTGTTGGAACCCCATCGGTAAGTCCTTGATTCCCCTTAAGCCATTTTTCTTGATTTCTGTTCTATAATGAGTTATAGAGGTTTTGAGCGGTTTTGATTATTTTGTAGATCTACTGCGTTTTAGACCTAATTGGATGTTTTTATCGGAGGAGAGTCATTGTATGAGCCTCATGTAGGTGGTACATACCTCTTTTGGTGTTTTCGCAGAACTTTGGGCGATGTGGCCTATAGTGCTTTTTTGGGTATTTTGAGCGCAAACCTGTATTTAACTACTATTTCTTGTTTAATTGTTATCTGACCTAGGGGATGCCTTTTGGTATTCCATGTTACCTATTTTTCTTGAGCGGGGTCGAGCGATTGGTCATTTCTCACAAGGTCATTTTGTTCAGGGACTTCCCAAATTGTTAAATTTTTTTCTATTGTTTAAATTGGTGAGTATGTTTTATTGAACCTGATATGAATTTTTGAAGACCATAGAAACCCTAGTGTTGGTATGGGACAACAATTTCTTAGTGATTTTCAACTGTTTAGATGGTTTTGCCTATTTATGTGTTCTGTTAAAATGTGCATATAGGTAATTTCTGAATTTCATGTGCTAGAACCTTTGGGTTGTATTGGGAATAGCCAAAATATTCTTGAGTTATGCTGATCATAGGTTAGGCATTGCCCAGGTTATGTTGGGTGTTTCTGACCAAGGGATTGGGTGTCATGGGTGTTGGTTTGAGGCAAGATGACAGTCAGGTTAGGCGTGGCCCAGGTTACTGGGATAGAAAGGTCATCAATCTTGAGCGGCATGATCCCAGGGATATGAGCTATCAGAGGTGTTGTGGATTGGGTATTATATTGGTTATTACCACTCACGTAGAACTATGAGTAGTGTGCACACACAAAGACTACGTGATGTGGTGGTTTTGACCACTCATATGGGTAGAGGCCCCTGATAGTTTTAGTTTAGGTACTATTGGTTTGGGGGTGGCTGCCATAGGAATCCATGTGGGAGATGAGGATGCTTCAGGGGATTGTGTTGAGGCTATCGGGTTGGGGGCATAGGGTTGCCATTAATTAGAGGGTTGACATCATGTATCCTCTAGTAACTTTGTTTTGAGGGAAGACATCACTGTCCCTTTGATTACATTGTTTTAAGGGTAGACATTGTTGTCCCTCTGGTTACATTATTTGTGGGTAGACATTGCTGTCCCTCTAGTTACTTATTTGGGGACATGCATCATTGTTCCTCTTAGTTACTATCTCTTGGGTGTGCCTTCGGGACATCCGTACGTGAGACACGTGGTGTCAGGGGCACATAGTGCTCGGTTACATGACAGAGATTCTTGCATTGTCCAAAACAAGTGACACTCCATGGTAGCTACTGAGAACCAGTGGAGTCTATGTTTATTTGTGCATCGTATTGTTTACTATTTTCCTTATAAATTCATGCCTTAGTAAACACTTATATTAGGTACGCATTGTTCGGTGGTATGCTGCTAAGATTCATCTCACACCCTGCATGGGCCTTTCGGGACGCGTGCAGACTTTATGGATTTACATGTAGGGAAGAGGCCAGCTTTAGGAGCTGGGTTGCATTATCTGTTTCATGGATATGGTATGGACCTTGAGGTCTTGTCTAGATGGAGTTCCTGTGTTTTGATTACTTTCATGTATCAGCATGCTTACTTGTTTTGTAGCTACAGTTGGTTAGTCATTGACACCTTTACATGGATATGTATAACCTATTTTGGATACATGTTTGTTATTCAGTGGTAGTTATAAGTGATCAACATGCTGTTGTGTTTATATTCTAATGTCATTGTTTATATTTATTGCTTCTGTTGTTTATTGATACTGAATGTGTTTCCTCTTTGCGGGTCTGGTTAGTGTCTGCTGAGTCATTTATTCCACTACATCTTTATTATTATAATCGGACCAGAACCATTATTATTATCCAATAGGGTATAGCCTCCCCACTATACCTAAAAATACCCTCGCTGCTTTTTGGAAACTTTTGGCATTCATAGAGGTGCGCCTAAGGTAGTAACACCCAACCGATTTCAGTGTGGACAGCTAGGACATGTTCAGACTCAGTGAAATAGTCCTCCAAAGTAGTTCTAGGCATGTGGGCAGGTTGGGCATCTGGAGAGGTTCTGCAGGAAGCCTTCTCAAACAGCCGACAGGCAGGCACTAGGACAAACGGGGTCATCTAGAGTTGGTTCAGGTTCGGTACCAGGAGAGTGTATCCGAGGTTGAGTTGTACGCGGAGGATGTTACAGAGATAGCAAGATCCAACTGAGGGGTCAGTGACTGGTGACTGGAGCAGCACGATAGGGAGTTCAGGCATCATGCAGTCTTACCTCCGGCTAGTTACATTCCGTGGAGCTGCTAGGGGCTGAGCAGGCTTGTGAGTCGATGACGGTTAGAGGTACACCACGAGTGTGGCCATGAATTTTCTCATTTCCTTTTGGAATGACCTGTTGAGGCATGTCCGTTTTGAGTGCAAGAGGTGCACATTATTCTTGTGGAATGACTTGATGCTGGTTAGTGGGATTAGTGCCATATCAGGAGAATTATATATATATATATATATATATATATTAATGAGATGTGTAGCATCAAGGGCACAAGGATGGGTGTTACTTGAGGTGTCGTGGGCATTGGGGCATCGAGGATGCGTGTTACATAAAGTGCATGGAATCGGGTTTTGTTTTGAGCATTCATGGGATGTATGACCTCATCGAGGCAGACACCATTGTCATGCGGGATACATTGGGCGTCAAAAATGACACGAGAGCACCAATGAGGTGCAGGGGTGACGATGCATCAAGAGAGGACCGTGCGTCCAAGAAACAGGTTAGTAAGCCTTTACTTGTTTGAGTTTTGTTGGGTTGGGACCGAGCTAGGCAACATCTAAGGTGGGGAACCCCCTTGAGGATTTTAGCCAAAACCTTTGAAACCGGGGAAGTACGAGTTATTTTAATCCGGGGGGGGGGGTATGTTCTATGTCATCTCCAGGTTTCGTTTAATAGATCGGGGATGAGCTATGTTAATGTAGGGAGATTGTAAGAACCCGAGTTTTTAGAACGGGTCAAAATCCCAACCCTGTATGAATTTTTACCTTGTTACTAATGAATCTAGGAAAATCTGGGATGTTCTGGTAATTTGTAGACTACATGCTATGTACCCTAATGTACAAACTATGTATAGTTGGGGCGAGTACCGACCGTGTGCTCACCGAGTAGATTTCGTGTGATGACCGTGTAGGAATTTCTTACTACACGGCGTGTTGTGATAGGCACACCATGTACCCTTGACCGTGTGGAGGCCATACATGGCGTGTAGGCCTATTGGCTGGGTAGAATGTTTTTAGCAAGTACATGTCGTGTACTATTTGTACATTCCGTATAGATGGGCTGTGTAAGGGGATATACATGGTGTGTTGGGGATGTCGTCTGGGTAAATAATTACATGATGTGTACCCCTAGCCACATTCCATGAATTCATTCGGAAAGTCTACGATAGAATTTCATTCATCATATGAATAGTAAAATGATTCACATTGTGTACTTAAAGTACAAGTCATTTATTTTCTTTTTTTATAAAATGGGCAGTAGCCTCATATTGAGGCAGAACATTAAACACTCGATGGGTTTGAATGGGGAGAGTCGGCCAAAACTTTAATTCCCTTCAGTTCTTTCATCCTAGGTTGAATTCAAATGTCGTTTAAACCATTGGAACCTACTCGGTAAGGCCTTGATTCCATTTATGGCATTTTTCTTGATTTATGTTCTAGAATGAGTTATAGAGGTTTGAGTGGTTTTGATTATATCGTAGATCTACCGCATTTCAGACCTAATTGGAGTTACTTATTGGAGGAGTGTCATCGTACAAGTCTCGGGTAGGTGGTGAATACCTCTTTTTGTGTTTTCGCAAAATTTTGTGTGGCACGACCTATGACACATTTTCGGGTATTTTGATCGTGACCCTGTATTTACATGTTATTTCTTTTTTAATACTTATCTGGCCTATGGGATTCCTTTGGGTATGCCCTATTACCTGTTTTACATGAGAGGGGTCGGGTGAGTGGTCGTTGCTCACCGGGGCATTTTGGCTAGGGACTTCCAAAATGGTTAAAATTGTTTTGTATTGTTTAAATTTTTTAGTATGGTTTATTGAACATGATATGAATTTTTTGAGACATTAGAACCCTCAGTGATGGTATGAGACAACACATTCTTAGTGATTTTAGCCTGTTTAGATGGTTTTTCTATTTACGTGTACTGTTAAATTGTGTGTATATGTAATTGTTGAATTGTATGTGCTAGAACCATTGGGTTGTGTTGGGCATCACCCAGATATTCTTGAGTGATGCTGATCATAGGTTGGGCATGCCCCGGGTTATTTTGGGTGGTTCTGACAACGGGATTGGGTGTCATGGGTGTCGGTTTGTGGCCGGATGACTCTCAGGTTGGGCATGGCCCTGGTTACTGCGATGGCAAGGCCATCAGACTTGAGCGGCCTGGTCACAGGGACACGAGGTGTCAGAGGTGTTGTGGCTTGGTTACTATTTTGTTGATTACCGCTCACCCAGAACTATGAGTAGTGTACACAAAGATAGAATTCGTGATAATGTGTTTTTGAGCACTCATGTGGGTAGAGGCCCCTTAAGATATAGTTTTGGTACTATTGGTTTCAGGGTTCTTGTCATAGGAAGCCACATGGGTGGTCAGAAGCATTCAGGAGATAGCATTGAGTATATCGATTTGGGGGTAGAGGCTCACCATTATTTTGAGGGTAGACATCATTGTTCCACTGGTTACTTTGTTTTGAGGGTAGTCATCATTGTCCCTCCAGTTAATTTATTTTGAGGGCAGACATCATTGTCCATCTGGTTACTTTATTTCAGGGTATAAATCATTTTGCCTTCAGTTACTTATTGGAGGTAAGTCATCATTGTTCTTCTAGGTTAATATCTCTTGGGAATTCCTTCGGGACGTCGGTACTTGAGACACACAATGTCAGGGGGCACATGGTGATGGGTTACATGACAGAGATTCTGGTGTTGGAAAAAGTAGGTGACACTCCATGGTATCTGTTGAGCACCAGTGGAGTTTGTGTTTATTTGTGCATCATAATGTTTATGGTTTTCCTTATAAATTAATTCCTGCTTAAAAACTTACATTCCGTACGCACCGTTGGGTGGTATCCTACTGAGATTCGTCTCACACCCAACATGGGCCCTTCGATATGCATGTAGACTTTATGGATTTACATGTAGGAAAGAGGTTAGCTTTAGGAGCTAGGCTGAATTAGATGTTTGATGGAGATGGTATGGAACTTGAGATTTTTCCTAGATGGAGTTACTTTGTTTTTCTTAATTTCCTGTATTAACATGCTTACTTGTTTTGTAGCTACAGTTGGTTAGCCATTGGCGCCTTTATATATGGATATGTATGACCTACTTTGGATGCATGTTTTTTGTTCAATGGTAGTTAGAAGTGATCTGGATGCTGTTGTGATTACTTTCCACTCCTGTTATTTATATTTATTTCTTCCACTGTTTATCGATATTGAATGTGTTTCCGCTCTACGGGTCTGGTTCGAGTCTCTTGAGTCATTTATTCTGCTATATCTTTATTATTATACTTTGACCAATACCATTATTATCCTCTGAGTGAGTATAGCCTCATCACTATATCTAAAAAGACCCTCACTGCTAGTCGGTAGCCTTTGGCATTCGGGGAGGTGTGCCTAAGGTAATAACACCACAACCCATTTAGCACAGTTCGGGTGGTTGTTCGGGTCCGAGTCGTTACACCCACTGTTTAAAATAACTCATCTTGTATATGGTTGTCCCCTAGGTCTATGAATTATGAGAGGAAATATTCAGGCCTCTCTATATAATACACATTTAATTTTATTTATAGTGAGAATTCATGTAAAGTACCAAAATTCTCATACATAAATATTATATATTAATAGGCAAATATTCATTACAAAACATAATGACCCATTCCAAAATCAATTAGGTATAGTGTCTTTGGAAACTTTGACACATTAACAATTGGTCCATAAGTGAGGTATGAAAACTCCCACTGTGTTCTACATTACAAGAACCCTTTTTATACATATCATACATTATAACTTTCTTTATAATCTGGGGAGAGGAAAATTAGAAAGGGTGAGATTTGATTCTCATTATGCGTAAACTAGGTAGATATCAACATAATATGAGAATATAAATTTGAGAACATGAGAATAACATTTTATAAACCATTTCCTATATATATCATAAATCATAAACTTAATTCATAACGTGAATCTTGGTAGTTCATATGACCTAAATCATAAAGGAATCAAATAACATGATCCATGAGATCATAACATTGTAGTAAGATATATATTGTTTTAGAATACACATAATCCTAAAAAATATTATGTCAAGGATATCCAAAAAGAGATTCATAACATGTTAGTCTTGGTATAACCACCATTTTACTACTTGGATCTTGTGATAACCTCTTATATACCCTCTTCCAGGCTTGATATAACCTCAGGGGTACTCATTAATCTCAAATGACATTATTCATAACCCAATTAATTGGAGGGAGATATAGGTCCCACCCATCACATAAATAATAAATTTTTGATCCACACAATAAAAAAAACTAATAATATCATAACCTATTAAAAGAAATTAGTTTCATAAACATTTCTTCCAAGCATTACCAATGTAAAATAAACAGGTTTCATAAATATTTTTTCATTTCATTAAATTCTATCCCATGGAAAAGGAATGAGTTTCGTAAATATCATGTAATCATAGACATAAACCATCTGAAAAAACAGGGATGGTAATATTGGATCATATTCCTATAAAATCTTAAGTAACATTAAAGGATCTCAGCTTATATGGAAAATGATTTTGAAATATCACTTTGAAAATTTCTTGAGAAAAATATGCTTTCCATTTTGAAGTCACTAATTTAAAATCATAAATTTCTAAAATTATAAATAAAACATTTTCATTGAAAATAACATTAAAAGTTTTAAATTAATATTAAAATAATTTATTGGCCATGTGGGCAGAAAATTTCATTCATGTCGTATACGTTAAAAATGATTCCTTTTAAATTTTGAATAAAAATTAAAAAGTACTTCATTCGAACAATGAAAAAAAGATATACTTAGAATCATTTTTTAAAAAATCCAAACATGGGAAAAATTCATTTAAAAAATAATTATATAATAGTAAAAAAAATTAATTTTTTTTATAATACATGGATAAAAAAATATTTTGGAATTAAGAGAGAAATAAAGTTGATTTTTTTAAAAAACATTATTCTAAACTCTTCAATACATAAAGGGAGGGAAATAATAGGAACACATGTATTATCATGACATAACAAAATTAGAATAAATTTCATGAGTTTTTTGATAGATATGTCATAATATTTCATAATTGGAAACTTAATTATAAACAATCCTATTAAAAAGTGAGATTGTAACGTAAAAATTTTACAACTTTGGTATCTTTTGAATTATAATCATCATGAGGGAAATAAACTTTTATGGATATGTAGATAGAAAAATTTCACAATAATAATCATAAAATACATTTATTGATTGTATATATACCACACAAAAGAAACAAGTGGTGAATATGACATGTGTCCCATAGAAATAAAAGTGAGACGAAAATCCTTTAACTTATGTATCCAATTTAATCATATATATTTAAACATCATGTATAATAAATATAGGTTTATGATAAATATATTATTGAACCATAATAATTTTTTATCATATAATATATTATTTACTTATGACCTTTTATGACCTATTTATTAATAATTTTTTGTTAAAATCACATTTTAGGAAATAATTGCTTCATTTTTCATATATGTTTTGGTTTGGTATCTTTTGTATAATCATTTTGATCATGTTTTTATCAAAAAAATGATGTAAAAATGATATAAATATCATATATATTCATTATTTAAGTATTTATATTAATCCATTATATTTATAGATAGAAAATTAATTACATTGTTCTTGGAGATGGTAGGATATACATACGTATAAATACTGTTTCCATTTTCTTGATGGATGAAATAAAATAAAGGTAAAAAATACATCACATTTATAAAAAAAAATTACTTCATATATATCACATATATTAAATAAATTTACCCTTATTATATTATAAGTAATTAATACATTAAACAAATCACATCACTTTGCGAGGTGGTAGACTGCCACACACCCAAGCGACGTTATCGTATTCCCACATAATGGAAAGTAAGAATTTATATATGATATAATAATTCAAGAAGTATAAAAATATCATAAATATAAATATAAATATTAAATCCGTCAATATATCTAAATTTTATAGGTGGTGATGTAAAATGAATAAAATCGGTTCGTGAGGCAGTTGTTCATCGTACACACGATCGACAATTTTGCTTCCCATTTTATGGAAGAGGAGATAGATGTAGAACATAAAATTAAAATAATGACATATAATTATATGGGATATAATATATTTATAATATAATCATATTTAAAAAATATTTGAAGGATTTTGAATAAGAAATAAAACAAAAATACAAATTTAATAATTTTACCTCTTTTTTAGATAACCTCTTTAGGTTTATACCCAAAGCTTTCTTGAGATGATTTAATAATAAAAAATAGGACTCTGGGATTAGGGTATTTGATTAATAAAGATTCTTTCCAAACCAATGATTTTTTTATGTGTGAATATTATAGGATAGGGGTGGCCTTTTATATGTGGGGGAGAGAACACACATGGAATTTTTGAAAAGAAAAAAGTATACCCACTTTTTTCACATTCCAAAAGGATCCAAAATGGGTCATTCAAAAACTATAGAGGTGATAAGGTAAAAATATGGCCATAAAATGGGTTTTAGACAAGATTATAGGTAATTTACCCTTTATCTTTTTAGTTTAATCCTCAGTAAACCCGCTTTAAACATAACTATAGTAATTAATTTTTACTATTTTTACTTTTCATTTTGAACAAGAATGAAGTTGAAATTTTTATATAATATTAAATTTTAGGATTCCAAATATTTAATCTATTTTGCTAAATTATATTCACAGAATTGTAAAATTTTAACTAGAAATTTTACTTGTAGACGTTATGAAAAAGTTGTTTTCAAAATAGAAAATTTTCAAAAATCTAAAGATTTTTAATGAAAAAATTAAATATAAAATTGTTTTTTATTCCCTATATTGGATTAATTATAATATAATTGATATAATTATAGTTTTTAGACCATTTTAGAAAACTTTAACCTTATAAATATGTTAAATAAAAATATATTTTCCAATTAAAACCAATATTTTTCACTATTCATCAAAAAAATAATCAATTCAAAAAAATAACTTAAATTCACCCTATGATAATTCTAATATGATGATTCCAAAAATTAAGTTCTTTTTTAAATACATTTTACTTATATTTGAAAAAATAATTTTATTATTTGTTCACAAAAAGCAATACAAATCATTTTTTGAGAAAAAAAAAGTATATTTCGAAGCATATAAAGACTTTACTAAAAATTAAATACTATTTTATCAATATGATTTCTCTATATCAAACCATTATACTTAATTTTTAAAATTCAATTATTACTATTTATTCCAACATGTTTAATGACTAGGTAATAAGGGCTATTTTTAAATAATAATATTAATAGTTTTTCAATGTTCGTTAAAATAAGGTGTTGCGTGTGACACAAACTATTGAAGAAAATAAATTTAATTAAATAAATTCAAAAAATTAATGGGGTGTTTCATTATACCTCCCTTAAAATGAAATTTTTACTCAAAATTCATGACTCTGATATAAAAAAACGAGGTTTCTTCTACCTCATCATATCCTCAGTTACCCATATAGCTTTTCTGAATTGGTAGTTTCGCAACAAAACTTTTACCAGGCGATAGGTCTTATTTTGTAGCACATTATCTCTATGATCTAGAGTCTCTATTTGTTATTCGATATAACAAATATCATACACTAGTGGCATGAACATTGATTTCATTACATCTCATAGACCAAGTATGTAATTCCTTAGTAGAGATACATGGAACACATCATGAGCCTAGGAGAGGTTTGGTGGAAACAAAAAATGATAAAATGTGCTCCCAATAAGATCAATAATTTCAAAGGTATTGATATAACTAATTCTTATTTTCCTATCTTTCCACATCTCATTACCTTATTTCATGGAGGAATTCTTAGAAACTCCTTATATCTGACTTCTAATTCTAGATCACACTGATAATCTTCATCATAAATTTTCTTCCAACTTGGTGGTACCCTTATGTATTTCCGAATGGGTGTCCCCTTATCTGTCACTTATTTAGCTAGATACAGTCCCAATAACATTATTTATCCAAATTCATCCCAGTTTTTTCTGTTCTAAAATTATTTCTATGTGAGGATTTATAAGTATATATCTAAATGTTTGATTGAAATATATTATTTTAATAAAACTCAACTGGAGGAAGGTGTTTATCCCAAACACCTTTTCAATACATCGAAAAATATCCCAACATACAATAATGGGTTTGAATTATTCTCTTAGTATGACCATAAATATAAGGATGATACACAATGATGAAACCCAACTCTACCCCAATATCTTGTTGAAGACTTCAGTATAACATTGAGGTAAATCTCAGATCCAGATCAGATACGATGGAATGTGGTACTCCATAAAACATTACCACTTCCTTAAAATATATTATTGGCTGATGACCTAGAGATAAATCGTCTCTTATATTAAAATAGTGTTCAAACTTTGTAAGGTAATCAACTATAACCCACATAACATTATTCCCTTTATACATTTTAGGGAGTTTGATGACAAAATCCATGGTGATGTTTTCCCATTTCGATTCTAGTATGGGTAATGGTTGTAACATTCCCTTATGATTTTTCCACTCATCCTTAACTTGATGACATACTGAGAACCAAGATATGAACTCAATGATATCTCTCTTTATTCCATCCCACTAGAAATTATCTTTTAAATCTATATATATATTTTTACTTTTAGGATGAATAAATAATGAAGAACTATGATCCACTTCTAATAGCTCCATCAAATCATGTATGGATGGAAAACATACACAGATCCTAAACATTATCATTCCATCATAATCAAGGTTAAAAATAGAAATATTTCTAACCTTCTTTTATATCTCCATATATTCATTATACACCACATTAATCATTGTTTGGAAGGATAGTTAAATACTAATTTGATAATGATTACATTTCTCACATTCCCTAAATATTTAAATATCCATCATTTTCAAATCAATAAATATTGGATATTTTGTGATCCATATCAGGGAAAATCAAGCATGATCCTTTCATCTCAATGCATCTGACACCTTCTTCTCTTTCCCAAGGTGTTAATATATTGAGTAGTTATAATATTTAACTAGTTCTAACCATCATCCCTAGTTCATGTTCAACTCCTTCTATGTGGATATGTAATTTAAATTTTTTTGATTGGTATATATATCATACTTTTCTCAATAAAGATAATTCCTCCATATCTTTAATGAAAACATTACCACAACTAACTACAAATCACATGTTCAGTGATTTTTCTCATGAACCTTATATTTTCTTGAGAAATAAGCTATAACTATGTCATTCAGCATGATATTGCATCCGCATACCTTCATGGATGAATCTCTATATATTAACAACTCTTCTCCTCTATAGGGTAATGTAATCATAGGTGCACTGACTAATAATTTATTTATTTCCATAAAATTTCCCTCACATTCATCTATCTAGAGAAACATGGCACCCTTTTGAGTTTACATGGTGATTGATTTAGACATTCATGAGAACATCTCCACAAAATATTGATAATATCTACCTAAACCAAGAAAAATACAGATCCTTTTCACTATAGTTAGTCTATTCCAATTCTCAATACACTCCTTCATTGATGAATCTACTGATATACCCTCTCTTGAGATTATATAACCCAAAAATGAAACCTTTTACATCAAAAATTAACATTTTTTTAAAATTTTCATATAGTTTATCCTTATTTAGGATCTTTAGTACAATTATCAAGTAATTTTCATACTCTTATTTAATCTTTTAGTAAATGGTAATTTTTTCAATAATGACTTCCATAAATTGATCAAGGTAATATATGAAGACAGTATTCATTAAATATATAAAAATTGTAGGAGAATTATTAAGACAGATTGGAATCAATATATACTCATTGTGTAAATACCATTTATGTAAGAAAATATTATTTATACCATTCTTCTTTAACCTCAATTAATGATATCCAAAATGAATTTCAATCTTGAAAAAGCATCAAGTTCCACACAATTGATCAAACAATTCATCAATATGGGGTAGATGATACTTATTCTTTATTGTGATCTTGTTAATCTCTTGATAATAAATGAAGTGTCACATCAATCCATCTTTCATTTTAATAAAATGAAAATATGCAGCCCAAGGTGACATACTTAGACAAATGAATCTGTTATCAAGGTTCTCCTAGATTTGTTTCTTCAATTCCCACAACACAATTAGGGCCATTATATTAGGAGTATTTGAAATTGATGTGGCAATAAGTATGAGTTATTCTAAGAACTAAAATTATAATTTTGGTGGAAGAATATTAAACTGTTATAGAAATACATCAACAAACACACACATAGTATTAATTTCATCGATTTTGAATTTCTCCGCAACCATGTAAGATAAAAACCCCTTTTTGAATGGGAATCAATACCCATATAATGGATGTGGTATCTATCAAAAGTTAATATATATATTTTCACTGATATATGATAATATTTTGGTTTGGAATATCAAATATGACTTCGTCGACATTTAAATTAATGTGGTATTTTTTTAGAGAAAGACAATAAATGCTTAAGATAATAACAAATTCAACCAGTGGATGAAAAATGAGGTTTACTGGAAGAAAATTCCTATAAAATTGAATCGAATAATAATCATAGACTCTAGATGTGATCATAAATCGATTATATATTTTTAATAATAATTAAACATCTAATCATTTGGTTGGTATCTTGATACCCTTAGGAAATTTTTTAGATATAAACTATGGGTATATAGAGAGTAAAATAAGATATTAGAAACCCTAGAGTGGATGGTAAGTATAATTTTCACTATGTAGTTATCATTCCCCTAATTGGAAATAGTGATTACATTATATTTACCCTTTTAAATTAGTTTAAGAGGTTTCTTCCATCAATCATCATCATTAAACTTTGGATTTGATCACTTGTTATCATAGTTATTAAACTCCTTAAATTTTAAACACTGAAGTTTGGGAAGTGAATTCTATGGATATTTCTATTTATTCATAACATTAGTTGACTTTTCCCCATCACATAGGAATTCAAAAGCTCTTTGACCTTCCTTTTCACACTTAAAACATTTATCAGTCCCCTTAATATAAATTACCATATTTTTCCTTCCACACATAAATCATAATGGAAAGATCATCTTCTTCTCTCCATGGATTATATAGTTTCCTTTGAATTCCATATTTATTTTCTTTTCAAAACCAAGATATTTATGGGTAAATCCAATCTGTATTTCCAAATTGATAGGACATCAAATGATTTCTTCATAGCTACTGAGGTAACATATGGATAATTCCCTTAAGATACATAGTTTAAAGATACTTAATATTTTATAAACATTATTTTTAGGTTAGATGATAATACTAGAAGCATACCATGTAATTCTTGTAAAAAAACTCATAGGTACTAAAAAATTCATCATCATTCTATTTTATATCATGGAATTCCTTCTTTATTTTTGTATAAAGTATATGAGGAAATTAATTATTTAAAAATAATCTTTTAAAATCATACCACTCCATGGGTTAAATTTTATCTTGTTTCCTTTAATTCTTGATAAGAGTCCACCATAGATCTATTTCACCATCCAAATGATAGAAGACCAAAATGAATTTTTCATGATCCAAACACTATAAAAAAGAAAATATATTTTCATTGGTATTTATCCTTTTCTTGTAAACCATTGGATCATTAAAAACACTTAAAGAAGGTGGACGTTTAACCATAAAAGACTTAATAAAAAAAATTCTTCTTTTTCTCATTTTGATCTTCAACATGATTCATATCTTGATATTTTTGTGTGAGCATAACAATAAGATTTTTTTTTCCAGTTACCATAACATTTGGTTGCTCATGAGGATAATAATTACATTATTCATTGAATTTAACATTAACAATATTCTTTCAGGCTCCATCAATTGAATAAAACCAAAAATAATAGTTTAAGAAACAATAAAAATAGTGGGAAACCATATAATAATGAAAAATCACTTATAGGATTTCTAAATTATAACACTTTCTTTCCATTCTATGACACCTTAGGCTTAACCTAGGTCATTCATGATAATCATTTAAATTCTTCATGGTGGTTCGTAAAGAGTTTGTTAATTTACTAAGAATATCCCCTTAGGCTGTCAAACCAAGTGTACAGTAAGTCCCATTGTGAAATACTAGGTAATTCTCAAGTCAATCCCAATGTTCCATTTTTAGAGTTATTACCCCTATGCACATCTTTTCTAAAACCAAATCCACTTATATTATCTATACATGGATGTAATTTATTGGAAATAACTCATTATATCCTTTACCAATATTCTAAGATATTTTTTATGCATAAAATTATCCTTAGACATATCCGTAGACATATTCCTAGGGATATCAATAATGTTTTGTCATCCTAGTTTCAAAAGGTTAACTGAACATTTATATAATACCAACTATAAAGACTCTAAATTCTCATACATAAATATTACATTTTAATAGATGAATACACATTACATAACATAAAAATACATATTAGAATAATTTAGGTCTAGTTCCATTAGAGACATAGATAGATAAAAAATTGGTCCACCAGTGACCTATGTCATCTCCCACTAAGTTCTTTATATCTAGAAACATTTTTAAATATATAATACACAACACCTTTGTTCTTAACCTGGGGAAAGGAAACATAAGAAAGGGTGAGTTCAGATTATCAGTAAGGGTAAACAAGGCAGATATCAATATAACATCTTCATAAGGGTGTGAGAACATTAGAATAACATTTGAAAAACCATACCCTGACTATCATACATCATAAACGTGGTTCATGAAATAAATATTTTTAGTTCCTAAGACACGAATCTTAAAGTAATCATATAAAATGAGCCATGATATCATAACATTGAAATAAGATATAGATTAGTTTCATACACATAAGTATATAAAATATTATTTAATGGATATCTACTAAGACATTCATAACATGTTAGGATAGGAATAGCCACATAGATACCTACTTTAGTCTTGGGATAACCTCATATATACCCTCTTTTGGGCTTGGGAAGACCTCTCATTACCCATTGATCTCATATAATAGTGTTCATTACCCAATGAATTGGAGGGAGATATAGGTCCTTCCCATCAAAGAAACCACTAATTTGGGTTCTATAAGATCCAAAAAACTTATCATATCATAATCTTTAAAAATAAATAAGTTTCATAAACATTTTCTCATAGAATAACATATTGAAAAGAAACAAGTTTCATAAAAATTTCACCATTTAAACATAGAATAAACTTTGGAAAAGGAATATATTTTATAAAAATCTTGTCATCATAGACATAAACCACCCAGAGAATGAATAAGGAAAGTAAAATTGGATTATATATCCCATAAATCTTAATTAACTTAAAATAATGTTATCTTATATGGAAAAGGATTTTAAAAAATAACTTGTAACATTTCATGAAGAAAATATCATTTCCATTTTTAAACCACTTATTGAAAATCTAAAAATTCATAAAATTTTAAAGAAAATATTATATTTAAAATAAAACTTGGAAAATTTTAAATGAATATTCAAATAATTGTGTGGTTATTAAGGAGTAAAATTTTATTCATTCTATGTATGTTAAAACAAACATTACTTTCTATTTTTGGTAAAAAAATAAAAATCATATCATTCGAAGAATGAAGAGAAGATAAATTTAAAACCATTTTGTGAAAAATTAAAACATGGGTAAAAATGTCATTAAAAACCATTAGATAATGATAAAATTTTTATTAAAAACTTTTTTATATGACATGGATATAGATGAAAAAGAATTTTTGATCGAAGTGAGAAATAAAATTGATATTTCTTAAAAACATTATTTTTAACTCTTGAGTACATAAAAGAGGAACATGAAATGAATACACCTATTTTAATGAAATAACAATATGAGAATAAAATTTGTGGGTTTCTTGATATATTTGTCATAATATTTCATAATTGGAATCATAATCACAAACAATCTCGATAAAATTTTTGATTGTAACACAAAACATTTACCACTTTGGTATATTTTAAATTATAATCCCCATGAAATAAAGAAAATTATAGAGATATTTATATCTCATAATATCATGAGAATAATAATAAATGATATTCATTGGATTACATAAACAAAAGAAATAAACGAGTGGTGAATATGACATGAGTCCCACAGAAATAAAAGTGAGACGAAAATCCATTACCATAAGTCTTGAATTCATTCATGAACATTGTAATATATTAAATAATACATATATTTTTATTATACATAAATTACATAATCATTATAATTTTTATCATACCATATATTATTTACTTATGATCTTTTATTACCCATTTATTGACATTTTCTTATTAAAAGCACAATTTGGGTAACAACTGCTCCATTTTTCATGTATGTTTTTTTGGTATCTTTGATCCTTTCATTTTGATAATGGTTCCAAAATCGCCAGAATTATATCCATGATATAAATATCATATATATTCAATATATAGGTATTTATAGTAATATATTAACCTTATAGATAGAAAATAAATTAAACCGTTCTTGGAGATGATAGGTTGTACGTACAAATGAACATTGTTTAAATTTTCTTGATGGATGAAATAAAAGGAAGACAAATAACATATTACCTTAATATAATAATTTTTATGTCATATATATAAAAAATATTTATGAAATTTAACCTTATTACTGTACAAGTGATGTTTAATTGATCACTTCGTGGGGAAATAGTTTACCTCACACACGAGTGACATTATCATATTCATATATAATGAAATGTAAGAAGGTATATCTGATATTATAATTCAAGAAGTATAATAATATCATAAATATAATATATAAAAATTAAATATATCATTGAATCCATATTTTATATGTAGTGATGGAAGACAAATAACATCAGTTTTGGAGGTGGTAGTTCGTCGTACACACGATCGACAGATTCATTTCCCATTTAATGGGAGAGGATATAGATGTAGGTCATTAAATTAATATAATAATATATAAATAAATTTTATATAATTTTCTTATTATATTATCATAGTTTAAAATGATTTTAATTAGGTGTAAGAAGAATTAGAATAAAAACCCATGTTTAAGAATTTTATATTGTATTCAGAAAACTTCATTAGGTTTATATCTAACGACTTATTAAGTTGGTTTTATAATAAAAATACGGTCTCTAGGATGTGGGTAGATAATTAAGAAATTTATTTGGATATTTTTTGTCTAAATTAAATGGTTTTCAATGTTTTAAGAGTAGAGTAGAGGGGTGACCTTTTATAAGTAGGAGAGAGGACACTCATGGAATTTATGAGAAGAAAAAGTGCAGCCACATTTTTCACATTCCAAAAGGCTAAAAATGGGTAATTATTGAACCTTAGAGGTGATATGGTCTAAATATTTCTATCCAATGACTGGTTAAAAATTTTATTGTTAATTTTATGCCTTATTTTTTAGTTTAATCCCCCCCAATAAACCCATTTTCACTTAAATCAATGTAATTAATTTTTAATATTTTTACTATTACATTGACCAAAATTTAAGTTGAAATTATTATATAATATTAATTATTATAATTAAAAATATGTAATTAATTATTCCAAACTTATTTCATTTAATTGTTTGAATTTAATTTAAAATTAAACTCAAAGACGTGACAAAAAAACCGTTTTCAAAAGAGAAAAGATTCAAATGTTTAAAACGTTTTTGTATCAAAATTCAAAAAAAAATTATTATAATGGCCTATATTGGATTAATTATTCCATAATTGAGTTAATTTTACTTTTTCAATAATTTGAGGACAAAATGGAACGTTATAATTCTTAAAAAAAGTAAATTTTCAATAAAAACAAGTATATTTTAATATTCATTGAAAAATTATTTTTTTCAGGAAAATTGCTAAAATTTTCCCTATGATAATTTTTAAATTTAGACTAAAAATATGAATCTCAAATTTTCAAATAAATTTTAAAAAAATTCAAAACAGTAATTTTATTATTTTTTTAGTAAAATCCATATGAGACATTTTGTTGAGAAAAAGTATTTTTTAATGTATATAATGCATTTACTACAATTATAGTATTTGTTTTTCAATTTAAAAACCTTATATGAAAAATTTATACTTAATTTTTAAAATATTGTTAATTTTATTCATTCATCAAGGTTTAACGACTAGGTAATGACGGTTGAGTTTAAATAATAATATTAATAGTTTTTCATGGTTCGTTAAAACTCGGAATTTCATGTTATACAATATATCAATGAAATTAAATTTATATAGAAAAAGTAATTAAATTATATGGGTTTTATAGTTCACTTTAGTTTATTGGTGACTTTTATAGTGTGTTTTATAATTATATCTACATTTTGTGAGTTATGAGGATATAAGGTTGATTTTGATTCCTTTTCCTTGAATAGTAATATTAGAATCTACTTACATAATATATTATAGGAAATTATTGACACATAGAACCTAGTCTTCCATAGATTTGTGGAATTTTTTTCTTATGAATACCACTATTGAATTGAGGAATAAAAAATAGGTTTTTCTTATGACATGGGATAAATATTTAATGGAACATGGGATAGATTAAGGGATCTACCTAGAAAATTTCCATACCATTAATTAGTTATCCACCTTTTAATGAAATGTTATATAATAGTTTCACCCATTATAGTAAAATTATAATATACCAGTCCTCAGGTGGTAATTTTACTAAAAATATAGTTGATTAATTGAAAGAAATATTTATTAAAAATTATTAAAAATCCAAAGATATATATTCTAAAAATAGAACCATCCATTATAGTGATACCAACCCTTACTATGTTGTAGTTAATGATAATTCACTAAGATTACAACACCAACATTATAGAATATCTAGGAACTCAATAACTTTTTGCCCCAATTTATATTTTCTTACCAAGTCCAATTAAAATGAAAATGTTACTTGGAATTCTCCAAGAATTCAATATAGATATGACCCATTTCCAAAAAATTACAATGAAGTATATATAAATCATATTAATATTTCTTGAAAGGAATAAGGATTATTTTGATCCATGGTTGACCTGAGTTTTAACCTATAACCTAAAAAACCATTTCAAAAATATTATAGGGTTGATTAGTAAAATTATAAAGTGGAATTAATGGACCTAATGTATTAAATGTTTGGAAAAAGTGGTTCCATAAAAAAAGATATAGATTTCAGTATTCCTAATCTATAATTTAATATGGGTAAAATTACTAGAGATCTATGTTCTAGGGATATGGGAAAGTTTCCTAGAACTACTTTGGTCAATCCATAAGAAATTTGTATGGATACTACCGCTCAATCATGTTTTCAAAAACAAGA